>CM016926.1:1200000-1800000 GCA_006247105.1 Giardia muris
GGTATATGGTCTGAGAACCATGAGCTAGCAAGGGCACGTGCACAGTCACAGGTATCCCGAAGTCTCTGACGGACCAGGTATGGTAAACCTGGTGGGATGGTTATAAACTCCCATTGTTGCGTGTCTATGTGGAGTGTTTCCTGACCAATAGTGAGCATATCACCAACGAATGAAAACCCGAAAGCTCGACCCACCTTATCTAAGATCTTCTCGACCGAATATTTCTTTAGAGTTGATGCCGGTGTGTTGAGGATCAAAAGGAGGATGCGAAGATGTAGACAGGCTTCTGCACTATAAAGCTCGAAAGTTGTCATGATTTGCCGATCTGCTAGTATAAGGTCTACAACTGCTTGCTGGCAATTAACACGAATTCGATCCTCCTCTAGTGCCACAGTATATTCATGTCCAGATAGGAGGACTTGAAGCTCTTCTGCTGTGAACATACATGTAACTTTGAGTGTGAGTTTTAATGAGTTCAACCGGCCTCTGTGTGCAGCTTGAAAGCCCTTCAGATCATAGGCTGTACATGAAAATCCATTCTGTGAGAGATACAAACGCTGAATAGAATTCTCTGTCAACTGTGCTTGCTTTTCAAGACTCAAACCTACGATAACTGGGCGCGTGAAGGGGAAGACAATACTCTGTCCATTTGCGGGGTAATGAAAGCGAACTCGGTGATCGTCTACCTCTGGAACGGGAGTCCCTTCGGGAATGGTCAAACTATCTGGGAATTGCGTCAAAATACCTTTTCGCATGGATTCCATGCTTTTGTAGCTCCCATGGATGAAGACTACGTCTCGTGGATTCATCTCCTGAATAACGCTGCTTGTTTGAGCGAAGTCCGAGTGAGCTGAGAAAGAGATATTCTTGATCCGGATCCGTCGTTCTGTAGCTAAACCAGCTGATGTCATAATACGCTCTGGTGGATTCTCCTCAAGTAATCGGTAGAGAAGCGTGCCAGGTGTCGCATATCCTGTCACCAACAGAAGATTACTATCTCGGGAGCACCACTCTTCAAAAAGGGCTCGTGATGCTCCAGCCTGAAGCATTGCAGGAGTGCAAAAGACAACACAAGGTCGTGGTCCAATGCTCCGCTCGCTTGTCGTCCGTTTAACAAAGGCATGACTCTGTTGATGTCGGTCACGCAGGAATCCAACGTCTTCAACATAGAGGTTCTCTGCAGACTTTGCACTAGAGGAGATATAGTAAATTGGGAAGTGCTTAAGATCTGGATGCTTCTGCCAGTGCTCACTGAGGATCAGAAGAAGTTCTTGAACCCTTCCTATTGTGAACACAGGCAAAAGAACACGACCTTCTTTCTTGAGTGTATCAACAATCTCTGAAATGAACTCTGTCTCACGAATTGAACGGGGTGTATGTGTCATTGACCCATATGTTGCCTCAATGATGAGCATATCGAGACGAGTTGGCAAAGCTTTGAACGCGGCTGGATGCAGATGGCGATCTTCAGGCTCGCAACTGAAATCTCCCGTGTAGAGGATCTGGTAACCGTCAATATTGATGAGGAACATTGCGGCTCCTATGACATGTCCAGCAGGAAGAACTGTGAATGTGATGCTATTGACAGTCTTGGTCTCGTAGAAGCTACTCAGAGGAGTCACCTTACTTGAGAGATACGATACGTCCTTTTCATCATATAGACGTGTCTGCGTTCCGATGTCTGTAGCATTGCTTTGAAAGATAGTAAGTGTAGGTGATGTCATATAGATCGGAGGAATGTACTTGTCTTCTGGAAGGTTCTCTGCGCGAGCCCGTTGCCGTAAGCACTTGACAAAGTAAGGAAGAGCTGCAATGTGATCATTGTGAAAGTGTGTGACTAGAATAAGTGACAAGTTGAGGTTCTGGACGTCAAAAAAGGGGAGAGCCTGTTGTGCACAACCATCCTTCTGCTCCGACAATCCAGGATGAAGGCCACAGTCAAGCATGATTTGACCACGCTTCCCTCGACGTTGAAAACTCAAGAGGAAGCAAGAGCGGCCGACCTCTTCTCCTGCACCGAGCGGGGTGAAGATAATGGAGTCTTTCGGGACCATTTTATTCTGTACGCCTAGATGAGTTCCTGCGAATCGAAACAACGGATCTGCCCTTCTAGTGGGCAATAATGCCGAAGTTCATGTTTAAGTCTATGTACCTGAGTAGTAAGTTCGTTAACTTCGCGGGTTCTCTGCTCCAGTTCATTGCGGACGAGGGTAAGTTCACGGCCAAGCTCAATAACCGCATCACTGTTTCCACCCACTCCCAAATCCATTCCTGCACAGTCGTCTGCAGAGACACCTTCAGTAGCCCGAAGAGAATCAGCCAATCGCACTTGAAGAGTAGCAACTTCTTCCATACTCCGATCTAGTTCTTCTCGAAGAGAAACAAGTTCGGCCGATGTCTGAACAAGACTCTGAGTACCATCTTCCATGGTTGATTCGATAGCTTTACGAAGAGCAACGTTCTCTTTCAGGATCTTCTGCACATCTTCCTGAAGGGTACGTGCAAGGGAATCGAATTCCCGAGCGTCTGCTTGTGCGTGTGAGCGATCAAGATCCTTATTGAGAGAAGTCATAGTCGGGACAAATTCAAGCTGTGCCACATATTGCTCTTGTAGCGAAGTCATCTTTTGCCTAAGAACTGCAATCTTGTCTTTAATGGGCAATAACGCTGCCTCTTCAAACCCGGACCCTGAGATGGGATAACCGATTGCATCAGGACAGTCTATTACTCGGTAGAGATCGACCCCATTGAGAAAGTTCAAGTCCATCGCCCGATGGAGTAGATAGCCAACGATGTGATGGTGCCCATGAACAAGTGCAATCATCAATGATGCGCGTATGTATGCGTCATTCCAGGCAGCGGAGTTTTCTACAACATGCTGGACTGTCCTAAGAAGCCCTGCAGTTAGGGCATGATAAAGAACTCGGAGCCGTGCAGCTGCAAAGTGTACGTAGACCTCTTCAGAAACAGGGAGAGAGCAGGCAGTTCCGGAAGGGACACTTTCAGGAAGTTCAAATGGTTGGAGAAGATGAAACGCCCTGAGGCTATCATTATCGATCGCAAGTGCGCATGCAGTCTTTCCGTCTGCCCCTCGGATTCCTGCCTCTGCAGCGGCGAGCATTCCAATCAGCTTGAGATCGTTATTCCGAACGGCGATGATCAGAGCTGTATCGCCTGCCGCGTCTCTAGACGTTTGGAAACGCCGCTGAAGAACCGCCACCCGCTCGTAGTCCTTCGTCTCGACCGCCGTGAACCAGTCTCGTCTATCGTGCATCCCGAAGATATGCATTTTCACTTCGCCGGGCCGGGTTAGCTCAGTGGTAGAGCGAAGCACTCGTAATGCTTAGGTCGTGGGTTCGACTCCCGCACTCGGCTTTCGGGCGATCTTTCGGCATCTCCAATAATCTTTAGGTCACTCAATGGACGATCCCGATCGGGATACCTTCCCTCTAGGATCTTTCTACGTTGTTGTCCGTGTTCGGCCCGAAAATGAGAAGGAGAAGACGTTGGGTGATCGCTGTGTGATTCAGATAACGGGAGATACATCTCTGGTCTTTGACCCTCGTCCACGCGAAGTTCGGTCACACAACCCTGGTGATCATCGTTATCGCGAGCTATCTTTTACATATGATCGAGTCTTCGATCAAGAATCGACTAACAGCCAGGTCTATGAGGATACAGGACGACGACTTATCCTGCCTCTTCTTAGCGGGTACAATTGCTCTCTCTTCGCATATGGGGCGACGGGCTCGGGGAAGACGCATACGATGTCCGGGAAGGATGCGTCTGGCGGAGGGGTTATTCCGAACATGATTGGGGATCTTTTCAAAGCTGTCGAAGCACGAAAGGCTGGGAATGAGACGTTATCGATTCGGCTATTCATCTCTTATCTTGAGATATATAACGAGACCATTCGGGACCTATTAAATAGCACTGGTCGTTCTCTACCTCTCCAGGAGAACCCTGTGTTGGGGACTGTGGTTGCAGGCCTTACGGAAATAGAACTCAAGACGCCTCAGGAGGTCTTTGCTCGAATTGCTCAGGCAGCGAATGCGCGTGCGCAAGGTGCCACCAATGAGAACGCCACCAGCTCGCGAAGCCATGCTATTCTTCAATTGCGGATAGAGCAGTCTGGGGGCGACTCGCTGCAGTCAGTAGTATCGAAGCTCTCGTTGATAGATCTAGCGGGGTCTGAGAGAGCGAAGAAGACCTCTGCCACTGGCGAGCGCCTTACAGAAGGTATTAACATCAATAAGTCGTTGCTCACGCTTGGAAACTGTATTAACGCGCTCGTCCAGGCTAGTAATCGCAGACCCAATGGAAACATCCAGAACACTCTTCATACAGCGATGTCAGGCCCATATATCCCGTATAGGAACTCAAAACTGACGAGACTTCTTAAGGATAGCCTAGGGGGAGCGTGTAAGACCATCATGATCGCAAACGTTAGTCCCTCTTCCTATCACTTTGACGATACACATTCTACTCTCATGTACGCGAAGAGGGCAAAGTCAATCCGTATCAATGCTGTCAAGAATGTCCGTGAGATCAGCTATACGAAGACGGAATTGACACGAATGGTAGCTGACCTTACCGAGGAGGCGGGCCGTCTACGCAAAGAGGTCTCGACGCTTCGTGCTTTATTGGATCGTGGCACGAGTAATGAAGACCCTCCAAGGCCAGACGAGCAGCAAAAGTCTTTGGAAGGGTCTGGCTCCGGCGCGAGTGTAGATCAAAGTAAGAATTCCAAGGCCATGCTGGCGAACGACATCCGTCACTTCGCACATCTAAAGCAACAGCTCCAGGAGGCAATTTCGAGGGTTTTGGAGTATAGCCGGGAGCTCTTTGACGTCCGTGCTGATAAGCGTCGTATCCAGCTGAAGCTTCGGCGATTAGATGCCCAGCGACAGCACGCTATAGAGGCGAGGCGGCGGAGAGTAGAACTGCCGGGCATCGCTCAAAGCGCGATCGAGGCAGAGAGATATACCCTTCAGCAACAGTTGCGGACGTGCAACACACTCGAGGAAAACGCCAATGTCAAGTGTGAGCGTGCAAAGCAGGTTCTCCTTCAACAGAGGGAGTCGATCACCGCGTTCACCAATCAGCCTCTACGCGAGGGGTTACTTGATATCCTCCGCACCGTTGGCCAACAATTGAAATCGGTTGTCGCGGTGGTCTCTGCCGAGATGTACCATGAAAACGCTCGAGACATGTCACTGGCTATTCAGGAATGCCATGACGTCTTCAATAGTGCATGTGTGCGGGCTGTTGACGACTTGTTCGGAATCGCAGTCATCGCAGATCCCGATGGGGCTGCCGCCGCTCTCCAACTGTTCAACAACGCACGCTTCAGTGTCGATTTCCTCAGCTTTAATTACTTCACTAGCGAGACAGCGGCAACAACGTTACCACCGTTAGACGCGTCAACTTTACCCGGGGCGTCCATAATACGTACCACAACCATGCCATCTACAACAATTGATGTTCCTACATCCCTTCCACCGCTTCCCTCTTTAGAACAATCCTCATTTCCTCAACAAGGACAAGCCCAAAGCCAAGCTCATCAGCTCTTACACTCCACGGCACAACCCATGACGCGTGCATCCATGGTCAATAAGGGGTACAGAAACCCTGGTCCCGAAAGACACGTGATGCGACGTAGCCAGACGGAACGGCAAAGCTACTCGACAACTCTCCAGATGCTTGAGCAAAGCTTGATGAAGAGCAATCTGACCGCGTCTCGGCACAATCCTAAACGGCGGCCGGATATCCGGTGAGTGAAAAAAAAAGATATCTTCGACGGCTTGCGAGTGTGGGGCGCCGCCTGGGGATATCCAGAAGGACATCCAGGCCGGCTATCTTGTCTGTCTTCGGTGTAGACGGGTACTCTCAGATATCGTCGATGAAGGCCAGGAATGGCGAAACTTCCAAGATAATGCCGCGTCCGACTCACGCCGTCGAACAGGGCATAGATACGAGGCTATAGAGACGCAGCTCTACCATAGGGCTAATAAGACATCATTGGCGGCACCGGCGATAGCGAATGCGCGTCAGGAGATTAATAAGCTATGTGCACGTTGCGGTATTGGAGGGGACTGTGCGCAGCATGCCCTTCTGATTTTTAACGAGTATAAGAAGAAGAAAGAGAGTCATCTGAAGAGCAGAAGCATGTTCGTCATTGCAGCGAGCTGTATCCTTCTAGCATATGAGCTAGACTTCCAACAAGATATGAAGCGACAAGCTCAGCTTACAGGGACGACAGTTCAGCCGATGGTGATGAAGCGCTCGGCGGCTGCAGCTTCATTGGCGTCGATAAGGAGTCGGCTTGAGCGGGAGATAACGGGATATGGACGTGCTGGTGGGAAGATGAGCCAGCTCGATCGCCAATCGAAGGACATCAAGAGCGTCATCGACTTCACCGCCTTGAATAGCGTCCCAGGGCAAATTTCTGACGTCGGGTCCTTCCTCAACTTCGAGCCACCCCTTCTTGAGGCGATCGGAAGGCTACGAAGGGCTCTCCAAGCTGTTGAGGACGAGAAGGTTCCAAAGGTTTACACACCACAGAGATATGTGATGCTACTCATCTACCTCGTGGTCAATAGCCTGATTAAGCACCCGAAAATTAGTCCGGAGGCCCGTGACGCCCTCAACATCCAGGTCCTTTGTGCACGCGCCATGGCATCTTATGAAGAGATTAAGTCGGCGGCCGAGATCTTATATAAGCGTGAACGTGACGACATAGACCCAGTTCTGGATGACCTACGGGATCGTTTCCAGGCCGACCCGTCCATTTTCTATAAGGTGGGAAACAACGAGGACGGTGCATGAGCCACGCTCCCTTGCCCTCTATTCTGTTGCTCAGTCATTCCTCCTTCGGGGGAACTATTCTTTCTGTCCCATGGAACGTCTCGAGGATGGCGTTGTACCCTCCCTCGACGACGTAAATTGTCTTCTTTGGAAAGATCGTGGCGAGATGGGTCGCCGCTGCGGGGCCTCTTTGCATCGAGAACATGCAATAGCAAGCGATGGTCTGGTAGCGTTGTAGACTGGTTAGGGTTTCAGCCGTGGAGTCAAGGATGACCTTGATGGGAATGTTGATCGAGTCACGGAAATGACCACCCTCATCGTAGTCATTATCACGCACGTCGAGGGCGACTGCTGCCCCTCCTAGAAGACTAGGGAGCTCGACGGGTCTAATCGTCTTGAATGGGCATGCAGACATTTTCCTATCATGGATAGAACTGGGATGACTTGGTGGAGCTCTATCTTCTTCCCCCCATTCACATGCTAATGTTACCTTATTGAGTGTAAACCCTGAAGGGTGAGAATTAAGATGTATGCGACTTGCGAATGACATCAGTGGATACTTGCTTAGGTCCTCGGTATTAAAGAAGAGGCGGATCTACCTCGCCAACCGTTCTTCGTGTATGCTATAAAGTGATAATCATGGTATCTCTACCGTATTGATGGTTATACTCTTCTTCTTGTTCAAGTATAGGAAGATACTCAAGATATGTCACAAAACTACCCAATCTGAGCCCTATTCTCTCATGGAGAGGAAGAGATTTCACCTTTGCGATATCAGACCATTAGAAGGTAATATCTCGAAGACCCCTCTCCTCATATCCTCAGAGAACGCCAATCCAAACCCTCAGAATTCACTTAGTCAAACAAGGGGATACCCCAGAAGATGATGGGAGAGCACATGCGCATGTGCTTCGTGATCCCGTTGATGGCCTTCATCTCCTCATCTGTCAGATCCACCTTAAGACACTCGAAGTTCTCGACGACACGAGAAGGAGTGGAACTCTTCGGGATGATGTTGTACATCGGAGAGTCCCACTTCTTGAGGTGCCAAGCCAAGACGACCTGCTGTGGGCTGATCCCCTTCTTCCGTGCAATCTCACTGACAGTCTCATCCTCGGAGATTAGCATACGTCCCTCATAGGAACCACCCATGGGGGAGTATGCGGTGATCCCAATCCCCTTCTCGAGACAGAACTTGATCGTCGCATCATTGGGGAGCCAAGGATGAACCTCGATCTGGTTCACCAGAGGCTTGATACGGCAATAACTGAGGATGTCAACGATAAGAGGGACGGTATAGTTGGAGACCCCAATGTGCTTGACAAGGCCCTCATCGACGAGCTTCTCCATCGCACGCCAGGTGTCTTGGAGCGAGACGTTGTCAAGAAGGATGTTCTTATTCTCGTCACGTGGAAACAAATCAGTCCCGGAACGGAATGCAAAAGGAAGAGGCCAATGAATAAGGAAGAGATCAAGATACTTCAACTTGAGGTCCTTCAAGGTCTTAAGGCATTGCTCCTTAACCTTCTCTGGACGATGGTACGTATTCCAAAGCTTTGAGGTGATCCAAACGTCTTCACGCTTGATCCCGGAGGATGGATCGTTAAAGACCGCTTCAAAAGCCTGACCAACTTCGTTTTCATTCTCATAGACGTGAGCACAGTCGATATAACGGTAACCCGTGCGGAGGGCCGTCTCCACCGCCTTCTGGACAACCGTAGGAGGTGCCTGCCAAGTACCAAACCCAAGGCGAGGAGGGTATTGCATTTTTGTTACCGAGCAATCGATTGCACAATCCAACATTGATTGTACAAACTGTATGGGGTCATTGAATGTCGGCTAGGACTACGTTACTGAAGAGGTCAAGAATGACGTCAGGGGAGACCTCATCCGAACGTTGTCCAGTGAACGTCTCGGTTACGTCTCGTAACTCATCAATCGTTACCTCATAACCGAAATCGTGCATAAGAGCCTCAAGGTCTGGAAGAGTAAAGACTAAACGGCTTCCACGTAAACGTGAAAGGAGGTTAGTCAAGACCTCACGGGATTGAGTGACGGAGAGGAGGTTATTCTCCTTGATGAAGTCCAAGACCTCTACGAAGTCAAGGGCGGGTTCTCTAGTTGAGGATAGATGATCTATAAGGCCACGGATATTGAGGCCATCTAGGGCAGTGGGGCCATACATCCGTGAGAAAAGGTCACGTACCTCATCCTCATCGAGTCTGCCATTCTGATCGCGGTCAAGAAGGGAGAAGATGGAGGCGCATAAAGAGACTTG
This sequence comes from Giardia muris, assembly GCA_006247105.1. Lineage (NCBI taxonomy): Eukaryota > Fornicata > Diplomonadida > Hexamitidae > Giardia > Giardia muris. The sequence goes on from CM016926.1 coordinate 1,209,086, forward strand.
ACGATCGACCATTTTGAGGACTATAGCTTAGCATTCTTCTTCTGTCTCTTACGGTCACGTAGGTAGTTGACTAAGCATACGATCCCCACGATCAAGCCGAAAAGGAGGACGATGCTAAGGAGGGAGATGAAGGTGAACTCAGTACCGGAGAAACCAAAGATCTTTTTGGGGATGCAATAGCTACTTCCGAAGTTGGTAACGATCTTAAAATCGGGGTCACAAGAGGTACAGATGGGACCCTTGAGGGTAGCGTCATATATGCAAGCAAAGCAATTACTGATCCCATGGGTTTCATCATCGCAGCAATAACATTGCCCATTCACTAGGAAAGAGCCATTCTCACACCCTGGACATGCTGAATTCTGTGTCATATCCACAGAAAGAATTTACTGAACCCACTCAAATATTACTTCTTACTAGAATGTGTGTGTTCTGGCACCAGTAGTGATAATAGTGAATAGAGTATGGAGACGATTCTGAACTACAGTGCATAAGAACTGCTCAGGAAATAAAGCATTAGCGATGAGTATATCGGCCAGGGTGATACAATCCACCTCTGAAGGATTAATAGGGTCACCTGAACCAATGCTTATTGGTCTTGTCATTCCCTTGACCAATGATGACCCCATTCAACTTGTTGGAGAATATCCCAATCAGATGGGTAGAGCTTTCAATTACTCACTCAAGAACTTCACTCATGCTATTCAAGTTGGTATGACTATTCAGCTATATGATCGTGAAGTCATGAAGCTGACGTTGATCTTCGAAAACCCCACCGTTACCGTCAATAGATTCATCTCCGACCTTCGGAACCACATCCCCTTCGTTACTAGCCTTCATAGTGCTAAACCTCAGGTCAATGAGAAAAAGAACCACACACAAATAGAAGAGAATATTCAGGCCATCCTTACTGACCCCACCTTCCCGGACTTCGTTGATAATGTCGAGCGCATCATTTGTCGTCTGGTTTTGTCGAAGGAGTCGCCATGATTTCCTTCAATCGATCCTTCACCTTATTGACCATATCCTTGGCCGTCGTCTTTGATGGACTCCCTATAGTCCCAGCCACCACGCTCACCCGCTTGAACAGGTATGCAGTACCATTCCCCAATGTTAGCCAGATGTAGAAGAATAGCTTTATGAGCTCGTAGAAAGGAATGATACACAAAATTGGGTCAACAAGCCCCTCCAATATCAAGGCGAGCCCCAGAACGATCCAGTACGGTAGTTGTTGCACTAACTCGTCCACTTGCTCATCACGTAGGAGAATCTGTTGCGTATGGTAGTCCGTATGCGGGTTTGCGGGCATCGGATAGACCGTCCCACTAAGGACCATCGCCAGGCGCCTGACGGGGACGAGGTAACAGACGACCGCGCGGATGACGCTGATGACAGGTGATTTCACACTCCCTACGTACATTTTCCCTTAAGCAAAATGGATTCATTCCATGCCCTTCAACAAGCAGAACAGGAGCTGCAGTTCCTTCAGTCCCAGATCTCGTTCGTCCACAACGACTTCCAGCACCTCCAGGCGCTCCATGACGCGCTCGTGGCGCAGCTGCAACAGAACTGCGTCACACCCCTCGTCGTCGGGCAGTTTGTCGAGCTTGCAGATGACGATCACGCGGTCGTGCAACCCTCCACCTCCCTCGGGAACTCTCTCGTCCGAATCAGCAGTTCGGTAGATAGGTTGAAGTTGAAACCAATGGCGACATTAGCCCTTGCTCGGAACTCCCTTGCGATCATGAAGGTGCTCCCCTCCGATAACGAGATGCGCTCGAACGTCGTCACTGTAGAGAGCCGGCCCACGGTAACGTATGCGGACGTTGGGGGATACGATAACGCGAAGCTTGAGCTTCGTGAGGCCATTGAATTCCCATTGAAGAACCCCGAGCTTTTCGCCTCCTTAAATATCCAGCCGCCGAATGCCGTCCTACTCCATGGACCTCCTGGTTGTGCCAAATCTCTTTTGGTCAAGGCGTGTGCTAATAGCTGCGATTGCACCTTCATTTCCGTAACTTCCAGTGCTTGTGTCTCGAAGTACTTAGGAGAGGGCGCTCGTATCATCCGTGACACCTTCCGTTTGGCACGAGAGTGTGCCCCTTCAATCATCTTCTTCGACGAGGTCGATGCCATCGCTAACCGGCGCAGCGATAATGCGAGCGAGGGTGATAGGGAAATGGCTCGGCTTCTGATGGAGCTTCTGACGAACCTGGACGGGTTTGACAACGACGCGGGCTTGAAGGATGGAAAGGTAGTCAAGACGATTTTCGCCACAAATAAGCCAGAAAGCTTGGATCCTGCACTTCTTCGGACTGGGCGTGCTGATCGAAAGATCCTAATGGATTACCCATCCAAGCGTGACAAACGGCTCATCTTCCAGGTCTGCTCGAAGGATATGACTTTGGCCTCAGATGTAGACTTCGAAGTCTTTGTAGCGAAGAATGACAAGGTCTCCGGTGCTGACATCGCGGCCATTTGTACGGAAGCTGGTATGGTTGCCATACGGAGCGGCCGTTATATCGTTTGCATGGATGATTTCGAGCAAGCATATGTGACGATTGTAGGTCGACGTGTCACCGATGCTTCTGCCTTCCAGTGAACCCAACTTTACATTCTCGGTCTAGTCTCACCACGATACCGGGATTGCTGTTCAATGGCTTCGTGGAGCGCTGCAAGTGCTCCATTTGATGCGTACTCTTCAGCATAGTCCTCGGCTCCCTTACCATCGCTCTGGAATATCTTCCCCTCCTGATCGAAGAGAAGTCTACAAGCACCGCCAAAGTTTGCAAGTGCAGCGGCCATGAGGGCAGTGAAGCCGGAACCCCATTGGAAAAGCCTAGTGGTCGTAAGTCCAGTTTCCTTGGGTGCTAGAATCCGGACACATTCAAGGTATGCATCCGTATTCCCATGCTGTGAGAGACAAATCGTGTTGGGTATCTTTCCTGGTAGTCCAATCTCGCGATCGGCCAAGATATAATCCACTTCGACGAGTGAATGGAAACTTGCGGCCATTAGCGCCGTCCACCCATCTCGACGCTGAAGTCCACCCTCACAATCAGCCAGGACTGCAACAAGGTCCGAGTACCCATGGGACGCCGCGAGCATCAATGCAGTACGCCCATAGATGTCTCTTTTCCCCGCCTCTGGAAGGAGCATCTGGACGCTATACATGTCACCCATATGAACGGCCCACATCAGCGCCGTCCAACCTGAGCCGTCTTGAATGTTCAGCTCCGCGTTTATGAGAATCTCGGCAACGGCCCGGTGTCTGTGCATGATGGCTAGCATCAATGCCGTCATCCCCGTGATGTCCTGTAGTCGGGCCTCATGGATGCTCGCTAATGCCGTCTCAAGGTCTCCGGCGATCGCGGCCTTCATGAGAGAGGTCTTACCCCGGAAGTTACTCTTCGGTGGCCGAGGCATTCGCGCCGTATAGGACGGATGTTGCTCACTTTCAATCGACTCATCAGTGATAGTCTTCTGACGCCCTGGAACGACATATGGCTTCTCCACAAAGATCGCCTGAGAGTCCGACGATGGAGGGACTCGATCGAGTGTCGCACGAGATGTGTTGAAAAAGGATGGTGTTGTGGTGGCCATGAAGGGGGAGATGCTAGGAAGAGCTGAGGAATCAGATCTAGGCGTCTTTGGGAGAGTGCTTATCATCGCAGACGTATCGCCTTGACGTCGTTCGGCCATGACCCTCTCCACTTGCACTTGGAAGGATGGTCCTTTCGACCTCATTCGACTAGAAGGACGCGGAAGGCCAGAGATTATAGATCCCTGTGGTTGTGTCCACGAGGCCTCATTTAAGCACGTATCATCTTTTGAAATAGGTCGAGGGCTGAAATAGTCACTAGCCGCAATGGTAGAAAGTGGTAAGTGCTCCTCAGCAGGCAACTCGTGTTCCTGTTGTAGGTTGTTAGGATTCTCCACTGAAAGGGGCTTCAAAGAACTATCCATACTTGGATTTGGATAGTCCGATAGTGGATGACTCATCGCCAATGAAGGCTCAAGAGATTGGCCCATGGATTCCAACGGTGCCGCCTCGGCGAATGAATCATTTCCTTGTCGAGTAATAAGCTGCGATGGGTCACCACCACCAAGACAACTCGAGTCCATTGATAAGGTTTTGTCTCGAGTTGGTTCTTCCATGGTCCATTGAGAAGTATTTGCATCATCCACCTCGATTTGCTTACCCGGGGTCTCAGTGTCGTCATCTGGGACGTGCTCGGTGACGGAGACGATTGGAACCTCCCAGGTCTGCTCTACGTTCTTCTCACTCTCGTCATACAAATAGGTGTCGATGTTCTGAGGTGCTGCGGGGACGATACCAGTCATTCCCATGGTGACACTTAGACGAGGGATCCCAGCATCAAGACGGGCTGCAAGACTAGCCTCGTGGCTCATTGGGCTTTGGCGAGTATTGTCATAGGTGTATGTGTTCCGGTGCTCACCTACGGTCGGGGGGGAGGCACGTCTATCCGAATCCGGACCAGGCGGCTGTTTCAAAAGAAGAGAAGGTTCGATCGTCGTCGATTCATCATTGACGGTGGGATGTTCGAAGGACTCTTCGGATAGCTCAATGACTGCGCTGATCTGTCCCTCCTCACTAACCTTGTGTGGTACTCTCCGTAATGGAGAGACTTCCTCCGGCTGTGTGCCTAATTCTGCGGAGGAGAAGCCCAAATCCCGCTTGTAACGAACTGGCTGGACGACGATCTCGGAGTTCTTATCCATCTTCGCGATATTGACAACTAAAGGCTGGTGAGCGTTGTTAGGGGTTGGAAGTGTTCGAAGATTTGAGTGAATACCCGTATTGGAGGCATCCTCGGAGAAGATAACGTCACAGTTCGCAATGTGGGGGTGCTCTGAAAGCTCCACGGCCGTGGGACGTTGTAGAGGGTTAACCGAAAGGAGCTTATGTATCGCCGAGATTAAGACCTCGGAGTAGTTGGCATGGGTCTTATCAAGTCCTACACATATTCCGTTAACAATTCGTTGTTTCAGTTCCGCTATGGTCTCACCAGTGAAACAAGGGGTACCGGTACACATGAAATACATTACACAGCCCAATGACCAAAGGTCTGATTTAAGAGAGAACATTCCTCCTCCTGTGAGCATCTCGGGGGCCATATATGCTATCTCGTCAAGAGTGTTCAAAGAGATAATATCTTGTGGTGTCATTGGGAGGTGGAAATCAGAGAGTACGGCGGTCCCATCCGCAAGGATGTAGATCGAATCCGGATGAATCCCACGATGAGGGATTCGTCCTATAATAACGGTTTCCCCATTACTATCCACATACTTTTTGGTCCAGGAACTATGGAGATAGATCAACCCGGAGACCATCTGTGCCGTTAGACGCCAGACCTCCTCCTCAGGAAGTGGTCGTCCCATCGCTAACGACCGTTGAACAAGATCCGTTAGTGTGGTCGATACTCTATCAAGAACCACACAATAGCTACACTTATATGGCGAGTAGATGATGTCTATGACCCGCACCAGGTTCGGATGCTGAAGAAACTTGAGAATAGCTGTCTGACCGATGACCTCGTTATGGTCTGCAAGGGAGTCAGCCAGGTACCGTGCCTGGCGGACGGTGCAGAGCGCCCCGAGGTGTGAGTCAGAGAGCTGGGCCATCAGAGTGGCCGTCGTCTGCAGGATAACGCGCTCGACGACGTATTGAGGGGGCAAATCAAGAACGGCTCTCTCTAATCGCATTTTAATCATCAAAAAAGCATGGAGACGAGGCTGATGCGCGCCGTGAATGAGCGCCGGATGGACGTAATCACCGGAACGCTCCTCCTGGACAAGGGCGCGCAGGATGAGCAGGGCTGGACCGCTCTGATGTATGCGGCGCAGAATGGTTATCTTGAGGCTGTTAATAAGCTAATTCACCATGAGAAACGTATCCGTGACAATAAGGGACGGACGGCTCTCATCCACGCCGTCGGAAGCGGAGACGTTGATGTAGTTAAGGCAATTATTCCCTTCGAGGCTGGGATGTCCGACGAGACTGGCCGGACCGCACTCATGTACGCCGCTCGGGCACGTAACATCCAGCTTTGCCAGCTACTCGCCGGAAAGGAGCTTGGCCTTACCGACAACCAGAAGTGGACGGCCCTTATGCATTGCCTTGATGCCCGATACGATGGCGTAGATGAATCTTTAGTCGACCCGACCCTTCCCGGGGGTTCCCGACAGGCCAGGGCCGAGATCGTCCAGATGCTTGCGGCTCGCGAGGCAGGCCATCAATCCTCGACAGGAATCACCGCTTTGATGCTTGCAGCAGAGACCGGAATAGATGAGTGCGCGGTCATTCTGATGGGACGTGAGCTTGGAAAGCAGACCGAGGATGGACGCACAGCCCTCATGTATGCGGCACAGTTCGGATTCCGACGAATTGTTCGCTCCCTCCAGAAGGAGAGAGGCCTTAGAACAGACCTTGGGTGCACAGCCTTGATGTATGCGGCACAATATGGTCATGCAGACTGCATTCCATTTCTCATCGAGGAGGCTGGGAACTCTCGAAAGGATGGGTTGACAGCACTCATGCTCGCAGCGCGTGGGGGGCATATCGAGTGCGTGAAGCTTCTAGTCAAGCAAGAGGCGGGGATGGTCACCTCGACCGGGATGACTGCGTATCTCTACGCATTGGAGGAGAAGCACACGGAATGTGCCGAGTTTCTCGAGGAAGCAGAGCAGAAGGCAACCTCGATGTCTCAAACCGTCCGGAATCGTGTCAAAAGTCAAACCGAAATCAATGACTCTCTTGCTTCCCTTTTAGCCACGACCGCAATGCATGAGAACCTTGACGTTGCAGCTCTTGAAACGACCACCCTCACCAAGGAACTCACGAGTCTTAAGGAGCAGTTACGAGAAAAAGAACGGGACATCGAGTCTCTTTCGACGGAGGTCAATAGACTACGGATCGAACTTCGTAAGCGTGATAACCTCATTGTGAAGAAGGATGGAGAGCTACTTGAGGCACAAGATAAATTGAAGGTGTCACGAGAGACGGTTCGACAGCTCCAGCATGATCTATCAGCCAAGGAAGCAGAGCTTGCGGTCTTTCAGACGGAAAAGGAGGCAAACAAAGAAAATAGTCAAACTGGACAGTTGGGTCGTAGCCTAAGTGGCCTTAAGGATAGCAACACAAAGGTGGCGCTTGACCTTCCTCTCAATCCGGATGTACTCAATGGACTAACCCATCAGCAGCTCTCGGAACTGGATGAGCGCCTTTGGCGCGCCGTCGATATTGTGAAGATGGCAAAGAGTAACATCCTCTCAACGACGTTCCACCTCTGTACGATCTGCCTCGAGCAGCCTGCAACGGTCTTCTACCTTCCTTGTCAACATCTTGTAACGTGTAAGTCGTGCGAGATGGCGATGAGGGATAACAAGTGTCCGATCTGCCGTGCAAATATTGCATCATCCTACGTCGTATATTCTTCCTGACGCGTTCACTCACCAGTTAGGCACCGGTAGTGAGGCCCTGAGCTCGTCCAATGCTCTTGTAAAGCGGCCACGAAACTCGAAAATGGCCTCTTGGTCCCCACCCTTGACGAAGATATGAGGCCAGCCTCTTCTTATCCCAAGGTCATCAAGCCCAAAACCAATGAGCCATGCAGGGTTCGGGAGTTCCGAGTATCCGCAGAACTCGGGGGTAAAGTCTCGGGACGTTGCTCCTTCCCGGTCGGATGCTTGGCGAGCAAAGGCTGCACAGACCACGGCATGAGGAACGTGGGCCTTAATGGCATAGACGGTATTACCGGAATCGATCAACTCGTCGATAATCACGACGTGCTCGGTCTTCCCAAGCGCCGGAATGTCGGTCACGTCGAGTTTGACATTCTGCTGGACTTGGCCCGAGTAGGATGATACCTTAACGAAATGGACGTGATAAGGGAAGCGGAGGTGAGGGAGCAACAGGGCTATGAAGTAGAAGGCGCCCGTGAGGAGTCCGAGGAGGTGGACGGGCTTGTCATCGAGGCGAGAGGCATAGTAATCATTGAGCTTCCTAGCGACCTCACGGACGATGAGGTCACACTCGTCCCGAGTTATGAGGATCGCATAATCCCGAGCCTCCTCCTCGGAGATGTCACCGATGGTCGCTAAGAAGCTCGCCCGCATTTCATCGAGAGGCCTGTGAGTAACAACGCAATTCATTTTCCCTCCAATTGGGACCCAGTCGGGAAACGCCACTAGCTTCAGCTCCACACAGCCAAGGCTATTTATACGCACGAGTTGGTACTAGGGTGGAAGATACATATGGCCCCACTAGATCGAGAGAAGCGTGTCTGTCATGCATCAAGCATGCTCAAGATGCTTCGAAAACGTTCCTCAACGGCTGCTGGTCGTCCATCGCCAACGTCACATGACGAACGTGTTGATAATGGATCTTCAACCTCACTCAATAGGCGAAGTGACTCATCATTGGGGATCTCTTTGGATTCCTGTGCGTTACTTAACTGGCGGTGGTGAGGCAAGGGTGCTGGAAAGACAGTAGGAAGCTCCACAAGAGGTTTTGGTATCGGTTCGGCAGGTATATCAGAAGTATTTGCTATTGAATAATGAGTGCTCAACTTCGTCCGAGGTGCCGCCCCATGAAAGATAAGGCGAGAGCCTACCTCCTCACGGATCGTCTCCGATGATAATAGGGATAAAGTACTCGGAATATTTGATGGAACCCCATCCCCATGATTCAAAAAGGATGACGCCTCAATCGGATCCTGACTATCAATAGGAACTTCCAGAAGGGGTTTAGTGGTGGTGGCAGATGTGATGGGGTTCTGATTCAATGCTTGAGGAGTGGCCACAAAAGGACTGCTTCGAAAGCTAGATAATAGCCCATGGACTTCTATATCTGTCCTTTGCAGAGGAGGAGTCTTTGGCTCCGGGGGTACCTCAGAGGTGTCCATCTCACGCACAGGGCTTTGTGCTCGACTTAGAACCTCCAAATAACGGGTTTTGAGCCCGGAGAGCTCAAGCTGGAACTTCTCTAATTGTCTATCCTTATCACAAACGCTTTGCTGTAATTCGTCAATCATCTCACGATATTTCTGAGCAGGAAGCTGTGTCTTTAACAGATTCAGCGTCCTATTAGCATTCTCTAACCTTCCTTTCAAGCCTGCTAGGACCGTCGAATCCACCCGTTCGGGTGATGGTAGTGGTTCTTTCATCGGGTCTGTTTGTATGCCGACGACCACAAGGTCTGGAAGGTCCACCTCCAATGCAGATATCGAAGCATCAATGGTCTCCAAGTAGATGGAGGTCTGGACCCCTCGATAGATCCCGGAGGCGGGTTGGACCTCTATTGACTCATCAACTTGGATAGTCATTGCGATTATACTCTCCAGAGGACTACAAGAACGAGAGATTTGAAGTGGAGACGAACAGAAGTCTTCTATCAACCATTGTGTTGCACGATACGTTGTTGGACCCATTTCGCACTGGATACCTACGACATTGGTTCGACCATCTGAATGACTACGGTCTTCTTCAGGACCGGTCTGTATGGCAACAAACCTCACCGCTGGAACATCTGCTTGTATCCCTACGCTTTGGTCCAGTTCAGAATCGACTTCTGAGGGGGTTGAAGGTGAGGATTTGGCTAAGAGCTCGCATTGTACTCCCACATATCGCACAGAGGGCGCTTCGGATTGGATTCCAGCCGTTTTCCGAGAACGACTCTGTCGTTGTGTAAGGATTTGAACGTAGAGCTGAAGGGCATTATCCAAAGTCTCGTCAGTTAGATCATCCGCCACGAACTGAATATGAAGCTTTTCGATTATTGAGGAGGGTATGATTGAGCACGTGACGCCGAATGACCTATTCTGGACGTCCTCGAGTATGGAGAGGTCACGGTATGTAAGGTCTGTCTCGGTTAAGGTAGTCATAGTGCAGTTCTTGGTGGTATCAATAACTTGTCTGCTCAAATTGATCGGGCTGGAGGCCTTCTCTTCGAGTGTGAAGGCTATTGTCTGACAGGAGACGTCTTGCGTTGGATTAATGAGCTCGTCCACTTGAATGGCTACGCCTTGGTTCTCTTCCAATTCATCTGTCTGGAATCCTTGTGAGGAAGTGTCAATATCGAGGAGGTATGTAACTTGACAACCGAAATCCAAATCCCCGGTGTTACGAATCTCAATGTATCGCTTCTCCTCCAGGTATTGCTTCTGTAGGATAGCCTTAAGTGCATCGAGCTCAGTGCACGCGTTATTATAGTCTGTCTCCAGCTCAGAAACCCGGACGTATAACGCTTCATTCTCCTCTCTAAGTATCTCCCTAGCTGAGAGCAAATCTTGTATCTTATCCGTCGTGCGCTCAAGAGCAGTCTCGCTTGAAGCCAACTTCGCTGTGAGTAGGCCAAGAGTCGTGACGACGTAGGTTGAGAAGTCATCGTGTGTAACTACATTGATATTCAGCCTTTTCTTTATGGCTTCGACAACGGCATCAGGAAGCTGGATGCATTCAGCCACAGAATCATGAAGCTCGGAGATCAAGGCCAATTGGTCAGTGGTTTGTTTATGAAATGCCTCTGCTGCATGATTAACCACACTCAGTTGATTTCTCAGTTCCTCGATGGTTGCATCTCTTTTGGAGACGAGTGATGATACGTTGGCGAGCTCCTGATCTCTGATGGACAACTGTTCTTGCAAAGATCCAATCGTTGCGGTGAGGTCTTCTTGCTTCTTAGCGGCCTGATGGTGTAGCACCCCTCCATGCACCCGCTCACGTAGGAGGCGGTTATCGAACGAGAGCATGAAGAGCCTACGCCGATAGGAGTGAAGGATGCTCATGTAACCAGAAACACCCTCGGGAATTGGGTATTGAAGCGCGGCCAATCCCTCCTGTTTTCCGAGTATTTCTTCCAAGGCTGCCACCTGATGACGAAGAAAGCCAAGCTCATCCACTTGGGAGGCTCGTATGAGTTCTTGTTTATCACCATAGGTGATCGTCTCTTCGGGCTGCAAAGCCGCCTTAAGTTGTTCATTTTGACGCCGTAGAAGCTCTATCTCGTCGTCATGAGCCCGAAGGGCCTCCGTCAGTCTTATCAGCTCATCATGCAGATATTTGTTCTCGCCTTGAAGAGTATGCAAGGATTCGACCTCAATGACACGTTCACCCTCCTTAAGGACGACGAGGGACTCTAGAGCATCAGTTTGGACCTCTTCCGAAACAAATTGGGGCGTGTTATGTACGTCCACATGCGTATTACGTGTACGGTCTGGTTTCGGATGTATTCGGAGCTCTGAGTCTCTATTTGTAAGTGTGAGGCTACTTTGTGAGATGGTGGACGTCCAGTGCTTATCAAGAGAGCCGGGAGTCGGAGTAGTAGCACGGCCGAAGACTATCACATGCTCATTGACAACCATCTCAGCACCACCTCGTTGGCCGCGTAGGACACTTGATCGAACCGAGGAACGTGCTCTTCCATCTTCCGGCTGGGTCTGAGTTGGTGCGGGTGGAAGAGGAGGTATTTCCAGACGGGAGGGATTGGAACCATCTATAATAGAGCTCTCTGGGCCTTCCTTCCGATCAGCGAGCGTGGATAAGGTAAGATCTTTTTCCTTGACCACGAAGTTGTCGTTTAGGACTCGAAGGGTGGGGACACTCTTCAAAACCTGTTCCGTAAAGTCGGACATCAAGGCACACACGGGGTTTGCGGAGAGATTAAGAGACTCGAGCATGGGGAGGTCGAGGACAGGCCGAATGTTATCAAGAGACTGAATGGCATTGAAGCTGAGGTCCACTCGCCGGACGGACTGAGGTATTTGGATGGAAATCGTCGTTATTTGGTTATGTGACAGGTCCAATAAGTCTAACTTCGGGAAAGGAAGAACGTGGCAGACCTCGGCTATCCGGTTGTGAGAAAGCACGAGCTCGCGGAGGCAGAACATTGGGACGAGTCCCGCGATGCTGGTGAGCCGGTTGCGTGAGGCACTAAAGACCTCCGCTTGGGTCGACACTAGAGGGATGAGGTTCTCTAGAATATCGAGGTCGAGCCCGTCGAGCAAAACCCGGCGCTCGGGCCCATTGGGAGCCAGGTTCTTGACGAGTTCCACGATCTTAGTTGATAGCATTCGGAGTTTATAGATTAGGTAGGCTTTTCAGCTACTCAGTTGCTCGTGCACCAGCAGAAGTGTACTGGTTCGATCAGAGTCTTCCCATAGTCACGGAGCCCATCCAGGCCTCTAACCTCTGCAGGGCGTAATGGACTTAAGATCAAATCAAAGTCATCATAAAGACTCATCAGCTGGTCGATGTACTTCTGCTGCATTAGAGCACGGCTTCTACACATGAAGCATGGACTATTCTCGTTCGCGTCAAGAAGGAAGTTAACGACGATCGTATGACAGTCCATATCTAGGACGGCAAGCTGTTGTACTAGGCGTTCTGTCTCGTAGATGGAAAGGAACTCGGGGATACAGACGGCGATGAACGTGCAGAGCGAAGGGTCACGGAACTCGGTACAGACCCGTTCGACGCTAGAAAGGATTGGTTGGACACGGTCTAGCATCTCGAAGATGCCGGTACTATCCGTCCCCATCATCGATGTGATCATGTTCAGGATTCCTGACATGTTGTTACGGATTTCGAGGACTGTCTTAAGAAGCTTCTTCATCGTCTCAGGGAGGCCAAGGAACCGAAGGGTATGGCCTGTTGGAGCGGTATCGAAAATGACTGCGGCATACTCCGCAGACTCAACAAGCTTGATGACCTTTGAGAAGAAGACGAATTCGTCCATCCCAGGCCCACCCATAGCGCCGTCTTTAAGGAAGCCCGTCAAAGACTTCAACATGGTGTTGAAGTTCATTAAGTCCTGAGCCTCTTGAGCATCCGTGGTTGATTGACTCGCTTGAGGATCTTGTATGGATTCGGTGATCTTGGCCATCTCATCGGTAGGATTGATCTCGGCGACGAACAGGTTCGTCACTCCGTCGACCACCGAGGGCTCTGGTCCGAATTGCTGGTTGAAGGCGTCAGATAGATTATGGGCTGGGTCTGTAGATATAAGTAGGAATCGCTCGTCCGGTCGGGCTTCAGCCATACGGAGAGCGAGGGCCGACGAGGTCGTCGTCTTCCCGACCCCGCCTTTACCCCCGACAAAAATCCAACGGTACGTGAGTTGATCCAGAATGCCTTGGATAGACCGCATCTGCAAAAAAAAATGTTATTCCCAATCTTCGTGATTGGTGCATCTTTGACAGCGACCAACAATTGCGCCTCCTACACGAGCTGCGACCAATGTCTACAAAACTCCGAAGGATGCTTCTGGTGTGCCACGGGCTCCGGGTCGTGCAAGTCGAAGATGAACGAGCTTGAGTCTTGTAGTTATGTTGAGTCCCATGATTTGATTTACAATGCCACTACCTGCTGTTCGACGGCAAGATCCTATCAGGAGTGTACGGACAGGAGCCGTCTATCCTATTGCGCATGGGCTCCCCAGGTGAAGGACCCTAATATCAACGGTGCATGCATGTATATCTATGATCAGTCAGCGATTACAAAGTTTGCGGATAGCCCCTTGGAGCGCTTCGCTCCGTGTTCTGTCTATAGAAGATGTGGAGAGTGCCGAGCAAGCTTGGTATGTGGCTGGTGCGAGGAAACTAGTTCTTGCGTACCCATCGATGGATCGACATGTTCCCGTCTAGCAGATACCTGTTGCTTCGACTACCAGAACTGTGTCGATTGCTTCGACCAGTCTGGCTCATCCTTTGAGACTCCTCAATGCGTCTGGGTACCGAATGGGAAGGAATCGAGCAGTAACAACGGGGGAGTGTGCGAATCCTATAAGAACATAGCCCAGACGACGGACAAGGCCTTTAATCGTTTCGGTCTTGAGTATTGCGACGATCATTGCGTCGCAGCATCTGCAGGGTGTGATTCCTGTGTCAAGGCATCCGGTTGCGTCTGGGTCACAGGGGTTAAATGGTTGTCTGTCGATCCCACAAAACCATTGCCAACGTCGTTATGTCTTCGTGGTTCCCTATCTGGGCCCAAGGATAGTGCAATCTTTTACCGGGCAAAGAAGACCGACACGGCCCCGATCACCCACTCGTTCACAATCTCGGCCTATTATTCCACCTCGTGCAGTATCAAAGGGACGCAGGTCATCGGCTTGATTGCTGGGTCCGTCGTCGTATTCGTAGTCGCTATTATCGCCACCTTCATCGGTATTTCCGTCTCCAAGCGCATCAAGTATGCCAAGAAGCTCCAGCAGGCAAAGAAGGAGAACATGATAGTTTCGTCACCGGGACGCGAGGTCTCCGGAAGTGGGCTTCCACTAACCTCTCCTGACGACGATGCAACTGCTATGGACGACGAGGCACCGTTCCTTCAGAAGGAGGTTCCGTGGGAAGACTGATCCGAACCGTAAATAAAATGTCTCTCGCTCGTTTAACACGCCCGTTGATGGAAAGCGTGGCGAAGACGGTTCGCCCCTATGGAGACATCATCGAGCTCGATTTCCAACGGAACAACTTGGATCTTCTTGAGAACCTGAAGCCCTTGACTGGGACTGAGCTCCAGGTCCTCAACCTATCGTATAATCGTCTTCAGTCTTTACAGAACCTCGTCCCCATCCATACCCTCCGGGAGCTCTACGCCGCGTCGAACTCCCTGCTCAACGTCAACGTTGCATTGCCCTTTCCGCGCTTACAGGTGCTCGACCTTTCGGAGAACAAAATATTCCAGATCACCGCAGAACTCCCCGACAGTATCATCGAGCTCAACCTACGTGGTAACTTGATTTGTACCTTCGAAAACATTGACCCCATCTTCAGGCTCACTAACCTAAGGAATCTGGACCTCCGTCAGAACCCCATTCTGGAGAAGTACGTGAGCCCCGAGGCCTTCTATGGCTACGTCCTGAAGCTCCTACCACAGCTCGAGGTGATTAATGGCCTTTCCGCACGTACCCTCCTTACTGAATCCGGTACACTCATCCCTCACCACGTATCTACTCCTTCTAGCGAGTCCCACCTCAGCCAGCCCGAAGATGACCTCGTCCTTACTGGAATAGACCATGCTCAGTCGACACAACCCATGCTTTTGAAAACAAGATCAACCCGTCCTACAAGCGCTCCTCTCTATGACCTTACCGAATCTCGCCTGAGCTCTATTGTCCTCCGTGATAGCGTTCCCACCGATGGGCTGGCCTCCCGCACCCGCTCAAGTGCCACTTCCGGAGACGAACAACGTCACGTCAATGTCAAGATCTATTCGAACTATTACGAGCGAACGGATGCTTCTCCGACCAGGAGAAAGTCTATAGCCGACTCCCAACGCCTTGTTAACGAGCATATCATCCTTTTCCGAAGTCCTACGCGTAGTCGCCCATCAAGTGCTCGTGTGAAACAGCAGACAAGTACCTCTATTGGGTCACGGCCACTTAGTGCTGGTACACCTCTACGTGAGAAGAACTCTCAGGTCGGTTACCTTTCACAAGCAAAGACTACATCGTCTTTCGCTTCTAGCTCCCTCGTTCTCGATGAGAAGATGCGTCCGGCTCCCCAGACGGACTTCGCTGATTCGGAGATGTGCAATGTTGAGGTTGCAGTCGATGGAAAGGCCATCGCTCAGCTTCAGATTCCTTTGACTAAGGATGAGTCCAACGAGCTAAAAAGCCATCACGACGAGCTCGAAAGGTTGAAGGCGGAGCTGGACGCGGCATTGCAGCTAGTCAAGAAGGAGGAGGCCCTGAACTTGGGGAAAGATGGTCAACAATCCACAATAAGAGATTACAAGCCAACGATCAAGAGCTCTAAAGAGCTTAGGTCTCTCATGGCCGAGACCGATATGACGGAGACCGACATACTTCGCGCCGAGGTTCGGGCCTTGGAGGAGGCCGTAGGAGCGCTTGAGCTTCAAAGTGTTGTAACATATCCCCATCCAGAGATCAAACAGGAGCAGCTACATGCTGCTCTGTATAATTATAGACGGAAGCTGTTCCAAACCATTCTTGACCACGACCGTGTCCTTGCCGCCGAGAAGAGGGCGCGCCAAAGCGACCTGGAACAGAGCGCTTTTCTACGAAAGCAGGTACAAGAGGGGAGACAACGGGAAGAGATGCTTCAACGGACTATCGATGAATTACGTGACGAGCTTAAAACAGCTAAGAACGTTGTCTCTAATGATGAGGTCGCGTGGCTCAAAACGCAGGTTTCCAGCTACTCACAGGCCTTCGAAACGATGAGCAAGTTAATCGGGCCGAACGGAACCTTCCAGTCGTTTATCGATGGGACCTTCTTGGAAGATTTCGAGCAACACCTTCTCTCGCATCTTGAAGGCCTGAATGAGCGTCTTGGAAGGCTGGCAGCATGGTTCTCGTCGCATTGGGACATACGACGACGGTTTCAAGGCCGTCTCGAGGCCATGGCTGAGAGCCTTGAGGACTGTAACCAGCGGCTGAGTCTTCTACAAACGGATTATAACGCTCTGAAGAGTCGTCATGCCACCCTTCGCGAGACCCATAAGGCGCTTCAGTTGGAAAAGCTACGTATAGAACAAGAGGTAGAAGAACGAGCAGATGCAATACAACGGCCACCCTGTGCTAACTTCGCGGTACAAGTATGGCCAGCCTCTGAGGCTACACCCATACGGACGAACGAGCCTTCTCATCGTCGCGGTTCTCTTGGTAGAGCTCGATCGATGTCAAGTGGTACAGCTCTTCGGATCACTAACGATGGCTTCATGACATACGAGACGGATAACAGCCCTGCGATCCACATCAGTGGGGTTAATGACTCAAACATCACCTTTCGGGCGCGTGGAGGAAGTACTCGTGTTCCAGCCATCAAGGTGTTGGGGTACGAGCCAGATGCCGACTCATCGATGACCTCGATCCCCATCACGAGTGCGAGACCTTCGGATGCAGGAGGAGATGTCTCCGTTTCAGTTGCAACCCCCGCCAATGTGGCACTCACATATGACGTTAGTATGTGCGAGGATGGGATACCCATCGTCAGTCTGCGGCCGCATGGGCCGTCTAGTGTCATTGGAGAGGGCAGGCGTAGCCTTGGAGAGGCGGAACCGGGTGCTGGTGAATTACGGCTCGAATCCCTAAAGCCGCGAGCCATAAGCTCTGGGAGCTCACGGTACGGTGACGAGAACCGGGAACGCGCAGAGCGGATAATGGGGATGCTCAACAAGCTCGATGCCTTGATGAAGGAGTGAACAAAATGTCGTACTTCGATACAGACATTGGGGCTCGACGGATCGATTATATCGGAGACGTCGCCTCGAGACACGTCCTCTCGAAGAGCGTACGGCCGGGGCATCCTCATGCGCCCGTCCCGGTCGAGGTTAAGGCCGCCATCGCAGATATCACGGGGATCTCCGGCTTCACATCCCACCTCCTTCTTGACCCGAATCGGCCTCCCATGGGGGCCGTCTGCAAGGGGATCTACTTACCCGTTGTTAGACGCTCAAGCATACGCGTCGGCCCAACCACTCAGTCAAATCCATTCTTCTCGACTACTGACAGTTCCTTGGTCGCAGGATGTCGGATTGCAAACGCGTTTGGGCCCTTAGCGCGGGGCTGGAAGGTTGCTGCAGACCAGACCACAGCGATCGTCCTATGTCCATCTTCTGTAGCCCGTCGTTATCTCTATAGCGTTGGAGAACATACGGGGAGCACCTACAATTATCTGAAGACGAGTGGATCCGACGTCCTCCTGGTTTTCAATACTGTCGATCTATCTTTGATGCACCTCGTCCCGCTAAGTGCCTATCAAGGGATTGGCCCTTGTTGTAGCCTTTCACTTCTTCCTACCGAAATAACAGAAGCATATCTCTCGAATTACCTTCAGGCTGGAGGAACCGGAGGTCAAATCCCTCTATGTGCGGCCGTTCTGGCCTGCTACGATGGTCGTATTTATCTCTGCGTCGCAATCAATAGAAGACTTCGTTATATTCAGCTTTTGACCATTATACAGCCCGTCCCACACCTCTTCTTCTCAACCATTACGGCCATCTCTTTACAGGCTCTTACAGATGCAAACGCGAACATAGGCGATAAAGGACCACAATTGGCACTTCTGGTAGCTGGTCCCTTAGCCTTTTCAACTCCGAGGATGAGTATCAAAGGTCTTTGGGAACGTGCCGATAGATTACCAACACCCGCTGCTGCGATCTTCACATTGAGCTTTTCAACCAGTCAACGCTCATTGATGGTCACTTCAAGACTCACTGTAACATCTTTTGGGAATCTCCTTGTTGAGAGTCTTCCCAGTCACCTCCTAAGCTGTTGTCTCGTCCGAAATGCGCAGCAATGCCCGTTTTACATGGCTTCCAGTTGTAGTGAGGTCGTAGGGATTCTTTTCAATAGGCGTGGCGGCTCGACCATATCGTCGATGCGTTCCTATTGTGACCCAGCAGAGACTCAACGTGGGCCCCCAACGGGCGATGGGACACTCAAACCGACAGGGGACCAACTGGAGAAGCTGCGTCGTCAGTTTGCGAAGACGATTGTCCCATTGAC
The DNA here is from genome assembly GCA_006247105.1 of Giardia muris. Classification (NCBI taxonomy): domain Eukaryota; phylum Fornicata; order Diplomonadida; family Hexamitidae; genus Giardia; species Giardia muris. Next base: position 1,227,579 of record CM016926.1, read on the forward strand.
GTCAGGTGCTCGATATCGTACCCACATCCTCATGTTCCTCTATCTTCTCCTTGCCAATGCTTATTACCTCGTCCGCTTCTGTATTGATATCCTCGCCTTTGTAGTGCGCAAGGTTGCTAAGACATCCACATCCACAGAGGTGGTAAGCGACTCTTATGTCGTCCCAACACGTATCTGCCTTGCTGTCTATGATCGACCTGGGAAGTCTTATCATTTGCTCCTTCATATGTCGAATGGAGCCCTCATCGGTGCTAAGACTATGAAAGTCAATGCTGTAGAGGCCGTGCAAATGGAGAAGAAGCTTGGAGAGTTGGGAGTAGCTCTAACCTCTCTTTATCTCTTCAAGCATGAAGCGTACCCCATTTCTGGAGGACTACAGATCAATGACATTTGCGTCTGGCCCATCCTCCTTTGTAATGAATATGACGAGATCGCAACGCGCCAGACGCTTGGGATCCAATTGTCCCACCTATTGGACTGTTCACGGAATCCATCCACGTTTGATGCAGAGGGAAATACAAGGGAAAGTCTATTGGCCAGCAGTATCGTCATCGCCGAGGATCCAGCAGCTCAGATCTTGGGATGTGCGAGCTATCAGGAAAACACTGATGCACTTCTTCAAGACCTTACACGGCATATACGCGCTACTCCGAGCGCAAGGGATTCGGGCCTCCGCTCGACCTCCAATCTTGAGGAACGGTTTATGGAGCAGGTACCCATTCTCTTCCTGGCCTGCAGCTCCTATTCGGATGCGTCTATTACCCTTATTGCATGTACTCTCTCAGCAAATCCGAGCGTGCCCTTCAGTTCGGAGTACCTATTCGACGTATCCACGCTCGAGCAGGTTGATTATCCGAAGTTATACGCCAACGGCCTCTGTACGCAACAGGTGACTGCGATAGGGAAGCCTCGTCATCGTTGCAGTCCGTTGATACACGACTCTTCAGCATACGATCAAATAGATTCCGAGCTCGGACAACATGAGGGTGGAGAGTCTGATATACCGATGCCTATCGGTGTCACTTCAAGAACAACCATCCGGCGTGATCGGTCACGACAGTCTGTGTATGACCCTGTCATCAGTCTTGGGATCCATCTTCTACCTTCAACATTACAAATGGCGAGTCCTGGGCGAGTCTTTGTCGACTTTTCTAGTCCTTTAACCGCACCCGTCTCATCTCGAGGTCCTAGTACTCCTGGCCACGGACCGTTGGATCCAGAAGGAGAGTACTCGCTTGTTATGCTTCCCATTGTTCGAGATATTGACATCCCATCCTGTGGCGTAGGTGGGATGGGGGTTTATACCGCGATGCGGGCCCTTCCTCTGTCACTTGGTTGTCCCGCAAGCCTGGGGATCAGCTCCTTCGAGATAACCTTTGCCCTTCAGAAGACTAGCTATATGAAGCGCGTCGTTGAGGAGGCGCTCAAGGCTCGGCCCGAGTCTCTTGAGCCCATGCAACGTGCCCAGGATCTATTGAGGCAATACCATGGGTCTCGTAAGCTAACGATTGAGCCGGTACCGCATGTGACTGACGATGTCCCCATGCTTTCCAAGAAGCTGGTAGTTGATTATACGGGGGCCTTATTATCCTTGCTGCAGACACTCCCGTTCAATTATGCCCTACTAGATACTGTTGTCATCACCTTCGAGAAGGGCCCAGCATTGGTATTTGACCTCCTCCGTAAGACGCCGATTTTGCAGCTAGTGGGAAGGTATGCCGAGGTGCGCATGCTTTGCCGCCAGCTCATTCACTCAACCTGCAAAAGGCTTGTGGTTTTGGGCTTACAGGGGGAAACCGCAAGAACGGTCGCCCTCTGCCGCTTCCTGTCGCTCATTGACTTACTTGGGATACAGATCGGCTTGACAGCCCTATTGACAAGAGCGATGGCAAAGGCCATGAAAAACGTCGAGCATAGCATCAACCTACACTGGCAAAGCTCGGCGGCCACGGGAAAGGAGATGCTCCGGGCGTTGGAACAGGACCGTAGTATCGAGGAGTATTACCTTCACGGTCCAAATGACAATGCCTCTCCCTATTTCCTCTCCTACCTGACTTTGGTGGCATATGTGGAGAAGCTTACAGGCCTCCCTTGCGGCGATGACCTCTCAAGTGAGTCTCCCACCGGAACAGATGCTGCTGAACGTTTGACACGCTACAATACCGTAACCTTCCTTTCCGCATGTAGGCGTGTTTCAGATCTCGTGGGCCATGACGTCCCCTGTATCCCCGGGTTCTTGGGCGCGAACCTTGACATCTTCGTACATCCTCATCGCAATGGAGGCGCACATGCTTTTACAGAAGTCGATAGTAGCTCTCCAGCCGCACTATCACATCAGGTTCGACAGCGACTATACTATCAGGCCATCTTCCTCTTTCTTCAGGAGCTTCGTAGCACAAACCGGATTTTTATCCGTTATGAGAACCTTTCTTGGCAACATGGACCAGAGATTCCCCTTCTACGCCTATGTCCTCTTTCGCATTACATTAAAGATTCGGCATCGAGCGAGACTGATCGAATACGAAACCTTCTTCTCTTTACCACGGCATCGAACTTACTGAACCGAGCGGATGAGCTCATTTCCAATCCCACGGCCGAGGACCAGAAAACGGCTCGGACGGTTCTGTGTGTTGAGCTTTGCGACGCATTGCTAAGTGCCGCACTTGGGACTCAGGATGCTAAGGACTTATTAGCGAGTACAAGGACGCCGATTACATGCTCACAAGAAATTGATGACGACCCTATTGATATTTGTTCTCCTCATGTCCCGCTTGAACCTGCAAGATCTACTACAGTAGGTTTCCAGGACAGTAGCTCGGAGGTAACGCATCTGTTAGACTCCGTGAGTGCTTATATTGGGATGTCCACGACGATCTATTACTTCTTTGGATACACATTTGATGCCTCACGTTTCTCGGTGACCTTTAAATCCGTTCCTAACACTCCTCACATTGCATGTAAGTCTCCTGTGATCAAGATCGAGTCAAAAAGTACTCCGGTAAGTCGTCTTCAAGACACAGTTAGACCAAAGCTTGACCAGGCACATGCCTTGATTCGGGAATATATCAAGCGGTACTTAAGCGAGCTTGTGGCAACGAAGCTTGCCGCGGGCTCCGTGGACGGACTCTCCCTCCTTCTGGAAACCGTGGTTCACTCTGATATTATCGATATCCTTAGTATGCCAGACTTGTCGGTTCTTTACGTCAGAATCAAGGGATATGAGCACCTCAAGGCGTATCTCAACTCCAACAGTCAAGTTTCAGATTATCTAGCTCTTGTCCTTCGTCAAGGAACTGGTCCCTCATCTCTTTCTCAAAGATCCATGCCACGTTTAGTTTGGCAGGAGTTTTTACGGCTTCCACCCTGGGTACTACTATTTATCCTTTTATTGGCATCGCAGTCCACCAATAAGGATGGATACAGTCTTGAAGGCCCCTGGTTAGATACCTATCTCAAAACTATCAGCAATGACTGTACAAGTCAAGAAGGTAACACACCAAATCTGGACATGAAAGCGCTGATAGACGTTGCATTAAGAGAGACACTGGATTCCTTCGTCCGCCTCTTCATTAGTGATGTACGTAACGAATCCTATACTTCCGAGTTGTTCTATGAAGCATTAGTCCCACCCTTACAAACGCATTTCCTTTCCCATTGTTTCACAGCCATCTATCACTATTTTGCATGTGCCCAGCCACGTCCTATAGAACATCCAACCATAGAGGCAGTCATTCCTTCCTTTTTACTGTTGGAAACGTCGCAGACTTCAAGCCAGAATCAAAATCGAGGTATCCCACTATTACAAACCGCTATTCGAACTTCTTCTCTAGTAGACTACGTATCTCTAGAGCAGTTCCGTCCATTGGTCTGCTTCCTTTACCTTGTTGCTGGTATGCAGGATATGAGCATGGCCACCTCATCATTGCTTTCAGACCTGGTCTCTAATATTCTTTCGGGGCCATGTAGACTGTGTACCAGTGCGGTCTCACTCCAGCGCATCGAGGAGCTGTACAAGGCGATGCGAATAGGCTCGGAAAAGGTGGTCCTCTCACCTTTGACCTGCCTACGTCTAGCCAGTACGTCGTCTCATGATGACATTTATCTAATCTTTCAGAAGTACGTGCGTGGCCTTCTTCGACAGCAGAAGGAGTCGGAGGAGACCGAAGGGACCATTGCTTGTAATGAGAACTCTCCCGATGCAGGTCTGCAGGCCCTTCTGGCCTTAACGAAGCAGGGGTGTGTGTTCGAGGGGATTGACCCTTTGCCTGCAATAGTTCTGGAGTCTCTACTTGAGGAGGTTAGAAGACCCATTCTATTTGTCGTGGATCGTTTTGATTATTTCGACCAGGCCGTTGGTCTATTCTTTCGGGGTCTTGAGGAGAAGTATGGAGTGGTCGAGCCCGAGGAGAGTAAGAGACTATATGGAGAACTATTGAAAAAGCTCACCTTCATCCTTAGCGTTCTTAATGGGATTCCTATGCCCTCGACGACGCACGAATTCTCCCGGTATGTAGCCGCGTTGCATGCGTTTGCAGGGCTTCGGGCCCAGGTGGGTCTTCTGGTTGACATGGGAGAAATATACGTACAAGGCTTCTCTAGGCTCAAATGGATCTGCAGACCCCTTCCAGACTCTCCTCTGATTCAGGTGCTAAGGGATGCCGCCTCAATAGAGCTTAGCATTGTCTCTCTATGGGAAGAGGCCTATAACTACTTCCTTGACGTGGCATACTACATATGTAACGGCTTTGCCCCGCCGGACCCCACATATCTTCCACTTCCAATTCTACGCATATTATGCTCATGTGCGAGTGTGTTGGGCTCGAATAAGGACACCGTTGCAGACTGTCTACCGAAGTTCATTGGGTGCGTCGCTATCGTCTCCCTCTTCTGCTACGCACCTCTTCCCGAGGGAGCTACGTATCCCAGTCAGTCCTCATCGGGGTCGTTATATGAACGCATTGTCAGACTCGTTGCAGAGTCGAAGTATGAGGAAGAGACTGTAGTACCTACGTCAAACATCTCGCTAAGCTCCTTGTCGCTAAGTCGTACGCTTTCCACGATGAAGGGAGATGTATTTGGAATACGTGATAAGGCTGCGAACGAGATCTTCCACAATCGGTATCGGAGGCAGGGATGTATCTTCTCCAACGTCCTCACAGCCGTCTTTCTATGCGAAATTTTGCGTTGTAACATCTGTGGTCAAGCCGAGACCCCTATTGGAGAAAGGTTATTGAGGCTCTGTGTAGAAGAACCGATCTCGAAGTTATCTTCGAGTCTTCAACCAATCTTCATCCAGACTCCCATCTTGTCCCTCCTTACTCTATCGCCTCCGGGGTTGGAAGATATCCTCGTCACCATTGCGCTTCGTTATAAGCAGGGACCCCAACCCGGGATTCTGTTATATCTCTCGCTTATTGGTTCTTCTAAGCTATCTCTTCCGGTTCTGTCTCCGGAGATGGCGGGTTACTACGCATCCTCGACTCGTAAAGAGCTCATTGTGGCCGCATGTAATCTCCTTTCTCTTTCCATTCCAGAATCTTCTATTCGACAGTTCTCAAGCACCACCGACCCCTTATACGAGGCATTTCTGCTGGCGATGCGTAGCAGCCCACATGAAGAGACAGTTCTATCAGCGTCTGACATGTCCTTGGCAGATCTACTAATGGAGGCACCTAAAACAATTATTCCGGTCCAGCCATTCCACACTATTCTTCCTCTACCTTTCTTGCCCTATCAGGAGGTTGAGGTGTTGGTCCTTGAGGCCTTTCGTTCCGATACTTCATTCATGGGTGTTGCTGCTAAGAATCAACCAGCTCAACAAGATATCGACACTCCCTTTGGTAAGGTCTGTACGCAATTGGCTGCAAACTCTTCAGACTTTGACCCTCAAGTCTTAGTTCAGGCCATTCTCAATGTGCAACACGAGATTTTTAGCATGGAGGGAATGTATTCCACCGTTCGTCTTCTTCATGCCTGCTTGAGGGCCAATTGTGATCGTCTTTGCCAAGCCATTGGTGCATTCCTTGACATCTACCTGAAGTACTTTTACATCCTCTCCAAATATTGTGATGAGACGTTGGAGCCGATATTAACGATCTATACACATCTTGGTGAGTTGGTCAGCAGGTTTGGTGCGACCCAATTCCCTAAAGAGTTACTCATCCGTGTCGCAGCTTCCCACATCACTTCCTCTTCATCTTCCGAGCCTTCCATTATCCGATTTCTCTTCAAACAAGTAGGTGGCACTCCTCTCGAGTTCCTAACAGAGTTGTTGCCATTTTTGACTCCTCTTAGAAAGACTTGGTTTTCTTCCTGGATTTCTGAGGGGTTACTCGCTTCAGCCCTTCAGATTCCCAAGGAAACCATTCAGAAAGAGTTAAAAACCCTATACGAGGCCGCTATGCTTTCACCCTCTGAACCGGAAGTTCTTTCTCTCCTCATGGATTATTTCGGTCTTAGTGAGAGACGGCAGGCTATAATAGCGTATCAGCAGGCCCTAGAGCGCGTTCTAGTGAGTGCTGAGAAGAACTGTGATCTAAGTGAGTGCTTCCCGATACTCTTCACAATAATTGGAATACTTGAGTCAGATGACTCCGATACTGAAGAATATGTGCCTCGTCTAAGATCCATTTACCTATCGTTCGTCAAAAAGCTGATTGAGACCTGTGGGACGGACACAGCCCGCATGGTTCGGGTGATTTCCACTCTTTCGGATATATTCCTTGATCGCACTAAGTTCAGAACTGACAGATACCACGTGGTCGCACCCCTCATCATTGGTACGACCTTGTACGCCTTTACATCATCTTCCACAGGTTTCACGCTTTCAACGACTCAGATGAATCAGAAACAGATCCATGACACCGCAGTTAGTACCATCAGAGCCTCTTGTGGCTGGGACTCGTCAGATGATGAGCCTCGTGCTCCAATCAAGACGTCGGGATGGCAGAATAGCGATACGGAGGAGGAGCCCGTTCCACTTAAATACTCATCCGGCAACAAGTGGGAGGTAACAAGCGAGGAATCCACTAATGACACTCAATCTAAGCCCTTGTCTTCTGAGCCTTTAAACGTCTCGAGCGTCGTGCCATCTTCTATTATTGATGCTATTGGCGCGCTCATTGAAGGACTTGCTGCCAACGAAGACATTGTTCTTACTACGACAACGGCTTGTCTACTATATTCCAGCCTCTTCCAACCTCCAACTGTTCGATTCCCCATGGAAGTACGTTGCTCTCTACTGCTCCGTCATCGTCCCGCAATGGCTCTTCTCGCCGGGGACTTTCTTTTGGCGACACTCGGATATCAGTTCGGATGCCTGAATGCAATCCATCCTCTTCTTTCGACAGATGTTCAAGCACATGTTGAGGTGTCAGGGTCTGAGACTTCTGCTCATAAGTGCATAGCTGGCCTCATTGCGTGCATTATATCGGTTCAGCACCCTTCAGAATCCATTCCTACCTGGCTCTTTGCGGAGGTATTTGGGCGTGGCTGTCCAAGAAAATACGTCCATGCTGCACGGCGACTAAGAGATGCAAGCCTGGAAGCCATTAAAACGAGAGGTTTGATAGTCTCCTGTTCAGTGGATCAACTGTTACGTGTGTGCCTACATGAGCACGGATCAGAATACACCATCATGGTAGCTAGAGCTCTTATTTCCCTCGTAGGTGACTTTTGCACTCTATTGAAGTACAAGTTATCGGATGAAGCTGATGTGCTATTACCACTTCACCCTAGTGCCTCACACTTCGCTCAGTCCGGTTTGAGGTTGATAGACCTTGCACTTGCAGAAGCCATCTCATCTGGGCTTATACCTGGTACAGTATTATTGGCACATGCCTGTCTGGTCGCAGTACATGATATCTCAACGAACAACGGCCTGGAAGGGGTTGAAAGGCCACTCTCACGTGCTGTTGAGTCTTATGTGTGTAGAAGCGTGAGCCTTACCGTCGCAAAGGCGATTGGTGATAATATTGGTTTGAAGTCCGAGGTGGTGACAGAAGATTTCATCAAGCACAACTTGGAAGCTGTTCTTCAATATTGTCGAGCATTGTGCCTGTCACGGGAGGCGCTCCTGGTCCCGTTGGGGGGCGCACACCACCGTTCCAATATACGGTTCGTGGAGGACACCCGTTCTCTTCTGGAACAAGCAATTGAGACTACCATACCAGCCCCTATCATCCCAGACATATTAGAGTACGATACTATGGTGAAACTGGTGCCATATCTTGTCCAAACCGTTATTCGTCTCCTCGTTGAGAGTCGAGAACCGGACAAGTATTATCTCCTTTTCTGGGAGGTAGTTGACCTGCATCTACGGGCCACACATCCTTCCGACCCCAAGAAGACCTTATCTCGCCTGGAAAAGCTCTTGCACGGATTTGATACGGACCCTGAGGCTAATGATCGGCTCCTCGTCATTTACTTATCCTTTCTTACGCACCCCGGCCTCAAGAAGTACCAAGCGCTTGTCTTGGACCGCACCCTCACCATCATCAAGACCGCAGCTATAATGTCAACTCCTGTCTATAACCCCCAGTCCTACTCTCTCATCCTCCCGCCTTGTGAGTACCTGGCGAACAAGGCATCGATTCCTTTGCCTATCCTATTGGCACTAAAAGGAACCGTCATACTTGATGAAATGGAAGGAACCGATTTTCAACGCATCATCCTTGGACTACCAGATATATCACTTGACGCGCTGTATGACCCCTCCCCCTACATCACAGACCTTCTAGGGGTGGAATATGCAGCACTCGCGACGCACTTCAGACTTTACACTGGGGGATACAAACAAACCCAACCAAGACGGCTATTGGACTTCTCCAAGAGCGTCATCAGCTCCATCTCGTCGAGCGTATACTCCGACCGCAAGTAGCTGTCAGTCACGGACACGAGACCTCATGTATCTGGAGTTCGAGCGGGCAGTCGCCGCCACGACCGCCTCCGGCACAATCGACGGATCAATTGGCGAGCTTCTCTCAAGTGCCCCGTGGGTTAGCGTCGTCTCTAGACTCAAAGTGCGGGCCGTTAGCCGACGGATCTCCTCGTCACGGACAAATATCTCCTGCTTCAAATACGCATTGTCCTCGGTTATGCGAGCGTTGTTGCTCCGAAGCGAGTGAATGGTCTCCTCCCTACGCGCCACCTCAATGCTACTCCGTTGCTCCAGCTCCCGAAGCCTATCGGCGTTGGTGCTGTTCTGCAGGTGTAATGTCGCTAGGAGCGCAGCATGTGCTCTCTCACGCTCCTGACTCTCCTTGAGGCTGGCCGAGAGTGTGGCGATCTGGGCAACGAGTGGCTCGGTAGCACTCGCATTACTCTGTGGACTACTACGAAGCCTCTTCAGCTCTTCTTCAGCATCCTTGAGTTGCTTCTCGAGATCAGAGATCTGTTTGACCTTTTTGCGTAAAGTCGACTCAAGCTTCCCAATCTCGCTCTCCGTATACTTTGATAACGGAGGAGCCACCTCAGGGAAATGAGATGTCGAGACACTGACGGCACGCACCCTGACAATAGGCGCGTCAATTTCAGCGTCCCGAACTGTCGGCTTTGAAGTAGGTCCAGCCTCCACTTGAACGGCAGTTGTAACACTATCCACAAGGGATGCCGTTCGGACGACGCTGGCCCCGCTAGTATAACTCTTTTCAAGGGTGCGCACCTTGTCGGTCTGAGCCTGGACCAATTGCTTCTTCGTATCCTGTAGCTCCCGTTGAAGTTCGGCGATCTGAGTGACCTGATCTGCAGACTCTTCCTGCAAACGTTCCACCTCCCGTCGGAGATATTCCATTGGCCTGGGTGGATCCGTAGGAGAGCCAACAATCCCGGTGACAATTCCTTCCGGTGACATGTTGCCTCTCTGAGCATTAAGAAGCTCGATTGTATGGTCAATGGCATCCCCAACGTAGGCGCCAATGGATGAAACAGAGCCTCGGTCGCTCGAGATCTGGCTAGCGTCGTCCGATATTTTCTCGCTATGAGTATGAAACCCAAACTCATGACGAAGCTCCTTGAGCTGCTTGAACCCGTTCTTCAGTTTGGCCTTATCATGTCTTAGCTTCTTGTTTTCCTCCTTAAGGCGAACAACGAGGTTCTCAAGGGTGCGCACTTCTTCTGTCAGATGTTCAGCGGAAGCCCCCCTGGTGGGAGGAATACCTGTACTTAATGCCCCATCTCCTGGAACATCGGCACTAGTGGCGGAGAAACTTGAAGCTTCGAAGGTGGGTTCAATATCCTCCATTTGTATGCGGGTAGCGGTGCTGGGACGGCTCCCAGTACCCGACACCGTGGCCATGAGTGCTCGCGTTGAGAGGGCCTCCAAGCGCTGGAGCTGTCCACTGATCAGGTCAATATTCTGATCACTTAATTGCTCGCGAAGTTCGTTGACTAGAGCCTCAAGACTAACGACCTGTTCATGTAGCCCAATGGCCTCTCCAGTCGTTGTCAAGTGTAGGGACTGACGGTGCTCAGATTGCAGTTTGAGGTGTTCGGCCTTTAGTGTGGCCAGTTCGTCTTCGAGGTCATTACAGTAGTTCTTGAGGCGTTCGCACTCACTTGACGCCGTAGTTAGTTCTATCTGTAGGATCTCGACGTGCTGGCGCATGGCCTCGTCATCGACCCCCCGGTTCTGGAGAGCATACCTCAGCTCTTGAGTTTCTCGCTCCGATGTATCGCACCTGGTGCGAAGGTCGATAACCTCCTGGTGGGCCTCTGCCAGCCGCTTTTCGGCCTCGTACGCGCGGGTTTCGAAGAGCTTCGAGCGCTCGACCTGGTATTCAAAGCTTTCATTGGTCGACCCGGTCGAGGTTTGCGCCAACGCGGAATCTAGTTGCTGACGCAGGAGCAAGCTTTGGTACATGCTATCGGCGATTAACTGAAGGAGCCGACGGACCTTCTGCGCATCTGTCGCGTCCGGGTACGTTTCGTCAAGAGTTCTCGCCAAGGCTTCGATAGAAACTCCTTGACGCGCCATCCGTAGCTGGTCCTCGTCAGAAGGGGGTGGGGCTGCAAAGTTAATCGGAATCGAGGCCGTATTGAGTGGTGTGGAAGAAGTTTGGCCTGTCTGTCCGAGTGGTAGGGTTGACGCACGATGGAGGGTCGACGCCATGATAGACTGCTGGGTATTGAGTTCTGCGAAGCGTGAGGTCTTCAACCCGGCCGTAGGAAGCGGAATTGCAGAGTTGATGAGCCCACTTTCCCCACCAGACGTATCCCAGACATCTTGGACCTCCACGTACCCACTTATGTTGGAGGAGGACGCATCACCCTCGAGATGCGGGATTGGAAGGACGATTTCGGCATGCGGGACCCGTAACCCAGCAAACCCCGGAACCTGGTCCTGGGCGCCCCCCGGGGACGACTCGCTGATACTGGCCATTGGAAGTTGCGATTCCGGCCCCGACATGCTAATTTCTGGCCCACTAAGGTCATAAGGGTCAGTCGTGCTTGGCTCGGAATCTCTGATCATTTTCTTTATCCCTCTAAGGTTACATCACCATTCAACGTGGTATACTACTCAGTACCTAATAGAAGGTGCCGTACGAAAGAAAATGTCAACGGCGGAGATGTTCGACCGACCGGCGGCGCCGCAGGGCACGCCCGGAGCACGGTCGGCGCGAGTCCCGACGTACGTCTCTCACGGAGACGGGGCGGGCGTTGCAGGGGCACTGCTTCACGTCGTCCAGCAGGCACTCATCCTTCGACGACTTGTTCTCCCTCCCCAACCAGACCCCGACGACGAGCCGGGCGCGGGCCTCTGGCTCACGGCGCTCCGGACGGCCCTCGAGGCGAGGGACGGAGACCCTGTCGATCTTACCCCTCTCGCAGCCCTCGTCCCCGGTACAGACTTCTCTGCAGTTCACACGCTTCTTCGTCAACTCCCCCGGACGCTTCGGGACGCGCTCTTCGGGGCTTCCTGCCAGGCCTGCCGGACGTTCTCCCTCGTCTCCGGGCCTGCCTGCCCCACATGTGGAGCACCCATTCCTGCTCCCTTCCTCAGTGTCCTCCCCTGTCAGTCCGATGCCGCCGTTTCCCGTTGCATCGAGGGACCCCGACGCTGGCTTGTCGCTCTCCTCACGACCGCCACTCCTGCCCTATGCATCTTCGCTCGTCCAGGCTCCGGAGCTCCGAGCCGCGACAGGATCTACGCCCTCTTTGCCCCCGAGGGCTCCGCCATCCGTGCTGAGAGTGCCCGGGCCGCCGAGCTGACCTACCTCCGTGGGGAGCGCGTCGCCGCTTACCTTCTGGGGGGAGATGAAGGGGCGAGGTTTCGTCGCAAATATGGGACTCCTCAGGTGACTATATTCCTCAACCCAGTTTATCTTGCCCCTCAGGATCGCCGAATCCTGGCACTGAGTCTAGATGTACCCGATATTGTTTCGACCACATATCCTTTCGTGACAGGTGACAGTGGCTATCCTCATATGGAATACTACGATGAGACCCCACTCACACATTTGCACCCCCCCATAGGAGTGGATTCGGTATACAATCATACGGCTGATCTAGAGAATTCGCCGGGCGATGTCCAGGTGGTTCCTGGAAATGCGTCCATGCGACGAAAGGACTATCTTGTCGGGCAGTCGACTCTACGGACGCGGGTAGCTGTTGTTGAACCAAAGGGAGTGTGTAGTAACTTTCGGGAGAATATGCTCCTCTACGCACTTATCATTGGCCTCTCGGTGCTCGTCCTTCTGGATATCATCCTGGCATGCATCTTCTTTGGGCGAATGAAAGCCGGGCGTTTCCGGAATATGTACGTTCGAAACTATGCGACCTTTGGTATTGGCTCGGAATCAGGACGACCATCTGTAGATACTTATGCGTCTGATGTCTACATCTTCAATGGTACCACAGATCAAGCTACATGTACAAATAGCTTGATTGAGAACTGGACTGTTGAACAAAAATTGACAATACAGAATGACTTTACCGCGAAAAGGGTGTTTGCCAGAGATTTGAAGGCAAACAGCATCATAGGTTCTGGAGCTGAGCCAAAAGCATGCTATACTAGTCAACACTTTGTCTGCGAGATAGGGCAGTTTCGAGTCTCGAGCTATGATCTTTCTGAACTAGAAACAGATGACCTGCTTTTTACCGGATTAATTAAAGCGAATAATGTAACAGCGAGGAGTGCAACACTTGCAAATACAGTATATTGTACAAATGACGCCTTAATCGGTACTCTTCTGACTACCAACATGCAGTGTAAGAATTTAACCGTCTCCACTACCATCAGTGCGAGTGAGGGCTGTAATGTACTACTTGATAGTGTTACTCTTCCTAAGAAGCCTTCGAACGTCCCCCAAACTCTATCATTTACAGATATCCAAGTCAATACTTTGACTACGACTTACGTTAACGCGTCTAACTTCACTATATCCGCGATGTTCTCCCCTACAAAAGCCGTGCCCCTCCCCTCCTTGGCTATCGGTGACTTCCTCTTCAATAACTCCGGAATGTACTACACATCGGCATCTGGAGGCGCTCTGATTCATGACGCCACCGAGCTCCATGCTGGGGAGCTGACCGCTAAAAACTGCACAGCCAATGTGACATCCTCGACTGAGTGTCACATGGGGGGGCTATTTGTAGAGTGATTCGATGAATCCTACAAAGATCTCGTGAGGAGCCCTATGCTTCGATGCAAACTCTGGATGAAACTGCGTCGCGAAGAAGAACTTGTGCTCGGGTAGCTCTATCCCAAGGACAAGCTGGTCTGTACTATCCCATATCGATCCAACGAGTCCCTTCTCTTCCAGACGGCAAAAAAGTGACATATTCGCACCGTACGAATGCCAGTGGCGTTCAGAGGCCACTTTTCGTCCTCCATAGAGCTTGCTCGCGATGGTTCCCGGTCTGATATGAACTGGAAGGTCCCCAAGTCGCATGTAGCCGTATTTGGCCGACGTACCTTGATTTGCAGAAGCCGCCTGGAGTGGTTTGATGATCTCCATCTCGACCATGGCCTGTATCGAGTGAATAAGAGGGTAAGGGGTTTCACGATCCATCTCCGAGCTGTTAGCCCCCTTCATCCCGCACTCGTTACGCGCAAACTCGCAGATCGCCATCTGCATCCCAAGACAGAGACCAAGAAATGATATATTATTCTTACGTGCATACCTAATCGAGAGTATCAAGCCATCGACCCCAACGTTCCCAAAACCACCTGGGAGAATGATTCCATGCGCTGGTTGGAGAATGGTACAATAGTTCTCCTCATTAAGGACGGTAGGATCGATCCACATGAAGCTAAAGGTGTATCCGGGCCGTCTTCGCCGGAAGGTGGATCGTAAAGCTTCTAAGACTGAAAGATAGGACTCCTCTCGGGTGACAAACTTCCCAACAATGGCAATAATGCGCGGGACAAGCTCCAGTTTGTGCTCATTCTTGCACCGAAGCGTAGTGGCTGCTGTAACTACGCGAGCAACAAATTCCTCACTACTTTGGAGCGTTCTATCTACATCCAAATGGACCTCGGAGCTATGCTCATAACTCACTTCGTCTATGAAGCGTGAGAGCTGGGCCGTAGAGTCTGTGTAAATCGATGAAACACTGACCGTCTGGGATGGCTCCTCCGAGCTGCAGTGCTGGAACGCCGTCGTGAGGCTCGTGGAGACTCCCATTATGAATTCCGACTTCACACCGGCGATCTCAGCGTTACGAGCGACATCCTCGAGCTCTGCCAGCTGGACATCCTTCGTCTCCTCTAGGAGGACTTCATCTGGGAAGGTCTTTAGCCTCCGCGATGTTCTAAGAGGGAGGTGTTCACGAGACCGAAGGTACCACGCAAAGTTCCATTTCGAGATCAGCTCCTTAACCTCGAAGTCTGTCGTATAATGGCCCGTCTCGTCGCACTTCAGGGCGGTAAGGCGATAGCCATCATCAAGGACATCTGTCTCCTTAAGGGTATTGGAGAGGATCAGGTAATCTGGCATGAGAAGGTGCTGTATATCCATCGCCTCGAGGCTCAACCTCTCAGGAGTCACAGTGGTCATAAGCAAGAGCATATCCGACCGGTGAAACTTGGGACAAGTGAATCCGGGCAAGGGCCCACTAGGAGACCCGTCCAGTATTGTCGGGATGACGGAGAAAAGGAGGCGTGCCGAGCGATTGTTGATCGACCCGCCTATTTCAACAATGCGAATAGGAGTCTGGTGTTCTCGTGGCTCATAAAGATAGGGCGGCATCGTCTGGACGTAGTCGACCAGATAGTTAAGGAGATCCCTCTCGACCGTGAGGTACGCATACCCGGTGTCCTTCTGTTCTTCTTGTTGGCGGTAAAGAGCTTGTATTGCTTGCCCAAGAGTAAGGTTCGAGGTTCTTGGAAGGACTTTGGAGATGCTACGCTCGACTATTCCAACATCATAGTCGACCTCTCCTCCGTCGTGCGTTATGAAAGCTTCCCCAGCGCTCGTCGGCGTGAGATTCCCAAACGTCAGTGAGAGGGTTGGCGATAGCTTCAGATAGGAGTAGGGATAGTGCATCCTATCAAGATGCGAGGCGATGTAAGCGGAGAGGGCCGTCTTGCTCGTGTTGGTCTCGTCGGAGAAGATGAAGATGAAGCGGTTTGAGGTAGTCTCCACAGCATCAGCCATTTTTAATGCTCCAGACCTTGCTTACGATTGGCATACTGCCATCAATTCTGGGCGTGGAAACTCCTCTTCGACAGGGGACTCGCCTCTGCTTTGAGGAGGAGCTTCCAGAGGGTGTACGCTTTCATGGGACATATGGAGCCACCAGTCCGATGGACTACCCCGTCAATGTCGTCATCGAGTCTCCTGCAGGTCTCCTCTACTCTGCTTCGGACATCCCAGAGCAAGCGCGCTTCGCGTTTACAGTCACCACGAGTGGGACCCACAGAGTTTGTTTCGATGGAGGTATCATTGATGACCCTTCAAAGAGCAGGAATGTGACGCTCCAGCTCGACGTCGGAATGATTCAGACGGCAACACAGAAAGGAAGTACTGAAGATAGGATCGCCCTAGCAGAACAGATATTTGATAACGTGAGAGAAGTGCAAAAGGATTTTTCGTACATGAAAGAACGCGAGGGAGCCCTGAGCCATAGCATCACAAGGCTAGGACTGGCCGTAATAATCGTCTCCATCATTTGCATAACGATTTGCTGGACTAGCCTCGTTGTCACTGGCCAATGGGTCCGTGCGACCGTCAAGCATCGCATGTGAATAGCTAAATGCCTCAACAGTGGCTCGCGCAACTTGTGGAGACGGACGGCTGGACGCTAGAGGTTTGGGGGCGTGACAGGCCATAACGATCATCCAATCCCGGGCCATGGTTGTTTCGAAATACACCATCACTGGTGATTTGGGTTTCGGCAGAATAGTATGTCCCTATGCCGTGCAAGACATTACATGCGAAGTCTCCGGCATACCAGCTTCCATCCGGCCACATATATCGTCCTCCCGAGACGTAAAAGCAATGGGCGTCCACGCGTCCATCAAACGAGTCTCCGGAAGCATATTTAATACGTCCTTCAATCAAGGCATCATCTTGCCACGTCCCACTGAGAGAGACGACGTCTTGGGACATGTACTGTGGAACTGGCTGCTGGCGTATTTCCTCGGGGATGTCGTTATCCTGCTGGGTCGCGGGGCAATACATTGTGTATGTCCCCGTTCCGTGTCGATGCACTCCCTCCCCAGTAGTTGCATACTCTCCCTCATACACATCTCCATTAGGGTAATAGAATTTCCCCGAGCCCAGAACGTGTTCTTGCTCCTCTTTCTGCACTCCCTTCTTCGTTACCGGAGGCATCAAAAAAATGATGAGTGCGTCCGCCCCTTCACTCTCAAGCTCTGTGACCATCGACGAGCTGCGGCTAGAGGCCCTCGCGGCCATCCTGCTGATCGGTCTACTCCTCTCCATTCTCCATCTCACAGCGCGAAAGCGGTATACGCGGAAGCTTGTTGGCGTCTCCCGCTATTATGCTACTGTCCGCACGACCGAGGCCGTCATAAAGCGCGTCTCAAAGAGCGTCTATGTCGCGTATGCCGGGCGACCGATGATTATCTTCCTGTCTCCAGTCAGTCGAACCCTTTTGGTCATTGGTCCTTTACCACTTGATGAGAGTCAGCTACGGTTCCTTGAGGACTTAACACAAGTTGGGGACTATCAGGCAGCCGTCTCGGCGATCGTTAGCACATCGGGGAGCGACGCAACCGAGGCCTTCATGCTTCGCTATCCTGGAGCACGAGTCTTTCGCACTGTCACCGCTTTCGAGAACTTCACTCGTGAGAATCAGAGCTTCGACCAAGTGATTCTTCAGCGCCCATATCCTCATGCCGATCGTTGTCGTGATGCCTTTGTTTTCATCAATGACCTCCCAATAGGGTATGAACAGACTAAGAGCACAGAAAAGGTGGTTGTAGGAGAGGTGGTATGTTGTCTCCCGCACCATTTCAAGGCCAACAATAAGATATCGTGTGGACGCTTCACACGCGCCGCTTTAGCACGTACTCTCCTTGCTATGACAACTGCAGGTACGAAAACCCTAAGAGCCAGTAAGGCTGTGCCCGAGAATTCCCTTGGGATGATTCCAACGACCATCGTGACATATCAGGGTGAGCTCTTCATTGGTCAAGAGATGTGCGAGGCGCTCCTCTTGGCCGGGGCAGAGACACTCAAGCCAGGGACAACGACTGATATGCAAGGGTGATGCAAGTGGTTCACTTCTGCGTGGGAGTCGTGCTACACAGGAACTCGAAGGTGTGAATCTCGGCAATGGAAGAATCAACATACTCGGAGGAGTGATTCTTCAACTCTGAGGAACGGACGTTCTGAAGGAGCTTCTGAGCCATAGGATGGCTTGCCCTGATGAAGACTCGACCGTAATTGTTATCTCGGTCAATAAATACGTGTGGACGCTCCTGAGGATAGGTATTCTTGCATTCATCAATGAAGGGCTCCATAGCCTGGACTACGCGGTCGTAACTTTTAACTGGATGGAGCGCAAAAACAAGAAAATCGTTATCACTTATAGTCCCGCTCGTGCCAACAGAACTGACGTCTGAGAATATTGGGAGCGGGGAAAAGTTCCCGTAGATGTAGAGTCTATTCTTACAGTATCCCAGCGCGGCTAAAACGATTCCAGACGTAAGAGAGGGGCGACAGGAACCAAGCTTGTAAATAGCCATCTCTTCGGAGGTCAAGGAAATAGCCTCAGCGTCCCCAAGAATGTGCATCCCGATCCATGCGAAGGCGTATGCCGTCATGTAGCTGTCATACCCTGCATCATGCGCCTGCCCATGGCTTGACCGCTTGTTACCCGTAACACTAAATATCCGCTCGAGCGAGCGCTTTCTCATTGAGAAGCGTGTTGCTATCAGGTTCGAGATAGGATACAGATTGATGAGGAGCTTGAGGTCGAAGGTCGAGTAAAGGATGTGGCGGCACAGGGACTGGAACTTCTGATACGTGTCGACATACGCGTATCCGTAGACGGACCTCAAAACGAGAAACACGTCCGACATCCCGGAAAAGCATACAAGAGGGACCTTGTACGCCTGTAGTAACTCAAAGAAGACGCGAAAGCCACGCGCCTCCTCTATGAGCTTCTCGACCGCCGCGTGCGCAGCCATCTGGGCGTCATCTCGGTAACGAAAAGCACAAATCGTGAGGTGCACCATACTGGAGTCATTGGCTACGGGAAGAGAAAGTGTCGTCTTACACCCAGTAAGCTCCTCAATGTCGCGTGCCTTAAGCTCCTGGTAGTTATCTAATAGAGACTCTGGTGCCAGGGCCTTTGGGAAAATGGAGATAAAGAACTCTACAAGGCCTCCGGTATCATAGGCTCGGGCCTCATCTCTTATTGCGTGCAGGAAGTGTTCAACATACGCCTTGACGCTATTAGAAGGGATTGATACTTCTATCTGAGCGAGGGGTCCGGAATCGTTATCCAAGTATGGACATGGCTTCTTAGCTTTGAGAGACGCTACGGTCGCCTCCAGAAACGACTCACGCAGGTGGGAGGCATCTGTAACTGCTTGACGTTGGATCTTTCCTCCATCTGTAGGAGCTGGAGCATCTATTCCTTCACCCCTCTCGGCATTTGCGGCTGGGTTTATCCCTCTAGAGCCATGGAACAGATCAACGGAGGTTGTTAGACGTCTCCAGAAGTCACTGACGGCACCAAGGACTGCATCACAATGTGTCTCAAGACTAACGGCGGAATCGGCCCAGGCATTGAAGTTGAAACCATTCTTCCTGAGGAACCGGACGGTATCGAAGGTGAAGATCGTGGGGTCAGATATGTAAGTGTTGAAACAGAAGTTGTGAAACGTTAAGTCACGCAGGACGGGAAGACCGAGATTGGGGAACGGATCTTTTGCAGCGCTCTTTGGGACTGCAACTGTGATTCCGAGCTGCGCTACAGCCTGGGTTGCCTGCGCTTGCGCGCTTGTGTCATAGAAAGTCTCAATGCTCGTAAAAGGAGGGAGGATTGTCTGGCGTCCGCAGAAGAACTCTGTGTCCAGGGCCACGAAGGAGGCTGAGGGTATCAGTGACAATATCCTCGAGACAGTATTCGAGTCATTGGCCTCCATTTTTTTGTGCCGAGGATGTATTTACTGGTTAGGACTAGGTATGACGACGGTACGCTCGGCAATGGTGCGGTGTATCAGCACATCCTTCTCCAGGAGTGTAGAGGCGTGAGACCAGAACCAAGTTCGTCTTTCAGAGGTGAGAAGGCCATCAAAGAACTCATTAAGAATGTCATTATAGGCTAAACTATAGATCTGAGGATAAATCTGAGAGGCCTTGAAGGTATCAGACATCCTTTGGACGTCCTCGTCCTCCGAAAGGAAGGTGCCATATTGCTTATAATCCGTACGATTGAGTAAATGGGAGTATTGAGGTCTTTTGAGGAGTAAGAAGTTTCCTGGAGCCGTTGGAAGCTTAAGGTTGGTCACGGTTGGTTGAAAGGCGAAATAGATATACGAGAAAGGAAGTATACCTTGAATAACCCCAATAAGAGTCCCAATCATACGACGAATTTGCCACAATAGGAAGGCTTGACCTACAACATCAACGCGAACGTAGATCCCGGTCTTCTCTGGCCAGGCCTCAGAGATGGTAAGAAGAGTGATCTTTCTTGATGCTGCAGATGGTCGTATAGCTTCATCGGTGAAGTTGTGATAAGCTCTCACACTTGTAAGGAAGGCTCGGTCAGCTAGTCCATTTAGAAGAGGCCGTAGACGCGTGTTGAAGACCTCTATAGAAGGAGGGATAAGAGAGATCTCCTTAATGGTTCTTAAGACCTCAGAGTCCATGACTAAGAACTTCTCTAAGTCATGCTTCCTGGCAACGAATAGCTCAGTAATTGATGGCATCAGCTCCCTAACATGATTAAGATAGCTTTCAGAAGGATCATTCTTCACCTCTTTCACAAAAGGCTTGGGCCAGAACAGTTCTAATGGTGCCACGTATTCATATGCACGGCCTATGCACATGGTCTTAGCATTGAACTTTGGAGGTACTCGCAGGTGTTTATAGACTCGAATACTATCAGGGAGCTTAGCATTGAGGATCTCAGTAATATCTAGTCCCGCCCGTAAGTAGCAGGAGTAGATGGCCATCGACGCCGACACATACCTATCCGTGCGGGAACAACGTGTCCAGCCTATCGTCTTGACCTCTCTTCCTTCAAGTAATCCACTTGCCTCAAGTGCCTCATAAATCGTCCCCTCGACCGTCTTGACATTCACCTGGAACTGCGACCCAAAGTATGTGGTTCCAACATAACCAACGGCCAATGCCGTATGAATGAATTGTCGACGACTCATAATAATTCTCGGCGAAAGCCGAATACGGGGTTCGAACCCGTGACCTCTTCATTACTAGTGAAGCGCTCTACCACTGAGCTAATTCGGCCCGGCGGAGGGCTGGGGAGGCTTCGAGAAGCTATTAGACACCAGGCTACTTGAGTTCAACACCTGGGCCTTAAGTTCGTTAACATTAACACGAAGACCACTGGCATCAATCGTCATGAATCTTACGCCGTTGCACCGGAGCTCCTGCCCCACCACCGAAAGTGATCCAGTCGATTGTCCTTCACAAAGGGATCTAGGAGCATAGACCAGCTTTGAGGCGGGATCGAGCTGTTCGAAAGGCCATTCTTGAAGGTTATCCGTAGTTATAGTGAGGTTGGAAGTTGCATCGAGCCTGGAGGTTTGTAGTTCCTCGATAATACTGGACCCGACGACTACATTACCTACAGCAGAAAAAGAAGCGGTTATATTCAACTCTGAAATCCGTGCAGTACCTCCTACTATCACTTCGTTAGCGGTGCAGTTATCAACAACGGTGGTAGTAACAGAAGGATTTGTACCAGTCGATGTGCTGAGCCCGGAAATGCTCATACTTGAAAGAGTTCCTACCGTTAGTGTAATATCGCTAGCGTTTAGCACATTAGTCGTAATATTACAGGTATCGTCTTGAATAGCAGATACCTCGGTCGAAGTGCTCACCACCTTTTTGGCACTAAGTAATGCTGCTATTGTGGTAGATGTCGAGTTACATTGCAGTAGTAGATTACTACAATCTATGCTCTTTGCAGAAAGAGACTCTACTATGAGGTCTTCTAATACATTCAATCCACCAATGGTGGCACTAGAGCTCGTCATCTGACTGACAAGGGCGAGATTACAAGGGGTACTTTCTGTAGCAATATTATTACCAATGAGCCCTCTGACTACCAGACGATTGTTCGCAACCACACCTGCAAGTGCGGGATCAGTCCAGTTAGAAAATCCGATGAGCCCCCGATTGCGGACCAGGAGCGTATCGACAGACATATTCTGGAATAAGGTAAAGAGATACAGGAGGAAGAAGAGAAGGGCGAGGGCGAACGCATACAGTATGATGATGGAGATGTATAGGCAGGTATGCTTGCGAAATTCCGAGGCACACCCAGTTTTGACTTTCTGTTCTTCCTCTTGCTGAAAGAGGCTATGATCAATCGATACCCCCGAGGAAAAGAGCTCCGACACCGCCTCCTCGGGAGCAGGAGTCTCATAATGCATAGGCACATCCAGTGTTACCTCCTGGACGTATTCCGGCGGCGCCTCGAAGCGAGATACTAGCGTAGTAAACTCAGCCCAGCGCTCCTGATTGGATTCGCGAGAACTTAGCCGATCAGGAATAACGGTCATCGCATCTGCATCCCGCATGAGGTGTGCACGATCATCTGGATGAATCATCAGCTCATCGATATAGAACGCGAGTAGTGGATATCCAAGGCGAGTTCGAAGCCCCTTACTCGCCTCTCCCCCCAGAAGGTAAGCGGCGACGCGCTCCCCACGGAGGTAGGTCAGCTCGGCGGCCCGGGCACTCTCAGCACGGATGGCGGAGCCCTCGGGGGCAAAGAGGGCGTAGATCCTGTCGCGGCTCGGAGCTCCGGAGCCTGGACGAGCGAAGATGCATAGGGCAGGAGTGGCGGTCGTGAGGAGAGCGACAAGCCAGCGTCGGGGTCCCTCGATGCAACGGGAAACGGCGGCATCGGACTGACAGGGGAGGACACTGAGGAAGGGAGCAGGAATGGGTGCTCCACATGTGGGGCAGGCAGGCCCGGAGACGAGGGAGAACGTCCGGCAGGCCTGGCAGGAAGCCCCGAAGAGCGCGTCCCGAAGCGTCCGGGGGAGTTGACGAAGAAGCGTGTGAACTGCAGAGAAGTCTGTACCGGGGACGAGGGCTGCGAGAGGGGTAAGATCGACAGGGTCTCCGTCCCCCGCCTCGAGGGCCGTCCGGAGCGCCGTGAGCCAGAGGCCCGCGCCCGGCTCGTCGTCGGGGTCTGGTTGGGGAGGGAGAACAAGTCGTCGAAGGATGAGTGCCTGCTGGACGACGTGAAGCAGTGCCCCTGCAACGCCCGCCCCGTCTCCGTGAGAGACGTACGTCGGGACTCGCGCCGACCGTGCTCCGGGCGTGCCCTGCGGCGCCGCCGGTCGGTCGAACATCTCCGCCGTTGACATTTTCTCATATTAACCATGTCATCTGTGCTCTAGATACAGAGATGGCTGGACTAAAGTACAAGCTGGCTGTCAGAAAGAATGGACATATAACGCTTGATTGTCTCGTAGCATCTCTTTTGGGTGTCATTTTGCCCACGAGAAGCGATATCCATGGCATTCTCTCCCAAATTAGTGGTGAGCTGGGACTCTTGGATAAGGGCCTCAACACAGGTATGATGGCCACAGTGTGCGGCCCAGATCAGAGCCGTCCAACCGAATGTGTCTTGGAATGCTAGCTCGCTCTTAAGGAACCAAGCACACTCCTTATGTCCCAGGGATGCAGCGTGCATCAAAGCGGTCATACCATTCGAATCACGGAGCTGAGCCTCGAATGGAAGAAGTAGCTTGAGAAGACTGAGATTACCATTCATGGCGGCGAACATCAGCGCGGTTAGTCCCACCGTCGTCTGCATGCGCGCCAAAGAAAGACATTGAGAAGCCATATTGGCATCTCCGATTATTGCGGCTATCATGAGGAGCGTATATCCAGCGGTGCTAAGACATTGAAGTTTCTGCACGAGGAATGGGTGGCAGCTGTTTAAGTCACCAAAGGAAGCAATGAACTGCATTGGAGAGATCCTTCCTGGTACAAGATTATTCAACACTCGATTAGCTGAGAGCACCTGACCTTCCTGTACAGCCCGAAGAAATGGAGACTTACCATTTCTATCGCACTGTGTAACCTCTCGAGAGAGCTGGAGGGCACAAGTCTCATGGCTGTGGAGTAAGGCGTATGAGAAGGCGGTATGGCCTTGAATATCTGTATAGTGTAACTCTAACGCTAGCAGCTCGTGAACGCACGCGATATTTCCTTTAGACGCGGCGTACATGAGGGCTGTACGCCCCTTATGATCCCGTAACCGAGCCTCATGAATAAGAAGACGAACCACATCTACATGGCCGGCCTCTGCAGCTACCATGATAGCTGTTGTATCATAGCATTGTGGAGTACCCGCCCGTTCTAAGTGCTCCTCAACGCCAGAAATACATCCCTCTGAAGCATAATATTTGAGTAAACAGTATTCGATCGATGGGGGTTCAACCAGAGGTAATTGACAGGCGAATTCAAGAACTTCTGCTATCTTGGAGTGACCCTTCCGCTGAGCATACCATAGTGCATCATGATCGTTCTTATCCTTAAGGTTTCGCTCGTATGGCTCTAGAAGAGAGACCATCGAAGAGTTATTGTGAATAACTGCAAGAGTGAGTGCTCCAGTCCCCGATGGAAGCTTATTCACGCCTTTTGTCGTCTGCAACCCTGCCTCACAGAGTAAGAGTTCTGCGCATTCATAATAGCCCCAGACGGCCGCACGCATCAGGGCAGTAAAACCCTCGTCGTCCATAAGGCGGGCTTCCGTTTCCAAGAGGATGGGGAGAAGCGAATAACGTCTGAACTTAGTTGCAAGTATAAGGCCTGTCTGCCCGCCTTTATTACGACAACCAGCCTCGTGCGCAAGAAGAAGCTTCACGCAGGCGGTATGACCTTCGCGTATGGCATACATGAGGGCGGTCCAGCCACAAGTATCCTGTTTGGTGGCTTCTAGGTTCAAGAGTATCTCAACACACTCGTGATGGCCATACTTAGCCGCGATCATGAGGGCAGTTGCATTGGAATGAAGTTCAGCATCACCTTTGGCGGTACACATTCCATGCTCACAGAGCAATAGTTTGGCACAGTCCAGACGCCCTACCTTGACAGCATGCATCAGTGCGGTCCAACCATTCTCATCACGTTGACGCGCTTCTCTCCAGGCGATGAGCTCAACACAGGCCGTATGCCCATTCTCCGCCGCGTGCATCAGCGCGGTCATCCCATTGAGATTCTGGCCACTGGGACCAGAGACGGCATCTTCTCCTTCGTCAGATGGTGTCTGGACGAAGTTATCATCATCCCTTAGCATTTCTTTGATAATGAGGAACCAAATTCACTGTCGAGCTTTCCGTGTAGATGGTGGTGACCTCCCACATTGGAGATCAGGAGTCTGAAAACTAGTACAGCTGCTATTGGTGACATTGACCCCAGAGGATGTTATACTGCCGCCGCTTAGCGTACAATTAATACTCGTGCCAGTCGTTTGACTGGTCAAGAAGGCGCCATTGGAATTGCAGGTGAACAGAAAAGGGCCAATAGTTGCTCCTGAACGGAGCAAGAACGTGTCTTGGTGATGGCTATTGATCAGGATCGTTTTAGTAGAAAGTGTGTCGAGTGAGATATTAGCCACAGTCAGAGAGCCGGGGGTGTTGACGAGGTTGAAACGAGTAATACCGTTGTTATTCGGATTGATGGTTCCTGCACCAAGAAATTGAAGATTTGCAGTAGTGGAGGTGGGAGTGGTGACGGCCAGCTGGTTGGTGACAGTTATCTTCGTTGCATTTAGGCTTTTAAGGTTCAGAGTGTTTGCGTTCAGTACTGGCGTATCCAGGATCTTCGTCGAAAGAGTATTTGAACTGAGAACTGACGCGGTGTTATTCACCTTTATATTGGGTATACTAGGTGATCGTAAAAGGAGCTCGCCTATGGATAAGTTAGCGAACTTAAAATTCTCGACTGTGGTAGCATCACTATCAAAGGCGCTTAATTGAATGAATCCTAACTGTTGGAAGGAAGATGAGGATTTGGTACTAGCGAACTCTATCAGTCTTATGTTTGCATTTGTGACACTAAGAGCAGTATTGGGGCCTAGAACATCAATTGAACTAAGATAATTTCTCTCGAAGAAAGACTTGCTGAACCAAAATGTTGGCGTAATGAGGCTCATGTTTGGAGCTCCAGAATAGGCGTACGCCGGTGGATTATATGGAGGGGAGGTACCGACATATAGAGTATTTGTTACTATGAGGTCGTCTATGACAAAAGTCTTGAGGCTCTGATAATAAAAAGCTACGAAGGTCCAAAGGATGGCGATAAGGACCGCCAGGAGAATGAGAAGGCCATATAGGAGGGCATGATCTGTACAAGACCGACGACATGCGATACAAGCACAAGGCATATGGACCCTATTGGGTTCTACAGTCACAACTGCGGCCAATGGAGAGCTCTCGGGTAAGGCCGGCGTTGGAGAAAGCCCAGACTGCTCGTTCTGGAACCGATGGGCAGTCGGATAGCTAGCAATGGGTTTGACCTCAAGAGGAGTTGGGATAGGAAGTGCAGTTGCGTCAGTAAAGGCATTGATCAGAACCTCATTGGCGCGTGCGAGGTCAACATACAAAG
Organism: Giardia muris; assembly: GCA_006247105.1. NCBI lineage: Eukaryota > Fornicata > Diplomonadida > Hexamitidae > Giardia > Giardia muris. The sequence goes on from CM016926.1 coordinate 1,253,813, forward strand.
CGATCCGTGGAGTCCCAACAACCTTGCGATCCTTCTTCTCAGTCCCAAATAGGTATCGAGCCACACGAACCCCTTTGAGATATGTAACCTCAGCCGCCCGTGAGGTCTTCCGGAGCTTGGATCCCTCATGTGCATAAAGAGCATACCGTTCATCCACCTTGCGTGTTGCACTTGCCCGGACGCAGACGAATATACATAAAACATCAACAGCGGGTTCTCCGGCGTTGGTAAGGACGGCCAAGAGGCAACGCTGGTTGACGCCATCGGAGCTCTTTGTTTTGGGTGGCAACGATATGTTTCCATCTTCAGGAAGAAATAAACTCTGTATAAGAGGGCGTGTCACCTCTAAGAGTCCCCCACAGAGAGTACAGGCCCTACCTTCGCGGCATAGCTCTTGTACAATCGTGTCCGGGTAGACGTTGCACGCGGATGGAACATTAATCCTACCACAGGTCGAGCATCGAACGCTCTGGCCCATCAGAAAGGTGGCAAGCCTATCCGGAAGACTAGAGACGATAAGGTCGTAGTTCTCAGCCGTGAGAGTCCCAGTATATCCAAGCTGATACAACGCAGTGACAAGTTGTGTTACATCGATTCGCATCTGGTTAGCGACGATCTCACGTAGGTGACGGGTCCAGAAAGAGGCAGCATGCCTCCACTTACTGTCGACACAGAGGTCCTCAACGCTTTCGGGCCAGTTAGTGAGGTAGACAAGCGCCTGGTGGAGAATACGCAAAAACGAGCCAACAATCCCCACGGGGTCTCCCGTGATGACATAAGTCATGATAGACGCCGCAGCCCGCTCGTGAGGCGTGTGAGGAGGTGCAGGCGTCTTCTGAGCCTCGAACATGCTAGTCATTAAAAAAAATTAGATTCACTCATCTTACTTCTTGCTGAGAAGCTTCTTCATGGCGCTCTTCGCACCCTTCTTCGCGTTGCAGCTCCCCTTTACCCCCTTGACCCCCTTGGTCTTGGCGAGGCGCGTGGTCGTCTGCCTGTAGTAGGTGCACCCGTCAACCTCGACTTGCTCCGGGCAGTTCGTAGGGAGGATGGAATCACAGGCGCTGCAGTCAAAGCCGTCAGTACCGCACTGGTAGATCCCGGTGTAGCTCGCAGGCGGGGTCGTGCAGGTCAGCCCGGTGTTGCACTGCAGGCGGACCTCCGTAAGGAACTGAAGGTCAAAGAGTCCAGCAGGGACCGAGCCTGTCAGCTGGTTACAGTCGAGGTGGAGCTCGCGGAGGTAGGTCATCTCGCCGATGCAGCTTGGGATTTCGCCGGTGATGCTATTAGAGCTCATGTACCAGTACATAAGGTGGACCATCGTGCACATGCAGGTCGGGATCTCGCCCGTGAGACCAGAGTGATCGATCTGAAGGTACTGGAGGTTAGTGAGGTCGCAGATCTCGGGAGGGATCGCTCCGACTAGGGTGTTGTTGCTCAGATAGAGGGTCTTCAGGTAGGGGAAGCAGCCAATGGCCTCGGGGAGGGCACCATTCAGCCCAAGGTCGACGAGGTTCAGCTCGGTCACGTACCCAGCGTTGTTGCAGACCACACCAGTCCAGGAGCAGTAGAGGACGTCGTTCGACAGCCAGTTGTTGGTCTTCCAGGAGGGGCCGTTTGTCGCATCATAGATCTCGACAAGGGCCTCGCGTTCCGTGGCCGGGCAGGCAGCGAAGACGGCGGCGAACAGCGTCGCGAAGATCAGGCTCAGCATTTTATTTCTCCGAGGAGGTGTAGAAGGAAGACTGTACGCTGTTGGCGTCTACTATTGTAAAGGTCTACAGGCCGTAGTAATTATTTTTCTCGACCTTTCGTCTCGCGTCCTAAAGGGCTCTCGGAGGGTGGTTCGTCACTGGCAGTGGCTATTCCCATATCCAAAAAAAATGGGGGTTGATTTGGTGGGGTTTCTTTTAAGAGCGTCATTCAAAAGCGTAGAGCCCTTACTTCCGCGTGGGGAGCGTGGGGACCCTGCGGGGCGGGCGCCTGCAAGGGCGCCTGAGGCGGGGGTAGACATCGCGGACCAACTGTGTCGCATCCTCCCCGTGGCTCTCCTCCCGCACACCGCGCTCTCTCCGCCGGACGTGCCAGCCGCCCCGTCCCTGCCCGGCATCTTTGGGGCTTCCCCACTCGTGCTTCCGAAGCGCTCGGTTGCGCCCGCTCCGACCCAGCAGGTCCGCAAAGGCCTCGAAGATGCAGTCTTTGGCTCAAGCGAATATCGTTTCCGCTTGTTAGAGACACTATTTGTCCAGAAGGAGATAGCTCGCCGTCGAGCATATCTCTTGTCCCACGAGGAGGTTGAAGATGAATCCTATGACCCCACCGCCCCTAGCTTCCCCACTCTCCATCTTTTACTCGCCCGCCGTTCCCGTAGGGCGTTCTACCGCCCAATCGCCTCTTACCATGCTGTCAACCCTCTTCTTTATAGGGACCCTACTCCATCCATCTTCCTTACTGGGTCTCTCCTTCAGAGTATTCGTCAACGTCATGCCACGTACATGCGCGCCCTTGCCGACCGTCGCGAGCTTGGGGCAAGCCTGAAACAACGTTTCGCTCACCTCAGTTCCGGAGGCTTCAAACCTGACTTCTTCCGTCGAGGGGAGGAGGCGGTCATCAAGAAGCTCTTTGGTACCGGGATGCAGAAGTTCGCGCTCCCGAAGCTCACGGCCTCCCGGCAGTTTGCCACTGGGGCGCGCTTCCAGCCCCAATCGATGGGAAATGTCGACAGTTACATCGAGGAACTCGCCCAGAGCCTTCTCTACATGTACTTACGTCAGTTCGAGCTGAATAGCCTTGATGATGCACGCGCACAACGTATGTTCCTCCCCCCGGTGTTCCTCACACTCCTCCTCGAACTTGCCCGTTACGACATTTACATTATGTCCCAGCTCTCAATTGACCCATCGACGGCGCTCGAGACCGTCGCGAACGACGTCGATAGTCTGAGTGTTAACGAAGCCTTCGAGAACATCTTGATGTATGACCCGGATACCCCATTGAACGTCCGAGGCGTCGATTACTCCTTCCTCTTCAATACTGAACTTGCAGCGGGGACCGGAACGACATTTGAATCCTTAACTCCCGGAGAGGTAAGCACGCTCTATCAAGCCGAACTTGGACTGCGCCTGGTGGAGTCCGTTTTACGTTGCCGTTCGTTGGAGCAGAATGCAAGCTTCGAGCAGCGGTTATATGAACAGATACACCAGCATTATCCGCAAGATATCCGAGCACAACCGACCTCTATCACGGATGGCACACTGAAGAATTACCAGCTTGATGGGGTGCGCTTCCTTGTGTCTCTGTACAAGACGAGTACCCTGACCTCTCAACGCGCATCCTCAGGGCCTACAAGCTCAGGATGCCTTCTGGCCGACGACATGGGCTGTGGAAAAACGGCCCAATCAATCGCTTTCCTGGCATACCTGGCGGACATGCGAATTTCAACCGGTCTTCACCTTATTATTGCTCCGCTTGCCGTCTCTGATGGATGGCTTTCGGAATTCAATCGCTGGTTTCCAACGTTCAACGTCCTGATGTATAAGGGGGAACAGGGCCAACGTTCGCGATACAAGAAACATATCCTCTCCCTTTCGCGTGGCTCCATTAACACCGTCGGAGATTACCTTGGGGATGGGAAGAAGGATTCTCGAGGCTCCCAAAGCAAGAACTCACAGGAATACCAGCTTCAGAAAGGCCAGCTCATGTCAACGATAAATGCCGTCATTACAACCTACGAGTACATCCTCAAAGACAAGAACTTTTTCCGGCAGCTTGAATTCGATGTCGTCATCGTTGACGAGGCCTCCCGGGCGAAGAATGCGCGCAGTCGCCTTGTTGACGTCCTCAAGCGCAGCATCAACTGCCGCTTTCGCGTCCTCCTTAGTGGCACCCCCATTCAGAACAACCTTCGAGAACTCTTCACGCTTCTTGGCTTGATCCACCCGGCGGTCTTCAACGAGTTCGAGAAGTTCGAGTCGATCTTCGGGCGTGTCTTCGTCATGAGCCACAAGGCCTCCGAGGCTCCTTCCGGTTCCCATATCCGGAAGACGAAGCGCCGTCATCGGCACGTCACGGCGGAGCGGGACGCGTTTAGCCTAGGCCTTCAGCGGGACGAGGACATGGGCCGAGAGGAGGAGTACTCATACTCTTATACCGAGCAGGAGTCCACTGAGAGCTATATGACGGAGACGGCGACCGTCCCGGCATTGAGCCGGACGACCTCGACTGTCACTCTGGATGGGCCCTCGACTGCTCAGGGAGCGCTTGGGATGTCCGTTGGGAGCTCGCTCAACTTGCTGGACTCGCCTATGTCTCTGGAAGAGCAGGCCAAGCGATTAGCTAAGCAGCTCCAGTCGGCCAACCATCTGACCGACAATCAGAAGACCTTCATTATAGAACGCCTGCATGCTATCCTGAAGCCCTTCCTCCTTCGGCGCGTCAAGGCCGAAGTCCTGGCACAGCTCCCCCCAAAAGAGGAGCACATTATTCGTGTACCCCTTTCAGGGGTTCAACTCTTCCTCTACAACCTCGCGGTCGCGAACGGGCGACGTGTCGCGGGGATCCCCACCGACGGCCAAGGGATGACGGACTCGGCCCTCGTCTCTTCCTTACCCGCAAGCTTCATCCGCAACTTGGATATGTACCTTCGCTGTGTGTGCAACCACCCGTTCGCGGCCCTCGATATTGACAAGGTTGGACACGTCTATCGCGAGTACTTGACGACCGCAACGGACTTCGATCGGCAGCATCGGTCCCAGGCGACCCATTTCTTTCAGGAGCATGGAGGTGGGGACCGACCCCCGCGGATGCCTCGGGAAGGAGAGGATGGACAGCAAGGGGCAGTGAACCCACCGCTCACCCCGCTCCAGACGATGTATATTGGCGATCAGCTGTGGCGCATCTCAGGCAAGCTGGAGGTTCTCGACAACATCCTTCTGAAGCTCTACAAGACTCACCACCGTGTTCTGATCTTCAGTCAGTTCAAGAAGGTCCTGACCTTCATCTCCGAGTATCTTGACTATCGGAAGTACAAATATGTCCGTTTCGATGGGAGTGTGCGCGACGAAGAGCGTTGCGCCATGGTTCGGAACTACAACCGAGAGGACAGCCCGTACTTCATCTTCTTGTTGAGTACGCGCGCCGCCTCGCATGGTTTGAACCTTCAGTCGGCTGATACTGTTGTGATCTTTGATTGTGATTATAATGGAACCTACGACCAGCAGGCGCAGGACCGTTGCTATCGTCTGGGGCAGACGAGTCCCGTTAAAGTCTTTAAGTTCTATAGCAACACGGCCATCGAGAGCAAAATGCTCTCCGTGGCCACGTCGAAGCTCAGCCTTGCGAATATAATCATGAATGCGGGTGCTTACTCTGCTAGTGCAGAAGGGAATGACCGCACGCCGGCGGCCGCCCTTGGTACCCATCACAAAGCAAGCAAACATAACTCGACTCAGGAATATATCCTTGAGGTCCTACGTGCTGCTTCCCCAACCACGGATGATATTCATATCCAGACGACTGCAGAGATCAACCGTATGCTTGCACGTTCCGATCTCGAGTTGCAAGCCTTTGAGCGTGAAGATGTCTTGTTTGAGAAATACTGGGCCGAACGGAACTTCGGAAAGCCGACCCCGCGGCTAGACCAAGAAGTCCCCCGTGTTCTTTCATCAGCTCAGGAGACTCTCATCAATGAGATGAATGCTCTTCAGTTCGGGACAGACTCGGTCGTCTTCCGAGAGAGACAACTTGAAGTCCCGGTGCCAATTGCCAGTAACCCTGACAGCGATGATTCGGAATCCGAATCATATGAAGATAGCAGCGTCTCCAGCTCAGACACGAGTGAGGAGAGCCCGGCTCCGGACGAACAATGGGAGGCGGGTGGGCCTGTAAGACAGGAGCGGCCCGAGAAAGTGCTATCAAGTGGGGACAACGAACTCCTAATGCAACTGCGGTCCTTCCTTACGGAACCTCCGGACCCCGGTGCCCTTGCTCTTAGCGACTCGATGGTTGCAAGGTCACGAGTTATCCTTACCCCTCTTTCCGACACCGTCCTTCTGAAGCATCTTCTGCATCTTTCATCGAGCTTACCAGGGATGTCTCTCTTCCTTACGCATCTGTCACTTTTGAAGAGCGTCCGTGAGCGAGGACAGACTCCTCTTCCGCGGGTGGCCGATGAGTATATGGCCATGCCCTTTGTGCGGCAGTACTACGACGCCCTGAAGCGGTCTAGTGGCGAGACCGCTCGAGGAGAGCTTCTTTCTCTCGATTTCGCGCCCTTAGAGACTGCTGAGTACTCGGCCATTTATTCGTCCTTCCTTGGGACGGTTCACTCGACGCTTGGAACTCCGGAACCGACTCCCACGAACCGGGTCTATGGCGGGATGCTTGCGTCGATACTGGTCAGCTGGTTTAACATGTTTTTACTCGAGGGCTTGCAATCGAGTCATTTTGACTTCATCGGAGCCGCAACCACCTTTCAGTATGCCCTTCTTGCGCTCGCATGCTCGGCAGGCTTCTGGACATACGAGGCATATAACGCAATTCATGAGGATGTTTCTGGATACCTTCCTAAGGTGCAACAGATGTATGGGACACTAGTTGGGGATGACTTCATGCCTGGGAAGCATGCGGACGGGTGGGCTGCAATCCGCATCACCAATGACCTCTCTCCCACCGTCCGGAGGGTTGTTTCCATCCTAGCGGCGGGGATTACTCTACAGGACATGTCTTTGGCAGGCTATGGTGGCTATTTATCAGGGATCATGCAACTGCTTGAGGATCAGGCGTTTATGAAGGGGCTGGAAGGACGTGGGGTGCTTCCTCCTATCTCGATCCAGGTCCATCTCAGGTATTATCCGGTCAAGGTGGGTATTCTGCGGGGTGTGTGCCCCGCCGGAACTGCTGAGGATGCTCTTCTTCGCGCCGCCTTTCTTTTCCACCTGCGGTTGATGGCGTGCTTCGTCACCCTTTGTGAGATGATTGATCCGTTCTGTCGTTACTCCTTAGATGACCCCGAGGGAGACCTGATGTTGCCATATCGAATTTTATCACAGTTCTGGACGCTCCCCACACGGGCGGAATTACCCCCCTACTATTCCGCCGTCCATCACCCCCTCCCTTTGGCCGTGGTCTATTATAAGCTAGTGACCCTCAGTTACATTTCCATATATGAGTTTGTCGCAGACGTCCGGCAAGGCTTCCGGAACGCCATCGCGTTCAACGACCGGCAGAACGTCCTATATGAGCACGCCCGTGTGGCGTGCGAAGCGTGCACGCGGCTAGTGACGCAACTCTTCGACTACTGCGATATTGGGTACTGTTACAAGTGGTTCTACGCGTACGAGAGGCGTAACAGCATCCCCAAGCGCGGGTATCTGCTCCCGGCGAACACGATTGGGATCGGGATCGTCGAGCTACTCGACAAGAACTCTCCGGACGACGAGGTCTACGTCCTTCCCGCACGCTCCGATACTGCGCTCTTGACGCTATCCTTTGGAGCCGGGATGGATATCGCTAACCTCCTTGCCACAGACATCATCCGTTATGCTACCGCACATGCCGGACTTCTACCTGCTTCACAACCACAGCGGCGGATAAAGGCCTGAATTGTTTACTGGGGAGTCGCCACGACATTGAACTTCATTAGTCTTTCATTGAGTCCGGTTCGAGCATTGGAAAGAAAGGCGAACGGGTACGTCGTGGCCTTCTGGACTTGGCCCACGAAGGTCGTTAGACTCGGGGCGATGTAGACACGATACAATAGGCAAGCGTAGTGGAAGTCACGTTGTCCGAGGTGGTAGAAGTACGCGAACTTGAAGAGCTCGTATCCCGGCACCCAAGTGAAGATCTGGTCGAGGATGACCTCCACCGATAAGGAAAGGGCGACGATGAGCCAGAAGACGCAGATCTCCTGGATCTTCGCCGTGACGTCCGGGTTCCGCCGCCTTTCCCCGTTGTAGAGCCGCAGGAGGAAGTAGGATTTATACGCGGGGATGATGAAGCAGAAAAGGTTTCGTGTCGCTCGGGAGATGGACGAGATGGAGATCATTTTTTCATCACTCTCTATCATATACAAGTGAAGGATGCCATCAGCATTGGTTCAACACGCCTTGGGGAATGAAGAGGAGGAGGAAGAGGAGTGGTCCGGAACGTTGGAGGAACAGCTGTTAACAGTGAGGGCGGGTACGGATATGTATCAGTTCTGCAATAGGAGTCTGGACCTGATACCTAGGATTGACGATTTGGAGCATGAAGCCTTCTGGATGGCATTCAGGACGCAAGGTGGGCAGCTTCTGAGGCTGTGTGGGTCTTCTCCTAAATTGAAGGAGAGATATGCTTCCCTCATGGATTGCTATCTTGACCGTCTAGAGGAACGACTAGGAGTGGAATTAAGGGACTATATCAAGGCTATTCGAAAGACTCCTGATGCCATATCGATAGACGAACCGGTTGCGTTGCCCGTATTATGGGGTCTAACAGCCATATCAACGAAGTATCACGAATGGCCCTTAGTCGGGTATACACTTGAGGCGTATCTAGAAGATATCCCTCCTGGTCCTAGACAAGTCGAGACCATCCTTAATTGTCTCCACGATGTGTCAACGCGAGAGGCGAGTATTGCCGAAATATGCCATCTCCCACTCAAGAACTTCCATCAAATACATCTGCATGTCTTGAAAGACGCTCTACAAAGAACCGAACAAGAGACGATAGACTTAGAGTTTCGAACATATGTTCTGGATGCCCTAACCACTGCCACTACCGCTACTACTGCTCGCAGCAACCACTTAAGCGAGCTTATAATCGTGCTTTTGGCCACGGGGCATGAGTCCTTGCCAGGTCTTGTTCAGAGGTGCGTTAATGTTCTCATTTCTACGTTATCTTCGGACTCAACCATCCATGACGTCATCCTGCCTCTCGAACGGCTTTCTGGTGCCCTCCCCTTACGTCTTTCGAAGCTTCTGGTTCTAATCCGTCGAGAATATTACGAACATTGTCGTCACCATTATGTACTCGCCTCTCTTGGAATGGTTGCGGTCGCTCAAGTGACCATAGCGATGCTAGAAGAGAACCTTGAGGCAGCGTTGAGGATATGCGAGCACGCTTCTCTATGGTGGTCAAATGATGCACTAAACCTGCTATTGCATGACACAGTCATGCGTATCCTGCTTCTTCGCGCTACGTCTCCCACTAAACTGACAGAAATGATGCTAAGAGAACGTATGATAGCTACCAAGCTGTTGAACTCCTGCCCTATCCCAGAACATGTTCGAGAATATAATGCATATCTCAGTGCAGCACTTGGAACAGTCCAGACCCCCATCCCGCAACCCCTCGTCCTCTCGACAAGTCAGGCCATCATCCCACTCCTCATTCCTTCAACCCTATTAAGAGAAACAACACACGACTCCAGCCTCGGCCCGTATTATAATGGCTTCGACTTTGTGCTCTTCACCGTCGGCGAAAGACGCTACGCCTTACCACAACCGTATTTTCTTAAGCTACAAGAAGCAAACCCAGTTCTCTTCTCAGAGTCGGGGTCAAATGAGGACCTACTCCTAAAAGACGCAACGGTTCCTAAGCTTAAGAGAACAGAGTCCCTCTCATCAGAACGGCTCCATCACAAGTCTGGGATCATGCCTGAGCTATGCCTTCGTGCCAAGATCTGTTCTCTTCTCAAAGCTACTAAAACCATGGAGTTGGAAGCAGTCGTACAGACTCTCGAGATCCAGGGACTTCCCAGTAATAAAGTTGTCTCCGAGATCCAACACCTGGTTGATCACGAGTACCTTATTTCAGACGGTAAGACCCTTGAGTGGTGTTGAAAATCCAAAAATGAACAAGGACATCGATTATGATGAGCTGGAGAGCCGCGCGAAGGAGCTGTACGCCAGGATCCAGGGAGATGACGTTCCATCGCGGTTCCGGCAACCCGACAACTTCTCGACCCAGGCCTTGAACCTTGGGGCAACGAATGCCTCACTGAAGCAAGCGATGCTTTCGACGACGACGCCGACGGAGGCCGCCAAGATGTTCTACTCGACGACGAACAGCGACTACGGGTCGTGCGACCCGTCGATCATCGAGATGCCGACGCAGTGGAGTGGAAGCAAGACGACGATCAGCCGGATGCAGAACAACATCGTGTACCGTTACAACGGCTTCAATACGGAGATGGATAAGGAACGCTTCATGGATCCCTACGTCACGATCCGGCGGAAATGATCACGTGGTAAAACAGACTTTTCATGGCCGTGGTCGCCGATCCGACTCGCGTGGTGCGCCACCTCGGGAAGCGCCCGTACGTGGAGCTCAAGCCCGTGGCCGGGAGCCTGGATCAGCAGCCCCTGGCGGGACTCGGGTTCGTACCCCAGGATTGGCACTTCATCCCCATGCCGAATTGTGCGGGACATACCCAGATACTCCGCTCGACGACGAGCAGTGTCCTGAGCGAGAGGCAACAGGCGGCGCTCCAGGGAATGGCGTTTGTGTACAAGGCCAACGGGGAATTGTTGACGAAGTTCCCTATTCTTCTTGAGGGGCATAACCCTCTCATCCGAGCCTTTCATCTCCGTGCTACCAGTGACCTTGTAATTGTCACGAGAGATGGGAGGGTCCGGGTCTTCACTCTTCAAGGCTGGGTGATTCGAGAGTTCAAGTTGCCAGTAGAGGGTAAGGAGCGCATCACTGTGTTGGAGGCCGCCGGCCACGAGAACTCGCTTGTCGCATTGCAAAGCGATGGGACGTTCGTCGTCTATAACAACCTCGCTGACACGTTAACGAAGGCACGCCAGCTCCGCTATAAGACGACGCGCCTGGAGTATTTGAACAACCTATTTGCGGGGGGAATGCCGAAGAAGACAGACGTCGGATTCCTAGCCATAATTGAGGCAAATACTCCTCGTTCATCGCCTCTTATATGCTTTTCGACATCATCTGTAGCTGAGAGTAACCCACAACTCATCGTTTTCCCAGCCGACAAGCCGGATGCATACGTGAAGATCCGAGCCTCGGAAATCGTCAAAAAGGCAAACTCGAAACTCCTCACGTTCGACTTCGCCAATGTTGTCATCAATGCATCGGGTGACTTCATCCTTGCTGCTGATTCGAACCATTCACTCGCTGTCTTGGATATATCCGAGTTCCGTAAGGACGAAAAAACTCCTCCACTGGTCAGGTTGATCATTCCTGGCCAAGCTTCTTCTTCCTCTGCACCCTCTTCAGATGCGTCGGAACCCCCTTTCATCTTCGGCCTGTGTGAGGCGCTTCCTGCCTATTATGACCCCACCGAAGGGTGCATCCGTATACACATACCCCAATCGCACGGCCATCTGGATTTCAAGACCGAAGAGTTTGACGCCCAGGGGGTCTTCATGATGCAAAGCTTGCATAGTGGCTTGCTTTACAAGACCTCGGAACGGGATGAACCCATTACAAGGCATATCAGCCGCGTTTCAAAGGCTCTTCAAGCAATTCGGACTCCAAAGGCTGGGAAGGACAACCCAGGGGCCTTTCTATTCTATAGCTCAACACAGGTGGGAGAATCCTTGGTTCCCTTGAATCAAGCCATTCACCTTCTTGATAGTCAGCTCCCCATGGCCTTGGAACAGTTGTTAGAGGCTGCCAAGGCGGCACTTTCCATCAAGGAGCAACGGGATATTTTGGGGACGGTTTCAATAGGGAAGTTGTTTATCGATGATCCACTAGGAAAATATACACGCCAGTACGACGATATCCGTCGTATCTTGCATGTAGCCAACAACTTCAACGGGTGCGATGTCGGTGGAGCCGTCCCAATCGAGCATTACACCGCATGCTTGACACCTACCGACCTCATCTTATATTATGTTTCATGTGGGCTTTGGGATAGGGCAGCAAAGACCTGTCTGTACATGAGCTACGACACCGCCGAGCGTCTCATTATTCTACGGCAGGTGCTTCTACGCATGGCATTGAACTACTTCCTCAACCCGCAGATGGACACCATATCGGAGGCAGCCATCTTACAGAAGATTCGGGTGAGTTTTGAGGCGTTACCGGCGGTTAAGAACGCGTACCGTGACCTCATCGATTACCTTGTGTATGCAAAATGCTATAAGCGTCGGTCCTTGATTGCAGACCTCATTCAGAACGAACCTATCATGGCCGACCGTATCCGGCTATTGATCTCGATTCAGGACTACTCCACTGCCATTCGACAATGCTTGTCGTATGGGGCATATGATTTGGCGCAATGTTTATACCGATACGCCTCAAGACCATCACTAGCAGGTCCCGACGGGTATCTGAAGCAATTCGAGAGTGGGATACAACTCTTCGGTGGATTGGGACGAGAAGTTCTTGATGGATACCTGGCAGCCTTACCATACCTTGCACAACAAGCAAAGGTCAGTCGTTCTAACCTCGAGAAATGCATCTCCAACACCCTTTTACACGAGAAGCTTCACGCCTCGTATTACGAATGGATGCTTCGACGGTTATGCAATGCTGTCTTGAAACAAGGATCAAGGTCGACGCTGGAGAAGTCACTCCTTTTGATTGGGCAGATGCAAGAACGACTCACAGATGACCCCTTTGTCTCTTCTGTCTCACGTCTGAGTGCGATACCCACTCTCATCGAAGGGCTTACTACTGCCTTTGAGAAGGGGAAGGTACGGACCGCCTATGTTCCCATCTTTGGGAGCATTTGTCTTATACTTCAAGATGCTACAAGACAGGAGCTTGAAGGATGGGTGAAGGATGCGACAACTCATGAACGTCAGATCCCTAGTGCCAGCGATTCTGTCACACTCGCGGACTCCAAGAAGGTCTTCGCTAGCTTTCTGAAGAAAGTCACCATTGACCCTTCACTCCATTACATGTCGGCCTGTGAGGGCGCTATCGACGCCGTCAAACAGGCCGCAAATAATCCTAATGGCCGCGAGATTGCTATTCAGTTACTTGGCCTTCTTAATAGCTATGTCCGTTCCATCCCAGGAAAGACCTTATCGAAGCTCGCTTATCCTTTGGCAAAACGCCTCGTCGAACAGATCACAGACGTCCCCCTCTTGAATTCCTCAAGGCTTCTCGAAACACTTGAGGCTGTCATGCGTCCTGTCGACTTGGCTCGGTTCTCCATCCTCACAACAAATAAGGACAAGTTCGCCACCGCTCTGAAGGAGCTATCAAAGGGTGAGCTTGAGCCCTTCTTCATCAGTAGTCCGAGCCTACCTCCCTCCCTTCGTGAAGCCATAGCAGCCCTCTAATTAAAATGCTCGGCCGTTTGGCACGGAACTCGGCTCTGATCCGGCCGGATGCCGGGCGGGAGGAACTCCAGTGCCTCCGTAGCGAAGTGCAGAAGCTCTCCCAAACGCTCGCGCTCGCGATCGAACAGCTCGAGTGCCAGAGCGATACGATCGCCACGCTCGAGAGTCGTCTCGAGGAAGCAGACTTGGAGCGGAGAGGCCTCATTGAGCGGATAGGGCTCCTCGAAAGGCAGTCCGAGAGCAGTCGGAAAACTCTTCTCCGTATTCAAAGGGCGAACGACCAAGTGGAGCAAACACGTGAGCCTCGTAGACCCCAGTCCCAGACCGCCTCGCGGAGGGTCACCCCGGATGACGAGAGACAACGGAAGAGGGTGAGTATTCAGGATCCTAGTACGACCTCATCAGGTGCGATGTCTCAGATGGGTGGGAGCCATATCACGCGGCCTCATAGCGCTATCGAGGTCTCGGGGACCTACTCGAGTCTAGTCCGAAGCGTTGGACAGCCACGCATGACCTCGGACGGACGAATCGTCGAGCGTATCAAGTTGATCTGACGCCTTCACTTACGAGTAATAGAGCAGCGGGTCGATCCGTTCGGTTCGAAGAGGTGAGGACGTTACCCCATCGAGCGCGGTCGCGAGGGCGTCCAGGACAATCAGATGGTGGTCCAACACGGTGCAGTAGTCCCTTTCGACGAAGTCGTCGCGTATGCCTGGTCTGGCACTACTCGGGAGTGGGAGCAGAGGGATGTGCGATGCCCCAGCGACGACCGGCTTCATTTTCTTCATTTGCGTAACCTTTGCCTTGCCCCAGGAGCGTCCGAGGGCGGGGTTGTCACATAAATGAAGCATCCGCGGCTTGCCTCGCTAGCGTCACTGCACTCTCCGTCATCATCGTCTTCCGCGCAGACCGCCGAGACGGACTCGGCGGTATCGATGCATCTACGGATTCCGGGGCGCTGATACCGGTTCTTGGATCGAAGAGGGCATTCGGGGCCTCGAGCCGCCATTCGGAACAGTTGCCAACGTGTGATGATCCACCATAATCTAAGGCTTGATGGCCGCAGGCAGAGTGCACGTTCACGCCAGAGGATTAAGCAGGATGCGAGGGTAGTCTCCCAAAGCATGATATCTCCGAGGCGTGGCTCACCAGAACTGATGAGGACGAGATCTGGGGGTGGAGGATAGAACTTATCAAGTCCCACTGCTAGGGACAAGCCCCTGGTGACCGCCTCGGGGGAGAACGGCCGTGACTCTGTGGTCATGCTCTGAGACGTCAAAATCTCCGAGGCGCGTAGTAGGGTGCTTAGTGAACTATGTCGAGGGTGGATGTAAATTATCAGCTTCTTTGCAGCATCTTCAGTTAGCTTATTGATCGCCACAGCCGCTTGGAGAAGACTGGACAGCATCCCATCATCCGGACTATCATCCAATGGGGTGCAAATCACAACTCGGGGATGTACGCTCTCAACTTCTGCTAACTCACGAAGACTTTCTAGTTCGTCTGTAAGTTGACGAAGAGCCTCACGTTGGGCCGCCCCTGAGAGCTTCATGGAGAAGACAGCCACTGGGACTAATGTTAGGTGTGAGATATGGAATGCTTCCAAGAGAGTAGTCAGACAAGACAACTTAGGGACAAGATGGGAATCCTCGGCGAAGTGGGTCCGTCCATCCCCATTTGCCACGAGGACAAGGTGACGTGGTAGGAGTCCTGGTGCTTGTTCCCGCGCCAAACGGGCCCAGAATGAGGTCCTTTCGAGCCGCATTTAAAAGGTAGTTGATGCTTCAGGTTCTAGATGAGACCCCACTCGATAAGGGCGAACGGTCCTTACCTCTGGGGGCAGTTCTTCGGTATGGAGACGTGGGACTCGTCGAGGGTGTCCCTAGCTTCCGGGTCGTCGGGGTACAAGGTGAGGAGACAACACCTCAGATATTGCTTGTCAGGGAGTACGCATTTCGACAGGGGGCGGGCCACACGGTTGTCAGCCAGCTTCTGCTTGCCGACGGCGCCACGCACGCGTTGCACTCCTTGACGCAGCTACGGCCGACTAGCTCTCGAGTTATTTCTGCAGCTCTCTCACCCTGTGGAACTTACTTGGCGGTCATACTCGTCGCGGGCCCTAAACGGGTGCATCCACACGTGTCGAAGCTACACGTCTTTAGCTTGACTGATACAACACAAGGGGTGACGAAGAGGCTTACGATGGAAGGGGCAGTACAATTCTTGCTCTCTAATGACTCGAGTGTCTTCTTATTAGTGATGACGTACACCCCATTCATCTTACAGGTCGTTCAGAAGGAAAGTGGCTGGGGTCGAGGGAAACGCCTATGTCTTCTGAAGGTACCGAGTGCATTGTCATCGATCCTCGAGGTGTTACACATTTCGACCAATGGGAAGTACGTCATGACCGTTGAGATCCCTGGGCCGAACCATCGTCTCACAAGTCCTGCAGGGTCGCGAGTAACTTTTGGTCGGGTTGCTAGAAGGATCAGTGCCGAGATCCCATTGGAACAGAACCAAGCCGTTTGCATACGTTTACATTATTGGCGATATGATGGTCATGGCTATGGGTTGAAGGAGCTATACCGGATGCCGGTAACTCTTCCTAGACGCGCACGCATGCTTCCTTTTTCCTTGCGTGGGAATGTTAAGCGCAACACGATATACGCAAATATCTTAGCGATTCAACCCGATTATCCGATTGGCGTTCTTACAATTGTGCGAGAGAAGCACATCATTACTAAGATCATCAATTTCCGAAGGCTCGAGCTCGTCGTGATACAATTTCATGGGCCCTTGCTTCGCTCGCCTGTGCAATCCATGTCACGAATCGAACAATCCTTCTACAAACAGCTGGTCCCAAGCTTCCTCAAGATTCTTTATCTCCCCTTCCATGAAGGTCTCTTCCTATTACGACAGTATTCACATACCGAGACGGAGCTTCTTGTCGTTCACCTACCACTACTTCTTCCAGGACGCGTGGTTCATGCCGTACGATTACCTTTTCAACCCTATGACCTAGTTAAATATCATATCGTTTCCAATCTGGTCACACACCCATTGGTACGGACAGAGTTGCAAGCCTGGAAGGAGAAGGTGATCAACAACCCTAAGGTTCAGTTAGATCCCTTTTGTGACGCAAAGCTGATCTATATCCTACTCCTAAGACTGGTGAACCCAATGCATCCCATCAGCGCCTTTCCGGACAGGTATTCCTTTGATAGCGGTATACGTCTCATATCCCATTGCCATCGGGGTAGTTCTAATGCTTGTGATACCATCTTCGGCTTACTTTCATATTGGCAACTAGCAAAGCTGGTAGTCACCTCACGTCTTGCAGAAATCATTCATCAACCCTCCAAGTGTCATAAAGATAACTCACAAGCCTTATCCCCAGATGATTTGGAACCGTATTCAGGCCTCTTTGCAACGCCCTTGTCATTGGAGTTGTATACGCGGTGTAAGGACGCCCTTGATGTCCAAGACCTGGTTCTTTTCAATGCACTGCGCCTTGCACAAGAAGCTGGCCTTCAAATAGCACAGTCGGCCACGGATAGCTCCGAGTGTAGTCCGATTTATAGTAGGTCTGAAACGTGCTTTCGTTCGTCAATCCCACCGGATACCATGGTTGGAAGTGTCATCGATGCCATTCCTTCGGCCTCGGCTAAAGTGTTTCCAGTAGGTATGCCTTTAATCTTCCCAGGATCACACGCATGCTCTCCGACCTCGGAGGCCTTATATCACATGCCTAAAAGAGGCTATATGGAACTTACTTCAACCTATCCGGAGTCTGTTGCATCATCTAGTAGACCGATAAGTACGGTACCAGCAAGCAGGCAGGCACTTGCCTTTTTTAAAGCTCAAAGTCTTGGCGAGGAATGCTCAACCATCTCATATAGCAAGAATAGTGCAGACGCGATCGCAGACGATGATGGCTCCGATACTGATCCAGATCTCTTTCGAACCCATAATAAGCGTATAAAGGCCTTCAATGCTGGGCTTCATGGCTCCCAGTTATCTCATTCCGACGTTGAGAAGTATTCCGGCTATAGATCAAACTTGATAGATTCCCAAGAGGAGACCTCAAAACCGTCCTCAACACTTCGTATGACGATGGACGAGATTACCACTAGCATTGGGGCAAGGGAGATCCCAATAAAAAACGAGTTACACCGCGACTTGGAAGACCTAGTTAGACGCACGGAATGTAACCCTCTACAAAGCTTGAACTCTATTCTTTTACCGACTACAACCTTCGATAAGACGAATCCGCACCTCAGTATTCAATTTCCTGGCCGACCTTATGATGAGATCCTTCCATTCCCAATACACCTTATGACTCAAATTCAACTTGATGGCCAGATCCCTCTATCCTATCCGCAACGCTTCTCCGCTGCTTACCGTATACGGACCGAGGCTGATGGGACGGCCTTCGTCTATACGCTCTGCGACGTCTTTACGCAACGTTTGTTGAACGTCAGAATTGACCTTCTATATGGCGACTCTTGCCTTGAGGCCGTCCCCTTACAATTCTATTGCGAGTGTCAGTCCTATGTCCCTGAAGGAGTGGAGGAACAGCTGCACCAAGCCTGCTATACTCAGCGCCTCCTATTCGCGAAGTATTGCAAGGCATTTCTATATCATACCTTCCTCGGCCTCTCCCTCATCGACTTCACAGGGGTCTGTCTTAATACTGGCCCAACAGTTCCCGGAGTGGCATTCGATAACTGGTGGGCTAGTCGATTCGATATCCTGTGGCGAGCGGGTGCAGCAGATACTGGTACTTTTGTCTCCTTGCTCGCCCTACGAGCTCTCAAGCAGAGCCGAACCGCCGTGTCTTATTGTCGAACAAATCGTCGACAAATGTATCTTTTTGTTCAGCGCCTATATGATGGTACATGTGCCCTCGTAAAGGCAAGTGCCCGCAATCCCTATCTAGGACTTTATCTGTATAGTCATGCGGCCCTACTACTCCCAGGAGTCTTATCTGAGAGTACGCACCTGGAGCCAGCCATGACGCCTATTTGCAGTTATCATGCGGTCCATTCGTATTTGCTTGTCTCTTCCACTGGGACCTCCGTGTTTATGCACCCTGGCGTCATAGGGGAGACTCAAGTGGAACGAGATGAGAGGTATCAACAATATCTGTTCACTACAGTGTTTCTATTCAATGAAATGATGCTCAAAGGGTCAGCCCGTCGCCTTAAGGAGTGGAAGCGATGCTGGGCGACCTCTCTGGTGCAGACGGCACAAGAGTCTCCTAAGCATCCGACTATGACCTTAACACCGGCGCCATCGCTTTTGAACTTCTTCTCTTACAGGCTGAAAGTCACGCATCATGTGGCGACGAAGGCCATCTCCCTCGTTGCAGACGGCTTCATGGACGAGGTGGGAGAAGGAGAACTAACCACTATCATGCAAAATAAGGGATCAACCCACGTTGACCTTGACGGTTCCGAGCAGCGCCCTATGTTCGTGTCTTATAACGACATCTATGGCAAGGTGCACGTCTATGACCCCCTCGATATTGTTGATAGGCTTCCGATGAACATGCAACTCATATCATCCATGGGGTCTGTCCTGGAAGACCTCCCAGATGACTCAAATAGTCATATGGACGAGCCATATAACCAAAACGTGATCGCATCAACCTTCTCGACAACCATTGCCAGTGAAACACGTGCGAAGGGGCTAACCAGCTTCTCGGTAGCCTCGGCCGGTTCCGAACAATATAAGAACCAGCTGAGTGTCTCAACACAGGCGGGATGTTCGGGGAGTGTTTCGAATCCCCTAATGCAAACGGGGTTTCTTGGAACCCGTTGTTATGACAATTTTCTGACATATGCAATGCGTTTCTATGTCAGGACCAGTCTTGTGGAATGTGACGTTATCGAGATATGCACATTCTATTTTAACGCTCTTCTCAAGGCTCTCGATGCCGCTGCAGAGCTCTCTGCGTCTCTCCCTATTGAGGGGCGAATCGCCTTAATCGAGGTGGCGGAGGCATTGAATATCGAATTGGCGAAGCTCCCTAATGCGTTGACGCTTCTCAAGCGTGTCCTAAGCGAGCTGTATGTTGGGGATACCTTCAGTTGGCTTCAGCAATCATTGGAGGCGCATCTCCGCCAGGTGAGTTAGGGGTGAAGAGGAAGGTGGGTAAGAAGTCCAACATATCGCTTGTTGCCATTCCCATAGAGAACCTATCAAATGCCATACATGCAGCGGAACGAACTGCATAACAAGCGCGTTGACAAGCCAACACGACGTCTTCTGAGGTACAAAGAAGACTTAAGAGGCAACCGGCAAGAACGTCACCTTGGCCGGAGGCGCGTTTTGGTTGAGAAGGTTCACGAACAAGAACCATCCTTGATTCAGTATTCGAGGCGATAACGTCTTGAGGCCCTTTGACGATGAGGGTGCATCGCAACTTCTTAGCCACATCTAAGACGGCCGTCAGGTAGGTGTCGGAATTGCAAGGAGGGGTCTCTTGACCGAAGATCTGTCTATAGATGCGTGAGAACTCACGCATGTTCGGTGTTAATACTACTCTACACGTTTCCAAGACCTGGATATACCGATCCAGATTCCGTAAGAGAAGGGTCAGTCCATCTGCGTCTATGACTAAGGGCATTCGTGGTTGAATCGAGTTCATAACGGTTATGAAGATCTCTTCAGCCTTAGAAGTCACGTCCAAGCCTGGACCGACTAGCATAGCGTTGAAATGGAATTGCCTCCACGCTCCCATGAAGTCCGAGACGATGAATTCTGGAGAGTTCATAGCAATGACTTGTGTGTTCCCATGCGCAAGGATGAAGCAGTAATCGGCCCCCGCCCGGATGCAGGCTCGGCCGGCGTAAATCGCCGCTCCATGGTACTTGTCCGACCCACAGACCAGGAGTGGCCGACCATTATCTCCCTTCATCTCCAATAATAATGACAGATTGGAAGGACAGGACCGAGGCCTACTTTGCCGCCGCTAAGGCCCTATCTCCGCGGCCCTACGTCAAAGTGGATAGCCTCACGATATGTGAGGCGACTCGGGTGGCTCAACATAACGATCAGGGGCTCGATTGCATCCCCGAGCTTCGGCTAAAGGCTCCACGTTTACAGCTTCATGAGCTTCTAACTGAGATACCTCCTGAACACGTCGTCTATGGGTTGCTCCTGGATATGCATTGCATGTTTCAATCGATGTCTCCATTAACTTTCTTCTATCATGGGGTTGTCGAGCGCGCAGTCGAGCTTTTGCGTGAGCTTCCGAGGGGCGAGAGCATAAATCTATTGGCCTACATACGCGCTCACCATCAGCTCTCAGACTCACAACTTTATACCCTTTTCGCTGCCTATAGCCTGATTCTGGCGCTAGTCCTTCTGTCCTTACACCGGCAGCAGCTCGGACTAACGTTTTGCAAGCATGGGGAGGACTTCAATCTCGATATCTTCGCCTTTGCGGATTATATTGGAGCACCAGGGATAGAGAGCTTATTTCGGGACGAATATACGGCAACCTTTCCATATGGGGTATTTCTCGAGGTTCTGGGACTATCGAAAACGCCACCCGCTTACTATCTCACCTCCCTAGCTGTCCTTATCCGCTTCTGCAATATCGGAATCTTCAATAAGGCTGACCCCAAGACGCTCCTAACCCTGGTTGGAGACCTCCATGACCTATACCGCCCCTTTGGTTCTAAAGACGTTGCTTGGATCCGCTCAATAGAGAACGATCGGTTTTTCTCTGATTACTTCCTAGTGGAACGATACCACTCTAAACGATATGCAGCACGTCTGGCTTGCCATGTCGAGTGTCGAACGCTGGTCAGGAAGGATAAGCCAAAGCTATACGTCCCCAACGACATTGCAGAGGTCCTTCTATCGGCACACAATTACATGCATGCTATTCTTCAAACAGTTGGACAACCCCGTGGGCCAAATGTCTTTAAGGACTCCTTTTATTGTTCGTCATTGATACACGTGTGCAAGAAGCATGTCAGCATGTTCGAACGGTTGTCTCTCACCTACAATGATGTCGCTGGTCCTCTTAGGTTGCAGTTCACGGAATACACCCGGCGGCTACTGAAGAAGGTGCCTCAGCCCGCAGTCAGGCTCACGATCAACATTGTCGAGATGCTCGCGCATAGCCTCGCGGATATGCATAGCTGTGTCGCACTCTGCAACATCAAGAAGCTGGATCGCGTGATCCGAAAGTTCCTCTTCATGCACTTCAACGTCTGGTTCTCGGAGCTAGAGAAGGCGCGAGGAGAGGTTGTTATGAGCTTCGGAGGGGACCTGAAGGCAGCTGAGACTTATTATTCCAGGATCATTGTATTCCTTGAATTGATATACATAGAAGTTGGTCTATTACCAGCGTATCAGCTTTTCCAACGGAATGGCTTGCTGTGTAAGGCGGAGGAGCCGGTCTATTGGCTAATCATGTGTCGTTTAAGCGAGCGGGCCATAGAGATCTACGAGAAAGCATTGGAGGTGGATCTTGAGTGTCTACAACGCCTGGAGGAATACGAGGATGAAGATTACGTCGGTGAGGCCGACTCTATGAGGAGCTTGGACCTGGTGTATGCAATGCATCATCGGCGTTATGAAGAATGTAGAGCCAACCTATGTGCATGCGTCGCAGATCCTGAAGCCTTGAAGGCCATTCAGGTGACGCAAATGGAAGAGGAGAATCTTTTACAGCTATATAGTAGGCATAAGCTTGTCGGCGTGGCCTCCTTACATATCCCAGGGTTCTTAGGTATGGATCTGCAAGGGTACGATTTGGTCAGGGCTCTGATCGAAGGGGAGTACCCCAAGAGACGACGATGTCCAAAGCGCATTTGGCTCGAGCGTGCCCTCAAGGAGTACTCATCCCCGCTTGCTAGTTTCACCATCCCACAGACGAAATATTATCGAGGTTTGCTTTGTGATTGGATCCCCTAGACTTAAATGGCCGATACCCTTGTTTCTATGGAGACTATAGCGGAGCAGAACTACCTGCTGACGATCCAGACGGGGTTATCCGATCGGCCCGAACGTCTCGAGTTTCCTAGTGAAGTCCCTCGTCCATTAGGTGCCCCGCCGGTCCTTGTCACTTCCGACACCAACGTCTATCTGGCGCATACGGAGCGTCTTTTAGGAACCCATGTCGCCGTCCTTGAGGAAACTCTCTTGCCAGTGGATGAGGTGATCGTCTTGACGGTCGCACCTTTGGAGAAGGTAGTGGAGTAAAAAGGAGGTTTATAAGATGTTAATAAGAGAGCCTGTAAGTATTGGGACACGAGTAGCTCATCCCTCGTTAAGGACGCGTTCTGTTGGTTGCTTCTTCGAGCTGCTATCGGTTCAAGCCAAGTCATTGAATCTGGAAGAAAGACTTGATGGTTTGAGGCATGAGATGATACGGTCTTCAGTTATTAGACCAGTAACCGCTCTCTGCAATTATTCACAACTGCTTCTTGGTACTCGTGAAGGCATATTAACGAATACTAAGGATATAGTATATCGACATCAAACACGGCACGTTGGGGTGACGAAATTAATGGCTTGTGAGGCACTCATCGCTATAGCCTTTTATGACGGATGTATAGACCTTCTCGACCCTAAGACCTTTGCTAGACTTCGAAACCTTTCCCTTCCTAATGAGTTTGCAACGGATTTGATCTTCATTGGGCCAGAAGCATATAAGATATTAGCCATATCAGGGTCATGGGGTGGCTTATATCTCTATGATATCCCACGTGAGACGTTTATCTATACTCTTGACCCAATAGATCAATTAGAGCATCAGAGAACAACACTCGCTTTATGGGATCGAACAGGTTCACTCTATCAAGCTTCAAACGGTATAGTATCCCTTTTTGACTTACGATCATCATCCTCACCCATCAAAACCTATTCTTGGCCCAATGATAAGGCCACTTGTATTACTATCGCCATGAAAGATGAACTTGTCGTAGGATTAGGTTCATCAGCCCTTTCAATTATCTCATCTAAGACTGGACGTGAACGCTTAGCCCTTCTTCACCCAGATCCACCCTTCCAACTCGCCATGGTTAGCAGCTACTTGATTAGTGGGAGTAGAAGGCGTCTATGTTATCTCGATATGAAAGTTGGAGAACATAATCCAACTAGAATAATTCCCCTTGATCACCCTTTGGCTTCCTTCGCCCCTGGCCTCAACAATACTCTAACCATAGGCCTAAGGACTGGCCATTGCATCCTTCTTGGTGGTACTGGCGCTGGTGATGATGAGAAGATGCGAGCCGGTATAAACGCCACTATCTGAACCCTTAAAGGGAAAGACGAGTGTTATCTCTTTCGTGTGTCAAGTGCATTGGTCTCTTGCTTGGGCGTAGAATACGCGCACCTTGGCGTTTTCCCACGTTTCTACGGGTCCCGCAATAAATGAGTCTTGAGAACTTCGACTTTGCACAGAGTCTGGTCCAGAACGAGGATGACCTCAACGCGTTGTTCGACCGCGTCGAGAAGGCCTCCGAGGCCTTCAAGAAGCTCGATCAAGCCCAGGTCGACAAGATCTTCTACGCTGCCGCATATGCTGCGTCGAACCAGCGTATTCCTCTCGCACGCATGGCAGTCGAGGAGACCGGGATGGGTGTTGTCGAGGACAAGGTCATCAAGAACATGTTCAGCTCCGAGTACATCTACAACAAGTTCAAGGGGATGAAGACCGCTGGGATCATCGATGACGATAAGACTGGGAACGTCCAGACCATCGCCGAGCCCCTCGGGATCCTCGCCGGGATTGTTCCGACGACCAACCCGACATCGACGGCCATCTTCAAGTGCTTGATCTCCCTCAAGACGCGTAACTGCATCATTTTCTCCCCGCACTTCCGTGCGACAAAGTCGACGATTGAGGCTGCTCGCGTCGTCCGCGACGCAGCGATCCGTGCCGGCGCCCCCCGCGACTGTATCGCTTGGATCACTCACCCCTCCGTCGACCTCGCCATCTCCCTCATGAAGCATCCGAAGACGTCCTGCATCCTCGCGACTGGCGGCCCGAAGATGGTCTGGCAAGCCTATTCGTCCGGAAACCCCTCGATCGGCGTCGGCCCGGGGAACGTCCCCGCCCTTATCGACGAGACGTGTGATTACCGCGCGGCAGTCAGCCACGTGATTGGCTCCAAGACGTTCGACAATGGCGTCGTCTGCGCCTCCGAGCAGGCGATCATCTGCGCAAATCGGGACGTCTACGACAAGTGTCTTAAGGAGCTCATGTACCGCGGCTGCTACATCCTCTCGGCCGAGGAGAAGGCGAGGGTCAACGACGTCGTCATGCCCGTCGACGCGAAGAGCGGCGAGCGCATGCTCAACGCGGGGATTGTCGGGATCAACGCCCGCATCATCGCGGAGAAGGCTGGGGTTATCGTCCCGAAGGAGTGCCGCTGCCGCTGCATCGTTGGGGAGTTCGACCACGTCGGGATGGACGAGCCGATGTCTCGGGAGAAGCTGTCTCCAGTCCTCGGGATATACTGCGCTAACAGCTTCGAGGACGCTGTCGACGTCTGCGGTAAGATGATCGACATGGGAGGTGCGGGGCACACGGCTGCGATCCACACGGCGCCGGATCGCAAGGACCGGATCGAATACTTCGCACACAGGATCCGTGCGGGGCGCATCGTCGTCAACACCCCTTCAACGTTCGGTGGCATCGGTGACCTCTATAACTTCGCAATCGATCCGACGATGACGATCGGGTGCGGGTCGTACGGAAAGAATGCGGTTAGTGAGAACGTCCAGCCGAAGCACCTCCTGAACTACAAGAAGGTCTCAATTGTCCGCCAGAACCCGCTCTGGTTCAAGGTTCCGCCCGCGATGCACTTCGGAGAGGGTGCCCTCGAGAAGGGGATTGAGGACCTCATCCGCAAGGGCTTCCGCCGCGCGTACATCATCACGGACAAGTTCCTTCATGACCAGGGCTACACCGCGCGCATCACCGAGCCACTCGAGGCTGCGGGTGTCACCGTTCGCCTCTTCACGGATGTCCTTCCGGATCCTGACCTGACTACGTGCCACAAGTCGCTTGCGGAGGTCCACGAGTTCAAGCCGGACGTCATGCTTGGGCTTGGTGGAGGGTCAGCGATGGACCTGATGAAGATGGTCCGTCTCCTTTATGAGCACGGGACAGTTGACTTTGTCGGGCTCGCCCAGCGCTTTATGGACATTCGGAAGCGCATCTATGTTTACCCCGAGTGCAATAACCTGAAGCACGTCAAGACGTACTCGGTCGCGATCCCGACGACGTCCGGGACAGGCTCTGAGATGACGTCCTTCGCGGTCATCACGGACGACAAGGAGGGTGTCAAGTACCCGCTAGCGGACTACCAGCTGATGTGCCACATGGCCATCGTTGAGACCTCGCTCGTCTACTCGATGCCGGCCTTCCTTACGGCCTGGACGGGTGTCGACGCCTTGACTCATGCGATCGAGGCGTACGTTTCCGTCCTTGCGACGGAGTATACGATGCCGCTGTCCCTGAGGGCGATCAAGACGATCTTCGAGCACCTTGGGAACTCCGTCACGACGGGAGACCAGGAGGCGCGCAGGGAGGTCCACATCGCCGCCTCGATCGCGGGTATTGCGTTCAACAACGGGTTCCTCGGGATCTGCCACTCGATGGCCCACAAGCTCGGGCAGAAGTACCACATCCCGCATGGGCTCGCGAACGCGATCATGCTCCAGCACACGATCCGCTTCAACGCCGTTGAGGATCCGACTAAGATGGCCGTCTTCCCGCAGTATCTCTACCCGGTCTCTGCGAAGCGCTATGGTGAGATTTGTGACTACTGTGGATTCACCTCTCCCAACGATGGGAAGACGGACATGGAGAAGGTCGAGATCCTTTGTGAGAAGATCTCCGAGCTCTACGACGTCGTCGGGATCAAGCCGCGCATCCGTGACTGCCGCAACGCCCCGTCCGAGTCCGAGTATCTGTCTGACGAGGCTCTAGACTACCTCGCCTACCATGCGTTCGATGACCAGTGCACTGGTGCCAATCCGCGTTATCCTCTCATCTCCGAGTTGAAGGAGCTTCTTCGTGCTGCTTGGTAAGGCAGAGGGCAATGGTAGTGAATTCTCGTCTATATGTCTTGTCTTAATTATGGGTTATGGTGTGTGATAGATGTACGCTTGCATACAGGCGAGCGACGATGGCAGTGTATGATCTAGAAAGGGGAGATAATCGAAGTTATGCAACCCTTTCAAAAAATGTCCAATCCACTAATTCGCGCCTGCCATGAAGATAATCTCTCCGCGGCCAAGAAGAACATCTCCTTCGCTCGGCGGCTATCGCAGAGTGGTGAGACAGCGTTGATGACTGCCATCCGTGCGAGAGCTACGAGTTGTGTCGAGTTCATGGTGACACATGAGAGTGGAATCTTCTCTAGACACCAAGAGACCGCCCTTATGATCGCGGCGAAGCTGAACTACCCCGAGTACGTCAAGCTCCTTTTGAACAGCGAGGGGAAGCTTCACCAGCCATCAGGACTGACTGCTTTGATGTATGCGGCCCAGAGTGGCGCCGTACCCTCCGCCAGACTTCTTGTGAAGGTGGAGGCGGGGATGTCATTGAGTAGGGACGTGAGTTTCGATATATTTGAGGGGTCCATCGCCCTCCCAAAGGGGTCAACAGCCTTGATGATAGCCGTCATCCACCGACGAAAAGAGCTCATCAGGCTGCTACTTCCCTATGAACAGAAGGTACGAAACGCCATGGGTCGCACGGCACTATACTACGCACAGGAGACCAAGGATTCGACTATCCTTTCCCTATTTAATCAAGAACAGCATGCCTTCTCAGGCTCAAGCAGCGACGATATAATAGAGATTACGGATAGCGAAGAGGATGACGGCGAGGACACAGCCAGTGACATGGATGATGATACGGGTGAGTATATGGACGAGGGTAGCGGTCCGGACACGGACGAAGAGGAAGAGGAGGACGAAGGGAGCAATTCTCCGGCCGAGAGGCTTCTTGAGTTACTCCGCTGCAACCACCGGGAAGAGGCCGTTGAATATGGAAGGGGATACCGGGACTTCACCCCCTTAATGAAAGGTGCCATCTTAGGCGACGTGAAGCTTGTCGTCGGAAGTCTGCGCCACCTCAAGAAGCATTTCTTCGGGTTGACGGCCCTGATGTTGGCGAGCTTCATCAATAACATTGTGGTCCTTCCCCACCTCCGAGCTGAAATGCGGCTCCAGGACGACGACAAGACCACGGCCCTGATGCTCGCCGCATCCAATAATTGCGTCGAGTGCGTTAAATTCCTCCTAGATGACGAGGCCGGGATGAAGGAGGCCGATGGGGGAACAGCACTGATGCGAGCGGCCGTTGAGGGCCATACCGCTTGTATCAAAGTCCTCATAGGGCCAGAAGCCAAGTTGACAGATGATGACGGAAATACAGCTCTGATCTGGGCTGCAATGATGGGACGATCCCAGGCGGTAGAACTTCTTCGGAAGGATGAACTTGGAATGCAGACGGTTACTGGTATGTCAGCCCTGATGTATGCCGCCGAGCGAGGAAATGCTGACTGTGTGAAGCTCCTTCTAGACGAAGCTGGGAAGCAGGTTAGTTGCTCTTTCGATTTGCATGGGAGGTACATCCAGAAGGGGATGACCGCGCTCATGCTAGCAGCTTTTAGCGGGCGAATGAAGGTCCTCACGCTCCTAGCCAGCACGGAGCTCTCCATCCGCGATTCCATGGGGCATGATGCAATTGATTACGCACGCTCATTCAAGACGGAGGATAGCGATTCCGACCAATCCAGTAAGGAGATGGTCAAATATCTAATGGAACAGCAGAAGATCGTGGAGAAAAGGATGAAGGTGGAGCCCGAAGTGAGAACCGAGTCAGAGACATCTCCATTAACCTCACCATCACCATCACCTTCAACCTCACTCACAAGCAAGAAGCTTGCACGAACCGTTACCTTTGCTACAGACGGCAATTCCTTTCTTGACGACCTGGTTGCGGGAAAGAGGATTACTCAGGAGCAGATACGCAACTGCACAACTATCCAGACTGAGGAGGGGCTTAATTCCTTGATGATTGCCGCATATGCTGGTGCGGACCAGAACATCTCATCCTTGAAGGGGTGGATGCGGGCCAAAAGCACTAGTTACGGGCTAACGGCCTTGATGTGTGCAGCAGCTTCAAATCAAGTTTCTTCAATATATCGTCTCGGCGACGAAGTTCAGATCATCACTAAAGAGGAGATGAATATCTTAGGCACTCATATCCCAGCGGGGGCCACCGCCCTCATCATCGCTATTCTTAGAGGCAATTATCTTGCCTCACTCATCTTACAAAGATCCGAAAGGGATATTAATGACGCAGCCGGGGTCTCTCCGGCTGACCATGCCCTACGAACTGGAAACTATCATATCCTCGATCTCTTAGTTGACCATCCTATCCCTCAAACCATTACGGGGCAGACCCATCTAATGATAGCCGCGGACATGGGGGAGATCGAGCAATTGAAAACCTATACCAAGCAGCTGGGCTGCCAGGACGAATACGGTTGGACGGCCCTGATGTATGCCATCAGGGCTGGACATTCCGAGTGTGTTAAGGCTCTTCTGGACGAGATCAATATCTCGAACAATGCCAATGAGACTCCCTTAATGTTTGCAGTCGTCATGAATCAAAATCCGTACGACTCCCATTTCCGGAAGGAGTACGGGGTCATAGAAGCCATCATACGAAGAATCTCGGTATCCAAGAAGAAAAAGTCCGATGCGCGCCCGAAACCCACACAGACACCAAAGCATACGCCCACCAGTCAAGATATAGACTCGAAGAACACCAACAGCAGCAACAACGGAAGCAGTATCAATGAGATAGAACCAGCGCTCAAGATCTCGAGTATGACTGAGTCAAGAAGTCGGCCCTCCATCGTCTTCGAAAAGGGAGTCTCGACCTGTGAGAATAAAGGGATAGATGAAGAGAGGGACGACGAGCTCAAGAAGAAGGTATCTGAGCTCACTGAGCAGAATACGACCTTACAACGGACCGTGATCCAACTGAGAGAAGAGCTGGCCGCTCGTGACGAGAAGCTCCGCCTCCTGACCATCTCAATTCCAGATGTTAAGGAGTATACAACCAAGGACCTCAGTGCTGCCAAACAGAACGTGGAAGGGCTATGGAACGCCCTGCAGTATCATGCGGCGCGGAATGCCGTGACGCTCTGTCGGGTATGCAAGCAAGCACCGGTAACCTCTCTTTGCGTCCCTTGCGGGCATGTATTCTGCTGTTTCGATTGCGGTAAGAAACTCAAAGATGGGAAGTGTCAAGTCTGCGGGATGGCGGTCACGGGGCTCGAGCGCTTGACCCTTGAAGGGAAGCCAGCCACATGATGCTCAACCGTCCCGAGGGTTTAAAAAATGTCTGCTGATGGCTTCGACCAGGCACTTACCGTCTTCAGCCCGGAAGGCCGACTGTACCAGGTCGAGTATGCCTTCCGAGCGGTAAGGACCTCGGGCCTCTCCCACCTCGCGATCCGCTGCGCAGATGGGGTCGTCCTAGTGTCACAGCTCCCGAGCACGGACCGTCTCGTCGACGTCACCAACAGCACGTTCATCCACCCGATCAGCGGGTCGACTGTCTGCATGGTCTGTGGGCGCATCGCCGACGGCCGCCGGGTGGTTGATCGTGTCCGGAGCGAGGCGATCGACTTCTTCAGGAAATGGGATTATCATCCAACAGCAGACATCATCTGCGAACGCCTTGCCGACATCAACCAGGTCTACACCCAGGAGGCGTGGCAGCGCCCCTTCGGAAACGTGGCGATCTTCGCCGGGTGGGATGAGGAGCGCGAATCTCCACTCCTGTTCCGGACAGACCCGGCTGGAACCTGCGTTGGGTATTTCTCGACGGCGGCGGGGGCGAAGGAGACGGAGCTTGTCGACGCATTAGCAGCTCTTCAACGCACGTGGAAAGGGCCATGTCCTTCGGTCCAGGATGGTATTCGTATAGCCCTGCGTCAGGTGCAACGGACTCTACACACCGGGATCACCGCTGATGACGTCGAGGTCGCCGTCGTCGAACGGACCGGGTTCCGTCGCTTGGTCGCGACAGAGATAGACCAGCTGCTTGCAGACTTGGCCGTTGGTCCGGAGTGAAGTGGGATGGGCGATCTTCTCCTCTTTCCTTCTCTCTCTTCTCAAGAGGAAGAAGACTTGAGACTCCAGTATGATGGAATGATAGGAGGATGTCTGGTCCTCCTCTAGAGCTCTATAAGGCTGTGAGTTGGATTCACTAATAGACCTGGGCTCAAGTGGATGAACTAAACCTCCGGCTCCAAACCTTCTGGGTCTTCGTCGACCACCTCGTCATCCATGACGATGACCTCCGGCTCAGGCATTGGACTGCCCTCTTCAAGGTCCGGTTGAGGGATGATGTCGGTGGAGCACTCGCGCACCTCGTACGCCGCTGTAACTTGAGGCACGACGTCCGGGACCTCCTCGTGAAGGAAATGTGCGATGGGGTTAGGTTCCTCTGGTACTGGGGTCTCGGTAACTGGAAGGTCGGCCTGCCCACTCATGGTCTGCTCCTGGGTCGGTTCCTTGTGGATCATCCCTCCATAGTAGTTCTCGTCGAAGCAGGTGATCGCCTCGGGATTAGGATCAACGTACTGAATAGAATATGTAACACCATCACATGCAAAGGCCTCTTCCGAGACTAATGGAATCCCTACCCCAGGAAAGTCACACAGCGTGTCCTCGTCTATCATGGTACCACGCTTCTTCTTTCGTAGAGGGGAGTTCAGGTGCACGAGACGAAGATTAGTTCGATCCACACTCGGGTCAAAGAAGTCCTCGTCCGAGTCCTCAGTCACCTGTTCCAAGCCTGGCATGCTCCCGACAAGGCGCATCCGCTCCCGCGCCTCATCAACCGACGACAACTGCTTCATCCGTTGCCGACTCATTTTAATTCGTGCAAGCTTCTCCCGATGCATTGGGCTCATTGATCTGAAGTCAATGATGGGCAGGGTGTTTGGTCGGTACACTAGGTCCGCCTCATCCGAGATGAGCTCGAGCGTCCCCGGGTTGAACTCGGGGGTTTCCGCGAACTGCAAGAAAAGGGCCAAGAGACGGCGCCGAAGCCCTCCAAGACTCGTCTGCGAACGTCCTCGACTCAGCATGTCCGCCTCACGGTCAATTAGAGAGATCGCCTCGCGTGTGAGGTCACAGTCGAATTCCTTAAGAGACCACTTGATTTGAAGAAGAACATCGAGCCTTTGGTCAATCATGCTGCCCTCGAACTTTGAGGCCACGGTCGCCTTATACTTCCCAATGGATTGCGGCGTCACCGTGTACCCCGCATAATCTCCAAGCGACGTCGCGTTGGGACCAACGAAGCATGACGTCTCCTCAAGAGCGTAGTATAAATCCCGTAGCGACGCAGCGCGTAGCGTGTAGGGAGTCATGACGTCAACGAACGTGCCGTCGGATATCTGCCACTTGCGTGGGCGCGAGATCCGGTTGAAGAACTGTGCAACACGGTCCGTCCGGGTCAGATAATGGGCCTGACGTTTCAGAAGGTCGATGTTCTGGAGAAGACGGGTCTCCTTCTCGAGAAGAAGCTCGAAGCTCGCTTGCTTCGCCTCGGGCGGAAGGGCCGCCTCCTTGATCGCGAAGGTCTGTTGGCGAACCCAGACAGCAACCTCATCGTACAGGAGCTGGAAGTCTTCTGGGGTTCTTGGGCAGATCCGTCGATTCATTTGATATCGACGTTCCTTTTCGCGCGTGATCGCTAGCTGCTCGTCCGCCTCGCGCTGTTGTGACGCCACTCTCGCTCGTTCCAACCGAATTCCATCAGTTCGACATTTGGCTCGGTAACGTCTCCAACATGCTTGAATGAAGACGATCGCGGCGTTCCGACGGGCGAGGTACTGTTCGGACGTTTCATAGCGGTCAGCTCGCCCGATCATCGTATACTCCCCAGGAGTTTTGTGGGAGTTCATCAAAGTTGATCTTTGAGGCTGCGTGAAGGCTTCCCGCTTCGTCTGAACGAAGCAGTTCTTGAAGGAATGGGTCTGGGTATCTCGGGAGACCATCTTCGGCTGGGCCAGGAAGGACTGGCCTTGTGCGGCGGCGAGAAATCTTCGTGTTGAGTTGAAAAACCGTGTGTAGAGCGTCTGGACTGCGGTGTCGAACACGTGTGGAGAGTTCTCAGCAACGAAGTGCATGCAGAGGAGAGACCGGGGGGGCGGCTCGACCGAGGGGGATTCATCTGTCGTCGCCATTTTTTTGGGCCCGGAACCTCAGCATATGCTTTGGCCTCTACTCGCTCTGATGGCCGCGGCCTGGCTAGCATTGATTCTTTTGCTCGCGCGTGGAGGTCGGAAGGGTGTGACGTTGGTTGTCCTTGGGAGTGGTGGCCATACTGCCGAGATGGTCTATCTCTTACAAGGGCTAGGGGCTGGACTCGGGACTAAACATTATGCCATCGCACGGTCCGATAAGCACTCGGTGAACCGGCTACAGGCCGTGGATCCAACGGCAGAGAAGGAAGGGCGGGTCCATTATATCTATCGTGCTCGTGAAGTTCATCAATCGATGTTAACGACGGTCTTCACAACGCTCCTGGCCGCTTGTGAGTCCCTTTGCCTTCTGGTACGCGTACGTCCTCGAATCCTTTTCGTCAATGGACCAGGGACATGTTTCCCATTGATCATCCTGGTCCGCCTTCTACGCATCTTCTGTGGCCTCCCGGGATCAACCGTTTTCGTCGAGACGATCACGCGCACCTCAAGGCTAAGTATGACAGTCCGTCTATCATCTTGGGCGATCGACCTCCTTGTTGTTAATTGGAAGCAATTAGCGGAGACTACGGGGGCAAAATTCATTCCTCTCTACACGTCATAGGTAGAGAGTGTGTGTCTAAGCGTACGAGTGTGTACGACTGGGTGCGAGTCTTCTAGTCATAGTCCCTCGTCGCTATCAGTTTGGGACGAGCTGGACTGACGTCCTCTGAAGCAATAGACGCCGTTCAGGCTCGGATGGAGCAGTTCGGCCCTTGAGAGCCAAGTAAATCCCGATTCCGACAGAGGAGATGACGACTAGAGCTAACAGGCAATACCCTTCAATCTGCATCGTAAACGATGGCTGCTGAAGCAAGACACCGAAAATGATGATACCCACGAATAAGGGCCCCATCCAAGAAAGGAAGATTAGCCCGGAGAGGATTGAGATGAGACAGACGACGGGAAGGCAAATGAGGGAGGCACGATCCAGCCATGAATCTAATCCCTTGCTACTGATGGTACGCAAAGCCCCAATGGAGAGGAGATAAGTGGTCCAAGCGATTTCCATTGAGTAGACCTGGACGCACCAAAGAGAGTCAGGAAGAAGATAGACGATGTAGATCCCGGCAAGATCGGCAAATAGGATGAGTCCCATGAGGCAAGTCCCTACTAGTGGTATCCAATAAGCGGTAATTGAGAGAGAAATTATAGACATAGCGAGAGTGTACACTCGTATCGCGCAGACGACGACCCGCTCCAGTAGGGTGTGCCGGGCGCGCGTATGGAAGAGCCAGACGATCCAGTAGATCGCCCCTCCGACGAGGGCGACCGCGGCAATGATTACAATTGGGATGGGCAAATCCAAGGGAGTCTTTGTAAGACGTGGGGCGGTTACGATCCAGACCCCTCCCAACGAGCCGCCAAGGATCAGTATCATGACTAGGGTCGTATAGATCAGAGTGGTCCTAGCACTTTCAATTGACTCGGACATATTTTCTACCTCACCCGGCAGCATTAAGAGGTAGGGCGTACTCGTTCCTCCAAGGCCGAAACAATCGTCTCGAACAAGGGACCAAATACCCCGTCTGTGAAGCCCTTGAGAAGGCTTATCCATTGACCAATTAAGTCGAGAGCATGCTTAGATAGGCGAGTAGGAATGAGCAGTAAGGCGGCGGAAATTTTGTAACCAAGTAGAAGGGCGATGGGTCTACGGCGTTCGATGGGTTGTCGAAGAAGGTGTTCCATTGAGCATTGAAGTATAAGGCCAGCCTCCTCGACGTTGAGATTCTGTAGAGAATGAGTGCGGAGTTGTCTTAGGGCGGTTAGATATGAGACGAGCAGGTGGGGTTCGACCTTATCCTCACTGACTGCGATACGGCAAGCGTTATGGAAGTAATGAAGGGCTTGTTGTGGGTCTCCTAAAGCAAGACATAACCGTCCTAGCATGTCACTATAAACCGAGCGTTCTTCTTCGCGATGAAGGTCCAAGTATAAGGAGTAGGACCTATAGATCAGTTCCGTGCGAGCTTCCGACCTCCTCGTACGACGGATCTTGAGCCAGATGAGGTATGCGAGACGTTCCTTGATCGAGGTGACATGCCTAGACTGATCTACGGCAAGGCCATAATAATGAATGGATCGGTCCAGTGACTTATCGTTCGAATCCTCACGGAAGCATTGGAGATGGTAGAAGCCAAGGTCTGTGGCGGCACGGATTTGTAACGCTTTTGAGTTATCGAGGACGTATTGTAATAGTTCGGGATCGTTCTCAATTTCTCCAACGGAAAGAAGGTAATGTAGAAGAGGTTCCCATGCCTTCATCCTTTTGAGCTGTTCAATATGTGTCTCGGTCAAGTCTACACGGATCCTCTCACATACTTGCTTCAGTGTTCGATACCCAAAGTTACATGTGATTTCTAATCTTCGTAGTAATACTTCTCGTGCTTGTTCCACCTTATCAGCTAATAGAAAGAACTCAACAGCATTGGCATGACACCCGAGACCTTCTAGAAGCTCCGCTACCATCTCGTACTCCCCACGCATACTAAGAGCTTGAATTTGCATACACTTTCGGGTTTGATTTGAATATCCAAGTAGGTGAGTTCCCTCAAGCCAACGTGAGACATTAGCCTCCTGGTTTGACAACGAGGAAAGCATTGCTTCAATAACATGTAACCATTGCATATTTGTCTCCAGGAAATCTGGATCACTCAGGTTATGTGAGACCACAAGTAGGGCTACGGCAGCTGCTAGGACAGATCCGAAGCCATCATTCGAACGTGTCACCATCTTCTCTTGTAAGGAGGTGAGTCGGTCATGTATCAAGGCGCGATTGATCTGTACTGACATTGGAAGGTTTGCGATCTCATAGATGGTCTTTAGATACTCAACGTACCCGTCATCCTTCGCCTCATCATCCAGGGAATTCAGACGTATCAACGTCTCGATTATATCAGGCGTAGTACCGAAATAGAGATGTACAGAGCGTTTCAAAACCTCATAGGGTTGACATGCAGTTCTTAGCGTTTCCAATAGAGTATGGTATGCTATGGCCCTAGTGGTTGGTAAAAGGTGCAACAATGCATAGGCTTGATCAAGAAGCTCAGGTTCGCGAACGAAAGGGACTTCGACCTCGATTGCATCGGATGGGACGGTTGGACCTCCTCGGATGTAATTCAGGAGGATGAAACGGTCCACAAGCGCCCTAATACGGCCTTGTACTTCGGAATCAATGGCCATGATAAATTGTTCTGTCGTTAGTCTTTTTACACCAATTCAGGTCCTTCTCGATTGAAGCTTTGAAGATAACGTGGATCTACGATTCAAGCACTTGTATGCATCAGCCCCACTAGGATTGGTTCAATAATCATCTCCAACACTAAAGACCTCCTTCCCCCAATCCCCAACCATGAAGGTGTGTTCGAACTGCGCGACATGACACCCATGCTTATCAACGAGCTTCGGGTATGGATTAACGACCCCAGACTTGCATAAGCTATCAAGGGCCAACGAATAATTCCTCTCACCCATCCCTTCAAGGGTTCTTGGACTCCATGCCAAAGTCCCGAACATGTCCTTCAATTTTGTGAAGAGTTTCTTCGCACTATCAGGTCCCTTGATGAAGGCAGGCTTCAAGTTCATCGCCTTTGAAGATACCATGAAGTGAGAGACTGGTAATTCGTCCGTGATCAGACCCCTCCCACTCGACGAAAAGGTCTCGCATGCATAGACCTCTCCAGCACCCATACGCCCGTACTCCTCACCCTTTCCACGGCAATTGGGGATGGACTTTCCAGAGTGTATCTTATATCGTCCCACCATGTGCCCCGATAGGTTTCTGACCGGCTGGAGCTTGATAGGAGCATTCTGGTTCTTATAGTCGAGCTCATATGAACAAATTACCTCCTCGATGCAGTTCCCCAGCTCCGAGATTGGGACGTCAACTCCTGCACGTTTGATCGCCTCTGTTGTCGCCTCATGGCTTGCCTGTGCAAGGGTGTCGAAGATTGGGTTGAAATGGATTGTGAATGCTGAGTCAATAATGTATCCGTTGGAATGCACCCCAAAGTCGACCTTGATAACGTCATCCGTCTGAATCACATGCGTATCATTCTTCAGAGGAGAATAATGAGCCGCACAATGGTTCAATGATAAACCCAATGGAAAGGCCTGACCACACCAGGTTTCATCCTTGGGCTTATAGGTCTGATAATCGTTCTCCTCATGGCCGCAAAGAAGACGAATACGCTTCTCGATATCTTCAGCCGCTTGGTACATGTCAACGCCAACGATAAGAACACTACGGGCATACTTCCGGACCTGCTTATGGATCTCCGCGGCCTTTCGGAGATGAAGGCGCACCTCCTCGTTATCCACGGGTTGGAAGTCCGTCGATTGCGGGTCAGCAGACCAAAGGAGACGTCCAATCGGATAGGGAGTATCACCTTGAAGTTGCTGGACTGGGATTGTTGGAGGGGTCGTCTGCCCGGTCGTGTAGAGAGGCTCTGTGAGAGTCACCCCTTCAATTGGTGTCGCTTCAAGGATGGACATTTTTATCCTCTGTAATCATGTTGTGGTTGTGGCTGTGGGAGGGGTGGGAAGGAGAATGGGAAGACCCATCACAAAGAAAGAGAAGGTGAATAACGTTGACACTGATTCTCAGATATAAGAAGAAAGCCCTGTAGATGCAAAACTCCCCCGTATCGATCTACGCATTACGTCGAGATCTTGGGAAGATGAAGGAGCACTTGGATCTCTGGGTGACGAACCGAGACCATTATGGACGGACGGCCTTGATGCATGCCATCAATGCGGACTTCATCCCTGGTGTCGCACTCCTACTCCCCTTCGAGCGGAACATCTACTTACCATCAGGAGAGTCGATTCTCGATATGCCTATGACTGATGAGCTCATAACACTTATCAAGGGCTATGAAAGGGGAGATGCGAGAATCATCGATGAACTGGATTCGATGGCAACGATAACGACAACCACGTCAGGGTTTTGTCCATTACAAGCGGCGGTGTTTGGACCAAGTTACTGGGAAAGCCAGGAAGCCTCTTTCCTATTTCGGACCAAGGGCACTGTTACTCCTAAACTTTGTGTCAATGCTACTAGAACCTTCTCAGCTCGCGCCTTCATATATGAGGTCGGGGTAATTCCCCCACCAGTTCTACGTACTGCCCTTTATGACCTCCGGAACTTCTCACATCTGAACCTTCGGCCATGTACACGCATCGTCTATGCGGAATACTCACGCTATTTGGTTCTTGATTATGGAGCCCCAGAGGCGCAAGCACAAACCTTCCAGGATCTCTTCGAGTTAGTGAAGAGGTCTTATCAAGGCCAACCAGCTACCTCAACGACAGATACCATACTTTCCGATATCGAGTTATCATCTCTTTGCCTTCAAACGTTATCTCTTATCCAGGCCTTGTTTAAGACCTCGGCCGTATTCCTCATTGATTGGGCTTGTCTCTTACACCCTTGTAACGTGGAATACAAGGACCCAGGATCTTATCTCTTTAAGACCCTACCTCTTGTCCGTGAATTCCCGAGACGATTGGGTACTGCGAGTGGACCTTCGGACTTACGGATGAAGAAGTGTTGGAATAGCATCTGTTTAATGCTTCTTGATAACATGACTGCTTATGCTCTTCGTGATCTTGCAAGGGTTGTGCGTGGAGACTCTCGTACCGCTATTCCTGACTTCCCCATCCTATCTCGTATTCTTTCCTCGATCTTACAAGGTCGCCGTCAGGAGTCATTATCTCCAAGACGAAGCATGCTATCTCCTTCAATGATGCGTAGTCCAGTACGCCAAATGCGAAGCCACTTGAGTCCTCATTCCAGTCGTATGTCCGTTTGTTCTGAATGTACTGAAGCGGACCTCGTCATTGATCCAACGCTCCCTCCAATCGACATTAACGCAGAACCTTTAGCAACGGATTTGATGGCTGCCGCATACTCCGGTGACTTACTTGGGGTGGCTAAAGCACAGAATCTTATTGGTCAGCAGGATAGTATGGGGCATAGCGCATTGATGTATGCCGCCGCTGGAGGACATTTAGCCGTCGTCGGCTTGTTATTACCCTACGAATGGCAATTGAAGGATGTCGATGGAAATGGTCCCGCAGAATATGCGCAGCTTCGTAGTGTTCGACGTCGAATCGAACGGTTTAAACCAGGCGAGACAGAGTTGAATGACACCATCCCATCATCATCATCATCATCATCACTCCCATACTCCTAGCCCTTCTTCTCCCTTCCCCGTGAGAAATTACGAAAAGATAGACTGACCCACAGTATCATTTACAAGGCACCACCTCTTAGTATCCCGCATCGGCGAGGGGCGTACGAGGATGCCTTGACATACTCATACGAGCGCCGTCTTGACTTCGGTCTAGAGGAGAACGATAGGTATGACTTCTCTGTGTCAGGCCTCCACCTGTACCCATGTTCATCCCCGTCCCCATACCTGTGGCCATCCCCATCGTCCCGTAGCCCCCACTCATCGACCTTCCAGCCCCCATCGTCCCGTCGTACATGCTCGCTATCGAATCTTGGTAGGTGTCCACTCCGGCGCCTGAAAGAAGACTATTGTATGACTGATCTACGGAATTGGCGGCCGGACGGAGGTGCGGACGAGGCCTCGTGTCATGGGGGATGGTATTACTGCCTCCCCGTGTCCCACCGCTCTTGGTGCGTGTGTACAGCAGGGAGGATTCGGTGGCCCCATCCCTCGTCTGATGAAACGGATTCTGTTGGGACTCTTGAAGAGCAGTGTTCGTCCTCGATATAGTCGCGTTGGGAGGGTCGCCCATGTATGTGCGATACGTTCGAAGTTGATCCGTGCGGAGATCCAGAAGATCCTTAGTCGAGCGGAGCTTCGTGAGCGCGCCCTCATACTCCTTGTGAATCCCAACGACGGAGCTGATCTCGCGCGCCTTACGGCTCTGCTCCTCCTTCATAACCTGGATTTGCCGCTTGAGTTCCTCGATACGGGTAACCTTCTGGAGCATCTCGGCGTTGACTCTATCGCAAACGTCCTCACTCGTCATGTTGAAGCCCATGTTGCTACGGAAGACGGCGCTCCGCAGGATGTACTCGAGTGTCCTCGCCTGTGCACGAAGCTGGGCGATCTCCTCGGCGGACTCGGCCCCACGAGTACGGGTACCAGTGCCACGCCTAGAAGGACTGCGCTGAGAGGCAGTCAGATCCTGAGACTGCACCAGCTCATGCTGGCGATCACGCATGAAGCTGACGAAGCGACTGATCAGAAGTTGTGTTGGCTCCGCCTGCCCATTATAAGTGTAAACATGTTGCAGGTCCGGGTTCTCCCCCATCGCACCGTAGAGACAGGAGCGTAGGAGGCCGATCTCCCGAGTGAGGTCTTCGACCTCGAAGGTCCGATCCGGAACGTCATCGTGTTGGTTTGTCAGGTCCTGGATGGCCAGGCGCAAGAGTGGTGGGGCCGCCGCGTTTTTCACCTCCCCTGCCGTGCGGATTGCCGCACGGATCTGGTCCGGCTTGAATAGGCCTGAGAAGGCGAGGGCAACGATCACTGCCTTTTGCTGCGATCTAACGCCATAATCGAGGGCGGTGAGGCCTGCAGCATCCTCTTGCCCGGTCCCATACTGCACGAGCGCCTGGACGCAGGGGGCAGATCCGACACGGGCGGCTATCATGAGGGCTGTTAGACCGTTGGGTGTGGAGACATTGTGCTCGAAGGGGGCGAGGGACACGACGATCCCAACGTTCCCGGCCTCGCAGGCCATCATCAGGGCCGTCATGTTCGTCGGCCGACTTAACATCCCAGCCTCATGCGGCGCCAGAATATTGACGGCCGTCAGGTCTCCTTGGCGCACGGCCGTCATGAGTGCAGTCTCTCCGAATGCGCTGTACTGGCCCTGGTAGGTATCGATCTGAGCTTCAATGACGTCGTAGCGTCTGTTCGTGACTGCGGCGAACCACTCTGCCAACCCCATCTTTTTTTATTACTTTTTCCGAAAGAGCGCGGGCGCGAGCGCGCTCGTGAAGAGGGGCGAGACACATATGAAGTACCAGCGTCACTTCACGGGGGAACGGTTGGAACAAAAATGAATTTCTCCGTCAACACTCGGAAGGAGTGGTTTGCAAACGTGCTCGCCCGGCGCTACGAGACCATCCGCGCGTCCATCACGAAATTCGCCCGCTCGGTGGATGTGGATGGAGAGACCGCTCTCATGCTCGCCGCCAGGAACAGCGACCTGGAAATGGCACGTATCCTCGTGTCTCATGAGGCTAAGCTGACCAATAAGGACGGCCTGACAGCCTTGATGATCACGGCGATGTTGGACAGCCGCGACATCGCCGAGCTCCTCGTGAAGTATGAAAGTGACGTCCTTCTGAAGGATGGTCAGACAGCACTGATGGTTGC
Source organism: Giardia muris (assembly GCA_006247105.1). Classification (NCBI taxonomy): domain Eukaryota; phylum Fornicata; order Diplomonadida; family Hexamitidae; genus Giardia; species Giardia muris. The sequence continues at coordinate 1,294,733 of CM016926.1, forward strand.
CGCAGCCAACGGCTCGACAGACACCTTGGGTGCCTTGCTTGGTCACATGCCCTATGTTACAGACGACTTGGGCTGGACTGCACTGGACCATGCCGCCTCAAATGGGCACTTGAAGTGCGTCCAGCTTCTCATCACAGCAGTCCCAACTCTCTCGATCAGCGACTTTGAGAATGCGATCTCTGTCGCGTATGATAAAGGCCACTCGCATATTGTCGACCATCTCGCTTCCGTCATCTACCAGAAGGAAAAGGACGAGGCTCCCGGCTGTCCCGACTGCGAAAAGACCCGCGGGACCCTTCAGGTTTTGGAGGCGGAGGCTCGTGGTCTCAAACAGATGAATGCACGTTTGATCGAGGAACTTGAGGAACTTCGTGCAAACCCCCCGAAGCGTACTCTCCGTGACGAGGCAGATGATAACGAGCGGGAAGCTAGAATTGCAGAGCTCGAGAATGAGAACGATACGCTCCGTCAGGCTCTGCAACAGCAAGAACAAGCAACTCACGCTGGCCTTGGTCAGAAGTACGAAGACCTTTGCGCTGAACATGAGCGGCTCACCGCTGATCACGAAGCTTTGCGACAGGACTATGAGTCACTTCAAGCCTCTCAGATGGCTTCTCGTGACGAGGAACAACTTCGCCAGTTGCGTAGAGAACTATTGGAGTCGAGGTCAGCGCAGGAAGAACAGGCTGCTGAACTGGCATCCCTTCGTCAACAGGTGGCCTCCCTTCAGAACCGTCCATCCCCGCCCCCGGCTGCTGATCCACAAGTGAGTGGACTGGTTGCAGAGAACGAAACTCTGAGACAGGAGCTCGTTAACCTCAGAACCCTATTGACCACAACGGTGTCGATGCCTACAACGGCAGCCCCTCCAATTCCACTCGATACCTCGAACGCCTTGTATGCGAATCAGGATCCCCATAGCGAGCGAGAACTTGAACTCATCCGTCTAGAGAACGCTGACCTTCGTGAAGTCCTACGTATCCGTCTAGCCCCCACAGGTGCAGACCCCTCGGCCGAGCAGGAGCTTGATAAGGGCGTTCGTGAGCTTGACTCCCTACGTGTCGAGAACGATAAGCTTCGACACCGCTTGTTGACACAGCAGATCGTCTCCCTGGATATCATGGCAGACCTCCAGCAGTTCCGTGAAGAGAACTCGCTGTTGCGTGAAGCACTACGATCCCGGACATCAGGCCCCGCTATTGATGACCTCATCCGTCGGGTCCAACACCGAGTCGCAGCGCTCCAGACCGAAAACAGTAGCATCAGCGCCCTTCTTGGACTTCCAGGGGCCCCACCCGCAGGCGTTTCCGCCCTCTTTGATGCCTCCGAGCTCTCGCGACTCCGCGCAGAGGTTGCTAGCTTGCGAGCACAGGCCGCAGCTTCTGGGCAGAATAACCAAGTTATTGCTGAACTCACTCGCGAGAATGATTCCCTACGCACTCAGAACGCCCAGCTAAAGGCCCAGACGCAAATGCAGGCTTCACAGGCGTCACCCTCTGTCGAGTTGCAACGAGAATTTGATCGTCTTAGTGCCGAAAACATCGATTTGCGTTCTGCATTGCGTCGGGCACAGACAGAGCGGCAGATAGCTTCTGGTTCGTCCGGGCCTACTCCGAACGTCCCAGAGGAAAAGGGATGGCAAGCAGAGAATGCGGTACTTCGCCGAGAGCTTGATAACTCGCGTGCCGAAATCGCTTCCTTGCAGATGCGTCTGTCGCAGGCGGGATCCGCGGAGAGCCTCGGAGCGTACCAGTCGGCGCATCAAGCCGAGCTTGACGCATTGCGAGCGCAGATTGCACTTGTAGAGCGCGAAAACCAAACACTCCGTTCGTTGTCCTCTCGACCTCTTCCCAATCCTCCTTTGGGCCTCATCAAGAAGGATGTGGATGGGAACACTGGCTTAATCCGAGCTATTATCAGCGGTAATATGGAAGTGGTGCGCCGCACTTGGCATACCGAAGCTGGTGCTCAGAACAACCAAGGCCTATCTGCCCTTATGTTTGCTCTTGAACAAGACAACATTGAGGCAGCCATGCTACTGGCGGAGCGTGAGTCGGGGCTCCAGGACAACACGGGGCGTTCGGCCCTGATGATCGCTGCCGAGAAGGGTCAGTATGATATCGCGGTCGAGTTGGCACCCCACGAGCAAGGGATGAAGATGCCAGATGGGACGACCGCTCTTCTTGTTGCGGCTCGCCACAACCATACTCGAATCTGCCAGCTACTTGCTCCGTCTGAGGGTCAAATGCGAGATGCTGAAGGGAACACAGCACTTCACATCGCCGCGAAGCAAAACAATGTCGAGGCATGCTCTGCTCTTGTCGATCAACTGGGGACGGTCCCTGATGCCAGTGGGCGACTGGCCTTGCATTATGCTTGTCGTCATGGGAACCGAAATGCTGCGAAGGCCCTCTACCGGAAGGAGAATGGGTACTACCAGACGGATGGTTGGACACCACTCATGGGTGCCGCGGCGATTGACGACGCGACTGAAATCGGCTTCTACATTGAGAAGTATGCGGGGATGCGCGACGCGGAGGGAATGACGGCACTGATGTATGCTGCGCTTTGTAACAGCTCGACAGCCGCCTCGATGCTTGCCTCCCGTGAGGCGACTATGCGCTCCAATCAGGGCTACACTGCCCTCATGTTCGCTGCCGAGGCGAATAGCAGTGAGGTGGTACAGGTTCTGATGCCAAAGGAGGCGACCATCATGAGTGATGCACATGAGACCGCGTTGATGGTCGCTGCGCGTTATAACTCGCTTGACGCCGCAAGGATTCTCGTCCAGGCCGAGGGAGGGATCCGAACGACGGAGGGGGTGACTGCACTATATCTTGCCCTACTTCATGGGCACAGTGAGCTTGCTCGGTATCTTGTTGGAAGAGAAGGCATTCAGGTCGACCATCTCGCGCGTGATACACAAGGGAGGACCACCCTGATGCATGCTGCAAGCGAGGGTGATGTGGTGGCCGTCTATTGCCTTATCCCTTCGCAGGGAGGACTTGCAGACATAGAGGGGAAGACCGCCTTGATGTATGCAGCCGAGTATGGCCACGTGGAATGCGCTAGGCTGCTTGCCGAGAAAGAGTCTCGTATGCGCCGAACGGCACGCGATTCCTGGGAGGGTCAGACCGCCCTGATGCTTGCCGCCCAAAGCGGGAGTAGCGATATTGTCCAGCTACTCTTGGAGTCTGAAGGTGGAATGTTCTGCGCCAACGGCTGGACAGCCCTGATGAGCGCGGCTCGTTTCAATAAGCTCTCCTGCCTCGAGCTCTTACTCCCCCGCGAAGCCGGGATGCAGACTAACGAAGGGTTCGCCGCGGGAGCCGGGTATACAGCCCTGATGGCGGCTGCCGAGTGGTCCTTCCTGAAGTGTGTTAGAGCATTGTTACCCCGTGAGTACAACATCCTCCACTCAAGCGGGAAGGGCCCGATCGACTTCGCAAAGACCAGCGCCGTCCTCGAATGCATCAACAACTATCACCCCGGGAAGTGAATGAACGATGAGTTCACTAACGAGAGGACGATGGTAACTAAACTACACCGCACATCGCTAAGCCGCCAATAATGATAACGATGATGGCGCAGATCATGGTGATGATGAAAGCGATGAACGAGACCCAAAGGCCCCACCTGACACCGGAGCCTGGAGGCTGGGTATAATGAAGGCGAATCAAAGCCCACCACGCGACCATGAAGCCGTGGAACAGGTGATGCTTCATGAACCCGGACCAGTAATTCTCGATGAAATTATCGCCGAACGACGTCCCAAAGTCGGCAATAGCGCTGAGAGCGATCCATAAGAGGAAAAAGAGGGAATAAATGTGCCCTCCCATCGTATCCGTACCGGGGAAAACTTCGATAACATCCGCGATGAAGGCAGCTGCGGCTCCAACGAGGAGGAACCACTTCACGACTTCACCTGCAACCCCACTTGCCTTTGTCATCTCTTTTTTTTGGTGCGGCGTTTACCCGGGACGACAACACCCAAGGATAAGCAGAATGATACCGGCGATGGCGAGGAGAAGCCAGCAGAGCTTCGTCAGGATGAAGGCGAAGGGAGCGGGGGAGAGGACACTCCACTCCGTGTAACAGGGTAGCATGAAGAATATCAGCAGAATCATTAGCCCACGAAGCGCGTGGGAGTCAAAGCCCCGACTCCAGACCGCCTCCCCAATCTCCTGTATCCGAGGATAGTCGAAATCCGCAAGTCCCAATATACTGAGCCAAATGACGAGGATCCCATAGAATGTCATTCCGCCAAGAGTGTTTGCGCCCAGAACGGCTAGGACTGCCGGTATGGCGCCCAAGCCACACCCTATGGCAGATGTCCACTTGGCTACGGCAAGAGCCGTCCCGGATGCACGTCCCATGATCAAAAATTGGTAGGTCTCAAGCCCCAATGGCACAAGCGACTAGCCCAGGTCTTGATGAGAGCCCGGCGGCACTTCGGCGCGAGGTGCACGAGCTTAGGCAGAAGCTGTTTGCTGCAGAACGTCGGACGACGGAAGTGACCAATAGCCTTCGCGACGAATGTGCACGAGAACGAGCTCGGTATCGCGCCCTTGAGGCGAAGATGGACGAGTTCCAACTCACGACGGAGCGCCATGCGACACGGCGAATCGATGATATGATGATCGAGCAACGCGACCTACGTTCTCAGCTCTCTTGGAGTAAGGATCGAATCCGAGAGCTTGAGAGGGAGCTTGATACTCTTTCGCATTATGCTAGTGAGAGGATCAACATCACTCGACGAATGGAGATCGCGGAATCTAGAGTCGCAGATTTGGAAGCCACACTCAACTCGGAAAGAAAGCAGAACCTTGCAGGGATGGCGGAACAGCGTGCCAATCTCGAGCTTGCACACAAGAAAGCCTTGGAAGAGGCGGTAGAAGAGGCCTTGAAGAAGGCAAACGAATCCGTCTCACAGGAGACAAAGCTCTTACGAGAACAGAACAAGTCTTTGCAACGGTCCATTACCCTACTCAAGACCCATGGCCCATCTACCCTGGGTCAGTCCAGTGGGCGGGGCCTAACGTCTATTGCACATAAAGGAGGGTCAGGTGCAACTAAAGGAGGGCTAAACCGGTCTCGCGTAACTTCGCAGATCGCGGCCGACCTCTCTCACTTTGCCCCTGGCGATGTGGAGAGGTATGAGGAAGATGTCTCACGTAGCCTGGAACTACGTGTGGGTGAGCTTGGGATCACGATAAAGACGCTCCAAACCAAGCTGGAGGAGCAGGCGCTAGTCTACAAGCGCGAGAAGGCCGAGGCGAGCACCTTCATCGCGGGGTTAATCACAAAGTTTACAAAGGAACGGAACGACCTTCTATTCGAGATCAAATCGCTCGAGAAGCTAGTGTATGCGAAGTGTAAGGAGCTCTACAAGATCCGCACGCTAGCTCAGCTGATATTACAACGGCGAACAGATCTCGAAGCATTTCTCGCAAAGGTGGTGGCGGTACAGCTTGATGTGACAGAGAAAGTTCTTTCCCCGAAGCGTCGCTCGACATACTTCCCCATCGATGGGGTTGGGAGGAAGAGCTATGGGACAAGCCCTGCACGAGATCGAGAAAGATCAACGTCGCCACTCCCAATTGATGTCACTAAGGCCATCCTTGGGACGGAACCAGAATTGCAGTCTCCTGACCAGCTTCCTCGAACGATGGTAGATATGGAAGCAGCACTCAACGCTCCAATAAAGACACAACCGACCCGTTCTGTTGAAGAGTTGTCGTCGGAAGATGCGCTTCATATGATTCGGGATTGGATCCGTGCCTTCGACATGCCTCTATGAAAGACGTAGTTCCTCGTAGCTTCACTCGAGCCTCCTGTACGACAAACGGATAATACAGACGCCTTAGTGGCGGCGGAGCAGGTGCCCCTTGGTACGAAGGAAGTGCCGTATTGCCTGCTCGTAGTAAAGACGGTCCTCCTCAGTATGGCGGCCACGAGCGATGAAAGGACCAAGAACATGGGTCCAATGGTGTCGGCAATCCTCGGCGCTATGTGGCCTGTTAGTCGGGCAGGCCTGGTAGACCATTCTCGCGACAAGGGCCCAAGAGAGGCGTCTGTATTGTTGGCGGACGCGAGCAAGGATGATCTCTTCATCTGTACGCCAGACTGGTCGTTGAGGAGTAGAGCGGTCAGCAGAGTCGTCAACGGTTGCAGGTGGTTGATCCGGGGCCCCATACGCTCCCGAAGGCCTCTGGTTATCGGGAGAGATGACGATCGTCATACTAGTGGTCCTTGAGGGTACGGACTCACAAGAGCCGTCCATGGCCTCCGTCGACGTCGGAATTCTCTCGGGAGCGGGCGGTGCGAGGTATTGAGGTTGAGCCTGAGTGCCCGAACGTGGGGTATGAGTATCGAAGTTCATGAGGCACTTAAGAAAGAAGCTTTTTATCTTTGCCAGTAAACGTCATCAATTCCTGTCGATCTTCATCTAATCGAAAGCGCAGATAGAGACGCGCCAGCTTGAGCATAGAGGAGAGCATGGACGAAACTCGTAATTTTGGTGCGTCTTCTCAGGTCATGCCATCACAACCGAATCATCATTTCGCCAGTAAACCCATGAAGAAGGCGGGCAATCATCATGCAAAAGGTCTCAACCCATCCTGCTCCTAACTCGCTTTTGCTCATCTTCTCACTATGGTTTCGCTTCATACCCTGTAGACCCAGTATTTCTAACCCTTGCTTGCTTTGTTCTTACCTCTAGTAACCTTCTGATAATAACATCGCTCCCCTTTGAGCTTGCATTCATCACAATTAGGGTCTTGAGCACGACAGATAACTTGTCCGAAGCCAACAAGCAAAGGGTTGACAAGAGGCCAACGGTCTGATGGTAAGAACTCTTCTAGTTGTCTACCAACCTCAACAGGAGAAAGTGATTGTCCGCCTTTTTCACAATCGCCACCCGACACCCAGCGAAGACGTTGAGCAATACGGCAGACATGGGCGTCAACGGAGACGCCTACGGCCATTCCACGAGTGATCTGCATCGCGAGGTGTGCCATTTTTGGTCCGACTCCTGGAAGCTCGAGGAACGCTTCTAATGTATCTGGAACATCTCCACCATACTTCTGAAGACAGATCTGTGCCACCTTACGCATGTAGGATGCCTTAGTCTTGGCAAACCCGGTTGGATGAATCGCTTTTGCAAGTGCCTCTTCCGTCGAATTTGCAATGGCCTCTGCGTCAAGTCGCCAATCCAATTGCATGACGGCTGTCGGATCTCCAACGAAGTTGATACGTTTGATGGGGTTTTTCGGTCGTTGTTGTACACCTCCTGCTCGACGGTCAAACTCAACGGTGAGTCGTTGAATAGCTTCGTCTATATCAACCGAGGTGAGTGGAGCAAGGGCATTTAGTCGATACATGGCCAGGGCCGTCACACGATCTAGGTTCCGAGCGGACAAAATAAGCCCGAGAAGATAACGAAACCTACCAGCTGGGGTCTCATTCCTATCTGAGAGGCAATGCCCACCAAAGACGTCAACCGGACACACGTATTGAGAACGCATCTCTTCGATATCATCCCATGTCTCTATATAATCCTTAGGGCCCATTTATTGATGGAAACCAGTTCAATGCTTTCCAGATCTTTGATAGTTGTATGTCGGAAATGGTTGGCTTTCAAAGGCATACCGAGGCCGTTTGAGGTTATCTCTGTCACGAGCCGCTAGAAGGGCGGCGACGAGCTGTTTTCCTCGAGCGACCTCATCATCATGCGAAATATCAATCAGAATGTTCTTCCTTTGTAAGTCCGACATTGTTTCTTTCAGCTTCAAGTATCGTCGAAGACGTTCGGGAAGCCTTCCTGGACGGACGTATGGCTCCTCATCCAGTTCCTTATGATAAATCTGCGCCTGGAACTCATTAAGGTCAGCAGAGTCCTGACTATCGCTAGCAGAAGGATCCGAAGTCCTATCTCCAGAGATCACCTCAACCTCCGGAATCACTTTAGCCTCCGAAGGCGCAAGACGTGGATAGACAACATGCCGCACCTGTTTGACTGGTTCATCAGTCTCGGAGTTGTTATCTTCCTCAGTAATACCGTTGGGATCGAGTTCCTTTAGTGTGTCCTGGCCGGAGGGTGACGATTCCATGGTCGAATCATCGCTTTGAGTGGTGCGACGTTGGGTGAGAAGCTGAAGAATCACAGGGATGTCTAGGAAGTTGAAAAGCTTCGTCTTAATTTGAAGGGAGTTCCACATATCAGCTTTAATATCGAAGATGTCAGCCGTCAATGTCAATCGTAAGTCCGTATCGGATGGGGAATATACGAGACGCTCGATGGAATGCTTCCCTAATGCACTCTGACTAGGACAGTCGTAGATATGCGCCAAGGGAAACACCTGGTTACATTCCGAACAGCTGCACCAGAAGAGATAGGAGAAAAGGAACCAATAGATCTCGACGCTATCGACGCGAGCCTTTCCTGAAAGACGCATCACATCGCGCTGGATCGCCTTCGAAAACCCTGGGACTGGCCTGAACCTGTGAGACCCCGTAGAGGTGGAGAGGGGTCTTCGCCCAGCACCCTGTCCTCCTTGCGGTCGACATACAATATAAGAGCTTGCCGGATGCTCCATCGCGAGCTTCGAGTCCGAAAGGATCGATTTGAGACAGTATATGCGACAGGAGGTGCATCGGTACAATTGGGACGAATACTTATTGATTAGCGAGTTAACAGAGGCGTTTGCCAGCTTCAGAACCAGATAGTTCTGATACCCGGTCCCAAGATATCGAATGAGAAAGGGTAAGGGCGCCATCTCCAGGAAGCGGGTCAGGAGGGGTGCGTCCATACAGCTGAAGTCGTAGTTCTGCTGGAACACGGTCCGAAGGTTATCCCCCGTAAGGGTAAATTGAACAGCCTCGCCGACGAGCTTTGGCATCCCAAGGAAGTGCGCAGACATAAGGACTGGAAAGACCAAGCGCGAGGTTAAAACAACGCGTGGATGCTCAGCAGGACATGTGGAATAGTAACAATATGCGATCAGCCACTTGAAGACCGCAATATCCGAGTGGATCGAAAGCTCGACCGCCCCCGGCTCGCGGTTGACGAGCAAATCACGGAAGTAACGAGTGTTCTCGACAAGAACTCTACGGGAAACAGCCAAGGTCTCCTTCTCTTGTCCCTCGATGACGGCCACTTGAATCAAGTCGTCCTCCACGGGCAGCGCGACCCGAGTCTCGAGAGGCGCATATTTGCGCTCAGTCATCAGCTGCGAATACCTACGACAACATTCCTCGGGACTGGTCCCATTCATGTACCGCGCTACGTTCGACCAAAGGTCGGCCTCGGATGCCGCACCCCGGCCCTTGACATACTCCACGGCCTGAATGAGACGCCGATCGATGAGTGTCTCAAGCAGGTGCGGATCCGAAGCCATAATATCAAATTTAGCACCCCCAGCACTAGAAGGAAGGCTCCTTTTCCGCCCTCCCTGCTCTCTTTGGCTGGCCCCGCTTATCAGCCGTCAGTTGGGCGGCTCGGGTGCTGAGAGTGTGTGAATGAAAGAATTGCCTGATGTTGATTCCGTTCTTCGAGCCGATCCCCGAATTACCCGCTCCAAAGCTCACCACTTTAGAGGGTAGCCGGTCGGTCTTGTTATACTCGCAGCAGACCGGAATCGTCATAACGTCTGATGGGGCATTACAAGTGGTCTCCTTGCCAACTCAGACGACAAGGGTGTGGGCGATGACGAGCGCTCCCAACGTTATACTGACATATTCGGAGCCAGAACGTTCCTTGTACGCCGTTTCTTTGGCGCCCTCGACCGTTTCTCATGAAGCACCTAAGGTTATCTCTCGAGGTATTACCGTTCTCGACTGCATTGACCTTCCCATCCATGAACGAAGGAAGAAGGCGACGGATATTGTTGTCCTACTTGGAACTACGGAGGGGCTAGCTACTTATACGGTGGTAATGGGGGGAACGGAAGAGTCCTCTCAAATGCTCTCATCCCTTCTTCCGCACAAGATGATTAGCTGCATCATACAGCGGCGGAAGGGTGTGGTTTGGGGGCTTCGTCAGGACTTGTGTCTGTTTTGTTATTCTCTCTCGGATCGACGAATGGAAGTCGTGGATATTGTTCGCTTCAAAGCGATATATGGCCACGTGGATGGCGAGGAGATACTTGGTATTGCAAGTGATGATACCCTGATGATTCTCTCGAGCCATGAGACCCTGATCCCGGTCTTCACCATGTCAAAGGGTTTAACCGTTGCGGCGACTAGCGCTGATACGTTTCTCCTTTCGTGGGGGACTGAGCCATGCCACCTACAACTCATGCGTGTGTCTGGAAGCTTATTCGAGACCCTTATCGAGGTACATAGTCAAGACTGTTATTCCGCATACGCAGGGATACCTAAAAGCATGCGCAACTTGATTCATGGCGCGGAATGCTTACTCGCTTTTCCAGACGGACGGGTGGATGCTTTAGTCTTGACAGGGTCTCCTAATATAGTCGGAGAAAGCTTCATGGCTTCCAAGGGGCATCGAAAGTGCCAAGCACAAGAGAGGGTGGTCGTTCCCGTCCATGCCTTTGAGCCTGCTATCACCATCTTAACTAGAAGAGATAATAGTGAGTATACGGTTCAGATCGCATTGCCGATGCGCCATCGCTATACCATGGTCTTTATGCCACAGAACGCACAGATTCATGCCTGTGAGAAACATTCTATGACAGACTTGGGAAACATTGTTTTCTCTTCTGACGAGGTCCCTATGTTCACCATCAGTCCCTCTCGAAAAGGAACGGCCGTGTTCACTGGGTGCACCATTAGAACGCTTGTCTGCTACGAAGGAGATACCATTCAACCCGTCATTCTTCTTAGCATTGAAATTCCACCTTTCTCATTGGAGACGTCATCACAAGACCTAGAAGCTCCAGTCCTAACGCTTACCTGTCCATCCCATAGTGATGTTCCCAGTGCGCTTAGTCGCCTTGCCTTAGGAGCTGTAGTTGTCGCAATACCCGAGCAAGACCAAGTCACTATCAAGGCCACCCATGCGAGTATGGGCTTGGCTCTTGCGGCAGAATTGTATAACGCAACGCCCTCTCCTACCCTTCTTGAGAACACTACTGTCATCAGGTCTTTCTCTTACAAGGCCTCCTTCCTCAGAGACGCGCTGCTCATGACGGTGATCTCACTTTGCGAGCTGCGTACTCCCTACTTGATTGGTCTTCTTCATAAAGAATTGAATATATATCAAGCTTTGACACGGTGCAGTCCTCGAGAGCTTCTTTCAGCATTAGCTAGTGCCCTCGCATGCCTTGAGACGGGTTTCGTAGACGCAGCGTCCCTGGCACGCTCCTACCTCGATAGAATCTTCGTACAGTCTTCTTTGATAGAATAAACTATGAATTCTGAGGCCTCGACATCGCTCGCGACCCAGCTGGTCCAGAAGAGCCGCGACGCGGGCATCGAGCTTTCGGACTTCATGGCCACGTTCATCGTTGAGTATCTGCTACTCTCCTTACGCCTGACGTCACTAGCCAGGACCGACTTTGATAGGGTCCTCGATTTATCCCTTTCCCTCTTATTAGGCTTCAAGGGGCCAAATACCGCACCCTCAGACATCCTCTCGCATACCCTTCAACTCCTGTCAGCACATTCCTCGGAATTAGCTGGGTATCATGAACAATCGATACGGGCACGTGATCGACTGAACACTCGTTATCAGGAGGTGTATAGCCGAGTCTGCACACTCGATACCCCCGAACAGATTATGGGGGCGTTCGAAGATCTTCTGAAGGATGTGCACATGCCCCTCTCTCTTGGTCAAGGGCACGTCGATGCTCAAGTTCTTACGGCCGCGCTCAAGCTTTCCCTTAGTTCCGTCCTCTCGCCCTCGGATGTCCTTGTCTTCAAGGACATTCTTGTCAATGAGTCGACTCAACCCGATCAACTAGTTGAGCTTATTGAGGTGGCCTCTGGCGTAACGGTCGTTGGGGACCCACCGACGGCGCAACTGCAAGCGCTCGAGCACTCCATCGCAACCCTGGTGCGTGCGGTAGAGACACAATACACCCAGATCTGTGGAGTCTTCACAGGCTCAGTCCTTCCTCTATTACTATATAACAATGAGACGGGGATCTCTGGAGACCGAATCGCACTGGCTAAGGCCAGAGAGACGATGATGTACGCCATTAACAGGCTGGCAATCGTCAAGGCATTTGCTAGCTTCTTACGCGAGGCCAGAGGCTTGGCGGAGCTTGTTGGAACTACGGCCGAGTCTCTTCGAAGCGAGGTGACCACCCTTCACAAACTCCTCGCCGAAAAGGAAAGTGTCCCGAAGGTGTACGTCTACCCCAAATTCACTGCTGTTGCGCGGCAGAACAGAACGCTTGCGCTTGCATGCCAGTCCTTCGCCCACCTGAAGCAATGGCATACGAAGCTGATGTCCTTCATCGACGACTATGCCTTCACGATCCTACCGGAGGCTAGCGCAAAGACTCCGCTCTACACCATGGAGGACCTTGACCAGGCTCGGCAGTGGGTACAGAAGACGTACCAATCGTTCGATCTCGCGACCACCACGCCGACTAAGGAACCAGGGTCGCGTGTCTTAAGATTCGGGGTCAACATATCGACAAAGGCTAAGCCAGGGTCGGCTCATCCTCCATATATCAAAAGCCTTGGGTCCTTCTCTCCACTAGACTCGGAAGCTCTATTTGGAACGACGTATCTTTTCGGTGGGTTTGATCCCTTTTTCTTGATGAATCCAGTAACAAGCTGGCCTGGGGTGCCCATCCCAGTGGTCATTCCTGGCTTCTCTACCTCATTGACGAAGGCTGGGGAAATTCAACCAATTGGTTCTGCATGCCTTAGTATTAGTGCAGATCAGACAGAACTCGTCCAAATGTTACACATCAGCCCCTCAGATTTAGCGTCACAAATCCTCTGTATGGCTGAGGACGATGGATACGGCCTCGTTGCTTTCTCCTCCATCCTTACTCGTAGTGCGTTTGCGACCAATCCACCTCTATTGATGGCATCCATCCTCGCCCTTTCCCTCTCTTCACCAGAATTTCTACCGCTCGTAATCCTTTTGGATCTCTGCCGCGTGAGCCATGTGTTGGGTGGGGACGCGTTCAATAGAAGCCGGGAGGCATTAGTCACCGAGTATGGAGAGTTTCATGTCGCCATCCTTCCGGCCTCCCACCTAAATTCATCGCACGAGGAGCTATCTCAAGGGAACCTGCAAAGCTTACTTATCGCCCCATCAGAGGCGTTGCAGCCGCAGGTGGACCCGTGTGGGTTCATCCGCGGAGTCCCATCATTCATTTCCCTCTTCACGAAGGTTGTAGTTTCAAGACAACTTGCTTTTGCTGGGGCATTGGCAGAGGACGCCGAGACGAGCATCTTTGGCGCTCAATATGTGCTAAAGGAGCTATTAGACACGTCATTCCTCAAGCAGTATGAAAGCCTCTGCGCTAACGGACCACTTGCGCGCTGGCGAGAGGTTGAACGTACATATTCGATGATTGGGCCTGATGATCTCATTCCTCTTGGGGCGGATGGAACACCAAAGCCGAACTTTGATAAGATAAACAAAGCGCCATCGAAAGGGACGTCTCTTACAGGAGGATTACCACAAGAGATCGCAATACAAACACCGTTACACTTCTACGAGCGGAATATCGTCCCCGGTTATACCTCTTCCGAGTGGGAGTTGCGGGCGCGTGCCCTTCGCATCTATCAGATCCAGCAGAAAAGGACTCACACGACACAAACGTCCGCGACAACCTTCAAGACGGTCAAGGCCACGGAGACCGTCGAGTCGACGGATGCGGCGACCCAGAGCAAGGTTGACGCAGCCACCCATGCGACCTCTCACTTCCGGTTCATTCATCGGCCATTACCGGCGTCGCTCTCAGATAGCATCGCAGATCGCGCGTTGATGAATGCGGGCGTTGTCAAGCGGACATCCGAGACGACAATGTCATTGAACCTGGACGATGTGGCTAAGAAGGCAGAGGAGTTTCGTCGACTACGTGAAAAGGCCAAGGCTACTATGGGACAGAGTGGGAGTAAACATGACTGATTAGAAGGTGACTCCCATCAGGTCAACTCGGCCTTGTCGAACGATATCTCGGAAGCGCAAATTGCTTGATGACCGAACCTCTGCAAGTGTTCTACGTGGGTCACGACCTGGCATACCTCCAAAGTCATGGTTCGGTTTCCGCTTTCCATTGGGATTCATCAGATAGCAAGGTGCATCGTACTTCTTTCGAGTCTCATAAGAGTAGAAGGTAGGCCGACGGCGAAGGACCTCAAGCTTCTCATGTACGGCCTCACTGGTTCTCTCGATCCCTGGAGGGACGTCGAAATATGGCGCATGATTCTCGGTACCGACAGCCTTATATTGCTGTGCACCAGGAAAGGCACCTGGGCCAGGAGTACTACGCCAGCTGAGCCAGCACTTACGAGAGAAGCTTGTGCTACAAGTAGGCATGTCGGGGATGGGGTCGGGATATACCGTCCGCATCCGCGGTTGTGTCGTAAGAGTCTGCACCTCTGAATGACCATCATGATTACTAAGTTCTAGGACTGTCTGAATGATGGGTGTCTTTCCATCCTCAATACCCCGCGAAGTAGAACGGATCGTTGTCGTTGATCGTGCTCTCCGATGGATTGGGACGAGGACTGGGACATCGTTGTCATTAGGTTCAACATCCGAGCTGGCAAGAAGATCTCGTCGAAGCCGATAAGGGTCACGGGCGGAGTCTCCCATCTGTGTCCCTCGTGGCGTACTTGTGCAGGAGAGAGACGTACTCGAAAGCATCGAGTAGCTCTGGGCAAAGTGTGAGGCAAGCTTCATTTTTACACTACTCCCTTAGCCATCTTGAGACGCAACAAACTCAGAGAGTGGTGGGAGGGCGAAGGGGACGGCTTGTATTGGTGCGGCAAGCGTTCGAGGCGTGACCGGAGTCTCGACGACGAGAATCGTATAGAAGAAGCGTATCTGTGGAATAACTCTACGACGGATGAACTCACGAAGTAGAGAGGCAAGCATCTCGGGAAGAGCGCGAAGGCTGGCATAGACCCTCTCGAGAAGACGGCTCTCAAGGTGAGGTGCCATCTGTTCCGGCCCTATCGCTGCCAGTTCGATTAGTAGGTGTCTCCATGCTAATACGATGGTTTCTGTTAGGATATCACCAAGACTATTCGGACGGCAAAGTTCGAGGATCGGAAGGGCCAAGAGGTCAACCGCAATCCACCCGGATTCGACAAGAGGATCCGTTGAACTCACGAGGACGTCGAAAAGCCCTTTTCGGATATCCTCCGGGCTTGGGAGCCCGCAGATCCGTCGGACTAGCGCGGGGCCTAGCCGGCATTGCTGAATGAGGTCAATGACGGGAATATGATATGCAGTCATCTTTACAAGTGTCAATTCTTAGATGTTTCGTGCGGCGAAGAAGGGGTTACGGGCGAGCCACTCTTCGGTCGGTATGGCCGTCTTGTTGTTCAGAAGGACATAGGGAATGAGATAGCCTCCTACTTTGAGTGGAACGGGGACAACCCCGGAAGGAATCCGCGTATATGTCCCGGGTGATAGGGTTGGTTCCTGTATCTCCTGGACCTTCTCGTCCAAGCTTACGCAGAACGCGTAAAGGTCGAACGAGACCTTCATCCCTTTCATGTACTCTGGAGTATCTGCACACACGGTATCAAGTACCGTATCATAGCAGATCCCGAAGAGCTCCATATTCCTCAGGACAATGTAAAAGGGTGCGGGACCAAGCTTCGAGCCATCAACACCGCGAGCGACATCGATTGAGCCATCTGGACGTATCTTCATGACGCCCTCGGGAGGCTTCGTGACGACGATCACCCGTTGCATGTACATTGGGGTTCCGTTGTTCATCGACATGTGCATGCGAAGGAAGTTGAAGATATCTCCGAGTATGGAGCCGTAGGTCGAGGCATTGATGATCCAATACGCAGAGAAGCTACAGAACCCGGTATTCCCATCGACGGTAAGGACCGACGGCTTCCCTCCTGTAGGTAACGAAGATAGGATAGTCTCAGATGACAATGCCCGGACCCAGGACGCATATTGAATCTCACTGGAGTTACTATGGGATAGCACGTAGGTCCGGAACGCAGGAGTCATCCTTCCAAGGTCATCCTTACGACTTCTCTTGCTAATCTCGATAATACCCTCAAAAGTAGGGTTCAAGACAACATCAATCGCCTGCTCCATGACAAATGACGAAAAGACGTGTCGGTGGTGGTACTCAAGAGGGTATAGAGACTGCGCCAGCTTCAAGAGGTGCTGCTGCGCCGGTGGACGTGGATTCCCATCAGTCGTATACCAGGAAAGCTGGTCAACAAGGCTAATTAGATCATTAGCCGACTGGTAAGTCCTAAGAATCGTAAGCCCAGCAATCGTTAGATCCTCGTTGGTTGATTCCGCATTTGTAGCCGACTGGGTGGTCCCTGGAACTGGGACCTCATGGATACAGATCTCGCGCATAGGAGGCTCAAGACAAGCTCGAATGGACTGCTCATAAGCCGGGACATCCACAGTACGCTCGTCGGTGAAGTCACCCATGGCAAGCTGAAGAGATAGGATGAGGGTATCATAGATATTGTCCTCAGTGTCGTAGTTGGCGGCCTTACCACCAGTCGCATTCCGAAGCACGCTTGTACCTCTGGACTGGCCCGATGCCGCCGATGAGGCACCAATAGACATCACCTCATCGGCATCATTCCCAACCGTACCATCTCCGGCGTTGCTGCTCTGGTCTTCGGACTGTGTGTCATCCTTCTGCCCGCTATCACTAAGCATAGAGCCACTGAAGAGCGAGTCGTCGCTCTCCTCATCGTCTGACCCTATCGTGACACGTGCTCGACCACCATTGTGATGGGATTGGGTGCGTAATTTTTCTTGTGTACGTTGAAGCTCGGACTTGCCCTGTAACTTCGCGCTGGTGACCGCCAACCTATTCGCCATGATGCAGGTGATCGACGTCGGCTTGTCAAAGTTCAAGGACATGAAAACACTTGAGACGGTATTGAGATAACGCTGGTCTGAGTACGGGATCGTAAAATCGGAGATCCCGCGTAATAGGACGCTATCGGCAGCGGCCAGGCTCTGGAAGGGTATATCGCGAAGATTCTGCGCCGTGCCACTAATCGCATGCAAGAAAGCGCCGCGAACCTTGATGATCAGGTGGCGGTCCGCGATGCTATAAGTTGAGCGGTAGGCAAGGATCGAGTGTTGCAGCAGTAGGAGGACAAGGCCACGTGCTGTGATGGAATTAGAATAGTGGTGCTCATCCTTGATCTCTATGGCCTTCAAATAGACCATCACGTGAAGCGAGACGGTAACGATGGTAATGCCGAGCATATGTAAAAAGGCCGCGGCTAAATCGTGTGGGGCTTGGAGATAGATATGCGAGGGCCGGACGGCTAGGTTCAAGGATTGCAATAAAAAGGAAAACATACCCAAGGTGATCCCGTCGGTCCCACAGGACGAATGATTGCTATTATAGAGGATCGACGTCCCGATCGACGTCGAGGGGACGAAGATGAAGACGGGATAAGAAGTCTCGATATGACGCAAGGTAAGCTTTTGTCGGAGAGCAGCAATGGTTTCTCTTAGAGTTGCGTTCCCATCCAAGAGGGGGTCTGCATACACCACGCAAATGGCTTGGGACATGGCCGCAGGCGTAAGAGTGCGGACGTTGATCAAAGGAACGCCGCAGTACGGGTTCTTGGGCAGCAAGTGGATGTATAGTAGAAGATAATCAACCGAGATACTCTTATCGTAATAGAAAACCGTCACTTGCACCGGTGCAGGACCAAGGGTAGCTAAGACACGGGTGCGCTTGTCGTGGACATATTCCAGCTGCGCAAGCAAGTCCTTCATCCGCTGCTGATACCGTTCCATCCCTCGAAAGCTATGAACATACGCATCGTAGAGCTGCAACAGGACCGTTGACATCAGTTGCTTCGGCATCTTGAGAGGCTCTCCAGACGCGTCGACATTAGGTAAGCCGACAAAACGTAAGAAGCTCCTGAATGCAGGGGTCATGTGTTCCAGTAGGGCTGCTAGAATCTTGGCCCTATCCGATTCCGTTAACGCCTGATAGTCGTTCCGTAACAATAGGGTGGTCGCGCGGATGGCATTTGAGGAGATGGTCCGGGCAAGGGTGCGTGGGCTTGGACCGCATTGCCTGCTCATGACGACTGCTATAAGCTCGAAGGCATCGGACATGCTCGCCGGCCTTGAGGCAATGGCTAGACTGATGAGCGAGAGGAGAGCTGTCGCATTGACTTGATCAAGCCCTGGAGGTAGGAGTGAGATCTGGTTTGGAGACATCCCCGCTTGCTTAAGCTTCCCCATCAGCCATTCGAACGCAGGACTGGGCTTATCACCTGCCGACTTGTCACTCTGCAGCAACGACATCCCCGGATTCTGACGTGAAAAGTAAACAAAGCACGCTGGGAATGGGTCCTCGCACTGTATAAAGCTGATGAACGCAGAATGGTGCTTCAAAAACCAGGACAGAACGGCACCGATGGCGGGGTTGCTCCTACCAAGTAAGCAGAAGCCTAGCCAACAGCGCAGAGCGTTGTCGGAGATCGTCATGATTTCAGGGACCATTGTCTTCACGTCCGAAAGAGTCCCTATCCCTGTACTCTCGGTGGAGATTTTCGAGAGTGAGAACTGACTGTCGCTCGATAGGGCGTTAGAGATCTGTTGGGTCGCCATCAGACGCATCTCGTCGTAGAACGTCGCACGAAGGAGTTGAGTGACCGCAACCGTAACCGAGATCATCTTACTAGCTCCGGCCTTGGTTCCGATCTCCCTCTCCTCGGAACTCCCGAAGATCGACCAGTACATGATATTGACGCAGTGCCAAATGGTCTCCGTTATCGGGCTGGGGGTGATCGAGAAGACACGCTCGTGCAACGATGGCAAGATCGTGGCCGCTAGGAAGGACTTGAGAACCCCTGGCTCATACTTGAGAGCGTATCCGAAAACAGACTCGCTAAGTAGAAGGGTGGCGCGGTGCACTTCCGCTTGCTCCTCTGGTGTATCGGCCTCCCGAGCCAAAGACTTTTGGAATTGCTCTTCAAATATAGTCGAGTACTTTTTAACAGCCCCACTGATATATGCTTTGATATAGACGAGAAAGTCGGGGGCAAGGATCGCAGCGGCGGGCGTATGCATGTAGGACAGGCGCTCGCACCCGTGAAGGATCGTGTTGATCGCTAGCGCCATGCTATCGCATAGGGTGACTCCGTACACACCGATGAGGTCTCGCAACTCGCGTCGGATGGAGAAGATCAGCTCCGAATCGTCGACGGGGGCGTCGGTCGTCGTGGGGCACTCAAACCTCTCGCGCTGCTCCATAACTAGGAGGCGACTAATACGCAGGATCTCATTGATTTCCTCGTGAAGCGACTTGGATTCATGAAGTATAAAGCTCACCGACAAGCACGTATGAGATAGGTTCTCTGAGCTCGAAAGGATCTGCGCTATCGTTTGATTCAGTGCAGCCTGTTCCATTTCTCGCTTCGCCAGGACTGGGTCGGAAGAGCGCACAAACCCTCCTCCTAGCTGATTCATCCGGTCGGCCGTCAGGTTGAGGATGCGGAAGACAAGGAGGTCCTTGAGGGCGTTGCTATATGTATCGAGGAACGTGGCGGCCTTGACGGATTGGAGATGGGTGCGCTCGATTCGACAGCGATATGTTTCCTGGCTTCCGAATAGAGCCTCCATGATGAGCTGTGAGATGTTCTGCTGGCGTATAAAGGTGGTGACGTGCTCCTTCATGTGGAGCGGGCTGGTTACCACAGGAGGGTATGACGTACATACAGCGATCTCGTCGATGAAGTAGTCGGTCAACATTCCGGTACTCTGAAGCGTCTCCATGTAGCCCATGCCTGTGGAGAGCGCAAGAATAATGATGTAATGGTGGAGTGGTTGAACGGTGACTGATGTGATAGAGCCGATGAGAACGGATTGCCGTCGTCCAATAGTTCGACGGCTCCGTAGCAAGAGGAATTTTCGAAGAATGGCCAGGTTGCTAGGGTTCATGTTCGGAGACCCGAAGTTGAGGAAAAGCAAGGTGAACTCTCCAGCGCCCAATCCACGTGCCAAGGTCATACTAAACTCACCTGAAGGAGAATGTAGATCGACGGTAAGGACGCGCTTTTGGAAGTCGTGCGATAGGGTCGCATCTCCGGACGCCAAGCGCCCGCAGAGTAGGGAGTCAGTTGCCTCATAATAGTTGGAGCTTGTGCGCTGCTGTCTCTTGCAGGCCTCTATGAGGCAGGCAGTCGGCATTGCAATATCGCTTGGAACGCAGAAGACCGTCGACCCGGTCTGGTAATGCATCGCGGCCGCATAGAGGCGAAGGGTTGGCGGATCTTCCATCCCCCATGGAATGGAATATTCCTTGAGCAAGAGAAGGACGGGCCAATCCGCCCCCATCGCATCAACATAGTGACTCAACAACTCGAACTTCCCCGTGGTGATAGCTGCACCACATAGGACCATCCGTTCGTCACTATTCGTTAGCTCCGTCTTTCGATAGTCCACTGGAAAACCTATGCTGTTATAGAGGGCGGCAATCGCCAGACTGAAGCAGCAGATCGAGCTATCGCGGACACTCTTCTCGGCTAACTCCAGAATATGGGGGGAGACGTTTCCAAAGAGGCCACCCATGATACTATCTCTTACAGCCTCCTCGCTGACGATGCCCGTGATAGAGAAGAGAAGCGCCCCTGCGATCGCCACGGCGTCGAGTGCGACCGCCCGAATGATCGCGGTATATCTCTGGAAGTCAGGCTTTAGAGCGTCAATGGACGTATGGATCAAATCACGAAAGATCACAGCCTCAGCAATCGCGGTCCGCATGTCCTGGACGTGCGAGCGCCCGCTATTAGCCTCCGTGTTCATCAAGCCTTGGGAATAGACGGCCTTCCGGACCTCCTGAGCAATGGTGTCAACGGACAAGCTACCCACTGAGATTATCTTTGGTTTTGTGTGACTAGCAGAGGCGAGGGCGTCATAGAGGCGGAAGGCGATGAAGAGGATGTTCAGGTTTGACATGAAGTGTGCCGCCTTTTGCATCATCGAGGTGCAGAGCTCCGCGGCGACAGCGGTGAACCGCGCCATCGAGGGGTGAGGGTACGCAGCGGTGGCGGCGCAGAAGCGATACACGGCGATGGATGCAACGACAAACGTATTCCGAAGGATCGTCTTGTCCACATCGACCTTAGCAGGAAGGACGACCTCCTTGGGTAAGTGGCAGTTCGACAGCTGGAATAAAGATATAACGTCCGACGGGAGGATTGTCAGGACGTTGGCCCGATTCTCAGACAAGTAGTGGTAGTACAAAGCATCCAGCGGGCTAGTGATCTTTCGTGGTCCCTCAGGAATCTTTGGATTCACCGCCTCGATCTGGTTCTTGTCAGCGTTCGGGTCCTCCTTTTGTTTCTCAACACACAAGTCTTGATAGACGTCAAGCATATTAGGTGCAAACTCAAGGACGGGTGACTTGATACTGCCAAGGACTCGGGCCTGAAGCAGCTGCCGCGTAGACCCTGCGTCAGTATCCGACGAACTCTCAGTGATGAGAGGGCAGTCGTCAACAATCACGATGCTCAGCGTCAAAGAAAGAAGTGAGACAAGCGCTCGCGAGTCAAGGGTGACGCCAAGTCCCATCCCAAACGAAACGATATTGCAAAGACATTGAACCTCTTCCGCGTCAAAGAGAGCTGGGAGGATGTTGAGAGGCTCGACGGTACGGGAAAGAAGCTCATACGCCGATACCCCCGTTGGAGACTCGCGTTCGAGAAGAGATCGAGGTGAGACGACAATAACCTCGAATGGCTCTGCAAGCAAGTACTGACTCATCACCGCCTCCCGGGATTCATGTTTGTCACTGGGCTCCTTGGGACCATTGTCTTCGTGCGGAGGAGCAACCCCATCTTCCATTAAACTTGTTGAATAGTGCTCGATACGTGCCAGGAACTCGGACTCCGAGGAGACCGCCATCGGGAGCTGGCTACAATCGCCACCAGTTCCGATGACGCGAGATGGCAAGGAAGTAGTCAAGGCGGAGCTCATGTTGATTCCGGTATTCAGGTATGATAGGGAAAGAGAGGGGGCACTAACTTTCGTCATCAGCATGCACTCGGGCTTGACACCAAGAGCCATCGCAAAGGCAACGCGAAGGATCATCTGGATAGAGAGGAAGTTCAAAGAATCCTCGTTAAAGGCATTAACGCCTTGAAGGTCTGCGATCATCTTCGCCATGCTAGCCATCAAGTCGATGCCCTCCTTCGTCTCCTTGGCTCCGTCCTTTCGGTGTCGCGAGGTAGTCTTGGTCCCTTGTCCGTCCAGAGTCGCAACGATTGTGGCAACGTCGATCAACATCCGATGTCGCTTCCGTGTATGACCTTCATCGCCACCTTGGGGATTCACGCGTGAAAACCCACTGAGACTCTTATTTGCAGACATGAGTGAACCACGGCTACGAGAGCTACCCTTAGACAATTCGGACTGGCCATCGTCTGACGGCTCCTCATGAGCGCTTCTATCCATCTCCTGCATCGCTTGGCGGAAGCGATCGGCGCTGAGGATCGAGTAATTCCCAAGTGCCGCGAGAATCCGAACGATCTGGTTGTATGTCGTGCTCGACGAGTTCTCGATGTGTATGATGACCTTTCCAGGTCGCATACTTATCATACTTGCAAGTGGGAAGCCTTCAAAGTGAATATCCTCGCCATCTTCGCGGTTCTCCATCGCCACCGTCCGAGCGACCTCCGCCTCCCGATCGAGCGTCTTCGCGATCTGTCCAAGAAGCGGACGGAGCT
Organism: Giardia muris; assembly: GCA_006247105.1. NCBI lineage: Eukaryota > Fornicata > Diplomonadida > Hexamitidae > Giardia > Giardia muris. The sequence goes on from CM016926.1 coordinate 1,317,590, forward strand.
GGGGGTCTGTGATGACTGCCGCGAGATGCATGCCGACATCGGCATCTGGGGACTGGGCCGCATTCTGCATTGCAACGTCACCTGTCACACAACCTTGAAGATAAATTAGTACACGAGCAGCGTAGACGGCCGCCTGGTTCAGTGCATAGAGGCGCGCCTGGAAGGTCGGGTCTTGAGCGCGAACTCCACTAAGAGACCGTGTACGCCGACCGCTAACTTGATAGGACATCAAACAATTAGCATGAGCGACGTTCAGTTCCCGTACCGTCGAGAGCGTCAGGAAGGCTTCGAAGCTTCGACCAATGACAAATGGGTCAAGGCCTTGTCCATACATCTTCATAATGCTCATGATATGCGCGAACCAGAAGGGATTGGTGATGTGATAACCAAAGCCCAGGAAAAGCGACGCATCAGTGATCGAGCGAATTGGAGAGAGCGGAGACCCGTCCTTCAACACGGATAGCACTGCTTGGGCATTGGCGGTTTCAAGCATGTACTTATTGCTGAGGGCGAAGTGAGCCTCCCGTTCTGCTTGAGCCTCCTTCCCCAACGGCTTCTTAGGCCCGGGAGAGACGTGTTTCTGTTCTGGCACATCGTCCGGTTCCTGTTCTACACCCACTGATGCATGAGTGATCAAGTACTGTTGCCAGGCCGGAAGAAGGAAAAAGTTCCGTCGGACCAGAAGCCGAGCATCAGACCAGGGTGTCATTGATTCGCGAGGGCCATCGTTCTGCCCATCATCAGTTAGAGGCTCGTCATCGAGATATCCAAGAAGGCTTAAAGAGGCGAATCTCTCGGCAGCGGCACGCGTGAGTGCAAGCGTGGGGCGCGGAAGACTTCGAAGGGCGGCGAAGAGAGAATGCACGTTCGCCATTGCCAACATCGCGTCACAACAGCTCGTAAGCAGGGGTGTAATCGAATCGGGTGTGGTGCGTGCGGCATACTTCCCACCAGACGCATACGTCTCAATAGCATTTAGCATGGCCGGGTCGAGAGAGTCCTTCCGCTGAACGAGCATCCTTGACGACATGACCATCATATCAAGAAGGAGGAAGCTATTGGCCACAGTCGGAGGCAAGGACCCACGAATGAGGAAGTACCCGTTGACGAACTGATATATCCAAGACTCCGTATGCTCGGGGAAACGAACGATGAAGAGTGCCTTCAGGAACGCCTCCGTGAAAGGGGGTACGCTGAGAGTTAGAGACGCTACGTTCGCCAGACTATTACTCGAGTCACATTCAAGGATGATCGAGCAATCCGAGAGAGACGCACATCCCGTTTTAAGCCCCTGAAGCCCTTCAAGGTAAATCCCTTGGGAAATGGTCGCAGACGTCCCATCAAACATGGCATCTAGAAGGATGGCATGGTCTCGTAGGAGAAGGGCTAGTGGCTCCGAGATATCCGAGTCCGCACAATCCGAGCAGTGCAGATGATAGCTTGGGAAGCACAAGGTACTATAATAATCAAGCAGCGGCCCGGTATCGGCGTCGGATAGTTGAGGTCCAATCCACTTGTAACGTTCCATGGCGGCACCTCCCGCACTCCGAATCACGTACCCTTGCGCGATGCTGTCTAGGACCGCAAAGGTGGAGGAGCGGCTCGACATATCAGAAAGAAGGAGCATTGAACAATCTGTCATGTCACGGACCAGGAGCTTCGCCGCGTTAAGAAGTGTTGTCTTCCCGCTACCACGATCACCTTGAAGTGAAAGAGAGACAGGAGCGAGAAGAGAACAACCAAGGAAGGTGATGAGAGCGCAACGGTGTGCATCATAATAGACCGGAGGTTGAGAATGATTCTGGACGCTGAGTCTTTCTCCTTTCTCACGATCGGCGATCAAAGCATTGATCCCGTCGGGACTGGGCTTCTGGAAGCCGGCCCGGTCATGCTCTTCAGCTACTTCCTCCTCTTCCTCATCACGCGTCTCCTCCTGGTCTTGTTTTCCGGCTGCCGCACCCCAAATCCCGATGACCTTCTCCGAAACGTTTATAATGTTCTTACGGAGGAGATTATGATCAAAGTCTTGAGTCACGTTCGAAAGACATCCTTCTCCTAGCTTATATTCTCGGAATTCAACCTTGCACTGGAGCTTATTCTTGTGAACATGGGCGACTCGGTAATCGAGGTATGAAAACGTCTCCTTGGAGGGCTTTTTCGGCAAGGCACCGACCACGCGCCCGGATAGCTTCCGGATAATGCCGATTAACTGTTCGTTGGCCAATCCGTGCTTCAAACCAAGGAGAGGAAGCTTCTGGACGACGGTGAACTTATGGAGGCATTCGGGATTGAAGTTCTTCGAGTGCTCCCCCTCGCTCGCAATAAGTACTGCCGCGCCCAGCATGGAGGCAAAAGTACTTTGAGCTATCTTAGGAAGGTCTGTCAGTTCTTGTACGAGCCTTTTATACCGCCGCGCTAGCACATCCTGGGCTGTCTTTGGTCCCGTGAACTGAAGCCGAACCCAATAACCACTGCATGTTACGCAGACATAGAAGAGAGAGCATGCATTCCAAACCGCACAGAGGAGAGGAACCGCAATGTTCGCGAATGCCATTTCGTGCGTCTCGGGCCGGAAAAAGGAGGTCATAAGGAACCGTTTCGAATACTCGTGGAGAAGTGTCCCTTGAAATCCTTGCCCAAATATAACGACATCGTTCTCCGCATTACGGAACGCAATGCTGCTTGCAACATCTGCAGCCTGCGTCATATCGACACTCGCCGACAGTTCTCGGAACTGTTGCTCCGTCTCTGAGAGCTCGGTTCGTGAAAAGCCCGCGATGTCGTAGGAGGGGCGGATGTCGTCAGAAATACGCACGCGCGAATGAGTCATTGTTCCGAGGACGACGAGCTGTTCCCTTTTTTGCTGAGCTATTGAGGGTGGAGGAGGAGTCTGCTGTGGGGCAGCCTTAGCCGCCAGTGCTTGCTGAAGTGCAAGATACTGGCTTCCAAGAAGGCGAGTCATTGTGTTGAGGTCATTCCGAGCTTTCCCAAAGGTCATTTCGGTGATCTTCTGAAGGCTCGACGTGTTGCTGTTCACGTCGAACGTTAGGAAGGACTTCTGGGTCTCCGTGATAAGCTCGTTCTTCAATTGGCGCCGACAAATCTCTGTGACCCCGAATCGATTCAGATAGAAGAAGATGATGGAGCGGAGCAGATAGACCTCCTCGATACTACGTCCACAGCTGAACGTCTTCGTTACTGCATCGTAGAATAGCCCAAAGGCCGCGCGGAAGAATGTGGGGAGTGCTGCAAGGCGCTGCTCGACGGCCTGGAGCAATCTATCCTTGAGATGGCTACGAAGCATGGAGGAGCGGTAACTCGAGATAAGCTTCTCCATTAACCAGGAAGGGTTGGCAGGTGGGGATTCACCGTAATAGTTGACATGTTCCATCCCCTCTAGAGCCAGATCGAGGTCCGCCTGCCAAAGCTTTGTGTTCCGAAGGACAGACTCGTAAATCTGTTGTGGGAAGATTTGTAGACAGCCTTGGCATACCTTTCGCGAGCTTCCAGCACCCTCTATTGACGGGATGAGAAGGAGGCGATGGGCAATGACCGAGATCACCGGGTACTTGAAGAGCTCTGTGAGGAGTGTCGGGGAGATGGCAATGAGGTAGTTAGGAGCCTTTGAGGCATCAAGCTGGATGTGGGAGACATTTTCCGAGTCTGTGACCACGGGGAACCCGAGCGATATCCCAAGGAAGATATCGAACATATTGAGCAACGACTGGATGTTCGAGGGGGCAATGACGAGGAGGTGCTCGGGAGGGGGCTTATCACTCGTCAAGCTATGCAGAAGGTCAATAGTCTGGATGTAGCGAATCGTGCTGTATATAACGTTGCTTGTCAGGCAATAGTGAAGGCGCCAACCACGAAGGGCGGCAGTGATCCCCGCAAAGACCTTCAGGTAGGAAATCTGGGGGACGGCGATCAGGACGGGCTTGTGAGCACGTAACAGATCTATGCAGAGGAGAGCATCGAAGACGAGCTGAAGAGACAGCTGATGGGTCTGAGACACGGTCGTCAATTGGGTCTGGAACTTCTGCGATAGATAACGACATAGGTGCTCCGTATAGTACTTCGAGAAGGGCGCTTGCTTCGGTGTCTCCTTGACCTTTGCCGCCGCCGTATACGAGTCTGCCTCCGCATATTTCAACTTCAGATGGGTTCGCGCATACTCAATCGTCGCGATGAAGCTTCGAGCAAGGCGCGTGATGTGGGTAATGCTGACCTTATCAAGCCCAAATGCGGCACACGTGAACTGAGCATAAAGTGTGATAAGAGACTTCGCGTCGGCGCGGCTAATTGAGGCGGAGAGGAACCGAAGAGTTTGCCGAAGCAGAAGATCTAGCGTTATGGCGGCAACGCAGGCCGCATCCGTCTTGTCACGGGCGCGAGTGTAGATGACCTGAATATCCGAGGCAAGAATACGACATGAGGCCGGGGACATCGTCGATAGAAAGACATTCAGCTCATAGAACGCACGATAATGGTCTGGCGAGATCTTCTTGAACAGGGTAGCCGGCTCATCCATCTCCAGGTTGACCGTTGCAGAGTGCTTCATGGCATTGACGCAGCGGATTCCGACAGGGGACAAACGGAACACATGCCCGTAGTTGTTAGTGATGGAGATGCCCGTCGAACTTTCAGTAGTATTTGATACATCGACCTGAGCTTGGGATTGGTAGAAGCGCTCGATGGTCGCTGTCGGAGTAAGCTCAGGTAAGTGGATAATGATCTTCCCTAGGTTCGGGAAGTCACTAAAGTCGGCCTGCTTGACACGGACTTGCGTTCTGGCATAGTTGGCATCTGTGCCGCCATGAAACGCATCGTCGGCACTTGCCTTCTTTCGCGTCTCGGCATCAAGCTCCTGAACGATGCAGATTGGATCGATAGGACCCGTTCGGACACGCCAGGACTCGACAATTGTCGCGAGTTCGAGAAGCTGCGGGGCTGGAAGGTACTGAACGCCAAAGACGACGACGATGCAGCCAGTAATCAGCCCTGTGATGATCCTCTGTATGTTTCGCGCAAAGCTGAACTCTGAAATGTAAGTGCTCAGTAATTTGCGACCCGAGTGGTGACAGCACTGAAGAGCCACCTTCATCGGCTCCTGGCCATATACGGACATCGCGCTCGATGTCATAAGAAAGACGGGAGCATTCATCTCGAAGGCAGCGAGCGTCTCGGCGATGGCATGGAGGTGTGGGAGCGGTGAGGCGACGAGAAGATCAAGTGGCGATGGATACCCGAACCAATAACCACTAAACACCGATGTGTATGTCTCCGCTGTTGACGTTACACGGATCAGACCACGCTTTGCATCGTACACGGTCAAGGGTATGGGACGATCACAGTATGCATCGGTTTCAGGGTTTGCAAAGATCCGCTTCAAGGACTCGAGATAGGAGACCCAGTCCCCAACCTGGAGCTGGAATACTCGAATATAAAGAGGATCCTTCTCCACCAGGTTCTTGCGCAAGGCCTCAAGGAACGCTTGGAAGAAGTCACAAATGGGATTAAGGACCTCGGGTTCTATGGCCTCCCGTCGCTTGAAGCGCGCCAGGTGGGGTGAGAGTCGCTCGAGTAGCCACGTCGAGAAGACAATAACAACCGCACGATAAACGTTCTCTTGAAGGTATGGTGCAAAGGCACTCGGATCCCGGATGTCCTCTGCTGGAGCATCGAAGTCATCATCGTCTTCGTTCGGGTGCAAGTAGCGGAAGAAATGTCGTGGAGGCGCCTCTCCATGAGGTCCATGGCCCATGAACCGCATGAATACAGTCGGGAACTCCCCGTACGCCTTTCGAACGGCTGCCAGGAGGGCGATCTTCATCTCTGCGCAGACACTGTCTGGAGCCTGAAAGATAACCGAGGGCGCTTCCACAGGTGTTTCGAAGACGATCCTTTCCTTTCCAGAAACGATCCCGCTGATTATTGTTCCTCGAATTGCCGACTTGTCGATGATGTAGTCATCGAGGCCGTGAAAGGCTTCGTATGACATTGAAGGGACCTGTTTGAAGAGAGCGCGCAGCCGGGGAAACTCTGCGCAATAAATGTGCGTCATATCCGTACAAAAGAAAGCCAAGGTATGGTGCAGGCCATTGCGCCACGGAATCAATCGCTTCGCAGCATGGGATGTAATCGTCGGGTGCGAGGTCTTAACCACGTAGCAAAGGTCCTTGATTGTACTAGCCTTTGATTGGCTCGTCACATCGACACTGAGACTCGAGATAATGTGAAAGTCCTTGAAGTGGTACAGACGACTGTGGATCGCATACATATCAAGAGTCTGCTTCGAGAGGGTCCGGAGGAGGGAGTAATTGTATGCGACGCAGGCCATCGGCATCGCAGAACTAACAGAGCGGGCACCAGCAATATTCCGAAGAATACGTGCCGGAAGGCCCTTCTTGCGCATGACCTCCCCTACATTACACGCTCGCGTAACTGCATCACGCCACGCCACGCAAGCTGTCTGAAGGGCGAGGATGTCTTGCGGTGTGAGAGGGGTGACTCGATATGGACGATCCTGATAGACGTCTTCCTTTGCCACACGCGATTGACCACGAGAGGTAGCTCCGATCTGGGGGCGCTGTGGATGGGAATACTCGACCATGATCCCCGAGGAAAGAATTGTGAGGAGATCGAGAATGAGGAATGGAAGTCGTTTGAAGATCATCACGAGATAGAGAATGAGGTTTGCTAGAGCCTCAAGGTCGCGAGCATACTGCTCAACCGCAGAGGAGTAACGACACTGTTGGAGGTATTCGCGGTGTGGCTCCAGCTGAGACTCCAAGTGCCGTGTGTTCAAGAGCGAACTCTGTGCGGCCAAGTACGTGATTGTCCGATCGAACTGATTTGTTGCCGACGAATTCTGAGACCCGTTGTAGCCCAGGTTATTGAGGATGAGGGCAATGGTGCTGAGGGCCTCACGGCAAATGTCCTCAGCGTTTGCAGGTGTGACAATCGCGAAATCGAGTGAAGTTCCCCAGCTCCGCATCTTATCTCCCTCGTATGAGGCAGGAAGGGGGAGTGTATAGATGGTATCAACAGATATGCTGTAGAGCGAACGCTCGACACGTTTGAGCAGCTCAAGCGCCTCGCTATCGATTTGAGCATTGTTCGTCAGGACCAGGACAAAGTCGAAGAGCTGATTATTTGCCTTAAGCGCGTCAAGAATAGGCTGTGTCTGAACCGCGAGGTTACTGCTGATGAGGACCCCCATGAACTGCGTGATTCGCTGATGGTGGATCATCTGGAGTGCAGGGCTTGAGAGCTGGTGCAAGAGGACTACAGGTGGGAGGAAACCCAAAAGAACCGCTTCTGCGTGCGAAAGGTACTCGGCCCAAGACGAATATGTGACGCTAAAGGCGAGGGTAGCCATACCATCGAGATGTACACTGAGGGACGAAGCCGGGTCGTTGAGTGCCCTATCGACACGTTCTCTAACCTCTCCAACAAGGGTATGAGTGATAAGTCGATGAAGAGAGGCTAGGTTCGTCCCTATGTTGATATGATCACGTTGAAGGTCATCGCGCGCCCGGTGTATTGAGGCCGACACGCGATCGATTGCCATCAAAAGCTCTGTGTGGGGATAATTGCGCAGAAAACGCCTGCTGTAATAGCGGTGATAAGTATTGATGTCTGCCAATGTCATAGAAATCTCAACAAAGGGAGCGAGGACGTCCATCATCGCGAAGGGAGAAGGGTACGATGGAACTTCGAGGAGCATTAGGTCGGCACCCGCCATCATAAGGTAGACACGCCACTGGTCGATGAGACGGGAAAGAGCGGCGAGTTCCATCAGGATGAACTTGTATTCAGCAAGGATACGGCGGACCTCGATGGGTGGGGCATCGTCCTGATACATAGCTGTGGGTCGGAGCGTAGGGCGCCGGTACAGACAGGGCTCACTAAAGATCGCTCTTTTCCCAGGCCCTTCACGACCTTCAGATGAGTAATCCCGACCAATAACAATGCGCTCGTTATCCGCTTTGTCGTCGCCTGTAGGAATTCGATAGTTCCTGAGAAGCGTCGCCGACGAATAACGACGCGTCGTTAATTCAAGACGGCACGCCACCGCCAAGGACTGGACAAAGTCATGCTCGAACTCCTTTTCCATCTCGATCTTTCCATCCTGGGCAAAGTTGTCGAGGTTCTGGATGGTGTCTTCGCTGAGGTTAAGCATCTCACAGGAGAAGTTTCGGCAAAGGATCGAGTATTTTGCAGCAAAGGTGGCTGGTGTCTCGTACGCGCTCTGTACATCATCGTAGTCCATACTGAAGATGGCCTTCATGCCCTCCGCGATGTGCCGCGTAGTAGTTGCAAGCCATCGGTCGACGGAGCATATGTAGCGCGTGTAGGCCATAATCCTCTCAGTGATTGCCGCAGCACCCCGTTGGGCTGCAAGCGACAGCTCGAGGAAATAGCGACTAGGCTGCCCCAATAAGTCGACGACGGCCTGACTGTGGCTCTGAGGAAAGAGGGCAATGTAGCTTGCAGCATAATGGAGGACGAGTCGATCATAAAGCTCGGTGTAGATCCGAGTAGAGTCAGTACCTTGGAGTCGTCGGTGGAGCGCCAATGCATCCTGGAACTTTTCCGGGGTGGTTGTTGATGTCGTTATGAGTCCCAAAATGTAGTCTAATTCCCCCAGAATAGCCTTTGTGAAGGTCTCGAGAAACTCCGTCAGGCTATTGAGAATATGGTTCTCAAGCCGCACAAGGGCCTGACAAAAGTTGTCCCTGACGTCGACGACCTGGATGCAAAACATCGATGCGTAGAATTTGTCGGGAATGTGCTGGGTGGCTGCCCGCATGACACTCACCTTCTCGAGAAGGTTCCGAGGAATCGAAAAGTCGGCAAGAACCAGCTTTTCTGGGCTCTGAAAGAGCATGAACGTGTCGAGATCGGGCTTCTGAGTTATCGGTTTTCGCCCATACGTCTGGAGGCCCGTGACAGCCTCATCTGTTGCTAGCCAACCATCGTACGTCTTCTGAAGCGCCTGAACATCAAGCTCCTCAACAAGGACATCTAGGGCAAGCTGAATAAGGCTAGTGAGCTCATGTGCGCGATCCGAAAGCTCAAGCCGCGTCCCGACGCTCCGGGATAGAATCGAAAAGAGACAGAGGTCCCGATGCGTCACAAGGGTCAGGTAAGAACCTATCATTTCCTCGGAATGCCCTTCAGCAGGTAGCTCTCCAAGCACATTGTTGAGGACCTCATCCCGATTGGCGATTATAGCGGGATTACCGAACAGAGTGAGAGGAATATCCAGATACGGAATTGCAAGCGTGTGGTCGTATACGTCGATAAGCTTTCTCTCCTCGTGCAGGCGAAGGAACGATACCGCCTGAGCATCATCTGCATCACCTTCTGCAGGGGTGAAGTCTGTGAGTCCGGCCATCTGGCGGAACCTGGATTCTTGTTCCTGGACCGCTCGAGCGAAGTCTTCTGTCTCTGGGGGATGTAGGAAAAAGGACAGGTCTCGGAAGGCGAGGGAGCTCCGCTGGGTCTCCTCGATGTCGGTCCAGTTAATACCGTCCGCAACTGAGAGTGAGAAATGGAAGACGAAGGTGAGAAGGACATCGTAGAGTGAGTAAAAGAAGTTGACGCTCGAAGCGATCCCGGGGAGTGCCGTAATCGCCGAGCTATCACCAAGAACCTCTTTTGGGACTACTACATCAGCAAGGTCAGCTGCTATCTTGAGATTGCCACGAATCCGCGACTTACGGCCTGGACGCTCGGTTCCAGTCTGAGGCGTCGCTACCGGAGGCTTTGGAGGGGATGCGCTTCGTTCTAGCTTAGTTCGGAGCGCCTCGATACGTGCCCCACACGAAAATGTGATGGGGGAGCGGACAATGAAGAGGGAATGGTGCACAAACGGGAAGCGTGACAGTCCAAGGGTTGATAGCCGCTCAAAGATCAGAGAGACAGCCTCTGAAGGGGATGCACTCCGCATTCCAATGTCACCCTTCTCGAAATCGATGAGTGGCCGGAGAGCGAGGATGCACGCCTTTCTCGAGGCGCGGACTGCAAGGTCGTATAGGGCGGACGAAAGCATTCTTGTGAGGGAGAGATAGATGCGCATTGGATCTGGACATTGATGAGAACTGTGGCCGGGCTCAGATCCACCCTCTGTGCGGACATGATGAACTTGCTCATAATAGATTAAGATAGCCGTAAGGTCGAGCGAGAAGGGGAGGACAACGAGGTGAAAGAAGATATAGAGCCGGAGCCCGCGGAAGAAGCATGTTGTCTTGCGTTGGATAATCATCTCTAGAGATGGAGGGTCATTGACAGCACAGATCGCGTCGAAGTCATGAGCGATCTGTCGATTTATCCGCGCAACCTCTGTGACTGCGCAGGAGTACTCGGGGCCAACCCCTGTACCAGCTGCTTCTTGCGCTGCAAAGATCTCAGCGTGCTCGTGGACACGACTCGCAAGCACATCTAAGTATATGAGATACTGACGAAGGACAGTCTCACAAAGCGGGACGGTTGTCTCGAAGATCCCTGGACGATTCTCCTCGCTTGAATTGAGGCGGATCGGATCTGTCACATCGATCTCAAGAAAGGCATCAAGAATGGCCGTACAAACGAGCAGTACATTGTTCGTGAGCCGATAGGCGTTGCTAAGGTAACTGCGTTGATATCGAAAGCTTTGAGAAAGGATATGAGTAAGTGCCGCGATCCTGCCTGGATGTGCTTGCTCAAGAGGGAAAAGGTCCTGTGGGCGGTTATCAACCACCGGAACTCCCTCTCGAAGAAGTACTGGGGACAACCCTCGAGGAACAGCGGCCACATCGAGCCGTTGAGCAGTGGCACGATGAAAAACGGCGCGGACTGCAAGAAAGAACTCAGAAGAGAGTGCCCCGAGGTGTTGACGAATAGTTGAGCTGAGCTGCTCCTCAGTGACAGAAGAGGCAGATGTTGAACGAGACCGGTCTGTCTTTCCAAGGCGCTTGTCAATCATTGAATTGAGCAAGTGGGTCATGCTAATGACACGATGATCGACCCGGGTCGAAGAAGAGAGGATCGGAATCCGCCTGACGGCATTCGGAACGACACGTCCGCGGCGAGCGGGAAGAATCGGAGACGCCGCCCGTCGGAAAGACGCAGTCGACTTGTCCTTCGTGTGTGATTCGCGTTGCAATGGCAAAGGATCGGTTGATCGAGAGCGTAAAGCGGGCGGAGGAGCATTCCCTGATAGTAGAGACCCTTTTGGCAAAGCCTTTGGAACCTGCACTGCAGGCTCAGATAGTTGCACGACTCCGCTGCTATTCTGAAGGTCATCGGATTGAGTCCGGGGCTCGTGTGCTTCACGACCAGTCAAGATTAGTGTCGAACAATGGGGGATGCTATGAGAGATGGCAGTTCCATCATGAGAGAATGTAAGCCAGGTGCCAGTGGTATCAAAGGGGCTCGTAGAAGCGCTCTCCGGATCTAGAGAGCTGCCCATCTTCCGGAGGTATTCTTGTCCAAATTGTAGGAGAAAGTGATCACGATAGTCTTCAGGGGTTTCGGTGACATTAGACTTCTCGATCGCTGGCTGACCCTCCCCAATTGCCCCAAAGATTCCTCGAGTCGCAAGAGCATGTGGCTGTGTTCGGTCGAGAGGGATAGGAGGAGCACGGTCACGTGTTGTGGCATACGCCTTCTCCGGAGCCATTCCGAGAGGCCAAGAGTAAAGGAAAGGATCCTGACCCGTGGGAATGGGTAGGAGGGAAACGAGACGAGCAATTGGGACAGTTACTAACTCACGATAAGCCGCATCTCGAGTTACGATCTCAAGAAGGACATCTCCGAGTCCACGTGCCAAATCAAGTGAGATTAGACGACCGCTGAGGTGCTGGGGTACGGTATCGCGGCCGTCGGGGAGTGTGACCCGACGGAATGAGTTGGCAATGAGGACAGGAAGTGGTCCGGGTTCTGCAGGAGTCTCTGGAGCCTGTGAAAAGAGATATTTGCGCCTCACATGGTCCATGAGATCTGGATCAAAAGGAGGAGCCGGAGACGCAAGCTCGGGACGGACGGGCTCGGATACCTCCTCTTGTTGATCAAGCTCGAGAAGGACAGTTGCAAGGTCCTGGCCATGCATCTGCGTCAGGATGGTGGGGACTACGATGGCTTGATGTTGCGGCGGACGCCGCTGTGGGCTAGACATGAGGGCAGAGCCACCAGTGTACATTTCCTTTACTCATGCGAGAGGCGAAACGATATCCTCGCGTGTGTACCCGACAACGCGCTCATGGATAGTCGAGGCGCCCTGTCTCGGGCGAGGAGTATGCTCAGGGCCAGCAATAATTCGCGCGACGATATCGGTTAAGTTTCGTGCCCCGTATGCCGCCCGAGCCGTTGTTGGAACGCTTGCATTGCTTGCTGGCCAGAGATAAACCCTTTTGCCCTCGGTCTGAAGTTTCTCGTACAGGGCGTACATCTCGTCCAAAAGCGCAGCAGCGGTCGCAATCGCATCACCCTCCGCTACCAAGGCGTCTTTGTTGATGCCCGAGGGGATGTAGAGGACGATGTCGAAAGTTTGGTTCGGGCTTGCAGAGGGCACGAATACTTCCTCACCAGCGGAGCGACGCCGCTGAATGACTTGTGTCGCACAGTGGACCGATCCATACATCGATGTGATGCCCTCGAAAGGGACGTGGATCAACTCAAGCCCGTCGGGGAGTCCATGTTCGACACAGTACGCCTTGTAACGTGTATCGCTCTTGATCAGCTCGATCGTCGGAGCATACGCGATAAGGACGCGGCCACCTCCGAGATTCAGATTGTTGCACCCATAATGGAGCTGATGCTCGTGGGGGAGCGTAATAACCGTGTAGCCCCACGCCGCAAGCCAGTCCTTGAAGGGGATGTTGGCGCATCGCAAGGCGTAGCGACCAAAGCGAGTGTCTCCGGGGGCATCTACCGCATACTCGTCAACGTAGCGCTGACACTTCCCCTCGTAGATGTAGTCTGAAACGAGAACGAGCCTATCATGGAGAAGCGTGAAGGCGCAATCAAGGTGCATTCGATCTTGCGACTGGTCGAAGCAGTCCTTAACAACCGCGAAACACTGTGTCCCAAGGAGATCGTTCTTCATGAGGTACACCGCCGCATCATATGTGCTTCGGAGTCCAACACCGAGAATCGCAAGATCCGCGCTCATGGTGACGAAGTCACCCCCCTCGAGGAGGCAGTGTGATCCCCCATCGGAGCAGCGTCCAACGATCGGAACACCCAATACCTTCCAGAGAAGCTCAACGACAACAGTCTCTTCACGCCGTTGATCGGCGTTGAACTGTCCGAGAACAAGCCCTCGAGCCGTCACGATCTGCTGGTCTCGCATGAAGACCAATCCCGAGAGCCCACGCACAGCCGTGTCACGGGTCAGGAGTGAAGTGTTATGTCGTCCTGGGGCAAGGTTGACGATGGGTCGGGCCAGAACAACCTCAACAAGGTCTTCAGATGAGAGCTGAGTGAGTATATAGCGCTTATGCTCATCAGAGACATATTCACGGATGCGGTCAGCAACGGGGACGTGGTCAAGGAGGTTATACTCGAGGTGTTTCATGGCAAGTTCCAAGAGGTCGTTCCGGGCCACTTCAGCGCACAAGGCATCAGAAAGCCGGATGACGCGGCACCCTGCAGCTTCGAGAGCTGTCTGGAGCCCACGATGGTCTTCTCGAGCGCGGGCAGGGACGAAAGGCTTCTTGCAGAGGCTTCCAATAGGGTTAAGCATCGACAGGAGAGATGAGGGAGGAGGCTCGTGGACGACTACGACCTCAGCAACGTCATTTTCCGAAAACTGAGTGGCTGTGAACTGCATTTTTGGGACGAGGTTTGACTGACAACCGTTGACTATAACGCAAGGCTAACTAGCGGGAGCGCCCGCTGGAAGGCGGTCTCGAGCGTCGCACGAAGTGCGGCCGCTTCTCGTTCAATGACGGAATCCGTGCAACTGTGCTGAAGGCCATCTGCTAGCCCCTGAAGTTCCATGAGTGCCTTCGTCAGGGTTTCGATCTGGTACCCGTCCTCAAGGATGTAGCTGCGGAAGGTCTTCCAGATCGTCTCGATGAACTCGAAGGTCGCTCGGCGCTGGTTTGCCTCAGCAGTCCTGACCTCTCGCTCAAGGATCTGGAGTTCGCGATCTCTAGCCATGATATATTGTTCGAGCTTCGAGAGTGCGTACGTTTGATATTGACAGGTATAGAAAAGCTCACGGTAGCAGTTACCGATCGCACGAAAAGCATCTGCTGCCTGCTTGTTCATGATGTCGAAATGGATATTATAGACCGTATGCTCCTGCGCTGGGAAGACTACGACATATTCCTGGACGAGCGTCGTCCCGGGGATCATCCGCTTCTGGAAGGACTCGACTGCATCCTTGTTCAGTAAGCACCGTTTTGGACTAAAGAGAAGTCCTGGAGGTGTATTTTCTCGAGGAGTAGAAACGCCTGTGGGGTCAGTCCCAAGGGCATCGAGAGCCTTCTTAAGGATCGCATCAATGGCATCCACACGCTCATCAACGCCTTTTGGAGGCTCTATAGCCACCATCAATGGAGCGTCGGGACCCAGTTCGTCCTCAAGCGTGCTTCCTTCGGCCGTTGCTGGTAAAACCGGAAGGTCAATAGAAGTATTGGGCATAGGGACGAGAGGCACCTGAAAGAGGGAGCTATCGCGCCCTCTGGCACTAAAGGACCCGACTGGTGCAGGGATCCCAGCCTGAGCCTCGGGGACAGTTGCTTTCCGAGTTGTCCGTCGTGACTTCTTGGCCAACTGTGAGGGGACAGGAATGTCGATGGCACGCTCTAGAATCTCGAGGCACGCATTCTCAGCGCGAGCGCAAAGATCGCGTTGAAGAGCGGCGAAAGCCTGCTGATCGCTTGCCAACGAGCGCTGAAAGCTCGTAGTCTGAGTTTCGGTCCGTCGGACACGTTCTTCAAGCCCTGAAAGCTGCTCACTTAGGCGTTTGTTCTCAGCCTGGAGAGAGATCAGGACCCCCCGCTGCCTATCGAGCGTCCGTGTCAGTGCAAGAACCTCCTCGTTGTATTTATCAACGAGCATATATGCTCCAGTATCATGTTCAATGACATCTGGAAGGTCAATGAGCTCATCTTCAGGAGCCTTATCCGATGAAAGAAGAGCCGGACGGAGCGCACGGATCAGGTCATTCCGTCGTTGGACTGCAGCAAGTAATCGACGTTCTTTATCGCGAGCGTCTACAAGAAGCGATTCGATCTCGTTGACCCGTGCCTGAAGATCGGTCACTTCGTCTTCTCGCTCGCGCTTCAGCATCTCGAGCCGAGTATATTCAAGTCGACTCTTATCAAGCGCACATGTAGCCTCGGTGAGTGCGGCCTCCTTCTCACGGAGCTGCTCGCTGAGAGCGCTGATTTGACCCGTCGCCTCAGTTAGGTGCTCATTGGAGAGGGTCGCCTGAGCGATCTTCTCGTTCAGTTGATCTGACCGCTCGGCAAGTGCTTGGGTCAGAGTCTCACGCTCCTTGAATGCTGCATTAAGGCGGAGTTCAGCCTCGGCATGGTCGTGCCGAGCGACCTCAACGTCCTTCTGGAGCGTTGTGATCCTCGCGACATGAAACTGAACGTCTCGCGTCAGTTGTGCGATGCTATCATTCCGCTGTTCAAGTTCGGTTCCCATGAACATCACTCGACTTTCCAGGTTGGCGACCCGGTCGGCCTTGCTTGCAATATTCTGGGCAATCGAGCCGAGATCGTCGGTGAGACATTTGACTTGGACGGTCAGCTTAGTGATTTGCTCGTCCTTTTGAAGAAGTTCTGCCTGACACGCAACGAGTGCAGCCCGAAGCTGGTCTACATCACCCGTGGATAGTGCAGAAGCAGTAAGAACGCCCAGTTCTGTGCCAGGCTCTTCGGAAACGGAGGTGGAACCGGTGATCTCGGACGACTCGCTGGTTGACATCCGAATTTTCGATGAAATGTCCGACACCCATCGTCGTTCCAGGGTCATCAAGGGAGCTTCCAGGCCTCGTGCTTAGCTGTTTACTTGACACAGGAACGACTCGGTCGAGCTTGTTTGTTGATAGACTGTTCATTCGAGCCGATGCGGTTGATTTCGACCTACTTGGCGCCGTCTTCACTCTTCCTATTTTCGAGGTGCGACGCGTCCAGACCCGTCGGGGTGTTGAAGTCCGAATCACGACCCTAATTTCACTCACGACCTCGCTTCGCACCGCACGACTTGCCGTCACGCTCCAAACTCGGCGCTCGGGTGCTCCTGACGTTCTTCTCGGGACAGACTATATGGAAGGGATTTCTGAGCTTCGGATCTGCCTCGTACCAGACCGAAAAAAGCCCGTACCCAAGCACTCTGACTAAGGTGCTTCGGACAGTTGGGAGGATTCTATAGCGCAGAAATTCCCTCAAAAGGGGAGTTCCGAGTGGGGTCTATGAGGACTTGAATATTCCTTCAGATCTCTCAAGTTTCCCTTATCATGCCCAAGCATTCTCCTCAAGGGACTTTTCCAGGACTATACTGAGAACGAGGATCTCGATCCCCAACCTAGCAAAGCACTGCGGTCACATAGCGCTCATTGCGAAAGATAGGCTCTGTGCAGGGAAATCCTGGTTCGACTCTTGGCGAAGCACAACCGGGATAATATGAATCGACTAGTGGAGCAACAGAAATGATAATATGGCATTGCGTGAACAAAGTAGTATGCTCTTGACTTTTCTTTTGTCGACAAGTAGAACTTCCAGATATCTCAAATATGGAAAAAGCATCTGCTTGACCCCGGTATGAGATCTTCCTGATGTTTGGGGTCATCAGGCGCATCATGAGGCTTCGATACCCATCTCACCAAGAGAAATTGTGTGGGACTTCGTAGCGAGACAAGATTGGGCCTAAGATGAGATGGCCACATACAGCGGTCTTGCAAAGATTAGGAAAGCAAGAATTATTGATCAGTGGTGTCTGCTGGCTTGGGGTAGAGTTCGACGAAGCCAAGAGGAACGGGCGGACGTATCAGGACATGGACAAGGATCTCGTCCCTGTCAAAGCGGAGATATGAGGGGAGCTTCGGAGAGCTGATAAAGTACTGCAGCTCTGACGTCGAACAGAGCATCTCGTGTGCCGCCTGCTCAAAATTATCGTCGAGTCCTTGATTGATTTCGTCAACAAGTCGGAACGGGATCGTATCGAATGCATTCTCTCCACGGAGCGAGTTAACGATACAAAGAGAGACGACCGAACGCTCTCCGCCTGAAAGAGAGATATCGCGGAGCCGCTCTCCCTGAGCGAACTCTGTGTCGATTTGCATTCCCGGGTTGACATTTTCACACTCATTAATAATGTCCTTGAAGTGTGATCCGGCATTTGTATGCGGGATGGCCCGAGCTAGTGCCTGGATAAATGAGCCCTGGAACATATCGTCAATATAGCGGCTAAGAGTCATCGTATTGGAGTTACACATCTGGGAGAGCGCTCTGCGAAGCCCAGCGCATGCTTCATCGAAGTCCCCAGTCCATCTAAAGAGGTCGAGAAAGTGATGAAGCTGATCGATCTGAACGAACTCAAGCGGATCTCCGAGGGCCGTCTCGATCCACATCTGTGCATCCTCAATAGCCCGAATGCCTTTCTCTCCGGGGACACCAGTGAGCCGGAGATCACCCGTAACTCCGAAGCGTTTCATATTTTCCCGGAAGCGAGTACTTGCACTTGTGATGAGAACCTCTGCATGACGAGAAATCAAGATGATCTGGGCTGCAATGTCCCGGAGCTTCCTTGCGAGGTTGATGGTCTTGGAGAGGATTTCGCAGATTATGTCTCGCAACTTTCCGCGATACTCAGCATATTTCTCACTGCTCACGCCACTGACCGGTCCTGAGGGATTCTGAGCATTGACCCAGGCTTGAAAATTCTCGATGTCATTCTCTGTCAAAGACTCCTCAAACATCTGATGCATTCTTCTGTATTGATCTAGCTCACCTTTAAAGTCCTGATCATTCATGATGGCTTCCATGCGCTCCTTGAGTGGGCTCATATCGAAAGGATCTGTGTCATTAGCAGATGGCATGACTTTCAGCCGATAGTTATCCTCAAAGTCCTGGAGTTGGGTTTTGAGAGTACTCCAGGCGTCCTTACACTTCACAAGCTTGCTCTCGTGATGGCGCTTGAGTTTGGTGACTTCAGCATGAATAGCTTCGTATTGTCTTAGGTGCCTCATAGACGTATCTTTGGCACATCGATACTGCTCTATGTGAGGACCGATCTTTCTCAAACGTTGGTAGCCCACACGTCCCTCTTCAATAAAGCCGAGGATACTGCAAGTAATCTCCTTCTGAATGTCATTAAGCTTTTGCCTTCCAGTCTCGAGGCTCTCTTTAAGGCCCTCCTTACCCTTCAGCACGGTCTCATCGGCCTCAATATTCTTTTTTGCCTCGCGTATCCCGTTCTGGATGTCCTTCATCCTCTTTTGGATATTATCGAATTCTTCATTCAGCTCGCGATATTGGGTATCTGGAGTCTTTTCTCTAGAACGGTGTTCTTCCTCGTCCTTTTCTCGCTCAAGGGCATCGATTTTTGCCTTGATCTCAGAAGGGAGAGGAGGATATTCGTCAATAGTCTCGATAATTACGTCTCGCTCGTCCTGAGACATGTTTGAAAGGGTTATATAACCTGCGTATTGGTTCCCATAGGAACGAGCTTTGTAGATAGTGGTGTCTGTGAAAACAATTTGGACCACCTGCTTGTTGTTCTGAAAGAGACGTTCAATATCTATCAGTTGAAAGTGTTCCTGACGAAGTTTGAGGTAGTAGACACCCTTAAACACGGGGATAAGTTCTCGGAGAATCGAAGGACGGCCTGTGATGGACCGGTGAATACTGATGATGTCACTTGGACGAAAGGTGGTTATATTCATCATATTAAGCGATATAGGCTGGAACGTCCATTCCCACATCTCATGAGACCGGGCTTCGTACTCCTCCAGTGCCATTCCATCGAGTCTGAGCATAATCACGTCAGAGACGGCTCCAATCTCGGCAAATTGTTCAAGGCTGTCCGTAAGCCTATTCGCGAGACTAAAAGACCCCGTTACAACTGAAAATAAGATACTCCTAGTGAGATGATATACGACCCTCCTGAGAGTGTTCTTTGGGATTACTGGAGTAGGTACAATCCCGAAATATTGAACGATGGGGGCAAACGTGATCATTGCCTCATCGGGAGTGGCACTCTTCTGGACATGCTCGAGCCACTTCTGGATACCGTGATGATGCGAATTGAGCTTGTAGATGAAATCTTCGTGTTTGCGAAATTGGTCTCGGAGCTTTTGGATCTCCCCTTGGATCTCTCGTATGCGAGACGAGCCAGTACCAAGCGCTTGGTTCATTCGGATTCTCTCAATTTGGACGGTGATTTCACGCCCCCTTTCTCTGAGCTGACTCTCCTCTGCCTTGAGTTTGGCGATCTTTTCTCTGTTGCTCTTCCTGCTATTGACCACCTGTTCTTCTGCAAATTCTTTCTGATTATATTGACATTCAACCTCCCTGTACCGACGCAAGAGTTCGGCAAAGTTCATGTTTTGGCTGGTAATCATTGAGACGCGACTATCGATGGGTTGCAAACGGTTTAATGGAGCCATCATATTTGTAATACTGGTTTCCAGATCCTTCCGATTGGTATTAGCACTTTCTAACTCCTCTTTTGCAGCAGCTTCCTCGGTTTCGCAGTCTCTCACCTTCGTGGAAAGCTCATTCAACTCCTGTATGAGGCTCTCGTGGAATTTTCCGTTGTTAAGGATCTTGATCAAGCGACCTAGCTCCCGACAATTTCGGACCACCTGACGAAGCCGTTCTCGGTTCTGGGCCGTCTTCCACTGTTCGTCAATTCGCGTAAACTTTGTAAGTTCGGGATCAAAGACATTCTTCCGGAACTCGGCAAAGTCGCTGGCCTGCTTCCGGCATCCATTGATCTGCTCTCGAAGCAGCTCAACCCCGCTTCCTATGTCTGCTAGCGCGAACTGCACAAAGGCTTGGAATCGCCGGTCGGAAGTCATAGATGCAAGCCGTTGGGCGTTAACCTGCATCATCGCCTGGAAGGGGTTATCGATTCGGATGGAGTACATATCCGCGACTTTCTGCCGGACTTGCTCAACCGTACTCGAACTGCCGTCGAAAAAGTACTCTCGTCGATCGCCCCGTAATCGCACTTGGATAACTGTGAGCCCTGGAATGAATAGGGACGTAAGTGTTGTGGTGCAGTCAATACTTTCCTCAAAGCGACAATGAGCTTCTGAGATCGGGAGATTTGGAGTTGCACAAAGAGCGAGAGTAATGAACGCTTCAGACGCATCGGTATGAATGAGGGTCTTGGTGTGCTGAACATAGCCCTCTCCAGAACCGAGGCAAAGTGCGATCGCGTATAAGATGCTTGTCTTCCCCATTCCATTTGGGGCAACAAAGTAGTTGATGTGCGGGCCGGCGAGAATGCGGAGTTGTCGAATTCCTCGAAAGCAACGACAGTCTATCCCAACAATTTGTCCTGGGGTGAAGGTTAATGGGGTAGACGATGCGATATCCATTTTTCATCCACTTCTCTTTCCAGGTCTCATACCATGTGGAGAGATTGATGCACCCGAAGACCTACCAGAAGTACTTAGTGGGGAGAGGTTACTGGCCGAGGAGGGTCCAACAGCCTTGCTCTTGGAGGTTGTTCTGCCGGGGCTTCCTGTCCCTGCATGTCTTGTCGTCCGGTCTACGGAACCAGGGAGGCTGGGGGTTGCCGCTTGCCGCCTTCCGGTGGTGCTCGTCGTTTAAAATGGTTCGGACGCATCCTATGCTTCCCGAATCCTTTGGAAGTACACGTGGCCGTGCAGTCCCGGGGAATAACCACTTCGGAGCGAAGTTTCGATATCGGGCTGAAAAGCGAGCTGGCCGCCCGAGCGTTAGGCGGGTCCGGACAAGGGCAGCATCAGGCCATTTACTTACTCAGACTGCAGCGCCTCCAGGAGAGAGGAGGAAGGCGCGTCGGGTGCAAGCCTCATACCATTGCTGATAGCGACGTCCAATCGCCCCAGAACGGAGTGCGAGGCGTCGGTGACGTGCCTGCTCGGCCGCTCCTTCACGCTGTGCTGCGCGTTCGCGGGTACGCTCAGCGTATTGGAACTGTCGGAGCCGCGCAACAATTCCGCGATGACGTGCACGGATGCATTCAAGCCCTGCACGCCTTGATCGAGCGAGAAGTACCGCCTGACGACGCCGACTAGCATCGGGAACACTATGTGGAGTGGATGCGCGTCTTTGAAGCCGTGCAACGAGGTCGGCATCAAGAGGCCCTCGAATAGGCGTTCCGGAAGGAACTGTGAAGTAGCTGAAAGTCATTTTAGCTACTTCTACGAGTCCTCAGATGCGAGCCATCTATGCGGAGAGTCGGTGAGGGTCGTATGACCGCCTGAGGCGTATTTGTAATGCGAGGTGTCTGGCCACAGTAGCCCGTCGTGAGTAACGCCCAGAGGCAAGTATCCCAAAGCATACAAAGACCACGATGAAAATAACAAGTACAGCCCTGATCGTCGTTTGCAATCGTCTTCGAGGTCGCAGGAAACATATGTTTGAAGGACCCGGTGCAGCTCGCATACCACTCAGCAAATCCATCCCTTCAGAATGGACGGTAAGAATATCCTCATCCTGTGCATTGATGACGCAGTCCAGAAATGCGCTCGAATCTGGCCACAGCCATTGAAAGTCTCCTAGCGAATTACATGTCTGGACAAGACATAGCGGGCCATGGAGCTGTATTCGCTCGATGAAGTTATCTTCCGCAACATCGAGCCCCAAGATCGGATGCAGGTTCCTTACATGCTTCAACAATACTCGGTATATGAGCCCTAACTCCTTCGCAAGGCCATTGACGCTTCCAGACGTCAGTGTTAAAGCTCCGTCTCGCAGAAGACCGTGACCAAGACATGCTGCTGTAGCTACCGCAAAGAGAACCCGATACCTCAGGTTGGTGAAGGTGTCAGTGCTCATCTCCAACTGTGCCCGTAGATCAGAGTCCTCGGAGCGGTTAAGTGCACGCATAGTCTCTTCGATATCGAGTATCAAGCCTCGCCGTGCACCTTTCAGTGAGCTTTCAAGTTGCCGCCGAACGGTATTCATATCCTCACATAGAAGAGCGCTATCTGCAGAGGTTCCTCTCCCGAATGGCTGCACGACTATTTCTGCGGACTCCTCCGGTTGTGCAACCCAGCTCCTGTCCCAACGTGATGCTAGCCAAGTCGGATAGAACCCGCATTCTCCCGCAGATGTGTGGGGGTCGAGAACGACATTAGCGCTCTGATAGCGAGTCCCACGACGGTCGTTCCATGCGAGTTCCACGTGAACGCGACCGACGCCGTAGACTGCGACATTCCAAACAGTGCTAGAGCCCGCCTCTCCGAGGTATTGCACACTGCAGTCAAGATTCTCTCCAGTCTCTGACTTACATCGTAAGACCGCTGTCTGCGGGTCCAATGAGTTATCTCGAGCTGCGAGGACGCGCAAGAACTCACCGGGGCGTGCGACGGGACAGGCAACGCGAAGCTCCCCTGCCACAAGCGCGAGGAGCAGCAACCCGTGCATTTTACTCACAGATCGAAGTCAAAATCGTCTGCGGCTGAGGCGATGCCCCTAGCTTCTGAGGGACTCTCATTGTAAAAGTCGTCGAGGTCATCGAAGGCATCGTCCTCGTAGCGCTTGTCATCGGCTGGAGTGCCGCCCCCGGTTCCATCCACTCGGTAGTCCTGTTCTGAAGGAATGTCCGAATAATAGTTCAGATCGATATCCGTCATGGGAGCTGAGCGATCCGGAGATGCACCCTGTCGCTTCCCTTGCATCTTTGTAAGGCCTTTTGCCGGAAGCGGTGGCGGTGATGCTCCTCCAGTGCTGAGAATGACTTCGGGTTCGAATGGTCTCTCCTCGCAGTCCGGATCATCGACAGCCTGCGGAACTCCCAGGTTTCCGAAGTCGAACGTATCTGTGCTGTCGTCTGCCATGCTCCGTGGCTGCTCCATCAGACTTGCGCTTTCCCGTCGCTCAGATGCAAGCTGTGATGAAGGAGGAATAGTATCTTCCGACAGTGTATCTCCTCCGGGAGCAGACCGTTCCAGGCTTCGTCCCGTACTCAGAACAATGGCCTTATCTCTCGAAACACGCGCACCGGGACCCGGTCCACGTCGCGGGAGAACCATCGGAGAGTCCGTAGGTGTTGGCTCGATATTTGAGCTCGATGAGCTTAGCGCCCCTGTCTGCTGCGATGCGAGAGATGCTACTTCTGGGTTCCCTTCGTTCGACACCTGCCTCTCACTATTGAAAGTTCCTCCTACCGAGTCGTCATCCCAGATCTATGTAGCTAAGTACCCCCGTCGTCCATCTTGCGTTTCCGCCGTCTTGTAGTCAGACTACTATGTCAACCTCACCCTGGAAAAAAAATGGACTTTAACTATGACCCAGTCGCTCCCAACCCAGAGATGGGGATGGATCCGTTCACATCTGCTGATAATAAAGCATCGAAGAAGCAGCGAAAGCCCTCGCTTCTGAACAAGAGCGGAAGCGTCGGCGTATTTCTATCCTTCATAATCTTCAAAGGACTCAACTTACTGTGGTTCATTCTCTGCCAGATACCGTTCATTGTCAAAGAAATCCCCGCCGCTGTGCAGATCTCGGTCTACATAGCATTATATGCAATCGACCACTGGTTTACATACAATATCGCGTCACGCTATATGGTCGTCCTTCGTTGCCACAGGTATGCATACAATGGTGTCCACGCATGGCACTTTGAATATGAAGTTGGAAACAACGGACGCAAGTGCGACAGGGTTACGTTCTGGCTCATCGTCTGGATCTGGCCTTTTGCTTGGGTCGGCATGATGATCGCATTCTTCATCATCAATGCGCTTAGGGCCATTTTCGATCCGACCATGATCATCTATGCTCTCATCTTCATTATGCAGATTGTTGGAAGTTCCTACCTACTTTACGCACTAATGCGAGGACGCGCTGATAGAATGAAGGCAAAGCGTGCTAGTGATGTGGGAAAAGCGAAACAGATCATTGCAAACAATATCGCGGCTCCTGCTGACATCTTCGATCAGTAAATGCTCCTTGGTGGGGAAGATGTCTGTGATATATGCCTCAGTGCTGAGTCAATTACCGATGATCCCATCGTCTACTGCGATGGGTGTGACTGCGCAGTCCATTGCTCATGCTACGGGGTGACAGAGGCGGAGCTCGCTGCCCCAAGTTGGTTTTGTCGCGCATGCGCCTCCTCACTCTCTGAGCGCCGTTGCTTCCTCTGTGGAAAGGAGATGGACAGGATCAGCATGAAAGAGTACCAAGTCGCGAGCGGAGGGCTCACTCCACGATTCGCCCATTGCATCTGCTTCCGGCTCTATCCAGGGCTTGTCTACGATCCAGAAGCAATCAACCTCGTCGTGAGCACGGCGACACACATCCAAATAGAGGTGGAACGCGCCCAAGCAGTACGTCGGGCCTGTGCCCACTGTCAGGAGGCAGGGGACGCAGGGATCGTCATTCGCTGTCGCGCACCCACAGGATGTGTTGCTGAATATCATCCCCTGTGCATGGTCCTTGCAGGTGGGGGCTTCTGGCTCGAGACTTTTGAGACGCACAACGTCATCTATGCACTTTGTCCTCGCCATCGAGGGGAGAACTGGGATCTTTCTCAACGAAACAACAAGTCCCACCACGATGCGCTCGTAGTTATCGAGGCCCGGCTACTCCGCACAGTGTGCAAGCCGCTAGTCCGACAGGAGCTCGGGGCTCACATCGTGGAGGAGCAGGACCTCGCGTTCACGAATTCTCATCGCCTCCTAGGCCTCATAACACCTGCTCGAGCTCCTGCACCCACAGTCTTGGTTCCGACACGCGGGGGTCGCGCCGTATCACTTCCAGCATATGCCGACGGTCTCCTCCGTTGCATTCGGCTTCAGATTTCGGCGTGTCGCCGCTGTCGTACATCCCCTTCGACCCCCTCGGTCGTCAATGAGAGTGCATTTGCCCGTGTACTCACTGCTATCCTGCAAAGTCGTAATACCCTTGAGAATCTCCTCGCCATCTCCCCGAACGCACCATATGGCCTTCGGGCTGCCGACGTATGTGCGCTTGCGCTCTTTCCAGGTCTCATACCATGTGGAGAGATTGATGCACCCGAAGACCTACCAGAAGTACTTAGTGGGGAGAGGTTACTGGCCGAGGAGGGTCCAACAGCCTTGCTCTTGGAGGTTGTTCTGCCGGGGCTTCCTGTCCCTGCATGTCTTGTCGTCCGGTCTACGGAACCAGGGAGGCTGGGGGTTGCCGCTTGCCGCCTTCCGGTGGTGCTCGTCGTTTAAAATGGTTCGGACGCATCCTATGCTTCCCGAATCCTTTGGAAGTACACGTGGCCGTGCAGTCCCGGGGAATAACCACTTCGGAGCGAAGTTTCGATATCGGGCTGAAAAGCGAGCTGGCCGCCCGAGCGTTAGGCGGGTCCGGACAAGGGCAGCATCAGGCCATTTACTTACTCAGACTGCAGCGCCTCCAGGAGAGAGGAGGAAGGCGCGTCGGGTGCAAGCCTCATACCATTGCTGATAGCGACGTCCAATCGCCCCAGAACGGAGTGCGAGGCGTCGGTGACGTGCCTGCTCGGCCGCTCCTTCACGCTGTGCTGCGCGTTCGCGGGTACGCTCAGCGTATTGGAACTGTCGGAGCCGCGCAACAATTCCGCGATGACGTGCACGGATGCATTCAAGCCCTGCACGCCTTGATCGAGCGAGAAGTACCGCCTGACGACGCCGACTAGCATCGGGAACACTATGTGGAGTGGATGCGCGTCTTTGAAGCCGTGCAACGAGGTCGGCATCAAGAGGCCCTCGAATAGGCGTTCCGGAAGGAACTGTGAAGTAGCTGAAAGTCATTTTAGCTACTTCTACGAGTCCTCAGATGCGAGCCATCTATGCGGAGAGTCGGTGAGGGTCGTATGACCGCCTGAGGCGTATTTGTAATGCGAGGTGTCTGGCCACAGTAGCCCGTCGTGAGTAACGCCCAGAGGCAAGTATCCCAAAGCATACAAAGACCACGATGAAAATAACAAGTACAGCCCTGATCGTCGTTTGCAATCGTCTTCGAGGTCGCAGGAAACATATGTTTGAAGGACCCGGTGCAGCTCGCATACCACTCAGCAAATCCATCCCTTCAGAATGGACGGTAAGAATATCCTCATCCTGTGCATTGATGACGCAGTCCAGAAATGCGCTCGAATCTGGCCACAGCCATTGAAAGTCTCCTAGCGAATTACATGTCTGGACAAGACATAGCGGGCCATGGAGCTGTATTCGCTCGATGAAGTTATCTTCCGCAACATCGAGCCCCAAGATCGGATGCAGGTTCCTTACATGCTTCAACAATACTCGGTATATGAGCCCTAACTCCTTCGCAAGGCCATTGACGCTTCCAGACGTCAGTGTTAAAGCTCCGTCTCGCAGAAGACCGTGACCAAGACATGCTGCTGTAGCTACCGCAAAGAGAACCCGATACCTCAGGTTGGTGAAGGTGTCAGTGCTCATCTCCAACTGTGCCCGTAGATCAGAGTCCTCGGAGCGGTTAAGTGCACGCATAGTCTCTTCGATATCGAGTATCAAGCCTCGCCGTGCACCTTTCAGTGAGCTTTCAAGTTGCCGCCGAACGGTATTCATATCCTCACATAGAAGAGCGCTATCTGCAGAGGTTCCTCTCCCGAATGGCTGCACGACTATTTCTGCGGACTCCTCCGGTTGTGCAACCCAGCTCCTGTCCCAACGTGATGCTAGCCAAGTCGGATAGAACCCGCATTCTCCCGCAGATGTGTGGGGGTCGAGAACGACATTAGCGCTCTGATAGCGAGTCCCACGACGGTCGTTCCATGCGAGTTCCACGTGAACGCGACCGACGCCGTAGACTGCGACATTCCAAACAGTGCTAGAGCCCGCCTCTCCGAGGTATTGCACACTGCAGTCAAGATTCTCTCCAGTCTCTGACTTACATCGTAAGACCGCTGTCTGCGGGTCCAATGAGTTATCTCGAGCTGCGAGGACGCGCAAGAACTCACCGGGGCGTGCGACGGGACAGGCAACGCGAAGCTCCCCTGCCACAAGCGCGAGGAGCAGCAACCCGTGCATTTTACTCACAGATCGAAGTCAAAATCGTCTGCGGCTGAGGCGATGCCCCTAGCTTCTGAGGGACTCTCATTGTAAAAGTCGTCGAGGTCATCGAAGGCATCGTCCTCGTAGCGCTTGTCATCGGCTGGAGTGCCGCCCCCGGTTCCATCCACTCGGTAGTCCTGTTCTGAAGGAATGTCCGAATAATAGTTCAGATCGATATCCGTCATGGGAGCTGAGCGATCCGGAGATGCACCCTGTCGCTTCCCTTGCATCTTTGTAAGGCCTTTTGCCGGAAGCGGTGGCGGTGATGCTCCTCCAGTGCTGAGAATGACTTCGGGTTCGAATGGTCTCTCCTCGCAGTCCGGATCATCGACAGCCTGCGGAACTCCCAGGTTTCCGAAGTCGAACGTATCTGTGCTGTCGTCTGCCATGCTCCGTGGCTGCTCCATCAGACTTGCGCTTTCCCGTCGCTCAGATGCAAGCTGTGATGAAGGAGGAATAGTATCTTCCGACAGTGTATCTCCTCCGGGAGCAGACCGTTCCAGGCTTCGTCCCGTACTCAGAACAATGGCCTTATCTCTCGAAACACGCGCACCGGGACCCGGTCCACGTCGCGGGAGAACCATCGGAGAGTCCGTAGGTGTTGGCTCGATATTTGAGCTCGATGAGCTTAGCGCCCCTGTCTGCTGCGATGCGAGAGATGCACGTGCAGCGATTGCGAGTGTATCATCGCTGGCAGCATCAGGGATGATCACGGGGCTTGCAACCTCCACAATCGGTGCACCTCGGGACACTGTTAATGACGTCACTACATCCAGCTCCGGAGACTCAACAAAGGTCGTTGCGCGTCGAGTTCCGTCCGTTGAAAGGCTCCGTGTGGGCGTCCCTTGCGTCGTCTCAGAACGGCTTCCCGTCGGAGATGTAAGGATATAATCTACAATGGTCGGGGCCTCGGCCGAAATCACTAGAATAGGGTTCTGGTTGACAGAAAGGACGACGGGGGCCGTGGACGGGGGAGGAGACGCGTCGGGGAGTGCCTCGTCGATGTCCATATCAACGTCCGTACTATCAATGGTAGCGGTTCTTGAAATCGAATAGTTTGGCGGGTCTTGAAGTGGAGTAATCGACATCATCAGGAAATCCTGGGTAGACTTTCGCTCGGGATGCCGTATTTCTGACACTAGGTCTGTGGGTGTCGGGCTTTCGATATCGGAGTCCACAACACTCCCGTAATACGTACTGAAGTGGTTCGGACGGCGAACGTACGCCGTATGTGCTCGCTTCTCAACAGACGAGGTAACTCGTGTGTATGTTCCCGCCGTATCACGGGCCGATGATGGCCGCCCCAGAGCCTCAATACTAGTCCGTGCCTCTGGCACGTCTTGAGATTGGCGACGGCCTCTCTGACCACTTCGAATAGGTTCTCCGACAAGAAGTGTAACAGGAGGTGCCAAAATCTCGGGCTCATCAACAGCAAGACGCGATGAGGATCGATTCGGCCGGGTCTCTGGAGTCACAGTTGCAATTGAGACGGTCGGAGAAATGTCCGCCGCTGAATTGAGTTCCTCTGCCATTTTGTCAAGCGTTGCCCGCTGGGGAACGGGCGGTGGGGATGCAACGTTCGCTGGAATAACAGCCTTTGGAGGCTTCCGCAGAGTCGTATCTGAGCTCATCT
This sequence comes from Giardia muris, assembly GCA_006247105.1. Classification (NCBI taxonomy): domain Eukaryota; phylum Fornicata; order Diplomonadida; family Hexamitidae; genus Giardia; species Giardia muris. The sequence goes on from CM016926.1 coordinate 1,346,413, forward strand.
CGGTCGCCTTTGAAGTGTGAATACTGCCCCTAGGGGTTGATGACCGACTAAGAGAAATTCTGTTGTTCAAGACCTCGGCAAGTTCCAGACGCATCAGGTCGATCTCTTCTTGAGACAGATAACCCTTGTTCCCTCCATACTTCAACTTACCATGCAGGGAGTGAAGGGCACGACGGGCCTTGAGAGCATAATTAACGAGATCGTTGACGCGCCGTTTGAGCCGAAGTCGCTCTTCTTGCAGCTCTCGGAGCTTCTTCTCGTCTATATTCAGTTTGGCCTCCAGTTGCGAGCGTTCACCACTAAGTGCTTCGAGCTTCTCTAGGAGTTTGGGGTCAGTTACAGAAGAGGCCTGAAGGGCAGCCCGATCAGTGGCAGCCGCTTGTGCATGTGCGGCTAGAGCTGCATGGAGCGCCTCGATGTCTGCACGATACTGCTCGCCTGTTTGAGGCTCTGGATTGGCGACCCGCTGCTCTAGTTGTTGGATCTGATCGCTCTTCTCCAGGAGCAAGGTACGGAGCTCTTGAAGCTCCTTATCCTTCGTAGCTGCCCGTTCCTCGTATGCTTGCAGCTGGTTCCGAAGTAACCTCACCTCCTGTTGAGTACGTACGTCCAATGCAAGGGCGACTCCAGACGTGCTTGCAGATGCTGAAGTGTGGCGTGAGCTGGGATTACTTCCCGGATCGGCCGGAATTGAGGAAACAGTTAGGTCGGCGTTAACAGGTGCGTGAATCAATTCTTCTACGCGTAATGATCGAGTGGCTGTATCCGGCTGACTCCAAAGATGCTCAAGTTCCTGCAGTCGCTCCTTATAACGCTCGAGCATTTGCCGCTGAGCAATTGCATTACTCTGCTCGGTAATAAGGTGCTGGCGTGCGGCGGCAAGCTGCCCTCCAGCCGTTTGGAGCTGCTGTGTCAGTTGCCCAACTTGCTGCTCGCATGAACGGAGTGCGGCGGCAAGTTGTGCGTTTTGTAGCTCGAGTGATTGAATTGTATGCTGTGCATGAGAGTCTTGACGAAGTGTATCGGCCAATGCTGCATCATCCAGCTGACGTTTCAGTTCCACGACGGCACTCGCAAGGACTTTCTCGTTTTGGTCGTGTGTTGCCGTAGTGGCTTCGGCGGCGTGGCGTGCTGCGACCAACTCTTCGCGAAGACCTTCGTTCTCGTGTGTTAGGCGGTGGACCTCTCCTGCGAGACGATCGCACGTCCGCGAGCTCTTGAGCATCAACTCTTCGTTTTCGCGCAACTCTTCTTTGAGCTGGGCGTTCTGGGATCGTAGGACCATCAAGTCCCGCTCCATCTGCTCTATCGTAAACTTACACTGGGTGTTGGCCGACTGCAGCGCCGAGACTGTTCCCACCAGGCCGTAGAAGCGGTCATTGAGGTCGCGGGCATGCTCATAGCCCTGCATAACGCAAATTTAATGCACGACGAGCCCCTCGGGTTCCTGGAGTGCGCCTATAATTTCGAGAACGCAGACTCCCCGCTTATAAAGCACGCCACCCAGTACCTCCGTACTCAGGCCCAGCTATGCGGCCTTAGTTGGCGGGGCCGGACGACTCCCGAGGCACTCGTCGATGCTTGGACATATGGGACATCGGATATCGGATTTACCGTCCACATAGCGCGGACGGATCTTGAGAGACTCAGCAGAGGCCTTGGAGAAGCCCTCGCATTAAAGGTCATGCCGGACGGCGGGGTTGCCCTTCTGAACTCTAAAACGCGAGCGCAGCGTCTTCTTTCTCGGTTAGAGGGGAACTGTGAGCTGGAAAGCCAGTGGCTCCCTACTGTCCTCGCGTCTTTCGATCGCCCCTTGAGGTCGACTGGACGCTTCCAATCGCTGATAACATGGGCCCCCTCCACGACGAAGTATACACTTGTCGAAGAAGAGGAGGTATGCCCTGATCCTCCAGTGTGCGAACCTACCATCAAGTGTCAAACACGGATTGGAGTCGTGCAGAAGCCATACGTGGCTCCATATCCTTCCAGCCGAGACACACGCATTTGCATCTCGGAACGGTTCCTCCCATTAATGGCTCAGGAGTCGCAACGTGATCTCCTTCGAAAGCTGAGCGCTGCCCTTGATGAGTACTCGCGTGATCCAGCTGCAACAGTTGCTGGAAGGTTATCAGAGAATCCAGAACTCCAGCCTCTTTGCTTCCAACCACTCCCGTGTATCCTCCCGCCCGATCGACTCAAACACTTTCTCACCTACGCGAAGGGCGAAACTCCAGAGCTTCCAAATGATGAGATCACCTTTCTGCCACACTTTCCACGACGGGATGTACGATCCTTTGAGAATCTCGTTCGCCATCTCACCAACGAGCTAAGAGACGAGAAAGCACGCATTGCGATCCAGGAGAGGAAGACTGCACAGGCGTTACAAGCCGAAAGCCATTCTCGTTCTGTGCAATCCAAAACCGACCTGAAGCCGACTTCCCTCAGTAGTTCAATGGTCTCTCTTCGTAGCGTAAGAATCATGGCAACTCCGGCTGAGGTTCCCGTGAAGCGACCCGAAACGGTTCAGCTTCAACCGGTTCGGATCACTATGCGTCCAACGTTACCGAGTAGTACCCTCCAGGACTGTGAAGGCGAAACACGCCGGCTCTTCGGAAAGGTAAGTCATGACCACCGGTCCATACCTTCATCTAATGTGACCCGTGTGGCTGAACTTTGCAAGTGTCATAGAGAACTATTAGTCACAAATACCGATAACACACGCCTGCAGCTTTGGGATAAGATCCACCTGACGGTTCTTCCACCGGACCAACTCTTTCCGTTCTTGAGCAGGGTATCCGAGGAATTAGAGTGTTATCCCTTTGGAGGACTATTCCGCGACATGATGTACACGCTCTACCTCGGGCAGCCAATAGGACTCCACATCCACACACTTTGCACCGCGATGCAGAGCTACGTCACCTACAAGGATTACCAGCTGAACCGGAGAGTACTAGATGTCGACGATAGTACCTGGCACAGTCATAAGGAAGAGCTTCTTTACGAGATCCTAGGCAAGCTTTCTGGCTCGACCCATCGCACCGCCTTCCAGCTCATCACTGGCTACTGTGAAAGAGCGCCCGAAAGGCACGCCTAATGAGCGAAGTGCGTGAGAAGCCCTCTGCAAGTGCGATCTTGCGTTGCACATTCGCATGTCGCTCCCGCATCGCGGCCCATGCTCGCATCAGGATCCCGCGAAGGTAGATCCCGGCCAGTATGTCCGACTTCCGCTTGATCTGCGCTTGTCGTAGAAGAGCTGTGCGATGTGCACGCGTCCCACTAACAGTGGAATGCCAAGCATGGAAAACAAGTCTCTTACTGACGTATTTCTCTGCCTTGCTCAATAAATATGCGCGCCAGATGGTATTGAATCCGTCTTGCAGTAGTCTACTCTCTCTGCCTGCTATAATACTCCTCTCTGCCCCTTGCAACATTACCGTTCGCTCATTCCATTGGAGTAAGCAGCTACGGACCTGCTGGACCTTCCGTCGTTGGCTGGCTATCTCCAATAATGCTTGGCGATCGCAAGCCCCTCGAAGAGCACGACGCCACGCCATCCAGGATAAGCGTAACGATCTCGCAACTGAAGCAGCGGCTGCCATGCGAGCGCTATTTGCTGCAGTGCGCCAGACGCCGATGATTCGAGAGAGCTTCAGCGTGTAGATGGCCCCGTAGGTAATCTGCTCGTTGAAAATAAGGTCTGATTTCCGTTTGTAGATAGCTTGAAATGCCCACTTCAAGATTCGAGAGGCATGAGCCTCAAATACCTTCTTCTCTGCTATAGCCAGAGTGGATGCTCGCCTTGACCATGCATCCCAAGCTCGTCGTAAAAGTATCTCATGCGCATGACTATCAGCCCGCCAGCTTGCCTCTCGTTCTTGATGGATAGCGCGATTCTGCTCAACGAGTGCTACGAAAGACGCCTCGAGAGTGCGATAACGGACTATTGCGACAAGGCGAGACTCAGCATGCTTCATATGTTGGGCTTTTCTCCACAAGGATAGGGTTTCTTTCCGGATACGGGCTGCTACGCGCGCCTCCACGGCGTAGGCAGCCATATTCATGAAGGATAATGATCGTAGTTCATGAAAGTACACTCGCAATCTGTGAACGTCTGCATTGCGAGAGACGCGTCCTGTCAGCTCCACAATCTTCCGATGCCGCGACAACAGGGATGTGAAGCAGATGTTTAAGAGCCGTCGTTGTCGAAGATGGCCCATCGCCTTTGCACGCCGAAGAAGGAACGTGGCGTACCGAAGCGCCGAAAGGGCCGCCTCCTTCCGACGGTAAGTAGTCCGACGATAGATGATCTGCTCACAATGTCTCATGTGCGTGGCGAAAGCATTGATATCAGCCCACACCTCCCGTAAAAGTCGAGCATTGATCCTACGTTGAATCATGTCGATGATTCGTCGCTGATGAACGCACTCCCGGGCATTCATGCTCCAAAGCCGCAGATAGATGGACAGCATTGTAAATTCGCGGTCCGAGACGTTGGCATGAAGCCACTGACAGTACTTTTGTTCCGTATCGCTATATGCCACCAACGCTGTGGATAGGTTCTCTCGCAACCGGGCAAGGACGTTTGTGGGGAAGGTTTGCTGGCGAAGAGCAAGTCGCTCTTCAAGACGTGCTTCATCTATTACCTCAGTCCAGGCCTTCCGCCATGCAGAAAAGGCTGCACGCTTGGTCGTCAGCTGGCCGAGGGTGCGTAGTACCGCGAGGAAGTATGTCATTCGAATGGTCTCGAAGGCGACAAGACAAATCCTTCTCTCTCGCGCGGCCCGAAGCGCACGCTCAGCCAAGTAACGCTTTTTGATGCGATTGATCACTGTATCGCGCCAGCAGAGAATAAGTTGTCTCTGTCGGAAGACGAGACGGCGTGCCTCAGTGGTGCGATAGAGTTCATCGGCGTTCTTGATATCAGAATAGCACGATCGGAGTGTGGAGTAGGCAAACGACTTGATGCGGTGCACGGAAGTGGCTTCCAGCTGCGTTATCCGTGCTTTGTATAACTTCCAGGCATCCCACCAGGCTAAGAGTACGCTGCGAAGAAGGTGTTGCTCCCAGCCAATGGTTTTCTCTTGGATAAGTAGGAATTTCTCCTTAAGAGCGGAAGCACGTTCCCGCCAGCTACAATAGGCTACCTTCAATAGCCGTAAGTCCCAATTCTGTGGGATACACCTAACGACCGCAGCGACGGCCTGCAGCGTCTTGTCTCTTAATCGCAACCCCATGAACGCCTGTCGGAGTATATTTATGCGATGTAACGACGCACATTGACGGATACGTTGTCCTCTATCCAGGGCTGCTCGTATAACTGAAAAGGCCCATCTAATTAGATGAGTATTTCTCACGGCACGAAGCTCCACATGCTCCAGGTGGTAGAAGCGGTGGAGTAGGCCCGCCCATGAAAAGAAGGCTCTCCTAAGAACCACGTTCTCGTGACGGTGGAGGACCACCTCGCACTGACGGCTAGCAGTATATCGAGGGAGGAACACGGATCGTAGGGCCAGAAATGTCGTTTGGAGCAGTCTATGGTCATGCCATGTCCTGAAATCACGCTCGGCTTGAGTAAGAGCATAGGTCTTTTGAAGAGCATGAAATGCAAGGCGTCGGACGACTACAATGTAGTACCGTTCGGCGTTCTCTATCTGCTGGAGCATACGGGCCTCTGCTTGGATTTGCATCCGGAGGATGTTGAATTCAAGCTTCAGATGAATGAGGTGGCGTGCTCGATGGACTTTCTCGACATTGGCCCGGAGCATATCGATGAAGATACGTAGATAACGAGACTGATACGTGGCGGCGGCCCGTATGAAACGGATGTAATCGACGTTACGCCGTAGAGAGGGGAACGAGAGGGGGATGACCGATCCCATGACATCAGGCCTTGCAACGAGCATCCCCCGCACAAAGCGGTTAACTGCTATATTCTCATGCTCAATAGGGCTGGAATGAGGGGCCTCGTCCCGTGCAGCCTCTAGCATGGCTTGATAGCCAGAAAAGAGTGTCCGAACGTTCTTATTGAAAAGCGCGGCGTGCGCGTTCCGCAAGGAGGGGATGTAGCTCGCTAGTCGAACCGTGCAACGAATGCGTGTGAACTCTCGATTCTTACGGCGCTGTTCAAGGTCTCGAGTGGATAGGCCTAGGCTTGAGAGTAGTGATGAATCTGTAAACCGCTGGTTGATGAGGGTTTCTTCAGGGCCTCGATACCCATTCTCGGGCATTCCAGAGAGGATCCGGATAGGAGTGAGCATATTTGTTGCAGCACGCCATGCTTGGAAGGCTTTGGTTACAGACCACCTATCAGCCGCATGTCGGAACGCAATACAGATAGGGTATGTTCGTTCTTGGCGCCGTAGGGCAGCATTCCAAGCCCTTAAGGCCCGTACGAGGAGCCAGTCTGCACTCCTACTGGTTCGAAAGATCTGCCGCTCACAGTCACAGAGGTGTAAGTATTTCGTCCTTATGGCGGAGAACACTAACCTTTTGATCCGGAGTCGCCCCAAGAAGACCTGCCGCTCCTCGAGTGCGCGCAGCTGTGTCTCACGGGTACTCATGGCGTCTGCTTGCGAGGCCGAGAGAAAGGCCTGTGAACCAAGGAAGTCCTTACAGGTATAAAGGCCAACGGCACTAACAACGGCTTCAAGGAGTTTCTCATCGTTCGGATTTTTCCCCACATGATTCAAGAGATTCACGGCCGAGAGAACACTTGAACGTCGATCGGTAACACTTGGGGGTTCATCAAGCACCCCACTACTACCCGAATGCGGTCCTGCTCGCCCCGTATAAATGGCACTCACCCCCGTGGCACCGGCATTCAATACTCGTGCGGCAGCCAATCCATCCATAGCATCGCGGCCATATAAGAGAGCACACACCATATCTTCAGTATCCCGCTCTCCTACGAGATTACTGCTACAGACCGGGTCACCTGTCGTGTCACTCAGTCGGTAGAGATTAGGGTTCTCACTACACAACTGTCGAACTATGTCTGTGACCGAAAGACTACCAGATGGACCTAGAGGGAGAATGGGCTCCGTTGGAGTGTTAGGATCTGACTCGGAGTCAGTTACAGAGTGGGACGAGCTTTGAGAACGCCGGCGAGCATCCGGCTTCAATATGAGACTACTGTTCTCGCAAATTCGCCTCTGGATTTCGCGGTACAGTCCTTCAAGTGCTCGGCGCTGGAGCATTTCACGCCAATACAGTAGAGCACAATGTCGTAGCGCCGCCAACCGAAGCACCTCCTGATATCTGGCTTCCCACATCGCAGGACTGAGGCTGCGCTGGGTATACGTTCCGGACGTGCCCACGGGCCGGGTTGCGATCGCCCCGAGCTCAAGGACTCTCTCGTAGATGAAGTGCTCTCCTCCCTCGCGGATTCCGCGCTCTCGCATGAAAGTGCCATATTCTATGAGGATCGCGGCCAAGGGAACGTGTGCCCGCCCGTGCCCGCATGCCCGCGAGAGGATGGTACGCAGGGCCGCCAGCTCGTCCTCCGCGCGCAGCCGAGCCTCCAGTCGCAAACGGGTGCCCATATCTTTCTAATGCCCCCTGTAATACGGAGTTCCTCCACCTCCATCCAGGCCGGACGGCCATGGGATGCACTCTTTGAGCGGTTCGCAGACCTATTTAGCGGGTCTCGGTCGTGCTTCGATGCGTTCGTAGCCTCGCAAGCCATCCTGGTTCATGGGTCAACGCGGATCAATGTATGGTCGCAGGACGACCTTCTGCACACCCGGGTGGCACGTATTCTCGGTGGCGTGGAGGCGGGGACGCGACCGCTCTGGGAAGTGCTTCCACGAAGCCGCATTTCCCTTTGTCCTGCACGCCCAACGGTCTTCTGTAACAATACCACCATTATCCTGGAGAGTAGCACCAGCCTGGACGTCGCCACGACCGTCCCCACGTCGAGCTGTCTCTGTGCGAGCTGTCTAGCGGTCGCGGATATACCGGCACTCATCCCTGCTTGCGGACATATAGTCTGTAGTGCATGTGCACGAGAGGCGACCACCCGTGTCCCCGCCCCGCAGCCCGGGGCCCTCACAGACCGCTATGTAACGCTCTGTCCATGCTGCAACGTCCCCGCTGATACTCTTCTCTTTCAGGACGAGCTACGAGCAACCATCGAGAAGAACTTTACTTTCAGTTGCCCTATGATGTCTGCAGGATGCACCTATAAGGGCGTGCTCGCCGATATCGAATCTCACATAGCAACCTGTCGCCACGTCGTAGATGCCCGGCTCCAGGATCCGGGGTGGCTTGATGAACGGTTTGAGGACATTAACGGAGACATTGTGGACCTGCAGACCGACCTCTCGGCTTTCACGGTGGCCCAGATGGACATACAGCAGGAGTTACGTCAAACACTTCGTGCCATCGTGCTAGGGGTGGAGCGACTCGAGAAGTCGTTGGAAAGGGACACGGGCGACCGTCAGAGTTCGTCATTGGTATCTTTCCACGTCGGAGAGAACGTCTCACTCTTGGACATCGCTCAATTGATCGCCTCTCGGATTGAGCGTCTTGCTACGATGCCGCCCCACCTCACCGCTGAGGATCGCTACGTCAACTCGCTTCGAGCATCGTTGGACAAGCAAGTCAGGTTCGTGGATGAGGTGGACATAGAATACAGCGACGTGAATCAGATGATACCTTCGGATCAACATGATTCCAGGATCGATGAGCTTGTAGAACGCACTCGTACCTTGGAGAAGCAACTCGAGGAGGCGAAACGTAAGTGCATGTGCGGCAGTCTCCGCGTGTCAAATGACATCCTCGGTGCAGAGAACGTTCAGCTCCAAGAAGAACTAAAGAGCGCCCAGGAGGCACATGCAGAACTCCAGGCGTGTCAGGCACGGTGCGCAACACTCATGGAGAAGACTAACACATTGACTCATGCTCTCCACCAGATGCGAGAGCATAGTGAGGAGCAGAATCGAATTATACAAGACATGGCGGTGCAGCTCGAAGAGCTGTACGCAGACAAGCCCGTCTGTGGGAAGTGTCGTGCGCATCTTACAAGACTAGGGCCTCGAGCATTGGAGAAGGGAGAATCTATCCCGGTACCAAGCCTAGATACCCTGCAAGTTACGGCCTCTATCTCATCCGAGGATATCAACGTCGACATCACTGCTATCACACTCCTTCGATACCTCTTTCATCCCAAGTCACTCCCTGCAACAAATAAGCTAGAGCAATTTGCGAACGAATGCAAGCATGCACTGCGTAGGGGACTGATGGTGGAAGGCGCAGCTTTGGATGAGCGATATACCCAGCTAGCCGGTCTTTTGGAGCGGCTACGACAGTTCTATGCGTCCACACTACCACTAGATCAGGCTCTTGCCTTTCTGAACCGTTTCCAATTCGAGTCCTCACTTATTATGCGAGAGCAGTTTGGTGTTGAAGCGCGAAAGGCACTTATGGAGGGCTACCGGCGCCTCCGCTCGGAAAACCAGGACCTTCGAGCACGTCTCGCCCGTGCCACAGAGAGGAAGTCTGTGTATGAGGCGGTGCTAGACCGAAGAAGATCTAGCATGGCCTGAGTTAGATGCGGTCCACGCCCCTCAGGTTTGTGTAAAGGCCCTGGCATAGCTTACAGAAGACCCAAGGAATGTCGCTGCTATAGATGATGGAGATTCGTCTAGCCACCCTTTGCAGGTGTAAATGGAGCTCCATGGCGCGTCGCATTGCCTCCTTAGCCAAATCGCTGTTCCGAACGCTATGGTCCGCAGGAGTTGTAAGAGACGCGATGAAGTAGGGAGAACCCTTCGGTTCTTCGAGGGCCGTAAACCAGGTCAGGCCATTACGATCGCCCTTCAGGATACTATGAACTCTCTTGGAGGTTGGTGTAATGATAATGAACGCAAAAGAGTTATTGAGTAGACGGGAGAGCTGAGGATTGGCACGCCGATGTTCTTCTTGGACTCGCCGGAGCGTCGCCATAAGCTCACGACATCTAATATTCCTAACCAGGACCATGACCTCCATGAACTTCTTCATGCTCTTCTCTTGCTCGAGAGCGACGCTACTCAGAAGCTCGGCACAAGCAAAGTTCCCTGCACAACAGGCGTAGAGAAACGCGGTGTAACCCGTCTGCGGGTCAGTCTTGCCACCATACTTCCTCTGATTCTCGAGAAGGAATTTGACGATATGTGCATGCCCGGCCTGAGCAGCGACCATGAGAGGCGTGTGGTCCATGGAGTTGATCACCGGCTGATCCAAGAACTGGACCAGTCCACATTCGGCGGCTTTACGGCCATCACAAGAGATGACATCGAAAAGCATCGGGATCTTGTTGAAATCGGGGATTCTTTGGACCACGGGGACTGGGTCTTGGATAGTGGCGTCCGGAAAGGCCGAGAGATACTCCGACGGGAGGTATTCGCATACAATGAGGTCGCCTTCGACATCACTCAACTGTTTCACCGTGCGCTGGTTATCTGGATCTTCGGGGTCGTAATTTAGTGCAGCGATATAAAGTGCGGTGCACCCATGGATGTTCCGCAAGCGTTTCTCTCTCTCCAGCAACAAGGCTACACAATTGTGTTTATGATTCTTGACTGCCAGAATAAGGGCTGTATCGCCCCGAAAATTCTTGCTACCGGAGTAGATGTCCAGGTTGTCGCGGATGTAGGCCTCATTTCCATCACTAGCTGCGTCAAACCAACGAGTATTCATTTCTGTTAAAGGACCAAGATCGCGTTACTAGTCAGCTCGTCCAGGAAGGATACCAAGGCCTGGGACGAAAAGGCTGTGATATGAAGCCTTGGGCCATCGATCCGGATCTCGGCCTGGCTCGCGGTGATGACCCCTTCGTCAATATTGAGGACGTCCATCCTGGCCGCTTCCAACTGTGCCCTCAATAGGTTTGGAAGAGACTCGGAGCCATCCCGAGGCAAAACTACGTGATCTAATCGGGTATCGAAACACTGGCCAATGACTGGTTGGAGTTGATAGGCGGAATGGTCTCCTCCGGGTTGTGGAGATCTGACCTCCATGTGCTTGACGGCAATCTGGAACTGCCCATCAACCCCGTAGAATGCTATATCCGCGTTAATTGGGAGGGTAACCCGGACTGAAGTCTCTCGTAGAAGGAAAGAGTTATCAGTCCCTCCAAGATGTGCAAGACTATAGGCGGGGTTTCCTGCTGGCAAGGTGGCAAGCCCGCTGACCTTGACATACTGTGGCTTCGTGCCTAGAATATAACTCATCTCGTCAAGGCCAATCAAACCGTCGATAAGGAGAAGGGAGAGACCACAGGCGCATGGGATCTCCACTTCATCCTTGGTCTCGAGGATATAGGCACGTTTTGGGTTATCCTCGATCTTCAGGTCAAATGCCAGTTGAAGTTCGTGTGGGACCTCCTCAGATATTGTTGACGTCTTCCCTAACTCTCTACAGATTCCATCGATGCGCGCATCTAGGGAGACATTAAAGACTTGTTCATTATCAACTGTGTATTGGAAGGCTTTTCGTAAAAGAGAAGTGGAATCGACTTGTCCTTCATAGGGAAGAGACGTCTCAACCGCGTTCCTAATAATCGTATCATTCCCCGCGTCAATGGAGCCCTCAGCCTCATCTGGCTCATCGTCGACGGTGTCAAGAAGCTCGATATAAAGCGTATCGGGCCTCTTATCGTCATATCCCACATGACAAGTCTGACAGATTCGATCTATCACCAGGTCGAGGAGCAGTCCGATCTTATAGAGGGTGTCTGCCCCCATCTCCTCCTGCTGGTTTGAAGAATAGACCCCTTTATATAGCTGAACCGTGTAGAGATAGCTTGGAGATGCCTTCCCAGTATTTGGTGCCGTCCCCCATTGATTATGTAGCCCTGGGGGTATCGCATGTCCACAATTCGTATCAAAAGGAAGGAGTGCACTCAATGAACTATGGTATGGCTTCCCACAGACATAAACGATAGGCGTTCTACCTTGATTTCGGACGTAATAATCAACGGGGTTGATACGTTGCGCCAGATAGTGGACTAACAGAGAAACACACTGTTGCGTGAATGCAATGTACATCTTTTGATCATCCTCAAGGTGAGCCGCGTTTGGAATCCCCAGCTGCGCAAGAAGGAGCCTGACGCTAGCATTCAGGTCGATAGCGGGGTCAACATCAAGCCCGGTCGAAGTCTTACGAAGAAACGGGCCTGCTTGGTACTCGGGGATTGCAAGCTGCCCACCCTGTACCGATTCAATGGCAGCCGTTGAATCGACGTCCTGAAGCTCATCCTCGACGATATTGAGCTTCTGGAACCGGAGAGGCTCCGTCAGGCGTGTAGCTTGTGAGGCCTGTTTAAGATAACGGAAGAAAATCCGTGTCATTGGGAAGGACCGTGCAGACTCACAGATGTACGGTAGGATAGAGGTAATAATGAGTCGGTTCCACTCTCGACTAAGAAAGTCTCGAAGGAAGCAACGTGCAAGGCCGTACGTCATGTACGGATCTGGACAGAAGACGAGAGTCATCACCTTCGCCTGTTTTAGGGCGAGGCGTGGGTCACTAGTGAAGAGAAAGGCCTTCTCTGCAAGCTCTCTCAAATACTCATGCTTGGTTGCCTTGAGCGTATAGAGATAGCTATCACGTAGAGATGGTCGTAGAAGGATAGCGATATTGCAAGCTGAGTCAACGATGGCCTTCTCACCATGAGCCAGCACATGTATTCCATTGAGGCGAAGGCTAGCCAGGACTAACATCAATGATGAGGTCATATCTGCAAGACCATCACAGACGAAGAGAAGATGACCCAAGAACTCCGTCGATTGTCCAGCATTTCCAGAAGTGGCTCCAATGACGTAGCTCACTGTCATTGGGGAGAAGACCTTCGACTCGTCCACACCAATGTTGCGAAGTACAGGAACGCGCCGGATTCGTTCCATGGGGGCGACATTGACGAGTGCTGCAAAGGCCCCTCGAATGGTCCTTCCGGCCTCGTTCTGCTGACTTGCTGCGTGGCGTAGGCTCGTATACCCTATTCGCGTCTCAAGGAGGTCATTAGAAAGGTCGCAACAGCTCGTCAAACACATGACGATATCGGACGAGGTGTCTGCCTTAAGAGCCCAGAAGTATTGGTCGGGACCCGTACGGAAATAGGACCCATAGATCTGTTGTGCTATGGCAACGCGGTTCATCCCGGCGTTCTCGTCGGGAAGCTTTTGGATACTTTGTTGATCGAGTGCGTCATTAATTTCGTGCTCTGTCAGTCTAAGGAAGTCCTGGACGGGCGTTTTGTTGGCGAGTTCTTGAACGATGCTAAAGAAGGTAGCCAGGGCACCACAACGGATCTGAACGAGAAGGGTGTTAGGGACGAAGACTTGTACGGTCCGTCCTAGGCGTTGGATGCAATGCATCAGGAGGGGGAGCGCACCCGAATGTGACTCGCGACCAGAAGTGATGAGGACCACGTCGACTTGCTTGGCCTTATCGTGATAGACTCCAAGATACTGGGAATAGGGCGGGGCGATCCCGCAGTCGACTAGGATGCTCAGCTCGTTGATCTGAAGTTCGTACGCATGGACCCCGGTCTTATAGACGTCGAACAACGGGACGAGGTTACACTTCATTCCGTTTATTCAGGTTGTCAATCAGTTCTACAAGCTTCCAAGAGCGTCAAGACCTCCTCCTCGGTCTCTGGGTGTACGCGCTTGCAGGCTGCGACGGCCTCGTCCCAGAAAAGCTCGCCCTCGACGGGAATTAAAGCATTTAAGACATCCAAGTCACCCTTCATGGCGGCATAGATGAGAGCAACGTTATCATCTCCATCCATCGCCTTTCCTTCAACGTCGACGAGCTCTCGTACTATATCCGCGTACCCATGAATGGTTGCAAGGATAAGCGCTGTCGGATGAGTAATTACCTTCCCAGCAAACTTGAGCTTAATATCAAGGTGGATTCCTGCCTCATGAGATTTGAGAGCCTTAACACCCTCCAGAAAGTTTTGTCTGACGGCCAACCCCAAAGCCGACCAGCCCTTCTTCGTAAGAGTCCCAGCCTGATCCAAGTACTCATGTACTTTCGCGATATCCTTGTTCCGTACCGCCTCCATCAAGCAGTCGTGGGCGGTCATCGCCTCTCGAAGCTGCTCGAAGACGTTCTGACTCCCTTCCAGGCTCCGGATATACTCGGGCGTGGCAATCTTCCCCGACGGCGAGGTCACATCCCCCATTTCTTTTTGAATGGCACGGGTTAGCCACGTGGTTCTGACGGATGATATGAAGCTTGAGGTGTACGATTGGGTGGACCAGGTCCAGCTTTCTCGGCCACGGAAGCTGATCGGCCGGGATTTCTCGGATGGAGTCCTGATGGCCGAAACGATCCACTACTTCTTGCCTAAGCTCGTGGACTTGAACAACTATCAACAGGTCTTCTCGGTCGAAGGGAAGAAGGACAACTGGAAGACCTTGCAACTGAAGGTGCTTGGGAAGCTACACATCACTCTTACCTCGGATGAGATCGAGGCCCTTGCAACGGCGAAGAACGGTGCGATCGAACGGCTTCTTTATAGGGTACGTGAGGAGATCAAAAGACTAGTCGATCGCTCAGGGTCCGCGAAGCAATCAAGACGTACCTCCATACCGAATGAAAGATCAGGTACTCCACCACAACGAACAACACTTCAACGACGTAGACCACCAATGCCCGAGTCCCCAGAACAGCTATCCATCCCGGCCCCACAGCAGCCACTCCAAGTACCATCGCCACCAATGGCTCCATTATCACAGCCATCTCAAAGCTATAGCTTAGATGACCGTAGTATCTCCCTCATCTCCGACCTTCGTGAGGAAAACGCACTTCTAAAGGAGAAACTGAAGAAGCTAGAACAGCTCGTCAGGATTAAGGACGAGAAGATCACGACGCTAAGCAATAAGATCACATTTCTAACAGATCAGTTACGTGGCAAGTAGACAAACCCGATCGTCCGGTCAGTGACGGTGATGGGCCCCTCCTTCTCGATCACCTCCTCATTATCAGGCCCTAAGTCCAAGACACCGTCGAAATCGGTTAACCTGAACCACGTCTTCCCAAGCTTCCCATAGATACACCGAATGGTCCCACAAGTGTCAAGAACGACCATCCCCAAGAAGTCCCGCATCCATGTAAAGACCCCGCAATACTGCCGCGTCCAATCTATCTTCGGCTCTATCCGCTTTCGATGTTCTACGCATACAAGTTCTCGAAGGAGGAAGCCTATAGGGGTCTCCTTTGGCTTCCTATTCAGACGTCTTGTCCCTAATGTCTGCTCACTCTTCACCTGATCAAGCTCATGCAGTGATAAATTGCTATTCATCAGTGACTCTTCAGCGGGATCTGAAGACCCCAGGGCAGAAAGTGCCAAGGAACTCCCCAGAAGGCTATCCGCTAACGCCGATAATCGATCTGTCACTATGGACTTTGAGACCTGAAGAGAAGGTACTTTCTCTCTCGAGATGTGCGTAACTAGTTCTGTGAGCCTTGGAGTGACACTCCCACGTATGTGCCCGCTCGAGTGCCCCAAGGATGTATTGAGAGGCGTCCTAGATGAGGCTAGACGACAACGCGCGAGTAAAGTGTCGAGGGTCGCCGAGATTTCATCCCTATTCTGGGCCTCGGTGTTGGCCGTACTCATTAGTAGAGTTTCGATACTGTCGGTGCACGTTGACGAGTCTTGAGGTTGAGGGTACACAACGGGGGATGCCATAAATGGATTTCGCCTCACCGTGGAACCGGTTACGCGAGCAGCAGGGCTTTCCTGAGCCTCTCCTAGAGGCAGTGACGATGAGGCTCGGCTTTAACCAGATGACCCCTGTACAGGACGCCGTTATCCCTCTGCTTTGTCAAGAAAAAGATGTAGCCGCACAAGCCGAGACCGGTAGTGGAAAGACACTAGCATACCTTGTCCCTGCTCTTGCCCATGTTTCCAAGAGCTATCCGGCGTTGTGGACGGCTCCTTTCGGATCCACTACGTGTCTATCAGTTCATACACTGATCCTGGCCCCCACACATGTCTTAGCGCGGCAGATTTATGAAGTTGCCATCCGAATCGTCGACCCTAGCTACATAGAACTAGTGATAGGGGGCAGTCGGGCTCCCGAGGAAGTAAGACAATCGGAGACCAAGACTGGGCTTCCACACGTCACCTGTCGTCCCATCATTGTTGGAACTATTGGGATTCTCGATTACTATATCGCCTCTGGAATCCTCTCCGTAGACGCTCTACGGATACTGATCCTAGATGAGGCAGACCGAATCATCTCAGTGCCCGCGTTCTCCATGCTTCTAACCCGTTTACCGAGCCAAAGGCGGACATGGCTGTTCAGCGCCACATTCGATGGGATCTCGGCTGAGAACTTCCGGAAGTTGATGCGGAACCCGCACCTAGTCAAGCTCACGGCCGATAAAAAGGAAGCGTATGAGACGGAGAAGGCGTATATCGTCCCAAGGAGCCTGAAAATATGGTACTGCATCGTCCCATACCAGGAAAAGGTGTTTTTCCTCCTTCGCTATATTGATACTCTCAGAATTAGGTATCTTCGGTCCGGCTCCATAAGCAAGCTGATAGTTTTCTTCCTGACGTGTGCGTCTGCGGAGTACTTCACACAGGTTTTCCAGGCGCTTTATAAGGATACGTCTGGCATAACCCTTCGTTGCTTTACGGGACAACAGAGTGCCGAAGTACAGCAGGAGAGCTATGGGACCTTTCTTTCAACCCCGGCCTTCTCGGTTCTTTTCACCACAGACGTCTCCGCACGTGGTCTTGACATTCCTGAGGTTGACAATGTCCTTCAATTCGACCCACCCACACGCCTTGCCACTTACACACACCGGGCCGGACGTACCGCCCGCTGCTTCCGAACCGGCTCGGCGGGTCTGCTTCTCAGTCCGGAAGAGCTTGGTATTGTCAAACTCTTACGTGACGATGGTATCCCTATGCAATCGGTCTCTACGGACGAGATTTTATTATCACCCGATGAACTGATGTCCCAGGGAGGCTTGGATCCGACACTTTTCACACCACCACAAGTCCCAACGTTATTAGAGCAAAAGGAGTTTCAGGATCTTCAGAATCAGCTGAGGGAGGCAAAGCGCCGTCTCAAGGAGGCGACGCGAGTTCTTGAGAAGAACAGGTCTAGGGTTGATCGAGCATCTAATAGCGTTCACACGCCCCAGGTCACGACCGACCGGATGCGCGACGAGCTCAATGAGAAGTTCTTGTTGCCGGTGAATAGGCAACGAGAGGAACTGGAGAAGTTCATGGCGATCGAGAAGGCCGAGTTTGAACGCCGCGGTTATATGCAAAACCATCCATTGACTATTTTCCTGCGGAGGCGCCAACTAGCTGACCGGGAGGCGTTCGAACTGTGCCAGACGTGCTTCAACACCTGGCTTAATGGTTACCAGAATCACGAGGCTAGGCTGATCTTTCGTCTAACTGACCTGCCCATTGGTGAGTATGGGAACTCCCTTGGGCTTCTGAAGCTCCCCGCCAGTAAGATACTAACCCGTATATTCATCAACTTCCAATCCTCCGATGTTATCGTCAATGACTTACAATACGCGAACCCGCAAAAAGAGGCCCAGCGGATCGCCCTTCTCGCCAAGCAGAATGCCAGGAAGGAGCAGATCAAAACTGCGAAATCGACTCGCAGACCGGGAAAGAGTGAGGAAGAGCGGGAAAGGGCTATCCAGAACATACTCACTTATGGCGGTAGAAGAGCGGACGGGCGGTTCGCGAATGAGGTCCAGCTATTGAAAATGCTCGATCAGGGCCGAATCACTGAGGAGGAGTTTGATCGTCTTATTGATGACGTCGCTCATGATACAAATTTAACAGGGCGTCGGCGCAAGGTATGAATCCTCATCATTCGTCCTGAGGGTCTACCCGTCCCTCCGTGGAGAGTAGTAAGTAGTGGCGCACAAACTGATCGATCGTCTTCGGAGACGTCGTCCTGAACCCGCGATAGGCGTAGATGAAGGCGCAGAGGGTAACGTCAAGATAGCCTCCTGTCCTGTCCGATGGGGTTCGCTCTATGATTGTTTGCCTATTCTCGTTGGAAGGGAACTCTATGTGCTCCCGACTAGCCTCCTCTGCATCAGAGGTGGCCGACGCGCTCATATCTACCGAGACCGCCTCACTATTATATTGACTTCCTTGTACGTTACCATGAATCGCCCCCATCCTTGTCGTAGCGCTTGCCGAGAGCAGAGCGTGCGATTCAAACGCCATGCGGTCGATGGGGGGGGCGTCCTCCCCCTTCGCGCAATTGTTCGAAACCATCTCCAAGTACTCAGGTAGTGGGATGCCACAGACGCAGGGTTGTTCGACGAACGAGACATATTGCCCTGTCACATACTGAGCCACGTCTGAGAACGTGGTCTTGAGCTTCTCGGAGAACGCCAGGGACGTTTCTAGTTGGTCAAAGATGACACGTACGGATAGTGATGAGGCCGAAGGACAGCTGGTCACATTGGCATCCATCTCGCGAGCAGCCTCCGATAGGGCAACACACTGGCTGACAGCGAGTAAGACTTCTCTCGTATATGCCCCGCGCGTATACGTACTATAGATCACGGGCGGGATGAAGGCGGGGGTCTCCGGGACGGCGGGGGTCTCTGGCTTCTTTCCTGTGGGCTTTTTGCCGGTTTCAGGGGGCGGTGGTGCTACCAACGGGTTGTAAACCACGTCTGTGGGGTCTTCGGGAAGTCCCTTCAGGTTTCGGAGGACTAACTCCATTATCCCAGACTTCTGGTAATTGAAGATGGTGAAGAGGGCGGTCTCTATGTCGGACATCAGCGGTGTCTTCTTAAAGGACTCAAGATACGAGCGTATCGCTAGCAATTCCGGGCTCTTTGTCACCTCTTCTTCGGATGCTCCTTGGACTCTTTCTTGAAGACCCATCAGAGCGTCACTGGCGGAGTACACTTTAGTTCGAAGGCCTTCGGACAATGCGAGACAGTCAACCGAAATCGATATAAAGGCATAGGACGTCCAACCCGGGTCCATGGAGCTAAGGAGTCGTTGGACGGCACAACAAAGCGCGACGAGCGTCGTATGGCGGGCCAGTAGGTCAGTGAAGCCTACGGACTTCGACCCTTCACCTTCATCCTCCCGTGTGCAAAGGGCTATTCGAAGCTGGTTGAAAGAACAAAGGGTGAAGTCCTCATCAACCAGCTGGAAGGCTTCATCGAATACGGGGAGAGCGAAAGATGCACGTTTCCCAGCTTCTTGCACCACACGGATTGGGAGGAGATTTTCGGCCGTGACTCCTGGTTGTTCTCCCTTTTTGCTTCCTCCTGTTGGTTGAGGCTTCTTCCCACCTTTGGCAGAGGGTGGGGCACGGCCTTCACCCCCTGGGACAGTCCCTGTCATCCCGCAGGCTAATAGGAAGTCAAAGATCTTATTGACGAGCTTCTGGAAGGGAAGTGCATTTGTTCGGGTTGGAGCAAGAGAGATCTGAAGAAACCCTTCCCAATGCAAGAGCTCAAGGTAGGGAATGGGATAATGGAAGGTTAGCCGGCTGACATACGTCGCTCTCCGTCGCATCTCGGCAAGGGGTGAGGAGTGCAGAAGATTGACCCCTATGAAGATGAAATACTCATAGAGGTGCCCAGCTATGGAAGAGTTCTTCTTGGTCGCTCGTAAGATCAAGGGCCAAAGAGAGGAGATCCTCTGGAAGATATCTTTACCGATAAGAGAGAAGATTTCAGGATCATTGACGATGACTGGTTCTTTGAGATCCACACCCTTAGGCTCTTGAATGACTGGCTCTTTTCGCTTGTCCGTTCCGTGCTCCCGTTGATTCCCAACTGATGGAGTACTTGCCGGCCTGGACGAGATTTCTTTGCCAGATAAAAGTTCTGAAAGACCGATTGCAACATCGGCCTCTAATTGAAAGGAGAAGGAGTATTGGATGGAGCAATAGGCCACAACGATGATCAGTTCGGATGGTGGGACGAGGATACAGCTTTTCAGGTGGCATGACCCCGGATGTGTCTGCATGAGTAGCATGGAGATATAGGCCTCGGGAGAGTCGAGGTTCCCCGCAACACAAGCATTGAGCGCGGCCTCAATCGTTGGGAGGAGGCGGTGTACAGCAAGATAATCCGCAGTGAAGTTTGAAAGCATCTAGAGAATTTATGTTGAGCTCGGAACAGATCTATGCAAGTAATGCACTCTCCCTGCTACGCTCCCTTTCCGGATCATTCACGGTCTATGACGAGACACACGTCCAACTTGCCATCGATGACGCTCAAGCGGCTGCCTTGGCCAGTATTGAAGCACTTCGAACTATAGATCAGAACGACAATCGCCGTGCACGTGCCCAGATGCGGAGCTGGTTTATGAGCCATACGATTTACCAGACCCACCTACGGATGCTAGCCAGCTATCACACGACTCGTCTCAGTCATATCACTCACCTGATCGATGAGCAAGGGGCTCTCCTAGATACGGATCTTGAAGTCCTGGCACCTCATGAGCGGGATTTCGCGCAGCGTCTATACGACTTGAGAGCCGCTTACTTTGTTTCGTCGGATCTCAAGCATGTCCCAGTTAGGCTTCTAACGTCTGCACGCGCCGAGGTTCTGGTGATCAGCGATACGGACGCACGTTTAACCGCGACTGGTGGTGTAATAGAACTTCCTATTGGTTCCTATCATTGCTTAGGAGTGGATGATGTCCAACCTCTTATCACGGAGAGGAAGGCCGAGGTTATGCATGAGTAGCCGAGCCGATCGCGGAGACCTGCTGAATCGTGGCCGTTGTTGGAGATATTCTCATCTCTTTGAGGAGGCATTCATCGACATTGAAAATAAGGATTCCTTGGGAGCGTAGCTTCTCATGATCGACCTGGGTAAGGTCGCCCATGAGCCCATCCGCCTGGTTGGTGAACCAGTTCCATGTGGTCTTCAGCCCGTTGCCGAGCTCGACAGAAGGGTTCCAGGAGCATGATGTTTTGAGACGGTTGCAACAGGAGAGAGAGTCACGGATGTCCCCAGCACGACGCTCGCAGTGCATGATCGGGGTCTCCTCCGGCTTGACACCAGAGGCGGCGATGACGAGCTCCGCAAGCCTGTTGATTGTTACCGACTTCCCAGTCCCAACGTTGAAGGCGTTCTCCGAGAGTTTAAGGGCGCTAGCACCACTCAAGATGCTTAGGCAGCCCGCAACGACATCGCGGACGAAGATGAAGTCGCGCGTCTGTTGTCCATCTCCGAAGATGGTAATGGGCTTCTTCGAACGACAACATTCCATGAAGATCGAGATGACTCCGGTATACGGTGAGGATGGGTCTTGACGTGGGCCGTAGACATTGAAGAAGCGACAGAAGAAGAAGCGTGTTTGGGACTGGCGTTGGTTACATGCCTCTCCAAGGCACTCCATCGTCATCTTCGAGTCCGCATACGGCGAGATTCCCTGGTAAGGGTATGTCTCCGTAATTGCTTCCGTTCCACAGTCGCCATAGAAGGCTGCAGACGAGGCCGAGACAACTGCCTTCGCCCCTGCTCCGATGGCGTACTCAAACACGTTGTTGCTTCCCTCGACGTTCACGGCGTGGTACTTCGCGGGATTAGTCATGGACTCAACGACAGAGATCGCCGCCGCCAGGTGGATCACGAAGTCGATGTGTGAGGGGAGATTACGGAACGCTACCCCGTTGCAAATGTCTCCATAGATATAAGTGATCGAGGCGCTCTTGGAAGACGTGGGACTCAAGACCGTGTGGCCGCTGGCCATGTTGTCGAAGACGTACACGTCCATTCCAAGCGCGTGGCAAACCTCTACGCAGTGAGATCCGATGAAACCGCATCCCCCGGTGATAAGGATGGACATACCACGCAGCTTGGCGAGCTCAGGAGAGAACGAGGGCGTAGGTGATGACATTATTTTAGGGACTACGAAAGCCCTTTTACGAGGCTCTACTACTTAGGCTTGTAGGTGGTTAGGAACCTTTACTGTGCCGTTGGGAAGGTAGAAGGGTCAAACCTAGTTGTCTAGAACTGTGGCTTGTTCTTTTGAAATGCCTTTCATCCTTGCTGGAGATGTAGGTTGTACGAAGGCCTTTCTCGCCGTCTATGATTGTGAGGCCGAGTGCCATGCCTCGTCTACATATGAACGATATTTGCCTTCAGCTCGATACACCTCCCTTCTGGAGCTTGTTATGGATTTCCTTTCCGGCTGGACCGGAGACCGTCCCATTGCGTGTTGCCTTGGGGTTGCCGGCCCCGTGGACGATGGGCGTGTCAATATCACCAACCTCGATTGGGATTCATCCGAGGAGGAGATATCACACGGGACTGGGATTCCATGCGTTCGGCTCATCAACGACTTTGCGGCATTCGGATATGGCACGCACGTCCTTGTGCCTGATGACCTTCTGGTTTTTGACTTCGACAGGAAGATTCTTCAGAAACCTGAGGCCGTCCCATGTACCAAGAAGGGTGTCACCGCGTACCTTGGTGCTGGTACTGGCCTTGGTGCAGGCTTCATTGTCGATGGTATTCCATACCCCTCGGAGGGTGGGAACATCTCATTATCCTCACTTGAGTGCGAAGACCTTGAATATGCACGTTTCATTCTAGCTAAGTATGACACCGACTTCGTCAGCTTTGAGGACATGGTCTCGGGCCTTGGTCTTCATGACCTCCACGACTTCTATTGGCAGTGTCTTCATAGTCTCGCTGGTCCAGCTATTCGCCAGCATGTCCTTGAGACGGAAGGAAGGATCGATATCGAGTTCTTTGCGAAGTGCGCGGAGACTGGGGATCGTTATGCTCTCAAGATCTTCCGTAAGTTCTTCTACTACTATGGAGTCTTCATCAGCAATATGGTCGTCGTCTTCCGTCCGAAGAACCTCTTCATCGCCGGTGGGATCCTGGCGAAGAATCTTAGTCTGCTTATGGGTGCTTGCTTTGATGAGTTCAAACGTGGACTTCTATGCAAATGGTGTATGCGTGGCTTCCCCGAGATGACTCCAACCATTCATCTTGTGACGAATCTCCGTGCTGGGCTTCTTGGGGCGCTATATTGTGCTATGTCTCTGGTCTGATTCTCGACGGCTGTGAATTCTTCAGTGAGGTAAGGAGGGTATCAGATATTGAGAGATATCGTGTCCCGGTCCTAGTCCTCGCCCCGAGTACCTCTTAGTTCCCGATTCACTACACGCTACTTGGCCTAGTTCAACATGGATGCAGACCTGTGTGTTCCATCATGTGAGCCACGAATACTTGTACTACGAAGGTGTTTGACATTCCACCTTGTCAACAGGGGGTTGAGGATTTGGGTCTGCTCATCCAAGGAGGGGTCGAGAATTATGGGGGTGTGACTCGTACCAGAATGCCGCGTGTTATGCAGTGTCTTAGATCGTTCTGCGTATGCGAGGTGCGGGGTCGTTGAGGTGTGCTTATCTAACGCTTGCAAGGACGATAGGATGACTAGCCACTGTTGTCGACTTACCCATCCATCATGGGGATCGATTTGACCAAAGAGATAGCGCAGTTCCTTCCTAGTGAGTCTATAACGCTTAAGCAATCCTTCACGAAGTCGTTGGACGGGGGCGAAGCAATTGAAGAAGGCATCATGCCAATAGAAGAGCCAGAAGCCTGGAAGCTTAGAAACATCCGAATATCGATAAAACAGGTAGCAGAAGCTAATGAACTCCAAGATCCTCAAATGTACGTCATCAAGGGATCCGTTCTCATCATGCCGAGCATCTTGAATAAGTGGCCGGACCATTATGAAAATGGGATCAACTACATCTTCAGCAGATACCTCGAAACGGTCCGCAATATATCTCCTGGCCGCCGCATACCTGACAAAGGCGTCATCGACCTCACGCGGCGTCACCCCCGTGGGTTCTGCCAATAGCCAGAAGTCCTCCGCCGTCTCTGGGCCTGAGAAGAAATCAGTGAATTGGACGGTGGCGAAATTCACCCTACCCTCTGTTGGAAGCCGCCGGAGCTCCGACCCGCTATGGTCCGAGTCGTAGTCATCATCGAGTCCGACGCAAGCGTGGCCCATTCAATTTATGGTGTATAGAGGGCTCGTTTTAGGCCGATCCTTCTCCATCGACTCGCCCCCCTCCTGCGCCGCTCTACATGGCGATTACGTCGCGTACGTCATCGGGCGGCGCCTCCGCATCGGGATACTCGGTGAGACGACCCGTTGGACCACCCACGACTTGGAATCGGTCGTCTATTCTTTACACTTCTATGACAATGATTATCTCCTTCTTGGAACTGAGATAGGGATCGACCTCTATTGTATCGCCACCATTAAGATCTATGGCGACAACGCGCGCAATTACTACAAACGTTTGACAAATACGACAAGAGTGATGCAAATCATTGCGATGAATCCCAGGAAGATCCTATACATACGGGAGAGGGCGGTCAATACTCGTTTCATGGGGAAGGCCGTAAAGGGGTCTAAGCCCACAGACTGCTACGAGTACCTTTTTACCGATGAGTTTGATGATAGTCAATCGCATACCACACGTGCGAATGACTATTGGAACGTCGACTATGAGCTCTGTATGGGTCTTGTAACCATCAAGTCGGAGCATATGAAAACCATTGACGTCTTCTATTTGAAAGAACTTGAGATGCGCACTTTAAGCTCCGGGATTGACAACTGCTTTGTAGCTCCTATTTTCGGCTCGGTCGTCCTGGATACCTCATCAGCTTTGTTATGCCTTTGCACCTCCACAGAAGCTCAGAATGACTTCTCTCTATGCTTCTCAACGGTCACTTACCAGAAAGACCTTCAGAGAAGAGAGGGACTCGAAGATCGATGCGCCGACAACGCCCTCCTCGTCTTAGACACTCAGTTCCAAACGGATTACGAATATATACGCGAGATGATGGGTGACGAGGCTCTTCTTGGCGAAAGACCTTCGAGTATCGCCATCGACGCGGCTAGCAAGCTCGTTTACGTCGCTCTTTCTGAGACCTTAGTAGTGTACGACTTACTCGCGCATCGTGTAGAGCGCATCCCCTCGTCGCATCAACCGCTTGTCCTCTCATACCATGCAGCCCTCAGCGGCCAGCCTTGTTCCGCATGCGTCTGTGTCGATTCCGAGCTGCACCTCGCAGTCCGTGGCGCCGTCAATTCCTATGATGCACGTAGTCATACCTGCCTTGCATTTTGGCGAGCATGGACGGCGACCGGAGGGTCGATTCAGAGCCTGGCCGAGAACCAGAATTCAATCCTGATCACGGGAAAGGTCACTGGTAATGCAAGCGGCATGCTTGCCATCCTGAGTATGCAGCATTGAGGACCGGGTCAGTGGGCTTCCAATGCCTCTGCGAGCTCGGTAAAGCCCATCTCAGATGCGATTTCCCTTGCCGTCATCGGTTCGGCACCCTCTGTGAGGACCGCCCGTACAGATGCCTCATCAGGATGTGCCTCGTAGATCGCCTTTGCGATCTCAGTATATCCCGCATGGGCTGCAAGGATCAAAGCATTAGGCTTCCCTTCGGGCGTGAGTCCGGCCTCAGACAGTAATGAGCGGACGCAGTCCAGATAATTCCCTCTCACGGCGTACATAAGTGCAGTGTTCCCCTCCTTGCTGACGATCCGGCGCTCCTTCATGAGGAGTTCGACGCATTTAATATGGCCATGCTCTGCCGCGAGCATGAGAGCAGTGACGCCGTTTGGCATCTTCATCCCACCCTCCTTATCTCGGAGGAGACGGACAACGGCCGCATGCCCGTTCTCCGCCGCGAACATCAGCCCTGTCTTCCCCTTCTCGTTGGTCAGGCACTGCTGGTACCGCTGGTATGCATACACTCGCACGATGTTCCCGACCTCCGCGGCCGCGATCAGCTCCGTCCGCCGCTTGTCGTTGCGGTTGGCGTACTTGACGTCGTACTTCTCCGCCTTGAGAAGGATCTTCGCGAGCTCGAGGTTGTACTGGTCCAATGCGATGCGAGTCGCGCTAAGGGTTCGGGCGGCGATCGTGTTGGCATTCGCGCTGGTGAGGGACGTCGCTGAGGTAATCGTTGAGGTGATGGTTGACGTCATAGCCGACGCGTCCATCCCCGTTGTCATTGGGTTGTACTTCATCCCCGCCTCGTACGGAATCAACAGCTCCACCAGCGCCGCGTTGTTATGCTTCGTCGCAAGCATCAGTGCCGTGTACCCTTCGTCATTGAAGATCTTCGTGCAGTCTTCCAGGTTGTCTTCAATCCCCTTCCGCAGGGCCGCAACCTGCGCTGCCTCCTCTTCCGTCAGCTCGTCGGTCCTGACGCGCTGAGTGGTCCCCTGCTCGCTAACGGTATATGGGTCTATGGCCGCAATTTTGGCAATGTTTTGCATAATCACGGTGTTTCCGTTCTCATCGACATCCACCTTCTTCCTCATCTCGGCAGAGTCAGGCACCTCCTTCTCATCTCCACTGGTTGACAGAGAGCGTACCGGATCCTGCAGCGGCGCGATGGATATGGTCAGTGCCGTCCTCAACTCAGCCTCGAGGTAGTTCTTGTCGGAGGTGAGCTTCACCACCTCTGTCTGCAACGTCGCGATGTCATTCGCCTGCATTGTGAGCTGCTCTCCAGCAACTGTGAGCGCCTTCTCGCTCTCAATAGCTCTCTGACGTGCATCTTCAGCCTCAGCCGCTACATTAGCAATCTCTACCTCCTTTATCGAGAGCTGCCCCTCCAGGTCGGCGATGCGCTTGTCCTTCTCGGTCGCGGTGGAGGAGAGCTGTCCCTCCAGGTCGGCGATGCGCTTGTCCTTCTCGGTCGCGGTGGAGGAGAGCTGTCCCTCCAGGTCGGCGATGCGCTCTGATAGCTCAGCGTTGGCTTTCGTAAACGTATCTCGGTTAGAATCACGCTCCAACATAACTACTTCAAGCTGATCGCACGTGTACCTGAATTGCTCATTCAGTTGCTGGTGATCCTCATGAAGTGCAGCGAGTTGTTCTCTGAGATTCAAAGCCTCATCTTGAACAGCAGCAAGGGTAGCTGTGTGTGCCTCGGCTTGAGCTCGAAGCTCGCTGGCAAGGTGATTCTCGAACTCCTCTTGGGCATTAGAGACTGCAAGGGCGCTGGCCGTCTCTATGGCGGTGGCGGACTTGTTTTTGAAGTCTCGCTTGAGCTCTTCAATCTCCTCGATGTGCTTGACTTCCTGCTGGGAGAGTTGACGTTGGAACTCCTCGCTCTGGAGATCGCCCGCCTTCTGAAGTGAGGCATAGGAGCGCTCCATTCGGGCCAGTTCTCCTTGGAGGCGTCCTATATCGTCCTCCATCGCAAGTCGTAATGCACCCTGCACGTCTATCTGATCAAGTGCTACTGTGAGCTCTGCCCTGGCAGTCTCCAGCTCAACGACGACCCTATCAAAGTTCGGGTCACGCGGAGGAGGCAATGGATCGGTCATGGTGCCTTCTGTACAGAGCTCCTGTTGCCGCTCGGGCAGAGGAGAGGTTCCTCGCGCCCGGCTCACAGGGGTCAAGGGCGGGGTGATTGCCGTCCCTTCCTCGAAGCAGATCGCATTCATTGTCTGGATCCCCACGTGTATTGTGATGGCATCGGGGGACGTCTGGGTCAGATTGTCATTGCACACAGGCTTCTTATAGACGAGTTCGAAACTTGTCGGGTACTGTGTGAAGCCGGAATTCTTGCGCAACTCGTCTGCGAGGCGTCTGGAATACTCTGGGGAGTAGTTACCGAGGACATCGACAAACGAGCCACAAGCGATGATGAATCGGTCATGGAGGTCCTCAATGAAACGCAGACCAGCAAGGGAACGGCGACAACCCTCGTTCGTCCCATCCGTCCAGCAGACCGCGTGCCCTCCGATGCTCAACTCCTTCATTATTTGGCTGTGAAGATTAAGGAGCACTCCGAACTTCGTGCAGGTTTCCTCGGCAAAATCCTTGAGCCGGAGTTGCGTCCCATCGGCACGGACGCGCTGTGACTCCGCAACCGCATGCAAATCATCAAGGACTTTCTGGCTTATCCTCTCGGAGACCTCATAATCGCCTGAAAGATATGGGCTCCTTTGCTCCTGGTTTTCAGAGGGTGAGGCGTCAGGAGCGATGGAGATGGGAACCTCCTTAGCGGGTGAAACTTTTGATGCCAGTCGCGTGCCTTCAGTGGGTTGGTCCATCTCTGGTGATTGAACATTTGGAATAGTATCGAGGTTTGACACCTTGGGAACGTTCGTCTCCGCTGATTTGACATGGCTCTGCTCGGGAAGGGGTGGCTGTGCCTCCTCAGCAATTCCAGATAAAGAGAACATGGCGGAGTTATCGGGAAGAGCGGACTGCGCCGTCGCGTACGCGATCCCAGGCTTTGATACTCCAGAAGTAACCTTATTCATGGCGTCACGAATGTCGTCTGCCGACGTGGAACCACGACGTCCAAGAGTATCCTCCTCCTCCAGTCTCCCAAGGCTCTCATGAGGCCCATGATGTAAGGCCGCTGTCGCCATATTCGCGGCGAAGAGCATATTCATGCTTAATGCGTTCGAAAGACGATGCTCTCGTGAAGATGAACGTTCGACAGAGGTGGATGACCGATTACTCGTGGCTCGCATTCTATTGACAACTGCCGCACTAGGAGTCGACATTCCCTCTAACTCTCGTGTCTGGAAGTCTGCTGAACCACGATGAGAGGGAGTCCCACCGCCAGCAGTTGAGTGGGACATGCGTCTATTTCGAGCATAGATGGTCCCCATGTCCGATAGTGGAGGAATGACGCTTCCCAGGATTGGATCACGAATCGCCTGACTAGCAGCTGAGAGCAGCGTCGCGGAGGCATAACCATGGGTGTACATCGAATCATCCAACGGTTTTGTTGCCGAGCTCGGGCGACGTTGGCGTCCGACCGGGTTCTTGTTCACCGGGCTCTGGGTAGAGAAGCGCATCAGGTCTGCAAGGTTATCGTGAGTGGATAGGGAGTCGATTTCGTTCTGTGTGACTCGACCTGTCGAAAGCCCACCAAGGGCCTGAAAGCCTTGGGACTCGGAGTTACGCCGTCCAGAGAGGCGGTGTGCGCTACCTGGTCTTTTGTTCGCAAGAGTAGAGGGAGGAACGGCACCACGGGCGTTGATCGAGAGCGCATGGATCGAGACCTCGAGGCTATCGTGCAAGCCCTTGTGACCGCAGTCCATGGCGATCTTCGACGCGCGGGTTACGTCGGAAATACTGAACCTGTTACTCCTGAGAAGCAGGTCGACCATTGGCTTGTCGTCCCGATACGCCGCGAAGTCGAGGGCCGTGTACCCGGAGGCGTCCACCTCGTTCCCATATGTATTGAGGAGCAGAGGGATGGTACGGACGGCGTTGTTGGCGACGGCGACGATTAAGGGTGTGGAACCCGCATCCTTCTTTCGGATGTCTCCCTCTAACTCAACAAGGAGGTGCGCAGCATCCTTTGAGTCGCGAGAGCACGCCTGGATCAGGGCTGTCTCTCCATGAGGGTCGAGCAAGCCGCTCTCATAATCGGCAAGGAGAGACACCATCTCACTATCGTCAGCGCGGGCCGCGTGCATGAGAGCTGTCAGGCCGTTGGCGTCGCGGGTTCCAGCAAATTGCGCGGCCATGCGGCGTACCGCAGCATAATTACGCTCCTCGACCGCGTCGAACCACGCACTCGGAGGACTCATTTTTTATCGTGAGACGAGGATGTGAGGAACGGAGCATCCAGAACCCCGGACAAGAGACGGGAATTCACATAGCATTGAGTAAAGGGACCTCCTTAAGTCAGTCGCGGGGCCGTCCGCAGACGGTTCATCGACGCATTCGCAACACCCTCGAAGCGCCCCGCGACGCGATCCGCATCCGGAGGTTTCCTGACGACACGCACAAAAGGTTTTGGCACACTCCACTCAAGAAATGATCCCGAGTAGTATGGTCGTTCGAGGTTTTTGTCGTCCCAGCGAGAGAAATCCAATTTGATTCACTTCGCGGCGGCGCGGAGCCGGGCGGCGTCCTCACATTCTGAGACGAGACGGGCGAAGTGGCCATCAGCGGCTAGAAGGGCTGCAGGGGTGTCATACTCGACGACGCACCCCGCATCGATAACCGCAACTCGATCAAAGTCAATGATAGTGTTGAGTCTATGAGCAATAGCGATAATGGCCGTATCACCGGTACCAGCCCGAATCGTCCGTTGAATAATGGCGTCATTATCCTTATCGACCTGGGCCGTAGCCTCATCAAGAATAATGACAGAGACCTTACGAAGCAATGCACGAGCAACACACATCAATTGGCGCTGTCCAGCCGAAAGGTTCTCGCCATTAGCGGTGATGATGGCATCAAGGCCACCGGGTTGGTTCTCGAAGTACTCACGTAAGCAGACTCGCTCAAGGGTTGCCCATAGCTCTGCATCTGTGAAGGGTTGAATGTGTGACGGGATCTCGGAGGGGTCAATATGCTCTGCAACGATCTGAGAGTAGGGGCAAAGAGCGGTCCGAACCGTGCCCTCAAAGAGGAAGGGATCCTGAGGAATCAAGGCCAGGCATTGTCTAGCCTTGTCTAGAGGTAGTTTCAACAGATCAATGCCATCTACAATGATCTGCGAGCCGGGTTCGGCTTCAGCTAAGCGGAACATTGCCGTAACGATGGAGGACTTTCCGGCACCAGTACGTCCAACAATTCCAATACGTTCTCCGCGTTTAACCTCCAAGTTGATATCGAAGAGGACAAGAGGAAGTTCTGGACGATGTCGGAAGTTCAAGTTCTTGATCTTCAAGATGATATCGGTGTCCACCATAGAGGTAATAGCCACATTTTCTTGTGTCTTTTCAGTCCCACGTTCGTTGGGTAAAGACCCATACTCCCTGACACGCTCGAAGCTAGCGAAGCTACGCTCAAGAAACATGACATAAATCATGACGTAGTTCAGCATCAAGACGAGGGAGAAGCCATTGGAAAGAACGACTCCTGCATAACGCGAGTTCTCTCCAAAGGCCGCCATGATAACCGTCCCAATCGCAAACGCAAGGATTAAGACGATGGAGAGACACGTGTAATTGAAGGTCACCCAACGGTTGCAGCAATATAGCATCCATTCGACGGCGAACTTGCGTGTCAAACACAAACGGTAATGTGTGAGCAGTGCTTCCTCAGCTCGGCTTGCTCTTATCGATGGAAGATTTGTGGCAACCTCATCCACAAGCATAAGGACTGGACTAGTCACAATGTTATCGATTCGCTTGACTTGCGGTGCGATCTCGCGATAACGTTGAAAGAGGATCAAAAAGAAGATCCCGAAGAAGAATATAGCGAAGATCACGGGCCAAGCAAAGATCACGGCCACAAACGCCATGATGGTGCAATAAGTCACCATTTCGAAGGCGATCCCAAGGGTATCATAAATATCCCGATCGCACTCACGTACATCTCCAGTCAAACGGTTCAAGATCCGTCCAGATGGGTTCGTCTCGAAAAAGGAGAGCCTAGTATGTAGGACGGCGTGGACCGTATGGTCATGGGTGCGTGATGAGGCTCTAATCGAGAACGTTATATACAAGTACCTGATCGCTATCAGAACAAGGACGGTGACACACGTAATGAGCCCATAGATCATTGGGTAGAAGAACTTGGGCTTCTGGTATCTATCCGTTGACCAGGCATCTAAAAGAATGGTCAAGAGCTGTTGTAACCCTAATGCTCCCACATACAATCCCAGGTACGAGAAGAAAGCACAAGGGCCTCCTGCCTTGATCCATGCACCATAGAGCTTACTAGATATCGCCCCCTTGCCTGAATGTTGCTCCCGTGTCAAGGTCTGTATCGAAGGCCTGGCTGTGTTGTTTTCTTCTTCCTTTGCATTCTCCTTATTCAACATGCAAGCCTTAAGAGCACCTTCCGACGTCACTATCTCCATCTTCTTCTCCGATTCCGGCTCAGCCTCCTTTGCACTCGAGTCCAGAACAATGCCGCGTGCATATGCCTCCTTTGTACATTCAATAACGTGATGATCTCTCACCTCGTAAAGGTAATCGCAGGCGTTGAAGAAGTGCGTTTGATGTGACGCTATGATGATAGTTTTTCCTTGAGCACGAAGGTAACCCATGACACATTTCTCCCAGAGGTAACGCGCAACATGTGCGTCAACGGCCGATAAGGGGTCATCAAGGACGTAAATGTCTGCGTCCATATATAAGGCTCTTGCAAGGGCAATGCGTGCCTTCTGACCTCCGGAAAGGGTAATACCACGCTCTCCAATCTCCGTCTCCACCCCATTAACGAGGAGCTTAAGATCCTGCTCGAGACAGCAGACGTCAATGACCTTGGCTAGTCTTTCCTCGTCGAGTGGGCGATAGAATAGGATGTTATTCTTTATGGTTCCACACACAATCATGGGCGATTGGGAATAATATGCGATCAACCCAGATGAGCGTATGGTCCCGGAGCATGATAGTTCTCCGAGAAGACCTAATAGAAGACTCGACTTTCCGGCTCCAACGACTCCGAAGACGCCTGTCAAAGCACCCCGACGAAGGTTGAAGCACAAATCGGAAAGAACTGAGGGAAAGTCCTCCTTTGGAACACTTGGACGTTTCCGTCCCGTTTCCGGGTCGAGAAACTTATAAATGATAGACAGATGAACATAAAGCATCCGTAGTCTGTTACATGGTTCTAGTTCCTTGTACGGTAGTAAGACGAAATCGGCGGGAAACTTGATCTCAGACGGTAATGGCGCATGAAGGATCGTTGCAAAGGCATCGGAAACCTCACCCGATACTGGTGTCTTGGTAAGAGCCTCCACCTGAGCCTCACTAAAACTTCCTTGAACGTCAGTGAGGGAATAAGCTTCAGAATTGGCTGAGCCGAATAGTCCTTGGTATGTTTCTTGGTATGCACGCTTCAAAGCTGGTAATAGTCGAACCATCTTCTTGATAGCTGCACGGCCTTCCAGATACGATGGATCAAGGACTTCTGGACGCTCTCGGTGACGTGCTTTTCCCCATGAGATGTCACCTCTAACCTCTATTGCATGGTCTATGTTCTCCGGTTCTTCAGTAAAGACATCAACGTTTGGTAGCTCAAGGAACGCGTTGATGCGTCGGCTACTGATGAGAGAGATGATGAAGGAGTTAAAGGCGGGCGGGATTGAACTAATCCCATCGCAAAGGATGTTGAAGATCATCGTGATCGAATAACCTGAAGCGTTGGTCAGGTGGCCGCTAAAGGACATGGCCGTGAAGGCCAACGTTATCATGACTGGAAGACAACTCTCCCCACACACATATACAAACGTCTCATTCATCAGGAGCCGTTTGAGATAGTTCAACTCGGGACGACGTGCATTTCGAAGCCTAGCAAGCTGCACCTCCTCTTGTCCAAAGACCTTGATCACCTTTATCCCCTTGAGGATCTCGGAAACGACTTTGATGCGCGCGTCACTTGCCGTCATATACAACGAGGTCAGACGCCCTTGGAGTGACACGATGTAGAAGGAGAGGGGCATCGCAATGCAAAAGACGGCTAACCCGAAGAGGGCACTGGGGTGTGTGAAGGTAGAAAGATATATGACCGAGAAGCTCGCAGAAATGACAAGCTCGACCAGGATCGGGGCCCAGACAAGGACAATCAGGGCGTTGCTGACGTCTGTAAACAGAAAGTTGATAATCGAGCCACTTAATGACCCACTACGGGACAACTCGGATAGAGTAAGAAGCTTTCGGAATAGACGGTCTTGGACCGCGAGTTGCGTCTTGAAACACATCTGCCGCGCCGATATGTACGTCACACTCGTGAAGAAGGCATACATCAGGCGTGCAACCCCAACAGCAAGGATCCATGGGTATGTGGCCCCAAAAAGAGCTCCAATGATAGATGATGTCCCGACATCTGACGGAGGGATGTCCGCATCCAATGCGAGACGGGAACGAATTCCCATTATCTTCTCCAAGGATAAAGCCGAGACGAGGTAATTGACGCAAACCGGGTACAAGAGCTGCGACGCGTCATAGATAAAAGTGGCGACCATAGTCCTGATGAAGTCACGCTTGTTCATGTGGATGGCAAGTCTGACAAGTGTGGGGCGTTTGACGATGCGATCTCCTTCACGCTTTGTAAGAGCTTCCTCTGCGCGCTGGTACTGTTCAATGGCATGCTCCGTCTCCATATTCTTCTCAAGCGCATAGATATCGCAGTTATATATCGCCCCCTGCCGATGAGCAAGCTTTACGACAGGTGTAAACCAAGAAAGAGTATAGTATAACCACCGCGGCCACCTTGCAATCATCGTCTCCCCTCGCTCCATTCTGGTGAACTCCTCCGCATGCGGGGGAGGAGGTGGATACGTACGGCGCGACATCTACGATTTTACTTACGCCCGAAGCGAGTCCAAGTGTCTAGGGCCCGAAGGTCACGCACAACATTCCGGGCGACCGCCCGTGAGGTCTCACGTGTATGTTGCCTCCCAGTTCCCGCTTGAGCCTTTGCTCGTCTCAAGTTCCGTACGGTGTTCCCATACACGAAGCGGGCCTGTTGTTCGCTCCGCAACGCAGCCCGTTGACCCCGTATCTCGTTCGCTAAGGTCTCGGTGTGCATGATGCGGCGCAAAGCGGCCTCATCAAGTGCTGTATGAAGGGCCTCTCGTTGCATCTGTGTCCTGATGAAGATCTCCTCGGTAAGAGGGAAGTTCGCGACGGCACGCCGAGGTTGGGGCAGCTCTGTTTGCGTACTAGCAGTCGTTGCACTACTAGGAAGCTTGAGTGGTGGGAGATCTTGCTCAATTACCTCATCAAGCTTAAGGTCGAATCGTTCCACTTCTTGATCCAATGCACATTTCTCCCGCAAGCTCCCACCGGCTAGGGTTGTCCTCTCCGACTCACTCTCGAGGCATTGAGGAGTGTCCAACTTCAGACTGCACGAGGCCTTCACCGTGCTTTGACAGACGCTAGGTGTTGGCCCACATGCTCGAAGCGGTGCACGAGTCGACCCCGGACTAGCCTTCATCGTTTGACTCGCAATCTTGATCAGACTTGGGCTTATATCCACAAAGAGGCGTTCCGGAAGGAAGATATCAGTTGAATAGACATCTGCCAAGCGGATCTTGTCCTGTGTCGAAGCCAAAGGATCGGTACGGGTCGTCAAGTCCCGGAGCTCATTGAGGAAGAAGGCAGCCTTTTGCTTGCTATAATATAACGGCCGTGTTGGCCCCGTCTCCAACGCGCGCGTGACGGCCTGGGTTCGAAGGCGGTTCTCGCGGTAAGTAATCAAGCGCTCCATCTCCTTTGTTGCTCGGTAGTAGGCAACCATGAGGTTCCGGTCACTGGTCGTGATTGGGGCGTATTTTTCTAACTCATGTGCAAGGATCCCGGCACGAATGCGCAAGGGTAATCTATCCAATGTCTTAGCACCTTGATCGATATCGTTTAGAGAACTAACTAGCTTTGCTGGGCGTTGTACCACAGGGGGCTGCATATAGACCAGATCTCTCTGGGGAGGGGAACGTTCTGGAGAGGCTGGAAGGCTAAGATCCGGATAAGGACCAAACTTGTCGGTATAATCAGAAACCATCTTCTGTATCACTTGAATGGCATGGACCTCGCGCCGAATCGTTTTGGGTGCGCCAGAGCAGAGCAGTTGGAAGTTGATGAGGGTATTGATCCCGTGTGTAACCCGTAGTTTCGAACGGACGATGTAGCCACGAAAGATCCGCTGAAGCGTGATGATAGCCATCATTGTCGTGACCGCCTGAGGGGTGAGGACCAGGCCGGGGCTATGAAGGAACGTTTGCTTCGCCAGTCGGAAGCTTCCTCGCGAATATTCGTGTCGAAAGGGGTTACAAAACCACAACTCTATCAATGCAGCCTTAAAGGCGAGGTCGGAGGATGAGCATCCAGCCCTATGCCCGACACACCGTAGTCCAGCTGTCACGTACTTAAAGTCGGACGATAATGCAGTGGGGAAGATATACTTCGAAACCGAGAAGGATGTTAATCCAGCCTTGATGATTCGAAGGTTCTTGACGAGAGTCGAGTTCTTATTCATCCGAAGATACAATGCGTTACGGTCAGCGAGAGCCGAGGGCATTCGTGAAAGCCTAATATCGGAACAGAAGAAACGATAAGGGAGCGTATCAACGACCTGTTCAAAGGGGTTCTCATCCTTTTCCGCACCGGATGCGGCTAGAGACGAGGTGGAGCGAAACCCGCGGGCCAATTGTGCGCGGTCGGACTTGGAGTTCTGACGAGGGACTGATGCATATAGGGGGACAGCGATGAAGTTGAAGTCCAGTGGAGAATATTTCGGGGGGTCCATGGTACTACCTTTATCCTTCGACGGCAAGGATTCTAGATAAGTACGATACAGATACTCTGATGAGAAGAAGGAATCTTGACATGCGAGATCAGTTCTCACTTCCAAAGCCGCCCACTGCCGGATTTTCGGATGACCATATGCCCGTTTGCTGCAGAGGTACTTCAGTTCGTCCAGGTTCATCGGACGTCTTCGTAGTTTCAAGGAACTCCGAAGTCCCGACCTTTCACCGTTGGCAAAGCTTCTGGTGGATACTGCCAGCTCCTCCTCATTTAGGTCGTCCAGCTGCTCCGGTGTTTGAAGCTCTGTTAGGCTTGAAATAATTGCCGGCTCATAGAGCCCGGTGGGTTGAAGGAAGCTTGAGCTGTGATATCCACGAAAGACCCACGACGTGCTGAGCATCCAATCACAAGGGGTACTGAGGAGTGCACGCCGATCCTCCTTACGGGCTGCTAGGAACGATTGGAACTCCGCGTCCGTCTCAATATTAGAAGCAAATCCGTACCATTGGTCCCGAGCCGTCAGGTTTCCACCAAATTTGTCCGAGAGAGGCGGAAGAAGCGTCAGGTACGCGTCCTCCCCGGCAAAACTAGTGACATGAGGAAGCCGCAAGTTTGACTTCTTCGAGAAAAAGGAATTGTTGAAGAGATGATCATAGACGGTCGAAGACATCAAAAAGAACCCAGTCTGGACGACCTCGGCGAATATAGTCGCCGCCCTCATCAAGACGAGCGCGCGCATGCGTGCTAACACGCCTCGCATGTGACGTTGAATGATTTTTGCAGCACGACTCATCATAATCGCCGAGGACACGTGACCGAGCCTGGCGTGTGTACGCCCACGGGTATGTGCGTGTATACTACTAGCACTCTTCGTTAGTTCACGCCCCTTCGTCTGTGCCATCCATGATATATGATCACTACCGCTTGGAACAAGAGTATGGACACTCATCGTGATCACACTAGGAGGACCAACGTTCTGTGATGGGGGCATATGTTCTTCGCTAATCTTCTTCGAATCTGAGAAGGTAGAACGCCAGTGTTGTGACTTATTCTGATCAGAGCTTTCTGAGACACTTTGTGGATCAAACCGTACGATCGGTGGGAGTAGTGGCGATGAGGAAGGCGAAGGAGGTTTGAACTTGCGAGTCCGTGAGCGTGTACGCGTAGGGGTACGAGAAGTTTGTTTATCTTCGTGCTGGCTTGAGGTAGATTTCATAGCCGTTGGTGCCCGGATACTCGATGGGTCACGGTTTGTATCGGTAGTGCTTGCGGCACTGATGCTGGCCAATTCTAGACTCAAGGCGTTGATGGTCTCACAAGTGGTATTTGAACGCCAGGCCCGCATTGCAGCTTGAATACTACAGGCAGCCGCCACTTTGTAGAGCTCGTGCTCGGGAAGGATGACGATCGTCAAGGATTTGGGCGAGCGTCCATATCGCTTATAGCTGGGAAGGGAGATGGCGCCTGAAATCCGGCCTGTTGTGAACAAGGAGATAAGTTCCTGGCGCAACGGTTGCGAAAGGTACTTCTGCACCATCGTCTGACCTACCATAAGGGAGGAACGGAGCTCCTCGTGAAGGGGAGGGGGATAGACTTTGAACCAGTCGATACCCTGACACTCAGACATTAGGAAGCGGAAGACGCTCGAGATGCAGAAGAGACGAAGCTCGAGGCGGATGAAGTACGGAAACGGGGTGTTCTCGGCGTATCTCCATTGGGAGACCCAGGAGTTTGTTGGGAGCTTCAGACCGGATAGAGCCCGGTATGTGCGACTAAATACGCTCTCCGGAAAGCAGGCCGTCTGGCAGGCCGTATGCTTCCGTAGACGGCTCATCTGGTCCGATTCCCGCTCAGATAGGCCAGGATATGTAGTGCATAACTTGAAGGTGGTCAACCAGCTCCGAAGCTCGCGCTTCCGAATCGTTAGCTCAAAGGGGTAACGTCCGCTTGCGTCCGTAGTGGATTCAACGCGAAGTAGTTGGTATGGAGAGACCTCGTCAAGGATAACGCTATCCTCGGCATTCAAGCCCCCTTTAAGCTCGTCAGGATGTGCCTCGGGGAGCGTGGCTAAGAGTAGGTGCGTCTCCGAGAGGATCATACGGATGAGCGTCTCGAGCGTCGAGACAACACTGACATAGTCCGTTTGGGGTTGAGCAATATAGATCAGCATTTGCCGAAGCGTAGGGGGCACTTTGTCCAGAGAGCGGAGGGTAATACGCCTAGTTCGACGAAAGATATAATCTCGGTAAGCATTAGCGATCTTTCGGGCGGCAACCTCTCGTCGGAGTTCCTCCCTTCGGATCTGTCTTGCACGAATGGTCGTGTGTGCTACCCTGCATGCCGCCTGCATGATCCGTACGGCGCGCCGAGCCATAAGAAGACGAAGGGCGATCAGACGACCAAAACGCGCGACATGCAAGTGCATTCTAGCAAAGCTCTGGATAACGATGGCCGCTCCGGAGCGTCGTTCCTGCTCCCTCCTGT
Source organism: Giardia muris (assembly GCA_006247105.1). Classification (NCBI taxonomy): domain Eukaryota; phylum Fornicata; order Diplomonadida; family Hexamitidae; genus Giardia; species Giardia muris. The sequence continues at coordinate 1,385,108 of CM016926.1, forward strand.
GCCTTAAACGCGTCAGGGCGCCACGGAAATGGGCCTGGAGCCGCAGGATCGGGCAAGTGCGTGCAACGGCGGATGCAACATCCAGCAGGTCCTGCCGGAACATGTGAACATTATAGTCATCAAAGGCGAGGGGGTGAAGGACGTTATGGGAAAGGCCGTCAGCCACGTACTGCGAGGCTAGTTGCCCTGCTAGAGCCTCGTCCACCTCCAGGCCTTGCAAATCTATCCATTCATAATTCTCCTGTAACCGTAAAGGATCCGATAGGAACGAGACGCGCTCCACGTTAGTGACGACCGTGCCATCGAGATATTGAAGAGACGGTATGAGGTTAACGATGAAGTGCCGATATTGCGGGTCCTCGGCGACAGGGTTCCCCATCAAGCTCAGGCCAACAAGATGGTGTAGAGCCCGAAGCTTAACAAGCTCGGTAAGATCCTGAATCCGGTTATTATCGAGGTGCAAAAAGCAGACATGTGGCGCAAGCCCCCAAAGGTTGGGGCGGCCTAGATCCGTCAGTTGATTATCCCGCAAATCGATGCGCACAAGAGACGGCCACAGGTGCACACTATCTAGGCTCTCGAGCTTGTTCCCGGCAAGAAAGAGAAAGGCTATCGACGTGCAATGCTTGAGAATCCCTCCAGTCCCTCGGAGTCCTAATCCCGTAAGCTCCAGTGAGAGAATCCGCGCTGCTTGTGCGCGAAACGGGTGGGGAGTCCTTCCCACACGTACTAGAGCCTGCTTTGCCTCGCCCTCGTCGCACCCGCCGGGTAAAAGCAGCGACGAGCGCTGTAATAGGACCCTGTAGGTCAGCATTTTTTGGATGAACTCGAAGAAGGCTCGCGCCCTCCTCACCCAGTTCGAGGAGACGGACTTCCTCGGGCAGCAGGCAACATTCCTGAAGAAGCGGGAGGCCTTCGTGCAGCGCGACACCAAGGAGAGTTATCTCGGGTTTCTTTCGGCCGAGCTTCCCGTTTTAGCACTCCAAGAAACGGACCTCATGCTCCTGGTACAGGCGCGCCCGCCCATCCTTGCGCCTCTTCGCTCATTTGATGAGCTGTTTGACGCCTATATAGCGTCACTTCAAGAGGAAAGGACTCTTTGTGATGAACTTACTTCTCTTCTTGTGACTCATCGTCAACAGACATGTGGGGAGAAGCTAGCCCTTCTGGATGATATCGCGACGGCTCCATACAAGTATGTCTTCCCGGTTCGTCCACTCTCCACTCCTGAAAGGTGTCTCTACGAGGAGATTGTCGCACGGGTCGCTGTAGAGGCGGAGGAGGTGGCTCTTTGTATACGCATGCCTCCGAAGATCCCTTTGTGCTTCCATACCCTTTCATACCTTCTCTGGCTTTCTCCAGGGCTTGATGCTTCTGAGGCTACGAAACCCTCCAATTACCTTCTTGCACAATTCATTCGACCTCTGATGAAACACTTGGTCGAGGCCCGACATGTGGAGCGTGCGCAGGCGTTCCGCGAGGCCTATGCGATTCTGAAGGGTGTTTTTGGACGTAGGGTAAGACGGGACACACTTCTTCGATGTCGCCAAGAGGAACTGCATGCCATAGTCCAGCAACAAATGGACGCCACCCGTCACAATCGGGTGATCACGTCGGCACTGAAGCGGTTCCAAGAGACGCTGACACAGGCCATCAACGACGTTGATAAGCTTCAAAGGCACGAGGATATTGCTGAGCTCACAAGGGTCGAGAATGACTTGGACCGTCTTCTTGATGCGGCTGTGAAGGCCTTCAATGGTCCCAAACGGGAGAATAGTCGACCCATACCTACTCCAATTGAACCTCGACAGACAACTGTACCAAACACGAAAGATCTTGCCGAAAGGATTCAGAAGGCACAGGCTGTAGCCCGCCATAAGGTGTCACAACAGGTAGAGTCGGAACAAGAGGCGCGGGAGCTAGTGCAGCGGCAAGGGGAGGAGAATGCTGAGCGCAAACGCCTAGCTGAGTACCGTGCATGCCTTGTCCGATTGCGTAACGATTTAGACCATCAGACACGCGAACAACATCGCAAGCAGGTTCAAAAGCAACGGGAGGCGGAACAGCGCCGTAAGGATGCCGCAAATGCGGAGGCAGAGGCGGTTCGTCCAGTTGTCGAGCGTAGTCGTGAGCGTGTACTGGCACCAACCGCGTCTCTCTTATATAGAAAGTTGGCTAATGAGGCGCGAAGACAATACCTAAGCGGGGTCAAGAACGAAAGGATCTTTCATACTGGAATTACACTCGATGGGGAAAGCGTTCACATGGCTGGAAAGGATGGCCTCGTCCATGACAACCAAGAGAACTCCGTCTCAGCAATCGCACATGACTTAATGGTCGAGTATGGGATTATCGAGACGCAATACGCCCGCGATGCTCTTGCACAGCTACGTGAGACCGAGCTTGCAGAACGATTCCATCATTACAGTCTCCAAGATAACGTGGGAGCATTATTGTCAATGAGATGAGAAACAACCAACCCTTGTCTATCTTCACTTATATGGATGTGAACCATTAGCCACATATAGTTTCAATTCTGATCGGTTGACCAAGTTCGACCTGCTGGGACTTCTGCGTCAGCTCCGCGTTGTACCCGAGGTTGCACTCGCGGATAGCCTCCTCCCGGGCGACGGTATCGAGCATGAGGTCCTTGGCGGCCTCCTGATACTTGTCGAACGCCTCCTGGATCACCGTGAAGCTATGCTTGTACTCAGAGAGAATCTTGACAAGTCCTTCGAAGGTCCCAGCGGTGGTGACCTCAACCGTTTCGATCGACGAACGGATCGTCTCAACTCGCGCCATCGTCTTCTTGGCAATCATCTCGAGCTTCTCGAGCTTCTTAACGAGCTGTGCACGAAGATCGGGAAGTGTTTCCGCCGCTTTCTCCTCCATGAGCTTGAGCAACTCTTCATCCGAGGCCAGCTTGTGCTCGGCACAGAAGAGCGTCCAGTCGACGTTCGGCAACAGATTCTCGAGCTCACTTGTGAGAGCAAGATGGGCCTTGACCGCGCAGTACTGAAGGTAAACGATCGAGTCCTGGGTAAGTGTATCCGCAATATACGCACGAAGAAGGTCCTCGAGCGTGGGGTCCTCGGGTAGGTCGTTAACAACAGCCTTCCTGCCCCGCATCGCATTCTTGAACTCCTGGAGCGAGGCAAGCTCCTTGTCGATCTCCGCCCGGACGCTCTCCGTCGTCAGCTTCATCGTCGCCACAGAGCTCTCAAGTACCTCTTTCCGCTCTCCACGAAGCTGCTCGAGTCTCAGAAGGAGCTGCTTGACCTGATCTTGATGCCCCGCCACCGACTCTCTGAAGGCTTTCGAGTTCCACTTCTTCTCACCGTACGTATCGACATACTTTTGATCGTAAACCTGAATCGTCTTTGCGACCTGCGACGCGTTCTTCAGCTTATTGAACACTTCCGCCAGCTCGTCCGCCCCCTGCTTCTCGATCTCCTGGCGGACTGTCTGGATGTCCGTCAGAGTCAGGACGATTTCATCAGCGATGTTCTCGACGACGCTCGCGTTCCCAGACTTTGAGGCGTCGACGATCGCCTTTGTTAGCTGGCTTGTGAGCCCACCGACCGTCGCATGACCCTCGCGTGCATGAAGTTCGGGGATGTCCCCGACGCTTGCGAAGCTCATCACGGCATTCTGGATCGCAAGAAGCTTCCGCGAGGCCCCAATCCCACCGTGGAGAACCGTCGCGATATAGTCCACCATAGAGTCTGCAACTTCGTCCGCAGCCGCGACCCCAGCCCGATACTTATCGGCAAGCGCCTGGGCATCCTGGGCTAGCTTCTCGGCAAACCGCTGGGCGACGTCTCCCGCCTTCTCGATAACAAGGGTGTTCGCACTAATGCGTGCTTGAGCATCCTCCGAGAGTTTGATCTCCGGAAGGTCAAGCCCGACCATATCACCCTTTTGGCTGCTCTGATAGGCACGGCAAAGAGCCGCGAGAACCTGCGACGGGAGGCCTGAAAGGGTGAGGCACTCGATCGCAGGCTTGTCGGGAGCGCACATGTAGATCGCACGGGCGGCGTCCTCGACGACCTTCCCGAAGTTCACGTAGACCGTACGGAGGTGCACAACACTCAGTTTCCCGATTCCCCGAGCCCCCATGCCACTCGTGACTTGCTTCAGATATGCCCTATGGAGACGGAGCGCCTCATCAATGTTCACCCGGGCGGCCTCATGGTTCCGGTCGCCATAGTTGCACACTGCAACACAGAGGTAAAGATAGATGGGGAGATAGAGGCCATAAAAGTACGAGACGACCCAATGGGGGGTGAAACGCACGTCAAGCACGAGGGTCTTGACCGCGGCGGACTTTGCGATCTCCCGATACCTCTTCGCCGCTTCCCAACCGCTCTGTAGGATCAGCTGGTACTCAGACTCGTGGCCACGAGTGACCGCGATCGGAAGGCGGAGGACGTTCAGCTGCATGTTCAGACGGCACCCAGTTGCGAGGCAGAACTCCGCAAGGATCTCGAAGGAGGTACGCGAGAAGAGCTTGTCAAGTTTCGACTCCTCGGAGAACAACTGCATATGGAGCTCAACACCCCTCCGGAAGTAGTACATCGCGCGGAAGATGTTCCCGATACGGCACCGCACCCGATCCTCGGGCTTCTCCCCGGACCCCTTCTGCTCGACCATGCCAAGACGGAAGTGATATGCCCCGAGGTTGAAGAGCGACGCGAAGGCGTCGAGAGCCGGCGATTGATACGTATAACGTACCTCGGGCCTCTCTCCGATGAGAGTCCAGGCAATCTGCGATCTTCCAACCACCTTTGAGAAGCGGTTCGCCGGCCACCCGAGATTGACGAGCAACTCGGCGGCCTGGACGTGGACGGCGATGAAGCGCTCGGGGTAGCGCGGGTCGTCAAGAGCGGGGACGTCATCGACGAGCTTCTCGCGGGTATGGGAGAGGGTGTCGACCAGCTTGACGAAGCCCGAGTTGTCGCCGAAGTCCGTACCGACCGCCCGTGCAAGGGCTGCATAGTACGAGTCTGCCCCCACCGGCCTGAACAGCGGGAGCGAGTCGTCCAGAAGCTCGATCGGAGACGGAGGTTCTTGCATATGTTTTCTTTACTCCCCGGACAATCTCAGTAATCGAGGCCTCCGGTCTCCCAGGGCTCGTCGTCAAGGATCGCTTGGTCCGCCAGACGCATCTCCGGGCAGTTATAGAGCAGTGGGGTGAAGACGTCGTCCTTGTCATCCGGAAGGTCGTCACGGAATGACATCATCCAGCCGGCGACAACGACGAGTACGATGCTGATCGATGCTGGAAGCCAAGCGGCGATGGAGATCGGCATTTTTTACTCCTGAGGATGCTCGTCTCTAAGATCATTCAGGCGCTTATCCAATGCTGCAGGACTGTGGTCGCTGTTACGGAAGCGATCGTAATCATACTTGTTGTTCCCGACGGTGATGATCGGTTTCGCTTGTTGCTTGGCTCCAGGAGTAGTCCTATCGACAAGCTCAACAAACTGCTTGTAAGGAGACAATGAGGTTGGAGGACTGGCGCCCGTGATCTTCTCGACCGGCTCAACAGACCCATACTCCATCCTTCGTGCACAATCGTTGAGGTCACCCATCGTATCAGCCTCCTCGGTGATATGGACATACCTCTCGGTAGTGAAGCCAAGATTGCTCAGCTGCCTTTGGCGTTCCTGCTTGTAGGCGTTTTCGTCGATGCTCTTATCGTCCCCATAACGCTGATAATTCGGGTTGAGCACCGCATCGATGTGTTCCTTGATCTGCTCATCCTCCGGAAGATGTGGGTTACGTTGTTCTCGCGTATGACGAAGCTTCTCCTTGAGTGTTTCGAGGAAGGTCTTCTTGGCGGCCCGAGCCGCAAGATTAGAGGTCAGATTCGAGAGGAACGAGTTCTCCGTCGCTAGAGGCGCGGTGGAAGCACGATCCGCACTCCCCGAAACCGACACCTGGCGAAGGTCGGGGGCCGGTGCGATCTGGACGGTCCCCGAGGGCGTGTCCATGGGGATGCCAAACGGCGTCTCGGGTTCGAACTTCGAGTCTAAGCGTGCATCATGGAGAGCCATTTTTTTGAAGGGCGCGATGTTCGAGGATAACCATCAGCTCACCCTCCTTGTCATCTCCGACGTCCGTGGAGACTTCTTCCGGCTAGACGCCCTGCTTACCGAGCTGAAGCGGGAGCAGGTCTTGCCCCACGCCGTCCTCGTCGTTGGAGGCCTCACCTGTGGTGACCCCACTCATTTCAATGAGGATGAGCATGTGATTGATACCCTGGCGCAGTATTCGAGTGTCGCTCGAATACTTCCGCGCTTCGCCCCGACCGTGCTCGTCGTCTATGGCGCTTCAGACCCTAGTGTCACTCTTCGTAGAATGCAAACTCAGGATACACTCCACTCGGCGTTAATGAGTGGGCACATCTCCGAGTTCAGTATGATTTTCGACGTCTCCCTCTGTGCCGTTCGGCTCGCCCCCTTTCTAGTGGTGGTGGGAGCATCGGGTGCGGCCGGAACTCCCCCAGTCCATGATTACAAGCCGGCCCTTATCGACAGTCCTATAGATGCTACGCCAGTCCATTCCGGTCTTTGTCGTGACTCTCAACTAGATCTTCCAATTACCGTTGGTTCCAAGAACATTCCTCGGCTTTGCACGACCCCCGAACCTGTCCTTAACGATCCCCACCCTATCCGGGATCCATACCCTCCATATCCTTTTGGACCTTTCACATCACCGTATCAACTCGTTGAGTGCCTGCACAACTCCGCCAAGTATACGCATGAGATGAACACACATACGTTCTATGTGCAGGCTGTACGAGCATATCAGCAGGTTCTTGAGCAAGTTGCTCAAAAAGTATCTTTTGACAATAGTACCACCTCTTCAGGGACTTGGAAATTAACACCGGACTCGATGATGGTCGCCCTCCTACGATTCTCCCTTGCGACCGAGGAGCTCTCACGAGAGGAACGCCATGCTATTAGGCAGTATGGCCCAGCCTTCGGTATCTCCGCGGAAAGGATTCACGAATTGCTTCCGGATCAGCGCGACGACATATTAGGGGGTGTTGTGAAGGAGTCGATCTTGCCTCCTAGTCAGCGCTTCGATGCTAGCTCCCCCATCCAAAATGACCTTCGTGATCACATCCCTACTATTCATCCACCCCTATCTTATCCGGTTCTGGACTCAATGGGGAAGACGGTCGATTTCTTACAGATCTACCGCAAGAAGGTGTCCTTGGCGAACGAGTTTGCCCCCATACACGAACGGAATACTACGGTAATTGTGAGTAATGGTGCTGTGGTTGAAACTCCATTGGATCAGGAAACCATTGGTGCCTTCCACCGCCAGCTTATTAGTCGCCCTGGCCAGCTCATCCTGGCCGCTAACGTCTGCACCCTTTCGTCTATCTTCATAGATAAGCCGCGTCCCGGCTGGAAGAAGGCTTATGAGGCCGTTGAGACTCTTCGTCGATATGACCGAGAACGTGATAGCCTAATCCTTTTGACACATCAAGGACCTGCTGGTACCTCAACCACTTGGGATAGCACACGTGATGTTGAGACGGGCTCGGAAGGTCTTCGATCGCTCGCTAAGACGATGCCACGAGTCATTGCACATCTTCATGGTCGAACCCATACTCCCCGTGCAACGAAGGATATGCTGGATGATACTCTGGTTTTCAATCCGGGGAGTTTACAAGGCGGGTGCTATGGCCTTATCAGCTTGGAACGAGATGGTGCTCGTTGGGTCATCACAGACGCGTCGACACACCAATTACGCCTTTCATGACACGCTCAGAGGTTCTTCACAACAAGCTTCGTCTCAATGTTTGCTTTGCAAAGGGGACATTGGGAGATCTTCTGGCTGCACTCGTGACAGACGGAAAGGTGGTTGCACGGGGTAAGCACAATATTCGGGCCTCTTTCGAAGCAGATGACGCAGTTCTCCCGCTTCAATGCCTCTTGAGCAACTCGACGCCAGTGAACCAGTTCCATCTCCAGTTCGCTGAGCTTCTGATAGTTGAGGGCCTCCAGGTCCTCAGGCTTGAGAGGGCTCAGCTCTAAGATGTTGATCTTCGGCTCTTCGAGCTGTTGAGCTAGGCGTGCTAGTAATTTCTCCGTACTCATCTGTTGTATGGTTGTTTCACTAAGCTGGAGCTTTAGACGAGGCACTAGGTGTCTAAGAGGGCGAACTAGCCGTATCACTGTCTCTCCAACACTTCCCGTACCCCGAGTCTGCAGAGTTAGTGTTGCATCCATCCAGGGCTGTGAGGACTGTTTCTTCTGCGTTAGGACAGCGACACGATTATTGTTAATCACGAAGTATGTTCCAGAAGCTGGAAGGAACCCAATACCGACCTGTGAGCCAAGTCCAAATAAGAAGTACTCGGCCGCTTCTCTGGAGGCTAGAGCAGGCATCTCACTAGACGAATAGCGGACGGTGACCGCACCATGATGCAGGATTAGGGTGATTGACGTGTCCAAAGGTAAGCTCTCGATCGAGACCTCCATGTAGGCGGAGGTGTATGTCCCGTCGGCGTCGGGGGGTGGAAGCTCGACAAGGTCGACGTTACTACGAAGAAAGCTGGCAGGAATGCTGAGCAAGGCCAAAGGAGCCGTGATAGAGACGAGATCGTTGACGATGCCTGTCCTCAGCGTTATCATGCCATCTGGGAGCATACTCAGCGTCCAATTGCTACCCTCAGGGCTATTCAAGATCTGAAGACAAGAAAGTACCTCTTTCATTCTCCTTGGTTTTATATCAGTGCTGATATTGAAGAAGAACCTCTTCGTATTGCTCCATCCCGAAGCTAACGGCGTAGCGTGCGAGGATCTTGCAGCAGGTGTCTATGGCCTCGGTGATTTGCTCACCTAGTAGAGTTGTGGTCCGATATAACTGACTGAGTCGTCCTTCATCGGCCACCTCTCGTGCCTCTTCATTGAAGAACTCTCTGGCACTGTTACAGAATAGTGCGATGGCGCCATACAATCGTCGTAAGGCCTCGCGCATCTCCCTATGTTGATTACTAGTGAAGAGCCGAGCAAGTGCTGATGCTACTAACGTGTGGAAGAGGTCTATGGAGCGAAGAAACTGCTCTCCACGCGTCAAGACCTCATAGATGCACCTTTTAGCAGAGCTGATCGCAGCCTGAAGGTTTCCATGCAAGAACCGTACAAGGATCTGTAGAAACGAGAAGGCACGATGTCGCGTGGCGAGGATAAGTCTAGTACGGCGTGTGATATTGTGCTTGTTAATACTTCCTTTCCTTGAGACAACGGCTCCGACCCAAAGGTCTTGGAGTGCGAAGAGGTGTCTTGATGCCGCAAAAAGGGCGCGAAATGCCGAGTTGAAGGCGGGCTGGACATCGGTATAGAACAGCTGCTCGAATAGAGGACTAACCTCTGAGAAGTCTAGGAAGAGCGTGAAGTTCATCATATCACGCTCCTCAACCTTGAGGTGAGGGACAAGACCATCGGCCATCATTGGCTGGACCGAATGGACCAAAGAAAGGATGTTCTGTAAGTCTGATGCCGCAATGATGCTTTGCAATGGAAGCTTGGATTCTGGATTACAAAGCTTCTCAACACTACTCACATACGCATTAATCAGCCTTACAAGCCTTGCATCGCCAACTGCCTCATAGCGGGCTCGCAACTCATTGAGCGCAGTCGATGAGGTTTTGGGTGTGATGGCCAAATTGATAACATGTAATCCGACGTTGACATAAGGTCTATAGCCATGAAGAGCATCCGAGATGATCTCGTAGCAATGAGCATCGGTAAGCCAACCTGAGTCCTGGATGTATGCGTCCTGGATCGAGATCATTCTAGTCGTTAAGACCCCATCGAGAAGGAAAAAGATATCACAAACTGTCTCTATGCATGGGAAGAGATTGCTCTGATATAACGCGAAGTTACAGAAGACCGTGTTCATCACCGTGTTCAAGAGGCCAAGAGGCGCAATATACTCGTCGATAAAGGTCGAGGGCGAGCGTGTAAGAACCTCGATCGCCCTCGGAGACAAGGGCGTACCACTGATAATAACGGGGCCAATTTGCTCGCATAGATCCGCATCCTCCTCTCCCACTAAGACTCGCTCGTCCGAAGAAGAACAACCCTTGACATCCGAACACAATAGTTCCAGGTCCAAGTGTCGGAAGTATTCGTTCAGAAACGTGGCCTCATCGTACACGATCTCGGGTGTCTCATAGTCGGTGTTCTGAAGCACCTCACGTGCCGTCTTCCAAGTGCGCTTCCGAAGAGGTCGTGTGCTTTCGGGAAAGACTAGTGGCATCTCCGGTACTCTGATCTCTTCCTTGGCCACATCCTCAATAGCCTCTATTCTTTGTTCATTGGAATGTTCCACTTGCGTATTAGAGGTTTCCGTTATATCAGATGCCTCCAAGTATTGTAGAAATGGACGCGCCTCCTTTGCAACTAGCGTTGTAAATTGCATGTCCAGCTCTTCCTTGGTTAGAATAAGGCCGAGCTTCTGAAGCCTTGATCCAAACTCTTCGCGCATGTCATGAAGGACAGCTTCAATCTCTTCTCGTTGTACGACGACTCCAGGAAGAAGGGTCTCGCCTGTTATTTGCGTATCACTTCCTTTCTTCTCAACGGTGTGTGCTTCTGCCACTAACCTATTCTCTTCTGCAATGCCCTGTTCAAGAAGGCGTTTACGCCTCCGTAGTTCATCAACGATCTCACGCATGGCCTCTTCTTGCTCATAGATCGATGGGCCTATGATAGGACGTGGTGCAAATTGAGAATGGATCGTCCTCTCAAGAAAGACCTCTTCAGAAGGAGGATTTGGAGGTACAAACTCACGTCTATACGATAAGTGCAGGGCTTCCAAACGCTTATTGATCGAGTCCTCAGTGTCAAGCACCGGGCCAAGAGAAGTGGCAATAATTTCAGCATATATGAAAAGGACGCGTGTCAACTGCAAGTATGAGCTCCGAACGACGCCAATGAACTGTGCTAACCCAGAGAGGCCGATGAGCAGACGTGCATGTGGTTTCAGACATAAAGGCAACCAGATTGGTGGGTCGGGTTGAGAAAGGTGTCTTATTAAGTCACCATGCGTTGTGGAATATAACAATCGATTGAAGAGAATATCATCCGACCCTGGAAGGGCATAGAAGCTTGCCTTATCAAGCTGCATGATTGTAGATGGCCTTTTAGAACCTCCAGAAAGAGTACTGAAAATCTGTATGAAGATACGGCGTGTTATCTTGGCTAGAATTAAGTGGGATGCTAGACCAAGGAAACGAAGAAGAGAACTATCGGGAGCCGCGGGAAGGGTTGCGATCTCGCCCACACAGTAGTCAAGGACCTCAATACTGCGTGCGAACTGGTTCGATTCAATACAGTGCATCAGAAACGTCTCATATCTAGCCACTAGGGTATGGACCATGTCAAGCTCTTGGACCTGTGCTAGAGTCACTGGATGGCGTAGCTTATCAGCGTCGATAAAGGCCTCCATGAACTCAGCCGTTATATGAGTGGCAGCTTGTCGTAGGTCGCGAATCCCGAAATGAGATTCAACGAACAATCTTCGGAGTTCTTCATCCGAAGCCGCATAGATGTTAGGTACCATGAAGGCTGTCGTATTGGTACCGGCTATGACCTTTGGCCACAGGATTAGGCTAGCACGAAGGGTTGAGGACTTGAGAGCATTGAGAAGGTCTTCAAGAGTCATGAGTATATTTGGCTGTGGTCCAAGGAAGTTAAGCACCTTCTTATCCAGAAGCGCATCCCGTAGGTGAAGTTGATACTGTTCCAAACAATTGCTCGGGGTTATCTCCTCTTTCGTTTGTTCCACCATGGAGACTATAGTTTCAGCCCCACGTGGAGTACTTGCAATGTCCATAGGGCAAGGATAAAGAAGAGCCTCCAGAGGTGTCAAGTCCTCCTTACCAATCCCTCTGATTCGTATATTCCTTACGGTTGAAGGAGAGGCACGAAGAAGTAGAAGGACGACAATCATTGAGTACGTTGGTCGAACCATATCATCCTCGAGTCCATCGAAGAGTAGCTCGATGACCTGCCGGACCCGTCCAGCACGTGGATCGGCAACCAGCTCGGCGGCTGAAAAGACCTCCGCGACAATCGGTAGCGGTAACGGTTCTTCGGGGAAACGGTTTTCGAAGCGAGTGATATGATTCCCATAGTCCACGAATCCGAGTAGGTGCTCCCAGACGGTGGCCACAGCGCGCCGTCGGACCCCCCGGGCCGTCTCGGGTGGGAGCAACGCCCCCGCACACTCCTGGACCAGAACGCTCAGACTCATTTTACCAATGGCTCGCGAGATCATAGCTCGGGCTCGTAGAAAAATGGTTAGCGCACTCGGGAGCATGCGGGAATCGTTTCACATGCTTGGGGAGCTCCTCGGACTTCTTGGGGCCGAGCTGCCGAAGACGCCCTCTGGTCGTCTCAAATGGTTACGAACCGTCTCCATGGAGGACGTTCAGCCCTATACTGACTACTTGGTCGGAGACGAGGTGGTGAGTGTCCAATTTATCCGGACTCTCCAACGGTTCTGTGAAGCCTCAATCGGGATCTATGGATGTGGCCATATCAAGGTTGACCTGACACACAAGGCGGGAGAGCTCCCAAAGAGTTCCCTTTGGAGACGGTTGCAAATTCCTTTGGCTCGTCTTCTCTACTCGGTCACTTCCAGGAGGGAGACGTCCAACTCCTTATCACAATTGGTTCGAGATACGAAGGAGATGCGAGAGGTGGACATCGAATACCATGCAGAAGGAGCTTCTTCTCAGGTTCATCAAGAAGAGGTGAGTGCCTTAGGTTCCATGAGGCAATATACCGGTGCTAGAGTAGATGTGCGCCTACCCATGCCCGACCAGCAATGTCAGTACACCATTCCGACCTCTTCTGTTTACCCTCTTCCTCAGATAGATCTGGAACGATATTTGGAAAGCGATCATTATTTGCATCAACAGGGTTATAGGTTAGCGCTTCCCGACCATACGGAGTTTGTCGGTATGACGAGTAAGTACCGTGGGCCATTACGAGTGGACAAGAAGGCCTTTGCACGACGCCTCGGATTACCCCCGGCAAGCATTCTTGCATTTAACACTCAGAATAGATACTTCGAGCTTCCCTATGTCGTCTATGCCGACCATGCACGTCAGGAGCTCGTCCTGGTCATCCGTGGGACGATGACCTTCGCAGACCTTTCCGTTGACCTTCTGACAGATTGTGCCGCCGTCACTATCCCTCCATACGATTTTGGAGCGCAAGTCAGGGCTCTTCAAGACGCTGGGCATAAGGGTCATGCACTCAACCTCCATACCATTCGTCGAGTACAAGCGGCTTGTGCCGTACAGGACGAGAACTATGCGCATTATGGCGCATATGTCTGCGCATCCCGGATATATTATGACGTCCTCTCCGTCATGCAGCGCTTCGTCGCACAAGAGGGAAAGCGATCGGAATACAGAATTATTTTTACTGGACATAGCCTTGGTGGAGGTGTGGCGGCATTATTGGGACTCTTCTTCCGGGATTTGTTTGGAGAACGTGTACATGTCTATGGGTATGGAACTCCTAGAATCATCTCTCCAACCCTTGCAGCCGCCGTTCCAAACTCGTATCATCTCGTCTTCCAGAATGACATGATTCCCAGATTGCACTTCAGAGCGGTCTATGGTCTGATGTGGCGCCTATCGCTACGCGCAGAGATTGCGCGGCGGAAACTGATCGTGCCAATGGAACGTCAGTCGGGCCCGATCGAATTACCATTTGACTGTAAGGATACCGCCGACCTTGACGACGCCGAGTTGGTCAAGCTCTATACGACAAGGCATCTTGTTGCAGAAGAACCGGCCAGTATCTTACCTCTTTGGCCACCCGGTCGTCTCCTAGTACTCGACCTTCTTTCGCCCATGGGGGAGCATACTTATACGTTAGGAGAGCTACGAGATTACTTCCGAAAGGAGAAGCTTCATGACCTTCGAAGCCATACCTTTGCACGCCTACGTGAGGTCTCTCCAGAAGCACTGGACGAGCTCATCCTATCACGAGAGTTATGGGCAGATCACCTGGCATATTACACGGGTCTTCTCTTGTTGCTTTATGGCTACGCCGAGGATGACGGAAATGACAGGAAATAATAAAGACGTCATATCACGTGGATATGTCTTATCAGCTCCGATTAGAACTGGGTAAATGAGGAAGGTTGAAGCGAAAGGAAAGAGAAGAAAGGGGAAGAAAAAACACGCGTTGATGGCCGAGTATCCTCTATTAGATGCCCCCCTGATCGAGCTCAAGCCGGAGTTCCCGGAGAGAGTAGCCAAGAATTACTTGAGGTGTGTTGAGGTCTTCAAGACGTTGGTCCAATTCAAGGACTCGAAACGGAAGGAGTTTAGAGCAGCCGATAACGAAATTGGCCTTTTGTTTAACAAGTTCAAGTCTGTCCCGGGCTTAGAGGACAAGCAGACGAGCGAGGAGGACTCAACACAAGAGGAAGATGAAGAAAATGACCATAATATCGTGGTCTTCCACAAGGGGGACGCGTTTAACGGGAATGATCATATCTGGACCAGGATCGAACACAAGCTTGTTAATCCCGATGAAAGAGGCTTGTGTATGTGCTTGGCACTTGCTCATAAGCTCATACAATTCTTCCCTAACTTCAGTGAGACCAAGGGGATGGATGAGGAACGAATTCATGCTTTACGAGACTTCATCTCTAAAGCTCCAAAGGAGATACGTTTACTCGACCTCATTTACACCATAGCCATTGTACGTTGTCCAGCAGCCTTTGGATTGCTCGTGAGCCTTGAGAATCAGCGCGCTTATGCCGACGTGTTGAAACAAGGTGGGAACAAGGTCGATCCAGGCCCACACGTTCATGCCTTTACACGTGCCATCTTGATCACGACCTTGGCTTCTCATAGTTCACCAGAGCGTAACTTCTGTCGTGAAATCCAAGAAGACATCTTCAAGACTATTGGGGAACGCCTCACTCTTGCAGAACGAACGAGGGATGAAGGAATACTACAACAGCTCTCCGAATTGGCCATCGGGATCGGGTATATCTGTCTCACGTCAGATGACTTTGGGAACGGTGGAAATGAGCTAGCCATCATTGGGTTCGATGACCTTGAACCTGAACAGCTTCAACTGTTATGTAAGTGCTACACCATACCAATTGGTCATAACCGATGGCATCGGGAAGCCTTAATGAATCGTGTGACAGTAACAACAGCGGCACCACCACCACGACAATAGGCTATTTCCCCTGGACTTGACTATATCTGAAGGCCACATCTGCATCATGTCCAAATAGTTCGACGTTAATCCCATCGATGCTTGTGGGTATGGGAAGGATCTCATACAAATCCTTCTCCTCGTTTAACCACCGCTTCGAGACTATGCATTCCATGAAAACCATATGCCTCCAATACTCCATTAATTGGATCAGGATCGGATTCCCGTACACGTTTGGTTGGGTACTGTTCGAGGAACCAGGAAGAGAGGAGAAAGAGGGAGGGTTTATATTAATCTCCTTCTCCTCCTGTTGATCAAGGAATTGAGTGAAGCTCCCACCAGTATTGAAGCCAGTGATTGAAACACCTTTATCGCTCAAGCCTCTAAGTAACTCAAAACGAACGAATTGAAGGACTTCGTACTGATAGGGCAAACCAAACAAGGAGATAAGAACCCAATTCTCTGATGGGTCAAGGATCGGTACCTTGAAATGTTCTTTGTTTAACTCACGGAAATCATAGGAAAGAGATAACTTGAGAGCTCGTGTGACATGCTCTCGAGTCAGAAGCTTACAATACTTCGTAGAGATCAATGGGATGATCGCATCTCGATACAGCTCGGCATTCCTCTTCAAGTAGGAATAAAAGATCCGTTCCGGATTGTCGTGGACGATCGCATCCGAGGCTAAGCTCACGTTCGTTTGGTTGACTTCCAGACGCATGACCTTGAACATGCGCAAGATGGTCGGGTAGTCTGGCGCCACATACTGATGGATCCGCTGCGAGATCAAGTTGTCGGCCGTGAGACTCATCTCCCGTTCGACTGGGGAAAGGTATTCGACGGTATTGTAGAGGATCGTTGCATCAATGAGCCCATGGACTATGCTACTCGTCAAATATTGGCTAAAAAGATACAGGGCCGTCGGATGCATTGTGAATTGATTACCACGGATTTGCATCCCATCTTTGACGAACTGGGCGAAGGACTCCTGTATCCCAATGGCGAGCTGATTCAGGTTGAGTAGGGGGAGGGTCTGTGCGAATTGCTTGAATGCAATCGATCTCATCCGTAAGTGGGGGTGACTGACGGGAAAATTATGAATAAGAGCCATAAGGTGAGATAAGCGTGTAAAGGTGTATGAGAGGGGTCTGGGGGTTGGGCCGGCATCATGTCTCTTCTCTCACTGCAATGGCTCTTTTACCCTTCATCTTCCGATTCCATCACAATCGATTACCAAAGGCTGACCTATTCGCCTTCAAAAAGGATGGGTTTCATCTCGTCGAGCATGCAGTTGTTACGTAAAGCATGGGACTGGGTTCTCCTCTTCTTCTTGGGTAGGATTCCCACCCCTCCTAGTGTAGCCTCCCAACCATCACATTCATTCAGTTCACCCACTCCATCAATAAATAGCTTTGACTCGATGGCCTCTGCTCGCCTCCCCGTCAACCTGAACAAGCTCACGTACATCAATAAGCTAACCGAGTACCAATACGGCCAGCCGATTATGTTGGAGATGTTCGCCACCTGGTGTCCCCCCTGCCGACAGATGATCCCTAAACTTGCCAAGGATGCCAAGAAGTATCCGAACGTCTACATTCTAAGCGTCTCGAAGGAGGACGAGGCGACCGTGAAGAGTTTTGCAGCGAAGGTTCCCGATATGCAGCACTACAACGTCGCCGTCGACTCAACGGGGGAGTTGGACTCATTCGCTGCGAAGCAAGAGGTCAGGGGGATCCCTCACGCCTTCATCTTTGATGGGGCGGGTACTCTCAAGTATAATGGTCATCCTGCACAATGCGAAGCCGTCCTCAGAGAGCTGAATGGGTCCTACAAAGCAACGGGGAAGTCTGGAAGTGCAGGTGCAGGCGCGGGCTTCAGTGGGGCCTCCCGCAAGCTGTAAGCTATAAGCTGTAAATCTCGACGAGGGATGGAAATAATGTTTCTGTGTCCGACTGTCTTCTTAGCTATGCGTGCGCAAAGACTGCGCGAAAGGCTAGAGGAATGCACCTGTCCTGAAAGTCAGGTTGCAACTGTCATGAGAGGTATACGTGCTATTGAGACTGGAGATCTAAATCCTAAATACCTACAGCACTTACAAAAGCCTGATAAGCTCGACCTTCTCCCTTCGAATAAGGTTCTGGACGGTCTTTTGGATAGGTTTCTCACTCTAAAGCTACAAAGAACAACTGAGACCATTGAACTCTTAGCTTCCGAGCTTCTCCCCAAGCTTCTATGGGTATTAGTCCTATCATCAGAAGTCCCCTTAGGAAACTCAAAGGGATTGAATCATAAGACACGTAGACAGGCGGATCTTCTTGAACCGGACTTACCTAGCTTCTTGAAGCGTTATTCGACACTTGCTGAAACGGTTCATCATATGGTACAGGTTGATGGTCTCCCCGTGCTTCTAAACCATATTCTGCATCAAGATACAGCCGGTCATATCGAACTGGTCTTCTTTGCATACTATTCTAGTCTTCTTGACCTCGCTCTCTTCGACTTGCCGCAAACTCTTTCTCCGGAACCCACAATACATTACAATACTCTTGGTCTTCTCTTCTTCTCCTTCGATGAACTCGAAGCACGGTTCTGCCATGGATGTGTCCGAAGACATCGTGCAGCCTCACGTAGTCGTACTGCGAACTCACGCTCCGCAAGTGCTCGCCCCCATAGTCGTAGTTGTAGTCAGAGTCATGGTCATCAAGCCCCTACTTTCGTCACTTCCTCCGAGCATTCCCATGCTCATCCCCATACCCATGTCGATGTTTCCCTCACCTATCAATTGAAACGTTCTGACTTGACCGATAGCATAGAGAAGCTCTTCACCTCCTTTCTTGGGCGTGGGAAATCCGGCATCGGGACATTTTATCGCACCGTTATCTCCTCCATCACAGGTCGACAGCAAGAGCCAAATCGACGCAATCCCGAGCTTTCGTCCTTCCCATTCCCCCTGCCCTTGATCAGTGTATGCGAGGGCTATTCCGTAACAGGTAATGGGTATGAAGGACCTATGACGACTTGTCCAGCAATGTCACGCCTCCTTCTTGAGGATATCGGGCTATCGGATGACGGTTGGAAGGCTAGAAGGCTGAGATACGACGTGTCTCAGGATTATATAGAATTCGTACAGGCTGCAGAGCCTTTATACACGCTCTTTGGTGAGTTCCTACGAGGTATGGACCATAAAGCTGCTCGGCATAACATGGGACCATGCGCGTTAGTAGCGTGCTTCTTCTGCTATGAGTTTGGTCTTGATAGAGTTGGCATTGTTGAAGACCTCGCTCATGATGGTACACTCACCGAAACACGTTTCTTTGAATACTGTCATATACCTGCTGAGGTTCGATACCGTGCTCAGGCTCCTCTCGAGTTTGCATTGCTTCGTGCGATGTCTTCAACTTTAAGTCTTAGTACCTTCACTGATACGCCATTCCACGACTCGGCTAAGCGAGGGCATGAACGTACAATCGAATTAATGGTGGACTTCATCAAGACCGCTATTTATGGATCCATCGTCACACAAGCACACGTTCCTACCTTAGTCCTATTACATAACTCCCTCTTCGCATTGGAGTTGCATTATAAGACCGGTAGCCATCAAATCCTACTTCTACAGGATTGGTTGCTTGATCTAATCATTGATCAGCTTATCCTTGCGATTAGGGATCTACGAACATATCGACATGTCCAAGAGGACTCTGTCGACCTTCCAGCCTTCGCTAAACTAAGTGCGCAACCAATGGCCTATGCGGTTGGTCTTCTGGCCTCTACGGTCTGTTCTTTATCACATCGAGGAGGTTCCTTGCACTTTCAAGAGCTTGAGATGCTTGTTGAGGATCTTATCGCCGCAGGTCTAGCTCACAGCGAACAGGGTGCTATGACCCTTCCCGATACAACTGATGCAATTATTCGACGTATCTGTGACTCCTTTGTTATTTACACGTGTTTACACCTGAACCGAGGCTCATGGAGTCAAGGGGTTCTATTGAAGGAGCGGGCTCGCGATGCTTTATATTCTCTCTTCGCAGCATTACGGCACAGGCTAGACGAACAAGGAATATCTGACCATGCTGAATATCTTACCGGGCTCAAAAGGTCACACATGATCCCCAAGGCACTACTGGCACGTTTTCGGACCTATTCCGAAGAAGTTATTGTGCCGCCACCCGAATGTTATTGAAAAGGCCGAGGGCAACGTCAAGGTGCGTCGGTGACGTCGAGGTGGTCGTGTCAACAAGCACGTAGTTATCGGTCGCAACCTTCTTTATCATGGAGTCACAATAAATCACGCTAGGCCCCTTGAGCTGAAGGACATGGTCACGACGATGCAGCCATTCTGGAGTCATCTCGGTCAAGTCCGCAAAGAAGCTCTTGGCGGCCCTGAAGTTCGCGGTCGATTTGTAGACTCCAAGATGCATTAGGAGACGACCGGTCGCTTGCATGATATCGTCGAGACGATTATGATCAATTTCGACGATAAACCCAGGGTCATGCTCGACGAGCTTCACGGCCCCATTTGACCATCTGAGACATGCGTTTAGAATACAGAAACGTCCCTGCGCATGTGCTTGAAGCCATTCCTTGCGCTCCGGACTATACAAGGTAAGTCCAGTAAGAGCCTCTGCAAAGAGTTGATAAACAAGGACATATCGCATTGCGGCAAAATCACTATCCTGCACACCGAAGATAGATAGCACAAGAGCGTCTGTACACAGATAGAGTGACGTCGTCTCCGCCTTGCATTCCTCAAACGCATTGCTGATCGAGCCGAAGACACTAGAGAACGTCTCGTTAGGCTTGTAGAAGGTGGAGACCTTGGTCCCGGGGTTCAAAGGATCGTCAATCCCCACCTCTATGTCTTTCTCATGCAATAGTTTCGTCGTCCCATGTCCAAAGAGCTCATGTAGTGCCACATGGATGAAGAGGGCATCGGAACAGAGACATGCATAGTCCGCCTGCATATGTGCAGGGATGAAGTCTCGCATCACACGCATGGCCGCCGTCTGCTTGGTAACGTTGTAGAGACTCACGTTCTTAAAGCCGGTGTCACGGCGAACGTCGTCGTAGTTCGGAATGTTGATCCCTATCGGGCTGAACGAGTTGAGGAAGACAAGCACGTTGATCGCATTATACACTGGAGGGATGAAACGATCACGCTCAAAAGCACGTGGATAGGGGAGCTTCGGAATAAGCTTATCAGCCGCCTCAACGAGCTTCTTCAACGTCAAGGATATCTCAGGGTCGACACACGCAACAAAACCTTCGTACTCGGCACGGACACCGGCAGGATCTCGATAGTTCTCGATAAAGCCCTGATAAGTCTCAACGACCGCATCGCGGTCCTGAACCCAGAGCTCCGAGTAGCGCTTATGCGTATTGCAATCGCCCGTGCGGTAGTGTTCGATGAGAGCGGCGAGCATTGTGCGTCGCCCTTCGCTTTCGGCATGAGGAATGGCCTTTTCTAACCACTTGCAGCACTGGGCGAGCTCCTTCGCGTTACGCCCCTTCGTGATGCGGATCTCACGAGAGCCATGAGCCCCAATAGTCTTCCCAACGGCGTCAACCTCAACAGAGGCAAGTGAGACCTCGTACCACTCGTCGTGACGCACGAGATGCGTGTTCTCCAGCATATACCCATGTTCGATGAGCACTTTGTTGATTGCTTCTACCTCCTCCTTAGAAAAGGCGGCGGGCTGATAATATTGAGTGCATCCGTCGGGGTGGAAGCCAAGGCTGCGTACAGGGCCATCCAAATTGTAAAGGGCTTCTTTGACATCCATGAAAGCCTCCAATAGACGGGTTTCTTTGTGTGTCGATTGAGCCAATGTCTCACAAATCCGAGTCAGTATAGCCGCCTCACAACGTGGGATGAACTTCGTATCTCCAAGTCCCAAGTATTCAGAGACATTGAAATAGAACGTGCCTGCATATTCATGCAGATGGACGAGTGCTTCCTGTAGATCTGCTCCAACGGCGACTAGGACCTCCTCTTGCGTGACCTTACCATCCACAAAGGGAGTGAGATATTCTCCAAGGAAGGCATGGATACGGCGAGTATTGGGAGAGCATTGGTCCATCAGGATAGGTGCTCCGGCGAATGCCGAGAGGGAGAGGTAGGCTGCATACTTCTGCTGCTCGGACGAGAGCTTGGAAAAGGCCTGACCCGGATGAAGGTTCACAACAGGGCCTGCAGTTGGACAAAGATATACGGTCTCGGTCATTTTCTTTCGAGTATCAAGGGGTTAGAGCATCAATGACACATTGAAGCTCGGGGTAACGCCGAGAGAAGCCCAGACACAGGATCATGTTCTTCTGGAGAGCGCGCCAGATAGCTTTTGCGAGTAAGCGAATATCGGTAGACTCTCGGTTTCCGAAGAGCACGGTGAGGTCTGGGACTCTCCCAAGGGCTGTGACGTGTATGACGTGCGTGATGGTACCCGTCTCCGACGCGGTCACAAGCAACTCTCCCTTGCCCTGTTGGATATAAACCTGACAAAGCGGGGTATCAATAATACGAATTGGCATTGTGGTAGTTTTTATTCGGTGAGGTCAAGACAATCCTCAAGGAGGACCTCCAGGAGCGCACGGCACCCCCGAGCCTCGCGCCCACGATTGGTGGCAAGACAACGCTCGAGAGCTACCCGTTGTGCGCGATCGAGGAGTCCAGAACGCTTAAGAACAGTAGCATATTGCCGGCTAGTAAGACAGCATGTCTCACGTAAGCCCACAAGGTGTTGAAGCAGGACCTGTGATATTCCGAAGTCATTATTCCGGATGCGTACCAAGACACATGGTATGATATGTGTTGTGAGAACGAGATGTGCAGGAGATCCAAGAGCATCAACAATGGTCTTTAAGGTCTCCGTGCTATCAACCGCCTGTAACAAATGATGACATCCCACTTGGTCTAAGACGGTTCCCATAGAATCCCAGTCATCAGAATCGCATTCCCCAAGCCTATCCATGATAAATCTGGCATAGAGGCGTAGTAGACGTGCGTCCCGAACAAGTTCTTGTGCAGACTCGTCGCTTGTGAGGCTTGGAGGAGCACCTTCTCGTATGAGGATGTGGAAAATAGCGTACTTCGCCTCATCAGGAAGCTGTAAGCCTAAGATGAAGGATCCGAGACCAATGCCTTCGTAAGAGGTACCGATCATGTCGACGTCAGCCGTAAAGCTTAAAATGGCAGTGATAGCAGAGTAGATTGCAGAGTGTTCAGAGGAAGCCCCATGCCCACGCATAGAGCGCAATACGACGTAGATAGGGTGCTCTTCTTGGCGTTCTTCAATCAGTCCTGGAGATAACCGAAGAAGTGGCTCCACAGAGGTATACATACGTCTAGAGAGTATCACATTCAACAGGGAAGTGCCATCAAGGGAGATCCGTAGAAGTGCTGCAACACATGCCCGAGGAAGTCTTCCGGTGGCCTGTTGCAATGTATCAAGAGAGGCTATGAAGAGCTCGCTATCTCCGTTATGAGCTAGGTGGGAGAGGGCTTCAAGGAGTTGTACGAGATGTTCCACGTCTCTGGTCCCATTGGGTGTGTTAGTTAAGATAGCTTCCACTTCTGCATACAGGATCTCTTCATGCGATGTCGAAGTGTTTTCTGGCTCAGGGTCAGGGTTAGAATATAGCTGGCTTGAGGTTCGAGGGCGTAGATCGAAACGGACGCTAGTGGGAGAATCATCGGAAAGGTCGATATCACTACTTTGACCTGAGATGTCCTGACAATACGTGGCAAGATCGGCGTTCGTGATGTCCGGGTCAAGAACACAAGTCAGAAGACAAGTCTCTTCATCTGTCAAGGGTTTGCGATGATAGAGAGACACTACTAGTCGTCGTAAGGAGGAGATCACTGGGATAGGCTCTGAACGAGTCATAGTTGAATCGTCAGTAAGAACACTTCCTGTTTGATGAGGTAGAGTTTGAACACGCGCTGCACGTGCCGCAAACTTGAGCGTTGAGAGGCTCTCGGACAAGCTTTCAGCACCGGGGCTAAGATGTACCAGAATTGCGGTTACTGAATTCCCGCTTAACGAATTCTGAAGGAGACGTGTGAGTACAGAATCACGGTATGGGATGTGGGTCAGATTCTGAGGATCCTTGACCGTCGAGAGCTTATGGACGACCCGGCCGAGTGCTAGGAGAGACGTATTGATGTATTTCGCCTCTGTAAGACGATCTCCTTGTGCACGAGTACGAATGATCGATTCGGACCCGGCGAGGTCCACAATATGAAGCTGGGCCGTCCGTCGGAGACGTGTGTGGGGGTCACGGACGGGAGAATAGGTGTACATGATGTCAAGGATCAGAATGGTATGAGAGCGTGACGATTGAAGGTTAACTTGGTTACTTCCGACAATTCTCCGAGCACCAGCCTGGTCTATGACGCTCTTCGCATGCTCCGGACCTTTAACGAGCACCTTACGCAGGCCTTGTACTTCTACACTGGGAGTTGATGAAGATGTATCAGGATTTGAACGTATCAAGCGGATCGGAAGGGAGGTGATTTCAGCGCTCCCCGAAGAGTCAAGAAGGTCCCGAACCTTCTCCATATAGATCTCGATGAAGGACAAAGTAACGCTATGGTCTCTTATATGCAAACTGGTGAGATCTTTCAAGGCAGCTCTATGCTCACCTGGAACGTGGCCAGTAAGGAACGCGAAGAGAAGCTCAATTGAGCGAGGGATCAAACCCCGTGCCTCTATTTCAAGAGGCGACCCGGAAATGGTGAATGTCTTTCCACTAAAGGTTGCCCCATATGCCATGATGGCGCCACTATAGCCCTCGAGGACTCGGTGAAGGACGGGGAGCGCTACGTCTGCGAAAACCTCCTCCTGAGTCGCCAGAGGACCAAAGACTCGGTCGAAACGGTACGGGACTCGGACGCCGTTTGGCTGATGGACGAGCAGCAGGTTGGCCGAGACATCTGCGTGTATGACGACCTCCTCCTCCGCCTCGGGAGGGCGGACCCGGCATCCAATAAACAGGCCTATTATTTGATGCGTCTGCTCTACGTCCTTGGTCTCCGCCATTACGCCGCGGTACTGCAGCACGCTGGTGCTCGTGGGTGTGAGACGGATGTCGCCCGGGAAGGTTACCAGCTCGTCTCCTCTCTCTTTACACCATTCAGTCCCTTCCCTAATACTCATGTATCCACCCCGTTAATACATGCCATAAAGCACCTCTCCTGCCTCAAGGGCTATCTTCGAGACTGGGTGGGATCGATTGAGACCACCCCGACCCAGTCCTTCATAGATACGCCTATCCAAACCGACCTTCTAACGCATGCCGTGAGATTACATACGCGAGGCTACCGCTTCACTGCCAACGACCTCGAGTCAGAAACGTACTTTTATATGTTCCTTTACCTCACAGTCGTCGCCTCTACAGATCCACGAGATCCACGGGTTCATAATCTTCTACGCCTTTCTAGTCGCTATTATCGGATGCTTTTCCAGCGCCGGCCGGTGAGTATCCGCCCAGATATGCGCCAACTTGCATATAACGTTCTGTCTAATGAAGATGTTTTGCTCAATAAGGCTTGTTTCTGTATCCTGACGAGCCTTCTTCCTTACCTCCGTGATGAGGACCTAGATGCCTGCATAACCAGGCAACTGACTCACCCATCATTACCCTGGCAAGCTCGATTGCGGCAGTCGTTGGCAACGTTCCGCGCCTCGATTCTACGCTTGCGCTATGATGAAGATAGGTCTGGGACGCATCATGTCCTACGCGTCCAGCCGCTATTTATTCAGGAGGTCACTAGCCTCCCCTCGAGCATGACATCAAAAGCGATACAAAGGTATCTGCGTGAGGCCTGCTTCCCAGCCTTACCAAGAGGCGTTTTGCCCTCCTCCTCGGCCTGCCAATTGGTCTACTCGAATGGGTGTCTGCTAGTGTTGTCTCGTCTGTCCGAGCTATGTGGCCTTGAACCATCGGTATCAGTCCGAACACTAGTGGACTTCCTAGGAGAGGCTCTCTTTGCTCTTTATAAGATTCCGATGGACCTAAAAATCAAGGCGCAACTGTCCGAACGAATCGTCACCGGACTTGAAGAATTTACACTTGCAGACATCCAACACACACGTACGTATGTCGCGTTCTATCAGAAGGCATTGGTCTACTTTCCACAGGAGACCAGGACGGCCATGGTGCGAGTTCAGATACGGCTCAAGGAACGCCTTTCTTGCATCTCAGCAAATCTTCCCTTACATTCTACGTCAGAGGAGAAACCAATAAAAGTGATATCCCAGCCTCTGCTTGGGGAAATCATTGGGATATTAGAGTTCCTCCTTGGTGTCTTCGAGGGAATCTGTCGTTATCCTAAACGCCTCGTTGAGAAACAGAATGCAGAGGGCATCTTTACATTTGTCGATGAATCGGTTCTATCATTTGTGAGGAATGACCTGCTTCCTCTCCTCCTTGAACTGGCACAGAAAGACCTTGGAGAGCTCAAGTCGGCCATTTACGTGTACCTTTTCCGCTTCATCGATCTTCTACCTCGTTACTTATCGATCCTGACAACGGGACTCTCATTGCCAGTGGCTCAAGCGCGTGATCAGGACCGTCTCATCATGTACGCCATCAAAAGAAACCAGGCATGGTTCGGTGATGGTGGTGCCATGCGCTTTACGTCTATTTATCTTGAGCACCAGTGGTTGGATGTACGATACCCCCCTGAGCTCTTGACGGGCCTTGTACGCTCCTTCTGCTCAACAGTGGCACGCTTCTTGGACTTCTGCTACTTATCAACGACCGTTCATGGTCTGAAGATCAAAGAGAACGTCTTCCTGCTCGTTCTTCGCAAACTCCTTTTGGACACGCCGAGTCATCCTTCCAAGGACACGATCGTCCTTGTTGAACTTCTTAACGCATATCACAGACTCGGAGATCGTGGAACTGGCCTTGCGACAGAGGGGGCCGCGCCTCTTTTCGCCCAGCATGCGTGTGAGCTCGCTGTCATCACCACTCTAAGAACTTATTTGGAAAGGCACTCGTCGACCTGCCAGATTCATGTCAGTAGCATTGGGATTTGCATACTCATGAGCTTGATCATAGAACGAGTTCTGGAGCTTCTACTGTGTCAATCGTCCAACTTGGATGGCCGTAAAAGAGGACATGCACGTCAACAGACTGGACAAGCGTTGATGGGGTGGCTAGACGCGGCGAAAGAGACGCTGTCGGGATGCAGTTCTATGCCGTCCGATATTTCCCATGCCTTGCAGCAGGCTTTGCTGAGCATCTGTATGCGGACAGGGTATGGCTGTGTATCCAGAAGCTACTTCTCAAGTCCATGTTCTACTAGTCCTCATACTGATAGACTTTATCGTACGCTTCTAATGAGCGAGCGACGTAGCCACATTCCTATGTGGTTAGCGGCTCACACAGAGGATAGAACGCCTCTCTTCGATTCGTATCATTATACTCTACCCCTCGTGCTTCCAGATGGCACACTTCTTGAGACCTTGAGTTTCTTCTTTATTCAGGTACCGATCGTAACGATCCATGACATCTCGAATGTCCTTGATGACGCATTCATTCCGGCCGTTCTTGGATATGCGATGTATCTTTCGCAGATGGCGGAACAGAAGATGAACCAGGATGGACGGCTTTTCAAGAGCTTCCTAATGTCTTGCACATACAGTTCAGACCCATATACCCAGAGGCTTCTGGCAAGCCTTCTTGTGAAGGCAGATCTTGTCCCGACGATCCTACAGAACGCCGTTCCCCTCGAAACGCTTTCCCCTTGGATGCTAGCCAATACCATCAAGCTATCTCGATCGGAGATCCTATTGAAGACCGCCTTTCGGTATCTACTGAGACCACACACACCTCCAGACCATGTGTCCTTCATCCTTTCTAATATCAACATCTGCTTTGATACGGGCCTGAAACCACTTGGACAGGAGGACCAGCAAGTAGGAGTATCACCTCTTTTCCCAGGAAGCATTCATTTCATCACTGGAACAAAGGAGGTCAGTTTACATCAAGCACAAAAGTTCACTCCCCGGAAAGGGGCTTTCGTATTCTTCACATATTTTTATGCGCATAATTTTTATCATATCAAAGTCGCACTCTCATTTGAAGCTGGCGCGCTTGACTGCGAGCTGCTGTTCGACGGCACCCATCTAATTCATCAACTATCTGGAGAGGTAGAGGCACGGGAGAAGCATCCCGTTGGACAAGATCAGCAATGGGTATATGTGGAACTACTCAATCAGGATTCTGAGTTATATCTTCATATTCGAACAAGTACTAGTGAGGAGGGACACACTATGAGACAAATAGGGTTGGGACATATTCCGGTGCGTGTTTCCATCGAGGCTAACGTGGTTCTGGACGCGGCCATCATGCGTGAGCGAGCTCGGTTACACCCACGAGTCTCAACTTTTGATGGAGATACATCTCTTATCGATAGCATTGGGAGTAGTCTAACGCGCTCGGGAGTCTTTTCTGCCGTGCATAAACAGCAGGAAATCGCTGGCCTCTATCAGTCTTTTACTCATGGGGCTAGGACATACCTTGTCTATCCTTTGGCGATCTTACCGAAATCTTATAACAGAGCCTTTATCGATTCTCAACGGCCGAGATGGTTACTGGATGTACCACATTCCTGGGTGATAGGGAACTATCAAGCGGAGGCCTTACCGCTTCCGATCATCCGTCCAACTCTCTGCCTTTTAGAGACGATCATTTACGACGAGGGGCTTCTAGCCGAGCTTTTGGCGGCAATCTTTCTGAATGACGACCGACGTGGGGATCAAGAGGCCTGTGCCACTTGGAACTTGTTATTACATCTCCTTCAAAACGTTGAACTTGAACGATGGTTCTCTCAGACCTCTGGATATAAGCTTCTGCTCAGTCATTTGTACGCCTTACCTTGGGATGAGCGTCTTGGCCTTCTCAAAGTTACTCTTCAATATATTTATGACCTTGGTCAACTTTCTGGCTCATCTCTGAATCGTCTCTTCCTTACCTTGTATTTTGAGCTCGTAGTACTCCCCTATTCTCTTTATCTCTCAGACTCGCATGATAGGGACCTCTACACTCTCCTATATCGCCTACACCTACTTGCATTAACCGGGAAGGTTTTTTCGCTTAAATCCTTAGTTCAGCATGGGAGCATAGCAGTCTTTGTCCTGTATCAAGCCATTCATGCTTCTATGATTTACCTCACGCTAACTGACGATCCGAAACCAGTGGCAGACATCCAAGCGCTCCTCTTGACTATGGAATCAGACGAATCCAAGGAGCTTTTGACTGTTCTTATCGATTGCCTTTCTCTTCCGCTATGGGGGGTTTCTGCACGTGCCAAGAGCATCTTTTTCGGGCTAATCATCAAACTGGCACGGGCCGAGCATGAGAAGGAGAATTCCTTCCAAGAGTTCCAGCCCTTAGTGGCCGAACTCCCCTTACCAGAGAAGCTTCTCCTCCTATCGTTCACCTTCGGTGTACGCCCTACGGCTCCAGTCGTGGATGACTGGGTTGTCCTTCTCAAAGACGATAGGTATCGGAGTACATGTACACCATATCCTCTCACCTCATTACAGGCTTTGCTTTCCGGGGTCGAGCCGACGTCCTCGACACATCTATTATATACGACGCAGGATATCTTTGTCTTCCGGGTCTTTGCCGCTTGTTTGACAGAGTCATGCGACATCGCTTTAGGCCTAATCATAACCTTTGTCATCATACCGTTTTGTGGAGCACTAGGGTGCCTTGGTGAAGGCTTCGACTGGACCGATCTGAATATGAATATCAATGCAATTGCCATGCTCCTCCACACGCACATTTCGGCGCAGGGCGGTGATCTCCCTGCTCTCAATATGGTGGTTGATACCCTATTAGTCATCCTAGTTTTTGGAGTCGTGGAACTACTCAATACAATGGGAGATGACGAAGTCGGACGTTGGAGGTCTTTCTGTATCTCAGTAGCTACCCTTCTCAATGGGGTTTTAAAGGAAAAGCAAAAGCACCAGCACACAGATCTGGAAAACCAAGCGCTAGCAATTCTCAGGACGATCTTTCCTGTCGATCAGGATACTGACGATTGGATTCATACCTCCTTAACCGCGTGCGGTCTTGGGACGCTCTTGGCCACGGTCCTACCGGAGACGATGAAGAGGCTTCATGCCGTCATGCATGCGTACTTCGCTGAGGTTCGCGCCCAATACCTTTCAAGGCTTGACGTTTTACGCTCTCGAGCGGTCAAGAACCATCTCCCCTTCCTAGCGACAGCGCCTACTCTTCAATGGGCGGCATTCGATGCCCCCTCCTACCTTATGGCTTGGCCACCAGGAGAAGGGGATCTTGTACAAGAGAAACAGCAGCAGGTGCCATATTGCCCTCGTTGTAACTCGAAGATCGTGCTCTCTGGAGCTGGGGAGAAGGTGCATCGCTTCCTCTATTCGGGAACGTGCGTCCTATGCGCGTTTGAAGGGTCATATGTTGAGACCGATAACGGAGGTAATTATGCTATTCCCATGCAGAATTCCTTGCCTTCGGATGCTACCTTCTTGGCGGATCTTACCCTTACTGGTTATGTTCGTGCCTCTCAACTCATTGTCGCACGTGAGATCTTGACTGCCACGTATCTGCAGACCGTACGTGGAGGAACTCGGGTTTTTGCTCTTAGTCCGGGGACTTTCCAATATCCAGGGATACGGGCCGTACCTCTTATTCTTTCTCCTGAGGCTTTGGAGCCTCTTCGTCGGTCGGCCTTGACCGATGCTGCAGGAATCCTCGCCCATGCTGATCGGACGGAGACTCGGCTTCGTTATCTGGAGCACATCATGCCCCGATTTATTCAGACAAGTCTTTCAGCTGTGGAACAGGACCTTCGAGCTCAATCAAAGTCGGAGCTTCTGGAGCTTGGAAACATGATCTTCGTCACGCTCCTTGGTTGCACAACGGCCGTTGCTTACCTACGGCGGCAGCTCGATGAGCCATACGACGGAAAACTCATGGTGACAAGCCGTACCTTAACCATGAAGAACTTGGGGCAGGATAGTGCGGACATCAGCAGTACTGTCAGGTGCAGCGTCTTGGAGCATTGTACGGAGAACTTCGCCGAATCTAGTACCACGCCCAAGTTCTCAACCATCAGTGTGAGCGAAAGCCATCTGCCATCCAACGTTTTGCGCAAGGAACGAGAAGGTTTCATAGTTCTGCGGAAGCAGATGTGTTGCGCGCCGGCTCGTACCATTGTTGTCGAGTCCTGTACTGGTTCTAAGTCTGATGGTTCCGGAAGGACCCTCACCTTTGGTGCGTACGATATAATTCATAACCCCGCTTTCAAGACCAATCGTGGGACAGACCTGGAGGTGCGGCTATCCGAGATTCGCTACATCATACCCTTCTTCTTCGCTCAGGTCCAGCCAGCCATCCTCATCCTAACACACCTAGGGCATGCCTATACCCTTGTCTGTGAAACACAGAAGGTCGTTGTCGAGCTCCTTCAGTATTATTCTCAGTACCGTAACGCCACTCTCGCGGCACGCCTCAGCACCCGCGATAGACGGACCAGAGACCGGGTCCAAGCAGCCCCGGGCTATAGCCCTTATTATGTCCCATCTGGAAATCGCACTCTCCGTGGTGAGAAGGAAATTGTCTTAGCCTTTCATAGCATGCTTGCAACCGTGCGGCAACAGCTCATTGATCGCATAGCACATGTCCATGGCTTCTATAATGGCTTGAAAATCTCGAATGGGCTTTCTCTCTTCACCACTTTACAATCCTTGAACATAATTGCGGGCCGGTCTTTGACCTCGGCGGTTATCTACCCCATCTTCCCCTTCCTTACCCATGGGCATTTCCGCCCCTTACGATACTTGACCACCGCGCAAAGCATGGCTGTCGTGCAGCGGAAGCTTGCAGGCTTCATCGAACGCTTACCCATTGAGTCCTTATCTCCAGAATGCTTGGCTTCGGTCACACCCTTCAAGTCTGAGGTCTCTTCTTTACTTGAACAGAAGGTCGACGGAGATGCGACTCAGACACGCACCTTTCTGCAACAGTATGAAGAAGCCGTGGCGAGACTTTCTCCGACCGCACTCCAGGCGTGTCAGGACACACACATCTTCGGGACCTTCGTCTCAACAAACGTTACATTGCCCTATTACGGGTTCTTGATAGATCCGTACACATCGCTTCAACGAGGCCTTCAGGGAGGGTCACTTGACGCGTTTTCGCGCCTATTTATTGGGACGGCCACTCATTGGGCAAAGGTGTTAGCCGGAGGGAGCGTCTATGAAGGAATTCCGGACCTCTACTATAGTCCATTCCTCTACACGAATAGGAACTCGCTCCAAATCAAGGAGACAGAGACGCTTTCAGCTCAAGTCCTGCAGTGCACGACATCGCATGCTCTTCAGGGGGTCGAGGCGCAACGGGCTAGTTTAGAGGCCAAGGAAACTCGTACGACCATTGCTCCCTGGCTTCATCAGCTATTTGGTGAGCACCAGCAGAGTCTGAAAGACTTAAACCTCTTCCCAATGAGCACCCTTGGGGCTACGGGGCATGATATTGCAAAGTGTGTCTTCCTTGGGACGTATCCAGCTCGGATTCCATTGGAACCGGTTCTTGCTTGCTTAAAGTCAGGATCAAGTGTGTTTATAGCGGAGCCGGAGGCCTCCACGTTCACCCGGAGTAGTTGCTCAACACCACATATACAAGGCTCTGTTTTGAAGCAGGGGCATGGGTATATGCTCAAGGACACCGTCAGCGTCGTATCCTTTGGCCAGCCAGTATTACAGTCCATAAGCTTGCTTCCATCGGATCTGCTATCCAATGTCATTATTAGTGGGGTCCAAATACCCTCTCTGCCAGTCCCATATCATTCTTCCACATCTCCATATCTACAAGGCCCGTACCTGCACCTACCAACTGACTTCCTTGTGGATACATATCTCTTCCACCTGTCAGTTTCGACGCAAGCGTTGAAGGTATATGAACTCAGTACGGCATTTGTCGAGCGGGGCTTTGGGGCCTCACTCGACGAGTTACCCATACTCTTGACCGTGATTGACGTGGCAAGCGATACGACTGGAGATGAGGCATATCTTTGTACCACCATCCCCATTGATGCTTTGATCAAGGGGCGAACGCCTCTCGGAGTATGCAGAGCGACCTTTCAGCTCCATGGGGCGAACATGATGATTACGAGCAACCAGGTCTTCACCTCGCTCTATATGGGGGAGAAGAGTCAAGTCTATGGGCAGACCTTTTATCTTATCTCGGAGACCAGCATTGTCACTGTCAGTCTAACTAACCTATTAGCGGATCCTCTTGTCCCCCCTATACTCTCTGTTACTCAGAAGCAACTGCCAGTGCTTAGGACTCTTATGAGCACGTATGTCTCATCAGAAGGATTCAGGTCAGCAATTGTTCCAGATCTTGGGGCCCTTGTTGTCTATACCCCGAGTGCGGCAACGATCTACCTCACCAATCGTCTCCATGGTTATGCTAGCTATGGGGTCTGCGAGGCGATCTCCCCATACCTCACCTTACACACACGAACCCTTCGAGACCTTTCAAGCTCGTTGACTTGTTGTGCCGTTCATCCCTCCCAGGCGCTTATTGCCTTAGGAGTAGTACAAGTGCAAGAGATGGAATCATATAGCGTAGTTATCTGTACCTTCAGCGATATCATCTACGCAACCCTAGCATTATCGGAACCGCCCCGAGCCTTAGAGTTCTTTGGCGGGTATGATGATGGCTTTCAGGGTTATTTATTGGTTAATGGGAAGGACATCTTCTCCTTCGGAACGTATGGAGAGGCCCTTGTGGGGCGGCTCGAAGGCCATGGGGACCGCGTCCTTGCCATGGGCGGACGTCTCCTTGGCCTGGGGCGTGGTGGGATACGTCTGTACGAATAAACTAGATGACATGGGTGGTCTTTATCAAAAAAGGGATGAGGTCGAAGTACCCATTTGAGATGGGCTACTTCCTCGACGAACATACCCTGGACTGCGAGTACGAGTGGAATAGCCTCTGCTTCGTCCTCCGCTACGCCTTCGACCAGTTCTATCTCTGTTCTCCAGAGTTCCGCGATAACCATTCCAAGCTCAAGGTCATCTCCGAGCTATACTGGTTCCAAGTAGAGGCTATCAGAGAGGGTTCCGACGAGCTTGCGTTGATGCTTCAGGCGTATCGCCGCTTAATCGAAATCTGTGAGGGAATGGATCCTGCATACGCTCAGGAGGTGAAAATGGCCTTAGATGAGATGCAGACATACCAGATCTGCGGGGAACACAAGCCGATCCTCTCCACCTTGCAACTTAACGAGGTCGATGTGAGCTCCTTGCAACGCTCACTAATGAGCCTTGAAACGGTGGAGGAAGACGATGCCACCTTCGAGGTGGTTCGTTTTCGAGATCATGAGCTATCTCCGGCGCACCTAACGGGACATATCGGGCTTCCAAACCCCAATCAATGGATGACGTTGATCTTCAAGGTCATCATTGATTATACAAGGACCTTCCAAAAGCAAAACTTTGCACTTTATCCCCAGTTCCCTTCGATTGAGATGACGTCGCGGCCTTTACGGGAATTTGGAAGCCGTCACTTCATTCGCGTCTCATTCGTGGAGGATGACGCCGGAGCGACGCGTCTAACTGCGGCAACATCAGCGCAGGAGATTCAGTTGGCTAGGAACCTGCCATATAGATGGGGGGCGGAGCGAGACGAGATAAAGGAGGTCTTGAGGGATGGGATCTATCTCGCCGGATCCTTCTATACATACTTCGCGCAGGGTGGGGGAATGGCACGGGATAAGCAGGTCTGGTTCATCCGCCCACCGGACTATCCGAAACTCTGTTCATCCTTCAGGGGTCTTAAGGAGTTGTATCGTGAGGCTCCAATGACCTTCTTTCGATTGCAGCAAGGAAGTTGTAGCTTCTTCCCGAAGCCCTATAGCCCCAGTCCGAACCACACGGAATATTGTATTACAGTGCTCGCCCGTCGTTCGGCCTACTTCCGCGAGTATGCTATTCGCTGGCTAGGAACGTTCGACGAAAGGCTGGCCTGCAAACTAAGCACCCGGCGTGGGCTTTGCTTTGGCCGTTCCACGCCAACCATCTGTATCCCTAGGGAATGGGTTAGTGTTCAAAATGACGTCATTCACCCGCTTGAAGGCACAAGGGAACCCGAATACAACTCGACGGATGGTTGCGGAGAGATCAGTAAGGACCTCATGCACATGGTCGTTGACACTCTCAAAAGGGGTAAGAGGTTTTATAAGAGGGATGCTAAGAACGCGCCTGATAGCGTTGTTTTCCCCTCGGCGGTCCAGATGCGGTATGGAAGCGCCAAAGGTACCCTTGTCATGAACCCACTATTGCCCGATAAGACGATCATTCTACATAAGTCCCAGGTGAAGTTCGAGATCCCAGACCCGACAGAGACACAGCTGGTTCTCGAGATCTTACGGATGGCCAACCCCTTACCGGGGTCCTTGAACCGTGAGTTTATCTCCATCATTGAGGAGATCGGACTCGGCGCGGACAACGTCATGCAAATGATCGGCCTGGAGGACAGTCTGAGTAATACAAGCGCGACGCGAGCGAGCTTCCTCAGGACGAGAGAGAATCGTCTGAATGCGGGCGTCTCGGAAAGAGACCCTATTCTCGAGCACTACGCGTCCATACAGCTCACAGATAACTTCCGTCTTCTTAAGGACAAGTATAGCTTCAATCTCCCCGACACCTACACGCTCCTAGGGACATACGATTGCCTCGGCCTTTTGGAGCCGGATGAGGTCTATGTTAGTTATAAACGGGATATTGTGTGGGAGGACCTTGAGAAAATGTTTCCGGAACCGCAAGGAGAGGATCGGCCAGAATTCATTGAACCCTTCTCTTCGGACTGTCGTGTCGGAGACGTGATTATTGCCAGGAACCCATGCCGTTGTTGTGGTGATGTGCGGCGCTATAAAGCCGTGGATGTTTTCCGGCGCCTGGATAGATTAGAGATACCGTATGACCACCAGACATACCTAGCACTCCGTTGTGCATACACAGGACTTATCTGCTTCCCGCAAACGTTCACAACGAAGCCTCCGATTCCGACGTGCTTGGCAGGTGGCGATTTGGATGGAGACACCTTCTGGGTCTCTTGGAACGAGCTACTTCTTACGGGGATTAAGAATACGTACCCTATAATGGAGTATAAAGTGCACGACGGAGAGCTAAACAGCTCCAACTACAACGACATCGATCAGTCGTTGAAACGGCTTCTTCCCCCTATGAACCACCCTATTGACGACCTAGAGAGGATCATTGATATATTCCGCCATGAGGACATCAATAGGGAAAGGGATTTTTGGCCCCTAATGCCGATACCTCCAAGGACCATGGAACTCATGCGGCTAATAGTCGTAGATCGGTTGATCATAGAACATACCGTCGAGAGCTTCTTCGATTTTTCGATGGGAGTTCTCGGGAACGACCTGAAGATCCTTGGTGATATGCTGCACTTCGATCATTCGATCGTTAGAGAGCTAAGCCGGCAGAACTACTTCGTCGTTGATGCTGACAAGACTGGGTGGCGTCGACAGAATAAGAACTTCCGTAAGATGGTGACTCGTCTCTCGCATGACAACCATCTCATCCCCAAGCTCCACCCCTTCAACTTGAGTACATTCCTTCATGAGGAACAGGCTTTTAACGACGTCTTTATATCCCAATCACAACGCTGGGCTTTTTATCTCATGCAGCTCGGCCGAAGATTCAGAAGTGGGTCGTATGGGACCAATCCAAACTTACCGTCGTTGAAAGCAACAGGGAATGGTGAGGATGACGTTGGAGAACGGATGCGGAGGTTTGAGGCGTGGTACAAGACAATTGATGGGCTTGTATCCGAATGGATGAGGAAAAAGGGTGTTTCCTTGCAGAAGCGTGAGACGAAGTGTCTTATTGACACGGAGACGTCGACTCTCGAGCCGACTTGGCTATTATCGGGGTACTCGAACGTGTATTACGACGAGAATTTCCGCTACGAGAAAAGCTATACGGATCTGTTATTATACGAGTCGAAGAAGGCCACGGGAATGGCATACTCCAGTCTATTGGACAAGGAGTTGGAGCTGTTCAGAAACCAGTATGGTCTTGGTGAAGATTCTACCCTGGACGAGATCTTTCACGAGTTGCTATTACGATTGATTCCAAACTCTCGTATTCTTCCAACCGCCCTTTCTAACTTCATGTCTACCATCTTCTTGATGGAGGAACCCAAGCACCTAGCCGAGGATATCCTGGGCCTATCCTCGAAAGGGATCGAGGCGCAGCTGCCTCAAGCTATCGACCTATTCGTTAAGTTCTACCAGGAGCTTCTTCAATTCACGGACTCGAATTGGAGCGGGAGGAAGAGCGACCGTTATATGGCGTTGATCAAGAGCTATGGGTTCACTACCATCTGTTATGGTGGCCCCAGTGGGATTGATAAGGTCAGAGCATTAATCTTCTACTATCTCGGGTATGTCACGGCGATTTACCACTTCTACTCATTCTACCGGTATTACACCGAGTTCCGCAAAAGGTTATGTTTGGAACAGCGAAGAGTCTTTGATATGTACTTCTCTACTACCATGCCGGATCAGGAGGAGCTAAAAGTTCGAGTGCTAAGCTACGAGACGTTGGAACTTGTCTTTGGGAGGAGTAGTTGCATGGTTGAGCTAAGCACGGTCCGACTCGAACAGGATAGGGTGCATAGGATGGAATGGCTTATGATAAAGCGTCAATTCCTGCGGGTTATCATCTTCTGCCAGGCCATCTGGGACATCTTCGACGAAGAACTCTGTACCCTCTTTCGTAGGGCTGGTAGGGGCTAGTCCTGGTAGTCTATTTTGTCCACACCTAGGAATAAAATGTTCTTCTTTCTTCCAGCTGTCGTTCTTGCCTTGACTAACGTTGAGCGCCTCTTCGAGGCGTACCTTGACCGTTACGGGTGGGACCTTGGACCGGAAGAAAGAGAGGACGCCTTCTCGACGTTTTCTATGCGTCTCAAGAAGCATGGGGCTGAAGATGCTAAGGATTTGGATCACCTGGCAGAGCTTGTGACGCACACCGATGGCCGTGCGACTTATGGATTGACCTCTTACTTCGCCTTTAATAAGCTCCCAACAGGTTATCTTAAGCCTACTCATACATATATTGATGTGGACCCAAGTACAGGAGCTCAGACCGAGAAACCTTGTACGCACTCCTTTCATCGTCCAGACCCCTTCCCCGTGATTGAAGATACCCCTCCTTCCGTTGATCTTCGTGAGCTAGGCCTATTAGGCTCTGTTTTGGATCAAGGGAGCTGCGGTTCATGTTGGGCCCATGGGAGTGCGGCCTCTCTTGAGTCCTCGGTACGAAGCACCCGACATCTCTTCAAGGATAACCCGGACGTAGACCCACTATTCAAAGACCCGGAGTTTGTCGCCTCTGCACAGTATATCATGAACAATAGTAGGACGAATAACAATTACTGCGAGGGCGGGAACTATGAGTATGTCTCTGTCGACTATGCGAATGGCGTCCTAGATACAGTCGAGTCTCGTAAGAACTTTCCCCTTACCTCCGATAGGACTGGGGTCAACCCCCCGTATATCGAGCCCGCACAGACGCACCTCACAAAGCTCTTTTCACCCTTCCACACAGATGGGACGAAGTTCAATTGCAATCTCTCTATCATTGAGCTTTTCAACATTCCTTCTGGTAAGATCATTCGTATGCGGGATATTCAAAGGCTTAGGTCCTGGCTCGCACGTGGGCTTGCCATCCCAACATTGATGAATACACAAGGGGGTGGGCCAAATGGACAAATCTCTCTTGGAAGTTATCGCTCCGGGATTCTTGATTATCCTTGCCAGCAGCCTGGCGTCTTTGACCACCAAGTCGTGTATGTAGGCTATGGAAAGTTCCATGGTGTTGACGTCTGGCTTCTTCGTAACTCCTGGGGTGAGGACTGGGGACTTCGTGGATTCTTCATGACACCTGTCCGTGGGAATTCATTTTGCACTGAGACTGCAGCATACATCGACGTGCCAAAGTACTATGATTTCGCCCTGAATGGGACGGCTTATCAACGCCAAGCAGATGCATCCACGTACTGGGACGATTACGTAAGGAGAGATACAGAAGCTGGCTTTGATTCCGACTAGTCACGGGTGATACGTCAATTTACTGGGTAGTGAATCACAAGTCATTTATCGCCACCAGGGAAGAAGAGCCCTTCAATGACTGAGGTGTCACTCGGCCTGGTTCTCACCCACTCCTTGAGCTTCTCCTTCATATTACTAAAGGTGGCACTGTACTTCTCGAGAGTCTCGGCATTGGCAGTGGAGGCCGGTGGTGCTGCTTTTAGCTCATCAATCTGTGCCTCGTAATCCCTGATCTGCTTCCGGAGTCTCTCGTATTCCTCCTTCGTCGGTCCATCCTCCTCACCCTCAAACCGCTTCTTCTGTGACGGAGATAAGCACCGAATCAGCTTCTTGACGACATCATCTCGCTTATCAATCGTGTTCAGGAACTGTGCAGATGACTCCTCGCTCAGCTCCGCCTGCTTCTGTGCGGAGAGTTGTGCGTCAGCAAGCTTATCCTGAGCCGCGTTGATCGCAGTGATCTCCTCCTCGCGATGGCGGATTGTATCCGTCAGCTCCTTGATAGTGAGCTTCTGGCGCTCAATGATCCCATTCAGCGTCGTTATATCCTTCTCTTTCTCAATGAGTTCGGCACGGACAGTCCTCTCAAGCAACGGACTATCTTGCTCGCGAAGTAAGCCCTTGAGGCGCTCTATCTCCGAGTCTCGCTTTGCGAGCTCTTCTGAGGAAGCGAGCTTCTCGATGGTTGAATCGAGACGCTTAATCAAGTCTTCTGTAAGAGTTGGGGCTGGAGGTTGAGCTCCCGAGATGGCGCTGTGTTGAGCATCACGAACGATCCCGGACCTCGTCAGAGAAGGAGAGAGCGACGCACAAAGATGGTTGATAGCCTTGTCCTTCTCCTCAAGGGCGTCATAAAGGCGTGAAATATCTCGTGTCTCGTCCGCCTCGGCTATGCGTTTGACTGCGTCTTGCTGGGAGAGCATCGCATCCTTCATATGCTCGATCTTGATCCTCTCTGCCTCCAGCTGGTCCTTCAACAGATCCCTCTCTTGGGTAAGTGAGGCAACCGTATATTCGAGGTTCATATTCGGAAGGCCCGTCGCCGCGTTCCGCTCGTAGACTTCGCCACCTGGGAGGTAGCTCTGTAGAGTCCTTAGGAGGCTAAGGTCCTGCTGGAGCCTCACGTTCTCATCTTCAAGTGCACGAATCTTCTGAAGAGAGTCAATGTTAGGGATTGTGACAAGTGGCTGGTCAGTACGAAGGTGCCCTTGCCCAAGAGTGTCGGGGGACATGCTGATACACAACGAGGTGACGACCTGACTTTGCATCGTAAGGGCAGAGTTGAGGTCATCAATCTCCTTTCCACGGGCCTCGTTAGCTTCGCGAAGCGCGGCAATCGTCTGCTCCGCATTCTGTAAAGCATCCCGGAGAGCCACGAGCTCGTCCTCGCTGGCCATCGTCGAGAGGTATGGATCGGGTCCAATAAGACTGATGGAGTCGCCGCGCGGTGAAAGCACCTGCCCGGCACGCGGGGAAATGCTCCTAACGAGCGTCCCCACAGTATGCTCCTGATGTTCGAGCGCTTGGTTCAGATTTCTGACTTCGTCCTCTCTCAACCTCTCCGTGTCCTGAAGCGTCGAAATGGTGATCTCATGCGCCTTGATGGTGGTCTGGAGCTTCTGGATTTGTTCCTCCTGCGCCTGTTCCTTGCTCTGAAGAGTGGAGAGTTTCTGGTTCGCGGCTGCAAGAGCGTTGCGTAGAACCACGGGATCATTGCTATCCACAACTTCGATTGGCTCAGAAGTGAAAGCGGAGGCGATAGGAACTCCGGACGGGTGTTCGGTGGCAAGGCCGGACTGGATGGAGTCCGTTAGGCTGCGGACCATATTCTCCTGATGTGCCAGAGAGTCCTGTAGGTACTTAATCTGCTGGGACTTGTATTCGTTGTCGGTAATGTAGTTTGCGAGGTTCTCGCGTTCTGAGTCTGCCATCGTGGTAAGAAGCGCGATCTGCTCTTTGAGCTTGTGGACGTACTCGTTATCCTCGCCGCGGCCCTGACTCTCCAATAGTTCCCGCAAGTCGTTGACCTCCCGCGTGAGCCGCTCATTCTCATTCTTGAGAGCGGCAGAAGTTTCGTCCCCAAGGTCGCTTCGATACTCAGCGAGGAGCCGCTCCTTCTCTCGGATGTCCGTATCCATCGCCTCTGCGCGTTCGGCGGTGGTGACAACGAGCTGGCGTAGACGGTCGAGCTCCCCATCCTTCCGATTAAGGAGCCGCCCAAGGTCCTCGAGACTACGAGCTCCAAGGGCGTCCCGCACCTTATTCAGTTCCCCGGCCTTCTCTCCGATACTCCGCTCAAGCTCGGCGATCTCGTCACGAATGGTTTGAAGGTGGAAGGCCTGAGTCACGTCACCCTCCAAGCCGGCCTCAGTCAACCGCTTCACCTCCTCGAGACGCTCGCGGAGCTCTGCCCGCTGCACCTCAAGGCTCTCCTCGAGGGCCTTGTACTTAACGAATTCGCATTTGAGCTCCTGGAATGCTTCCTCGAGCTTCGGAGTGCGTTTCGACATGTCAGTAGGCGGGGGGAAGGGGACACTGGCGAAGGTCTGATGTCGGAACAAGCTCAGCTCGTGCTCCTGCTGTGCATTGCGAGAGGCGAGGTCATGAATCCGTGCGCGCTTCGCTTCGAGCTCGCCCTTGATGGCCTCGACGCGCGCCAGAGCCTCGGTGCCGAGGAGCTCGGTTGGGTCTGTGCTTTGGGGAGTGTCGGGCATTGCGGCGCGCAAGGAGTTCAACTCATCTGACATGCGCTGAACATACTCTGTCAACTGCTCAAGCCGTTTCTTTGAGGCGACGTCATCCTCGTCCTCATCGGTACTCAGACCCCTCGTCCCGAAGTCCAGGCCAACTGAGGCGCGATCATCGCCGAAGTCACTTGTTGGGAGGCCACGTAAACGACTGAAGCGGTCCTCATCTTCCTCGTCGCGGCGCTTGTAGTTCGCGAGCTCTTGTTCGCAGTCCTCGTGGTCGCGCAGAAGCCTTGCGTGGCGCTCCTTGAGGTCGGATAGCTCGGCAAGAAGGGCGTCCTTCTCCTTGGTTACAGCGGCCAACCTCAAGGCGCCCTCCTCGAGCTGGCGGGTGACATCTCCGGGCGCCTGGAGCGTGGAGAGTACGTTCTCCTTCGCCTCCAGCCGGCCAGTGAGCTCCTGATTCATGTCCTTAAAGGCGTTGACCGTAGCGACGAGTCCGCTGAGCTCCTCCAGTCTCACGGAGTGCTCCTCCTTGAGCTTATTATGGTCAGCCTGCAGGTCCATCAGCTCCTTGGCGACCTTAGTGGGGTCGTCATCGGCCAGAATCTGCAGCCGGCGCTTGAGCGCCGCCTCGGCTTGCTCCTGCTCCACAGCCCGGGCCTGAAGCCTCCGGTTCTCTGTGAAGAGCACCGCGGCCTCGCGGACGAGCTCCTCGCGGCTCATGCTATCGAACGGTGGGAGCGTGTCCTTCGACATTTTTTTGGGCGTCTTGGCGCGAAGATTTCATCAGTTCACATCTGAGATTCTTGCCCGAATCACTCGCTCGAGCCGCTCGGGAAACTCGAGGTCGGCCCGATGGAGGGC
Organism: Giardia muris; assembly: GCA_006247105.1. Taxonomy (NCBI): domain Eukaryota; phylum Fornicata; order Diplomonadida; family Hexamitidae; genus Giardia; species Giardia muris. Next base: position 1,427,032 of record CM016926.1, read on the forward strand.
TTCGAGGTAAACGCGCTTCGATGGGATCGGTCCGGGGAGGAAGTGTACTGAGCGTTCTTGATTCGAATACGCATACCCTCCACTCCAGGCCCTGACGGGCGGAGGGGCATGAAGGTGATGCGAGGTGACTATGGTCGTTTGATGAATCGGAGGTTCTTTCACCTCAGTTGCCTCGAAGAGCCTTCCTGCATGCTCGGCAGAAGGGGGGAGTAATGGGTTAGAGATCGCGTCAGTGACGGTGAGGGCTGTGCCATCAGGAAGTTTAATAGTCTTGGAGGGCTCGACTTCTCGTCGGCGGTTCTGTTGGATACGGCGTACCTGCTGGGCCCTCTCAGCAAGTAGCTGTGCGACGGACCCAGTCTCGGGACGGGAAAGTGAAGTCGAATATCGTTGAAGCAGTCTTGAAGAAAAGGGAGGTTTTCTAATGACTCGTCTTAAGATCACCCGTTTCCCATGACGGAGAAGGCAGCTGGCCTCTGCCTTAGATGCACATGTATTTTCCTGTCCGATAGGATGACTTGGATCTACAGTAACACCGATAGCTTCATCCATTACCTCTTCAAGGCCAAGGGGGTTGATCAGTGTGTTTTCAGTCCGGGAGAGGGCGTCAGGATACGTCCTGTCAAATTCGTTGAATCATGCTCTCCGAGGGAGACCGAGGGAGAGGCACTGGAGCACTGTTTTCCTTTCCAAGTGATGCCCTGGAATGTCGTCTTAAAGTGCTGGTAGCAATAGACAAAAATGGCCAGGCAGATAACACCACTCATCATTGCGGTCCAGAACCACGACTTTTGGGGAGTACGGCAGTACATCCCCATGTATGCAGGAAGACGAGGACACCAACGGCGGACCGCCTTGATGTATGCCGCGTCAGATGGCGTAGTCGATATCGTTAGGCTACTACTTAGTCACGAGGCCACTCTCCAGTCCGAAGGAGGTTTGACGGCGCTGATTTTCGCGGCCCAGAACGGGCATACAGAGTGCGTCAGGATGTTGCGCGCGAAAGAGGCTAGGATTCAAGACGATTGGGGTTGGACCGCCTTGATGTGGGCTGTACAGAATAACCATGAGGCCTGTGCCCGCTTCCTCTTAGAGGACGAGGCCTACGCTCAAAACACTTGTGGCCAGACTGCCCTTATGCGGGCAGCTTGGAGTGGGCATTTGCAACTGCTTCGTCTATTGCTCAATAAGGAGGCTTGTGTGACAGATATGAACGGAATGACGGCATTGATGTACGCAGCCCAGGCCAAGAAACCCCATTGCGTACGTGCTCTTCTTCCGCTCGAGGCGCAGATGAAATCATCCACTGGCTTTACTGCGCTCATGCTAGCAACGCTTTGTGGACACCTCAGTTGTATTCGTATGCTCCTTTGTGAGACGACTCTTCGAGGCTTTGGGTCATGCCGTGATATCGTCCTCCCTCAAGGGTCGACGGCATTGATGATCGCTGCTTATTGTGGTCATCTGGATATTGTCTCAGTTCTCTTGCCATACGAATTGGGCCTGATCAATTCGAGCGGCTATACCGCCCTATGCTACGCCTGTAAGGCTGGACACACCAACATCATCTCCCTTCTCGAACGTGAAACCGAATCGTGTATTATACGAGTTCCTCAGCCCACTCGGGGGTACACATACTTAATGCACTGCGTAGTAATCGGGGAGTTAAAGGACGTCGCCCGTGCTCTTACAGACGCACGGCGGCAAGATGAGACCGGAAAGACGGCTCTTATGTATGCTGCAGAGCTTGGGGACCTTGAAAAGGTCAAACTACTGATCCCTTCCGAACTCGAGCTCAAGGATCGAGAAGGCAGGATGGCTATCACCTATGCCACGAATGCTGGACATCTTGCATGTGCCGCTCTACTTTCTAGCGAGATTGCTGCATCAACGCGTCGGAGGAGTAACTCCACGCTTCAGGATGAAATTGAAGAAGGAGAAAAGGTCGAGGGGTATTTCCTCCCCAGTGTAGATACAAGTCATATAAGCGTTACAGAGGAGTCAGTAGAATCCGTGACTAATTCATTTGCGGAGAGCCAGTGTAACGGACAGGTATGCGGGGAGCAGAACCGTACATGTACTGATAATTTCCATATGAAAACCCAAACCATCGGGCTAGAATCTGTTTGCGAGACTCTTTCAGAGGACCTCGTTGACGCAAAAGAAACTCGAGTAGAAGCTGAGGAGGTGGGGAAATGTATTGACACGGTATGCAAGGAGCTCGCCACAAATGGTATACAAGCTCTTCGGTTTCCTAGATCTGTAGAATATAGGCTCATGCTCCCAATGAACATACTCGTGGGTGCCGGAGACTGGCGCATCAGTAATGGCCTGGAGCTATTTAAACAGCGACTGGGTGGCAGGAACGAGTCACTACATGCTGCTCTAGCGCACTATGGAAGGGTGTTCCATGAGCTTATGGCTTCATCCATGGACGATCTAACGTTGCGGTATCTAAAACATAGGAATGACGCTGTGACTGCCAATGACACACGCGAGGCCTTTCGGATGCCTGAGCTTGCAGAAGTACTATTCAAACTTGAAAGGGTAGCACGGAACACATCCGAAATGGTTTTGGGTCGGTGTACTAAGGAAGCCATCATCTGGAGACTCATACTCACCCCACTTCTGGCTTGTGAAAGATAGGTGCAAGACTCCTCTGTACTCATTCCCTTCACGGAAAGATCAATGAGGCGAATGCTCACTACGGGGTCCATGACATACGAGTCCAGTGAGATGGCCATATAATGAAGGAGATGCACATCCATTAGGTCCTTCTGCTCTTGAGAAGCTTCTAACAATAATTGATGCCGCTATCTTCTTGTAATTGAACTGGAGCCTGGTATGGGAAGCAGTGAATACCCCGGTCCCGTACTGCCACAAACATACTATTCGTCTTCTTATCGTAAACGATTCCCAAAATATCGATTCCTAGACATTCCATCGCCGCTGATGGTTGAGAGTCTGATAGGTCGTAGAGAAGCACCTGGCCATGCCCGTTACAATCGGCATAGTAGACTCGGTCTCCAACCCGAAGCAGTTTGGTACTAGGTATAACCTCTGGTAAGGACCTATCCTGTAGTGGTGGACATTGAACGAACCTAGTGACTCGTTTCTCCTCGAGAAGACAGATCCACTGAGGCCGTGGGAACCAAAGAGGATCATTACCTTCTAGTCTTTTGAGTGTAGGGTGTCCAGTGGGTATTCCTTTCAGTGAAAGAGTTGAAGTAATTGTGACATCACTTGACAGGACCTCCTCCGGCTTGACCTGAAGCCCTAGAAGGTGTTGGGGTATGAGCTCGGCGGGGTAATTGGATAAGTTCAGGGTTGGGGGTGAGAGTTCCGAAAGGTCAAGACTATAACGAGAGCTCCCTTCCCGTGCCGACTTAATCAAGATCTCCACTCTAGTCTTATCGGCTTTAAGCTGCAAGATGGCTTCGATGTCACCGAACGCATTGACTGACCCCTTGGCACGATACGGCTCGGCAATTCCAGACGCCTGCTCCAAACCGCTCACAGGGTCCGCTGGCATTCTGTAGAATGACTGACTCAGGTAGATGTTCTGAATGTGGGTATAAAACCGATCAACGGGACGACAGAAACAAAGCATCCCCGTGGCTGATGAGAGATGCAACAGGGCGACCGGGATTGAGAAGACCGTCACGCAATAGTCCTCACCACCGACCATGAGGACTATATTCTCCGTCGAGGTGGTCGAAGAGTCAAGAAGACCATCTTCCGGACAAAGCCAACAAAGACAGGTCGCGATATCAGGCCACATCTGTGTGTAGCTGATCTTCTCGAACGCCATCTGGAGATATAAGGCGTCCGGATTTGCGGCCGGACCAAAACAGTTGACGACGTCAAAGACAAGGGACGTCTTAGGTCTCGAATGATTAGATTGCACCACCGCCAATATATCGCTGATATAGATATCCATGGGTAAGGTGGAAAGGGTTTCTGAGGCCATCTCCAAGTACTCTAGACATTCCATGTATGCCTCTTGACAAGCCTTGCAGATAAACGGCTTCTGTTTCTTCAATGACGTAATGGTCCGTCTCCGTTCCTCTTTCCCCATTTGCTGGATCCTTTCTAGTTTATCAAAGGCATCTAAGCAAGAACATTCTTGCGCCGTCTCAGAACAGAGTGGAAAGAAGTTTCCAATGCCTGCACCCTTAAGGACTGCAAGTGGCTTCCGAGTTCTTAGATCAACGAGGAGAACAGACCCAGTATTCATCCCCGCGGCAAGAAGGGGAAGGTGCGGATGCTGTGCCAGTCCGACACAGTATATTTCCCGATTCTCCTCGAAGCTGAGGCGAAGGTGTTGGTTCCGAAGGTTGATTGTGAGCGTACGATCCGATCGGAGCACACGTATGTCAGGAACCAAAAGAAGAAAGCCCTTCCGAAGCCCAATGGCAAGCCCTTGAGTCCCATCAACGTCATAGACACAGATTCGGCTTGCCTTCCCTGGTAACTTCATCGAGGTTAGTCTATCAAACGAAGTGCTTATCCTATGAAGAGTGGTCCGTGCCGTGAAGAAGAGCCACCCATCCGTACCCTCCATCAGCTCGACATCCGGGGCATCGAAGTGGACCGTTGGGGAGGGCGCTAGACTATCATTATCTACAGACAAAACAGAAATCCGAGGCATGCTTTTTTTGAGCCTGAGTAGACTAAGTCTTCCTGGGGTGAGCGTCATAATCGAGACGGAGACTATCGCGGAGTGTCCCAGGCTGAAGGCCGTTGCGGCAGAGTTCTATCTCAAAGGGTTCTCCTCCCCACCACTCACGGAGGGCCTTGTGGGGCGTACCGCAGTCTTCCTTGATGAGGATGGTGGCAGCCATGCACTCCGTCGGTTAGCCCTCCGTATCTTGGACTTAGCCGAAAGCTTATCGACACGTCCAGGACTTTCTCAGAAAGTATCAACAGAACCACTACATACTACCGTTGTTGGCCTCACCCATACCCCCGTCGACATCAATGATAGCCAGATGGTGTGCCGGGCGCTTCGGAAGACTAGCCCCCTCCTTTCCACACTCGAACAACGCTTACGAGCTCGTATTGAACTTCGAATGATATTGGAGCACCTCAATAGATTACTATTCGACGTTGCCGCAACCCTAGTACGGTACACGGAGATGCTACACCTGGACGAGCTCCCATACTCGATGCTACTCGAAGAGGAGATAACGAAGACGAAGGAGGCGGTCACTGAGGCGGAACGGCATTGCGCTGGGACGGCGAACGGGCACACGGCCGTCGTCGAACTCTGGCATGCCTTTCATGCGCTCTGCCTTGATGTCGGGACGGATGAGGGCGTAAGGACGCAGGTGGAAGGGCCCAAGATTCAAAATGAGTGAAGCGAAGCAGGTGCCAAACTCTGCCACCCAGGTCCTGCCAACGAAGGCCGTGATCTGTGGGGGAGAACTCCTCCTGCCTGAGCGCGTGGTGATTAACTGGGACGACACGAACTTTGACAATTACTTCTACACTGACGACGATGACGATGGCGTCAAGCCCGCCTCCAAAAGCCCGGTGAGCTCTCCCGTCCGTTATCGGGTGGCATACAACCTTGGGGACATCTCCCCGCAGCGCTGGCCGGCGTCCTTATCAACGAAGCAAGCTCCTGCACCACCTGCACCATCTGTACCACCATCTCTATCTCAACCACCCATTTCCCAACCACCTCCTCCCATTCAGCGAGTCCCTGACAAGCCTTCTCTTGAAAAGGCCCCAGCGGACGATCCAGTGGTCGACCTGAACGTGTATCAGAAGCTTGCGGCCTCGACGGTTTCCACCGTTGAGGAAACGACACGGGCGGCTGCCGCCGCGGTGGCACGTGCTCAACGTATAAGGAATATCCTGGCAAACACCCAAACGGGTGCGCTTTCACGGGGAGGTGGGCGTACCCCTTCACCTCAACCCGATGGTCATGGACGCTTAGTAATTGCGCAAAGTGGGATCAAAGACGGTTATTCCAACAACCCGCCGCAACGGGCCGGTTCTATTCGGCGAGACCCAATTGAGCCTCGACAAGCGAGTCGTACTCGAGGTAGTGTTGACCCCGCCCTCATAAAGGTATCCCAAACGGACCAGAAAGAGGCCTCACGGAGTATCTCGATTCGTGGTATGCATACGAGCACGAATACACGCGTGGCAAGCCCAGACGTGAGCGGTCGCACATATCAGCACCACCCAATCCCACCAGCGTATCCTCCAAGCTCAATGGGCTGGCCTGGGGCGGAGCATTCTCAGACTCAAGCCGCTCTTCTAGCTGGCACCGGTCAGTATCGCCAGGTCTCTCCAGCGCGGAATGGTGCTTCTCCAATACAATCGCGTGCACGTGCTTCAGAGTACCTACAACCCCCACCCTCACGCTCGTCGATATCTCTTAGTCCGAGTCGCTATCGGGCAAATAGTACCGGGCTAGATTCACAAGCGCCTAGTACATACATTCCAAAGATGGTTTTACCTGTAGGAGGAGAGCACCTCAAACAGACAGCATCTCCTCCTCGTCACCCGGTCTCGCGCACTGGGGGGACACGGACGCTAACACAGCCGATCAGGCCGAACGATAGCCCCCATTTGAGCGAGCTCCAATATATGCAAATGGCGCGGACGAACACTGTCCAGGAGGTGGCGACAATGAGGCCACATGACGTTCCCTATAGTGAGGCGTCGGAACGAATCCGTAGGATCACAGCGTTGATGAACTATCAACGCGACCGCGCGGGAAAGTCGCCTCGCATGCTTCGAGGATCTCAAACTTCGCAAGCCGATGCTCCATATCTACCACATGGCTACTAGGCCGACGACGCACACTTATGTCCTGTAGATGATGTAATTATCGACAATGGCGTGACAGCGGGGACAGGCCTTTCCAATTAAGCTTGCGGCACATCTTTCGCAGACACAGCAGTGCTTGCAGGGGTCAACGATGGTGTTCTTCGGCGTTGAGAGGCAAACGTCGCACATCCTCTCCCTATTGGCTCCTTGTAAGATCAATGAGGTCGTAAGCATCTCCTTCAAGCGCTCAATAAGCAGGTCCAACAGGTCACTAGGAAGTTCCTCGAGTTGATCCCAATTCAGATTCCTACAGATCATATCCAGTTCATCTCTGGGGTCATCCAATGACAAGGCTGGTATCTGTTGGTTACTCGGCAATGCATCCTTGGAGCTTTGAAGCTGTTCCTGCAAGTATGTCACCATGCTTCTTAATCCCTCACGTTCTTTTTCAACCACCTGTAATGAGTGAGTTAATTCGTGGCTCTTTTTTTCCAATTGGTGGTTAGCTTCCTTCCATTCTCGATTCTCCTTGAAAAGCGTCCCATTCATTGCATGGATCCGTGTGAGAGAGTTCTTGAGGCTATTAATGGTCTCATCTTGTTCCGCTTCCTTCTGCTTCAGATATGCTTCTGAGAACGCGAGTTTATCATCACTTTCGAGCTTGTCGGTAAGGTGTTTGACCTCCCAACGAAGCTTTCGTATTTCGGTGTCTTGTTGTTGGAGTTTCTCTCGCAAGGCAATCACATAGGGGTTATTCTCATTACCAATACCCATGGAAGTCGGAGACCCACGCGGTAACTTCTCGTGCTTCCCAGTGAAGGGGGAGGGCTCCAGGGGATACTGCTGACACCAGGCCTCCGGGACGGTCTCATACTCCTTCAAGAGGGCTACACACTCGTGCTGCTCATTCAACAAAGCATGCATCAGAGCGTTGCAGCCGTTTGCATCTATGCGGTTATTCTCGGCCGGGATCAATGCACTGACGACCTCGACGTTCCCTAGGATAGCGGCATGCATCAAGGCGGTTCTTCCCTCCTCGTCGGTGGCAGAAACCCCTTCTCGTATCAGTTTCCTCACCTGCTTGACATCACCATTACGCGCTGCCTCGATCAATGACATTCCTTGTTCACGAGGCTGGATGAGCTTGTGGAATGTCATCAACTAGACCAGAAGAGGGATCTTTTTTGTTCACTTTAATACCACTGCTATTTTTTTGGCCTAGACGCGATCGCTTGATCGCGCGATCGTGTGAGCAAACGATGTAGTCTCTCCTCTACCCTCCTACAGGTTTGCTAGATACGCGTCGATGTCTGCTGGCGGCTCCCCCATGCTCGGGGGTAACGGGATTCCTGGGGAGGAGCGTCGGGAGCGAGAGGAAGAGCAACTACAAAGCGAGAGCGAGCTTGGAGACAAGTTGTTCGCCGTGCATTGAGTCCGTAGATCGGAATAGTCATGGGCCTCCAGGAAGAGCGAGTTCAAGGAGAACCTCGAGCTAGTCAGGATGTGATACAGAGGGTAATGGGAGTCCGGGTCCACCCCGTAGAGCCTCACACTCCGTAACGTCCGTGGCAGGGAGGCGAAGATCCTAACATCTTTGACGTTTCTCACACTTGATAAACTCAGCTCGACTAGCTTCGGTAGGCTCCGGCATAGGGTCTGGATGTCGGCGTACGTAAAGTTCTGGTCAAGAAGCTCCACGCGGCGGATGCTCCGGGCAGGGTTTGAAAAGCGAACAGTACGAGACATACTACCCTCCCGAGACCCCTCGTCCGTCCCCACCAGACGGCCCAGGTGCTCACCGAAGCTCGTTGCGAGGTCACCGACCGTCAGGTCCCGGCCAGCGGGCCGTGTGGCCCGAGAGGAGGGCTCAGGCTCATTCATATTATTTTTGCCCTGTGATTTACTACTTTCCATAGAGGGTCCACTGCTGCAGGCGGGAGAACTTCGCTTGGGTCCCTCGCAGGTCGCTGAGCAGCTCGGATGTCCTCTGCTTGCGCTGGCTCACCTCCTCGAGCATCCGGTCCAAGCTGTTTAGAAGGTCTGTATCGTCGTCTCCTTGTTCAAGCTCGGCTAGATGCCTTTGGATGTCCACGGTGGTCAAGGTCCGAGCCGAGGGAACGCGGCCTCGAGGGTGTTGCAATGAGATGGGGTGGTTTGTATATTTTTGTGCGAGTGAGTCATCAGACATAACTGTATCGTGCACGCGGTGAGGCGACGGCTGCAGATTCGTCCCGGCGATGGGCCGATTCAGTTGATCACGTATTGCGTCATGGACATTAGTTATCCCAGTGATGAAATCGATAATTTGATCGTCTGACGCCCTGCGAATGGCACCGCTCTGCTCGGCCGTAAGCCTCTCCGGGTCGCGGATGGCTGGGCGGGCGCTTCTCGGTGGCTTCCCAGAGCTTGAGACACGCGAATCCGAAATGCTCACGGTCGTCATAATCGTTGCGGTAGGAACGGAGCTTACTGGAGTGATGGGTGATGCCTGTACCTGCGCCCCCTCGACCTGCACCATCGGCCCCACTGGTCCTTGTCCCATTGGTCCCATTTGCAACTGTCCCAACTGTACCTGCCCCGGTGATGGCTGATCAATTGGGATACCCTGACTTACAGGGGCCGCTAAGACGGGGATCTGAGGGTGCAGTTGGACTGGTACTTGTGGGGGTGGATGCGGGATTGGTCCCAAGGCGACTTGGGGCACACTTGAAGGCCAGGCTGGTGTAGGCATCGGCATGGACTGAGCCATCTGCGGGAGATACGGCTGTATCCTGACGCTTGGATGCTGCCCGTATGATCCATACGGGCCCGAGTTCACGATCGTGAGCCCGGGAGCATGTTGTGGCAAGGAGCCTCTATTTCCGAGTGCCGGTGCGCTATGTTGTAGGGTGGTACTAGGATATGAGACCGGGGGAGGACGAGCGCCCACATAGATGTTATGAACTGGTTGAATCGTCGGATCTTGCTGTGTAGTAATTTCCACGGCACGAGAGTACTGTGGAGGTGAAACGTATGGAGGCTGATATGTGTGAGTTGTTAGTGGAGGAGGCGCACCCCTTGACCCTGATGTAGAAGGGGGCGGTAAAGAAGTGATCCTCTCAAAGTCTTGCCCTACAAAGGCCTGTGGAGGCACGGTGGACCCCTTCGGTGCCAAATATTGAGGTTGAAAGGATGATACGTTCCCTTGTGCTGGTGCTGGTGGTGGTGGAAGAGGAATCCCAGGGGGAAGTGCAGAAATGATTGGGACATAGTTCTGTTCGTTAGGACGAGTTAGGACGGCATCCGACGTCATGGGGATCAAGTCATCATTCAGCTCCAGTTCCGGCTGTTCAAAATGACGTTCTGGGTTATGGGATTGCGAACGAGAAGATAGACTGGCTGCGGATGGACGAGTTGATGAAGGAGTTGGCCGCGTCGATACCTGGACTCCGGAGCTCCCCGCACGCGCAGGGGTAAGAAATGTCGGCCGTGACGCCTCCATTTGTCCCGTACTCGGTTTTCGTGCCGTTACCATTCCTTTCGTACGTTCAGGACTCCAGCTCTCTAACGCCCGCTGGAGCTCTTCGAGACGTGGTTTAAGGCACCGATACGCATATTGTACGGCCTTCTGCTCGGCTTCCTCGAAGGAGTCTACTCCTATTGCATCATGTTCTTCAACATCTGGAATGGTTAGAAGGACCCCATCAAGAAGAGCGAGGCCGTGAGCCTCAAAGCCCTTACGAATGAGGAAGTATACGCCCTCATGTGCCCTTCCAGCGGCCGTCAACAGGATGGCGGCCCCGTGGACGCTAAGGAGTGGGCTTAGAGCCTCATCGAGATTGTTGATATAGATTTCACGGTCCTCAAGGACCTGTGTGATATAGGAGCGGTCATTCAACCCCGTCGTCGAGGTTGCCATGTCGATTAGAGGCTTGCAATGACAACTGTCATTGGAGCAGCTCGCCTCGACATATACCATTAGTGGGTGGATAAAAGTCAGGGTCCCATGAATGACGAGGTTGCAAGCGAGGCGTACGAGATAGTCGAAGAAGGGGGGCTTAATCTTTCCTCGTAACGTCAAGATGAAGCGTATGGACTCGATACTCATTGCGTTTGTCTCCTGGAGCTCTTCACAACACGCCTGGAAAGCTTCTAAGATTTCCAGTTGTGCCTCGGTCAATGAAGGACGTACCCCCGTGAGAGAAACGTCTTGTGGGACGTACATCGGGTCATGCGTGATCCAGAGGCACAGGTAGAGGGCTTGTTCGAGGCGTAGCTCGCATAGGTCGTTGTAAATTAATCGAAACACTTGAAAGGCAGGGAAGTTGGTGAGCGTTGGGACCTTCTCCGGGTCCACGTGCAAAGGCTTAGGAGAGCCATTCAGCATGAAACTGAGTGAACTATTGTGTAGAATGGAACCAAGAATCGATGATAAGCCTGGCGTGGTGAGGAAGCAGAACTCTTGAAGGGTTGTCGACCCATATAGGAACGAGTACTTCTGGACCACCTCTTGAAGTACGAGCCTCGAAATCTCCTCGGCTAACGGAGGAAAGCGCTCTTCGATTGGACTCTTAGTTATGATGTTAATGTTGACGGAGTCGCTCAAATATGGGGCACAGATGTTCACGAGGTAAAAAGGGAGCAAGGGGACGGTTGAAACCCGCATACTGATGAGCGAAATGCACGCCCCATCAAGGAAGTGGAGCTTACACTTCCAGGCGAGCACTCGGGTCAACTGAGCGAAGAAGGCTTGGCGTTGCTCATCCACCCTATTTCCTGTGCAGGCGATAAGCTTCACGTACCAGTCATGTGCCAGACAGCAGAACCCACACGTGGCGATAACGAGTTGATAATACAAGTCCTGACGTGAAGATCCTGGTTCCTCATCGTCCTGTAACCCCCAACGGACAAACTCTTCAAGAGATTGGGCCGATGATGCAAAGAGGCACGTCAGCTTCAGGAGGATGATTGCAACATGCGCAACGAGCCGCGCATGGTTCGAGGCACTCGCACTAGTTAGCATCGTACGTGATGCCGTTTCATATCGTCCTGGTGAAGACGGTTGCGAGGTCTCGGAAATGGTTACGGCATTAAGCTCTTGTAGGCGTGCATAGAAGAACGCCTTTGTAGGACGGAAGTTATCCATAATAGACTCGACGATGGTGCGATACAATCTTTCGCCAAATACCGCGGCAAGAGGGTGAGGGCGCGAGAAATATGTCCGTAACAAGGCGCCTGTAATGACGAAGACCGCGTCATACAAGTCATGATACGTCGCGACTTGTAAGGTCTGAAGTAGAAGGACTTCGGAATTGGCTGTGAAGTCCCCAAAGACAAGTTTGCAAGCGGCAATGAGTGGTTCAAGAGTGCGAATGATTGTGTCTCGAACATGTGTCTCGACTAGAACGAGAAACTCGAAGTAGGCGGCTGCCACGGCCGGCTCTCGAAGGTTCGAGACGTTCCCCTCGAGATCAAGGCATTGGTTGAGCTCCTGAAGCCTCTGTGAAAACCTAGTGGTAATGATTTGCGTAGCAAGCTTAAAGGGGGAAAGACAAAAGGTAGCATATGCCAAAAGCGTAAGATACTGGCGCAGCTTCGTGGTATATCCCTGGGTGTCATGGCCTAGGAATGAGGGGATGGGAATAGGAAGGCGTCGAGCCAAGTGAATCATCGCAATGCTGTGAGTCTGAAAAGACCAACGTTCTGGTTCCTGAATCCCCAGCTGATTGTATGCTAGTGCAAGATGCAATATTTTAATGGAACGGCCCAGCCGAAGCACTAGGTATCGCCCATCAATAAAGGCGAAGCTAGTAATGAGAGGGTCTGCACATTGTCCAATTGATAGGATCGGGCCTGTCGTCACGAAGTTCGTAGCCAGGAAGCTCCAGGGATTCCGCTGTCCCATGGCATCGGCCTCAAGGTCATCCCTTCCATGAGAAAGTAGGCTGACAGTACAGAAGGTGTTTGCTGCACTGACGAAGATAAGTACTCCGGAGTACTCCAAAGCGTACAGCGCTCCATCCTTCGTCCAGGAGAGACGAATATTGGGCGAGCTCACGGCCAAACGCGCATGTGGAAGATATGATAGGAGCATACTATTCAGGTTCTGACAAAACACAATGGGGTTCCCACTGATTTGACTCTCAAATCTTGAAGCGCGCTCAACGCTCCCACCCTCCAAAGGACAACCACAACGGCAGGTTATGACAGTCATGGTAATCTTGGTCGGGGGAGAAATTCCTTTGGAGAGATCCAATGTTGGGATGCGAGAAGAGGCTGGGTCGTCTTCCTCCGCCTTGGGAAAGTCTATGTGTGCCAAATTCGTATACGTTTCCAGGTTAGCATCGAAGTCGAAGAGGATTGGGATGTGTAATAGCTGCCCATCGTAGACCAGGACAAGCATGTGACCAAAGGGAGAGAGAGAGGCAAAAATGCTACTGGTCTGCTCTCTAGGGTGCTGGAGTGGTATGCAAAGAGGCCGAAGCATCCGTGGTTGCCAAGTACGAAGAGGGCCATCTTTTGGCATTAAGGTGTCAATGTTGGTGATCTCACAACGAAGCACACAGCGCTCGACTAAGATGTCGCTTGTCCCAGCGACCGCACGCACTGCGATAAGAGTGCTGTCGTAGGTATATTCATCATCTGAATCCGGAGGGAAACAACAAGCATAGGCTACCGCCTGAGAGCTAACCTCGCCAAATATTCGAAAGGACTGATAGAAACAGGGCTTTCCAGGGACGACCGTTTTCGAGTCGGCAAGGTAGACGTCACCGCACGCCCGAATCAGCCCTATGTCAGCGAAATCGCTCACCGCAACGGCGACGACCCGCTGGGAGTCTTGGAACGCGAAGGTCGAGAAGGGTCCAAGGTATGACGCCGCAGCCTTAGGACGCATCATCGAGACCCGCTTGAGCATCTTCTGGTTCGAGAGGAGCATTACCTCTCCTCGAGCCCCGATTGGCGGGTAGTAGAAGCTTGCCGTGTGCTGTAATAGTATGGCCTGGTTAAGAAAGACAGCCACGAAGACTAACTTGTTAGGGGACAGGGCGGTGAGCTGCACAACGGGCTCGACGTCATCCAGAAGCTCCTCCTCGTGCGCGAAGGACAGTGTGAGCGCATTCCTGGTCTCGATGTCCAAAGCGGGAGAGGGGATCTCCCACTCCTGTAGTGGGGGGGCGAAGACAGCTCCGAGAATGAAGCGGGCGATGGCCGGAGGAAGGATGAGGCTCGGATCGGGGTCTCTGACGCTCCCCGCTAGTGCTGCACTCGTAAGAGGTAAGCCCGGCTTCATTTCAAAAAAGTACGTTGTTAATTGACGTCACTCCGCAGCAAAGTGCACGATGCTGATCGACAGACCCCCCAACCGCGCAGCCCCGAGCGTCTGGGTCGGGATTCTAGCCTCTGCGTGTCGGTACTGCACCCCGACGGCGCTTCTCCGGCTTGCGCGGGCGGCTGCGGACACCTACGCCATCGTCTGGGGCTATGCGAATAGTGAGCGACTTACCATCACTTTGGCCGAGGATGATCCCGGAGGCGCCGGGCGGGCTTGGGCCGCCTTCCTGGGCTACTTCTGCGTGATGCCACGTTGGACCCTTACGCTTCCTCGAGGGATCTCAACGACCCTTCTACTTCGCCAGGAGGATGTGGGGGCAATTGTGGGGCTTCTCCGAGCACTGGACCGGATACTGGCGTACTCTAGCACGACGCTCACCTCTTTGACCTGCAACATTGACCTATTGACACGAGAGATACTTCCACGACTGGGGTGTCTTCGAAGCTTGAACCGGCTAGAGCTCTGGCCGGCTTATGCGCCCTTGACGACAGGCTTTTATGAGCAGATCAGCGGCTTAATGATGGAACCCAGGAGTCTGGACGATTCAAACAATATCTCTTTCTCCTGGCAGGAGGAGGTGGGAGAACCAGACTTAAAGCTTCGTCCACCGTCCTTAGCTGACTTATGGGTCCATAATGATGATCTCATTGATTCCGACCTACCAGATTACTACTCTTCACAGAGTGTACAGACCTCGCAGACATACACCTCTCCGAAGTACCCCGTGTCGAAGCTAGGCGTCCCGCGATTTCGAGAGATCTTTCAGATGACAACCACCTATCCAGTCCCTATGATCTCATTAGAGCAGGGACGAAGCATATCTGAAGAGGATGACGTCATCTGGTTCCTTTTCGAGCACATCACGAGCCTACGGCACTTAACGACACCGATAAGCGTACTAAACAATGTCCAGCCAGATGGACAGATGGCGCAAGTGTTGAGCACAATGCCGCCTCTTGCCCTCACCTCACTTGTCACTCCTCTCATCATCACCGCTGGGGAGTTATATCTGGGGTATGAACTGACCCTGAGATATGATATGTTCCAGCGATTATATACCCTGGTCCTGCACCTCGAATCGTCTATTAACTACCAGGGCGTTGTCATAGATCATCAACGGCTGCAGAAGCTTATCCTTCACTCCCGTCGAGGGGTTTGCGTCTGTCCACAGCTCAACCTTCCGAGGCTTCGTAAGGTCTACTTTGACCTGATCGTTGATGGGGCCGAACTGGAGGCGAAGCCAGCCTCTTGCTCACGCCCATACCTGCTTGACCTCGACAAGCCTTATACAGGCGTTTACATGGATGCTGCTAGCCTCCTATCGATGTTCCAGCACTCTCCTTCTCTAGAGGAGGTCGATGCCGTCTACTCCGACTACATCTCCGCTGAGATGCTGGACGATGTTCTTAAAGATACCGTCCTGACTAGGTTGAAACGCTTTCGCCTGCGGTTCTTCTTTCAAGGAGAAGGGCACGTCAGTAAGGGGTTCACCTCCGCCGCCTTCTCTACCCTTGTGCATCGGATGCCTAATATCCATAAACTGACCTTGGCAGGGATTCGCGACGAGTTTTGCGATTCTCATATCGCTTGTCTACTCAAGTGCTGTCTCAACCTTTCCCAACTCTCTCTTACCGCCCGGAGTGATATCCTCCCAATCTCCGAGCGTTTGACCTGCTCCTGTGACTCGGATGTTCTTATAGATCAACATATCAAGAGTTCCTCAACAGAATCAGAACCAGACAGTTATAACCCTTTGTCTCTGACACATGCCCAGGAGGTACAGAAAGCTAGCCAGCTCGAAGTTATCAAGTTCAAAGGCTTACAGATAACAGATCTTACACTCTTTCGCTTTGGAATATTGGGAAGGGTCGATAAGCTCACCATTCTATGGCTAGATAGCCTACCACGGATCAGCACCATCGGTATCGGATTCCTCATCTGTCAAAACGTCCTTTTCAGCTCAGTCCTTGTATCTCCAACTACGACCGTCCCCATCGTCCCAGACATCCTTGAACCCTTGACTTCTTCACGGCTTTCTTCACAGATCCGTAAGTACAAGACGGCCGGAGGCCTCCCCTCGGTGACGTACATTTTTGAGGATCAAATGGCTCCTCGATTGACAAGACCTCTCAAACCACGTCGCCATTGGGTTAGCCGGAGCGCAGTAGTTAAGCACGTCCCTTGGACAGAATGCAAAAGCGACGAGTCCTTCACTGGGGACTCCCCAATGAACCTGAATGGGACACTGGTTGACGACCTCTCTTCATATCTCTTCGAGGAGGAGTATAACATACCTAGCCCCACGAGGAGCAATACAACCAGCAGTTCCCATCAGCTAGTAAGACAGACTACTAGATGCTACTCTCAAGCACCACAAGTATGCCCTAAATCTCACAAAGCGCAGACTGTGCCTCTTCAATTCGATGATTCGAAACGGGCTACAGGTGAGGAACAGCCTTCAGCACGCTTATTACATCATTCCTCATTGGACCCAGGAGTCCCCTATGGTCTCACTTGTCACAAACCAACCCTTCCAGTCCTAGACAAGCCACGGTTAGAGTGGTCAACAATTGAGTGGCTGATGTCCCAATGGACTGTTGATTCTTGTCTGGAACGCTTATCGATCGTCGCTTGTAGCTGCGTCGATATCAACGTGGCCACCGCCATCTGTCTCTGTGCCAGCCCCACTCTCAAGCACCTGCAGCTGCGACTCGCATGTGAGCTCACCGAGAGCGCACTTTCCTGCGTCCTCCGTGCACATGGTAGTACTCTACGGCGTTTGATCATACCCCCGCTCCCCGAGGAGGGGCGCGCCCAAGACTTTCTCCTGGGTGTCCGCCTTCATCATCCGCGGCTCGAGGTCGTCCAGACGTGGCGGGTGACCCGGCCAGAGTTCTTCGCGGACGATATTTCCAGGTAGGATTTCAAAAACACATGAATTGTTGTGCTCGTAAGCAGAAGGATAAGGAGAAGGCCGTCAAGAGCCAGGTCCAGGACGAGAAGTCGTTCGCCATCCTCGAGACGCCTCAGGATAAGGAGCAAGACCCGGTACGCGCAGAGCTCGGGTCCTACGAAGACGCCCCCCTGCTCTCCGAAGAGGAGGAGGAAGAGGGAGAGCTCGAGTCTCCGCTTACAATCAGCGCCGTCCGGCGGAAGAAGGATCTCACTGGGGAGGACGAGTTGGAGACCGATAAGCCTGAAGAACCTCCTCAAGGACGAACCGAGGCTGAACTCACGGCCTGCGTTCAAGCCGTCTCTCGTGCCGCCCAAGAGGCCGTGGCGCAAATCGCCGCAGCGACGGAGCAAGCCACCCGGCATGTCAGCTATGTTGATCGCACCCTTAGCCCACAACCCTCGGATCTAGCAGTCTCGCTTTCGAATTCTCCTTCGGCATCCCCTCTTCCTCAACCACGGACATATACCATTTATACACGCGATCCGTGCGGAAAGGAGATCTATCCGACCGAGGATGGCCGTGGCGAAGTCGCTATCATGTTTGAGGACGAGTATCGCTATGCCCTCGACGAATTCGGGAACGAGTACTACCCACGTGACCAAGATGGAAACGAATACTACTTGCATCGGACACTCAAGGATGGCAGTCCTGGAGATGAGTTTTACGCAATAGATAACGGTGGCGACCAGTACTACGCAAAGAAGAGTAATACCCTTGAGTACTACGCCCGGGCCGCAGACAAGACCGAGCTCTTTGCCGTGAACAGCAACGGCGACGAGGTCTATGTCCGTAACCTCGACGACATCGAGATCTACCCGTACGATAAGGATGGGATGCCACGCTTCGCCCGCGATCGGGACGGGAATGAGATGTATGCGTATTCGATCGACACCTCACGCGAGATCTACCCCGTCGGGAAGTCTCGCGACCAGCTCTACGCTCGTGACGCTGCCGGACGCCAGCTCTACGCACGAGATGGGACCGAGAGCGACTACTACGCCCAAGACGCGCTTGGGTGCGGCTACTTTTGCCTGGACGAGATGGGCAAGCCGTACTACGCCCACGACGCCCAGGACAATGAGATATATCCGCGAGATAGTAGCCGCAACCTTGTATTTCTGCGTCAGACGACTTCTGAAGGGGCAACAGAGGTTTATGCGCGGGCTGCTGATGGTGGGGAATATTATGGGAAAGGAGCCAATGGAGATGAGACCTATGCTACAGACCCACGGGGGAACCAGGTCTATGCACGTACGGCAGAGGGATTGCAGCACTATGCCCAACTCGCGTCTGGGGCTGAGCGCTACGCCATCACGGCTCAGGGCTACGAGTATTACTGTGTCACTGCTGCGAACGACGAGGCTTATGCTCTCGATGCCCAGGGTAACGAGTATCCCGCTGTCTGTCGCAACTGGTGCACTTGCCCACCCCCTGTTGGGAGCACAGACCAAAGCCTCATCAGTGGAGATACTCATGGGGGACAATTCCCAGTCTCGGCGACTCACATGCTCACACCCCAGCGCCGTCGTAGCTCGACCCAGCTGACGATCCACAACGCCGCGACGACGCTACCACGGGAGGGCGTCCACCCATACGTCCGCCGCTATGCCCGCCTTGCTTCGGGCGAGTATGTGTATCCACGCACGCAATTCATGTCTCAGTTCGCGATCACCGACCCGAACTACTGTTCGCGGTGCACCTCGGGGCTGATGCGTATTTCCTCAGATGCGATGAGCGGAGTCTGGTACTTGGCTGCTGACGGGAAGTGTCAATACCCACACCTCGAAGGCGTTGAGATCTATGGTTGTGATGTAGAAGGAAACGAGGTATATATCAAGGACCCTGACGGGAAGCAGCGCTATGCCTGCGGAGCCGATGGAATTGAGTTCTATGCGAGGAATGCTGAGGGTAAGGAATACCCTGCTATCGACGCCAAAGGACTGCCTCACAGACCTTGCTCACGTTCCTTTAAGAGGCAGGGTAAGTGAATTTAGAAGGGAACGCTCGGGGTAGTGATCCTAATCATGAGAATAGATGGGTTGGAAACGATAATGGATTGCACCGAGTATCTCGTCCCCGACTCCTACAATACCCGGAATATCCCACGAGCGGCGTTTGTTGAGGACATTGGAGCCTTCGTGGGGACCTTCGACGGGGACTGTGCAGCCTGCATTGCGTCCCTTCAGGAGACGCTGGGGAAGTACAACCTCATGCTCGACGCCCTCCGTAAGCAGCGGGACGGCCTTCGTGCGTCGACGGCAGAGCTGCGGGAGAATCTTGACGCCATCTCGCACCTTCAGGACCGCTTTGAGGAAGCCTCCGAGGTCGACGTCCGGTATGAGCTTGCAGCTGGAGTATACGCTCGGGCCCGCATCCCTCGAACGGATCGCATCTCCCTCTGGCTCGGGAGCGGTGTCATGGTGGAGTATCCTCCAGAAGAGGCTCGAGCACTTCTCTCGAAGAACCTTGCAGAGGCCGACGCAGCCATTACAGACCTCGAGCAGAACATCCAGTTCCTTAAGGAGCAGGCGACCACCACAGAGGTTTGTATCAGTCGCGTCTTCAATTGGGACGTTCAGAACCGCTCCCATGGGAGGTTACCAAGTGAATCTTAATGATGGCCTCAGTCTCGAACTTAGGGATCAAAGAGCTATTTCGTCCATAATAGAAGAGGAGTTTGTATTCATAAGAGCGAATATATTCACTTCGCCTTTGAAAGGAGCGCAACACATTCCTCCTGCCCAGCTTCGCGAGCGTAATCAATCGCGGCTTTCCCATCCTTGTCACAGATCGCGTTCTCGCACAGTAGTGCTTGGCAGATAGCCTTGTGACCGTTGCGGGCAGCAAGCATGAGTGCGGTTTGTCCCTGTGAGTTCTGCTTCCGAGCTTCAAGCTTAACAAGCGACTTGACGACCTTCAGAGAGCCCTGCTCCGCTGCAAACATGAGCGCGGTCATCCCCTCCGAATCCTGGATCCCCGCCTCAAGTTTGGCTAATGTTTTGGCTAATGCCGGATTTGTGACGGACATCATCAGAGCGGTGCTTCCGTCGACTGGGTTCTGGACTCCGGCCTCAAGCTTCGCCAGCTTCTTGACTACTGGGACGCACGAACTCTTAACCCCGCACATCAATGCAGTCATTCCTTCTGCGTTCCGACTTTTCGCCTCCTTTCCAGCCAGCATGGGGAGGACTGACGCCTTTCCATGCGTCGCGGCCTCGATAAGTGCCGTGTTCCCATTGACCAGGGTCAAGCCACCCTCGTTATCGGCCAATTCCTTGACAACCTTGGCATGTCCGTAGCGTGCTGCATAGATTAAGGCCGTCTCCCCGTTCGTGTTCTGTTGGCGAAGCATGTCCGTCCCTTTCGCGTTCTTAACAGTCTTCAAGTCATTGTTCCGGGCAGCCGTCATTAGGCGCGTCATAGTGGCGTAGGTCTGCTCTTCTGGAACCATTGTGACATCAGGGCTTCCGAAGACCCGCGAACGCGTTGGGCTCGTTGTCATTAGGCCCGTTTCGACGCGGTGCGGCGACATGGAACGCGAATGTGTTATCGAGTCGTGCTTTGCCAAGGCAGGAGTCATCAAGTCCTCGACAATCACCTCCTCGATCAGAGTCTGGTCCTCAGGTAGGGTGGACGTCGTATATTTCGTTGCATTCGCGTACCTCCCGGCAGGTCTTACGCTTCGAGTGGGAGGAGGAGACGAAGGTGACACAGCATTTGTAACGACTGGAGAGACATCCCTCTTGATTTTTTCAAGCGTATCGTTCGGTTGAATCACCGTGTCATCCCCTGCATCGACCAGGACAATGCGTTGGATAAGATCCGCCAAAGGCTGCCCAACATCTCCAGTATCCGGGAAGTAGGACTCCTCGGGGCCAGCCACAATCCGGTTTGCCGCCAGGGTCTCGAGCTTTGCGGTCTGGGCGCTAATGCGTGTATCAATCGCTCTCTCCCAGTTGAGGTTCAGAAGCCGAAGCTCCGAGTCGTCCTGGATAAGGTTCTCAAGCTCCGTCATGATACGGATGATGTTGTCCTCATACTTCGAGAGCCCGAAAAGGCCCGCACGATTCCGCACCAGGACCTGGTCGAGCTGCTTCAGCTTGTCCTCGAGCTTCCGGCGATAAATCTCTGCGAGGCGCGCCCGCGTCCCACTTACACCCAGAGGAGTATTCTCGTCAAGAGAATCGCGACGGCTCGTCTGGTAACTCGGAGAGAAGGACGGTTGAGGAAGCTTGCTCCGATGCCCGCTTGTAGAGAGCTCACTCTCGGGGCCCATGGGTGTATCTGTAGTACTCAACGCAAATCCTGGAGTGGTCTGCGACAGACTCGGCCTGGTGCGAGTTTGCGTACGCGAGGCTGCTCGCGAGTTCGAGCGGGAGCTGGAACGTGGGATATGGAGCTCACCAGTCGTTGCAAGCGTTCCTCCACGATGAGGGTTTGCGTTCTCCGCGGCGATCTCATCGAACGTCCTGTTACGGCCTCCTAGCGGCTTCCATGGCCCCGCCTCCTTGCGGGCTAGAGCATCACGGGACACAGCGCTCGTTCGCCGAGCCACATCAGTACGATTGGCCCCATCGTGATCCGGAGTCGTCTTGCTAGCCTTTGAGCCCTCGAGGCGCTCGCGAAGACTATTCAGCCGCGTAAGAAGCTCATTGAGCTCATTGACCTGCACCTCAAGTTCAAGACGCCGCGCATCATCAGGACCCTCCTCGAGGTCTGACATGCGAGCATTGAGCAGCTTCATCTTCGCATCAGCCTCCTTCGACGCCATCTCGCGCAACTGGTCGCTTGTAAGGTGCGTAGATGCACTAATTTCATGCAGCAGCGCCTGCGTCGCCTTCGCGTCATAGGCCACCGCATACAAGGCTGCCAGCTTGAGGTCGATCTCGTACTTAGTCCCTCGATTCAGAAGGAGTGCACGAGCGGCGGCCACTGCATCGGCAGAGGCTGCGAGGACGAGAGGAGATCGGCCGCAGCCATCCGAATCATATCGTCCCTCTGGCATCAGGTGTTCGACCGTTGCGCCAGCATTAGCCAGGGATGCAACCATCAGGGCTGACTGGCCCAAATGGTTCCTCTTAGAGCTCTCATACGGGAAGAGCAAGTCCACCCCCTGAATGTAATCGATGCGAGCGGCGATGTTGAGGGCGGTGTCGCCGTAGCTATCGACGAGCCCGTGCTCGTCCCGGGCGAGAAGCTGGATCATCTTTGCGTCGCGCTCTCGGATCGCCAGCATCAACGCGCTCTCCCCGTCATCATTGAGGGACCCCTTGTAGCGAGGCAGGTTGGCGGTCACGCTGGCGTGGCGGTGGTGCTTGATGGCCAGAAACCAATCGCTCTTCTTACTCAACATCCTAGAATTTTTGCTGTCCGAGGGATTTTGCGTACCGGACCCGCTCGAGATGGCGCACTCCAGGTCGAAGACGAGCCCGTCTGCGCGGGGAGGAGCCTTCCAGATGCGTATTCTGGCCCAAAAGCGCAGTCCGGAATTTTCGACCTGTGATGAGTGACTGCAGTCACCGTAGATCCATGGAGTGACAAGGGAGACGTGGGGTTATGGGATTTAAAATGGCGACGCTTGGCCTGGATGTTCCTTCAGATGATGAATTGGATGGGCCGACGAGGGTATTCAAGGTGACCGTTGTAGGCGATGGTAGTGTAGGGAAAACCTCCATCTGTACGCGCTTCGCTCGCGAATACTTCCTTGATTCGTACAAGCAGACGGTTGGGTTGGACTTCTTCACTAGGACCTTGCAGTTAGACGACGGGGAGCGGATCACCTTTCATCTCTATGATATCGGAGGCCAGTCGATAGGCTCGCGAATGCTTGGGACTTACATTGCCGGGTCTCATGCGTTGATCTTCGTGTACGATTTGACGAACCACGACTCCTTGGAGGACATCCTCGAGTGGTACAAGACCCTGAAGGCGCTTGGGTGTACCGAGGGCGCCGTCATTTATCTGGTTGGGAATAAGACGGATCTAACCACGCTTCGGGCTGTTAGGGCGGCTCGCGGAAGCGCAATCGCAGAGGCCATCACGGCACAAGCACATTACCTCGTGTCGGCGCAAACCGGGGATCGGATAGGCGTCCTCTTCATCAGTCTTGCAGGCCTTCTTTGTGGAGTTGATGTCTCATCTCTAGCACTGGATCAACGCGACATCTCAAAGGTGGTGCTCCCGGAAAGGCCTTCGGGTCAGCCCGAGGACCTCTCGTCAACCGATACGACGCAGGCCGATAAGGCGGCAAAGCGCGTCAAAGGAGGAAGATGCGTGATCATCTAAAGGGTAGGCCTCCATGTCTCGGCTCACTGCTCATTTACAAAGCATCCATCATATAAGTACAATACCCAGCCCTCGTCACCTCTCGCCAATGGCAGTAACCAGCAACGAGAAGATGGCCATCAGACAGCCGATTCCGCACACGACGAACGCCGTGACCAACAGGGGAACCGAGTGGAAGCAGTTCGTGTGGATCGTCTTCTGCTTGTCCGCCGCGAAGACCTTCTTGCAGATTTTCATTGAGCGGAGCTGCATAACCCCGATAAGGATGAGGATGGCAAAGCCCGTCAACCCGCCGAAGTCGATGATCGTCCCGAAGTCACGGACGACGATCGATAGAACGAGGGCGGGGATGATGCTGAGGAGGTTAATAGGGATGACGACGTATAGCTTCTTCTGTAGCCGGAGCGGGAAGAAGGTGATGATGTTCGCGGCCAGGGTCATCGCGTTGTTCGGGACGGAGGCGAAGAGGTAGACTGGTGGGAGAATGAGGATTATGATGGAGATGGCCTTCGCATAGCCCTCCTGAGTAAGATTCTGGGTGTTCTGCGTGATCCATGTATCCCCCTTCCTCCCCGTCCAGTTCTTGAAGTTCAGAGTTGCGGGAGCCTGAGAGTATGGACCCAGGTACGTCCCGCAGAAGAAGAGGAATATAACCGTGATGAGTCCCGTGAATACGTACGTCAGATAGAGGGCAAGGTTGAGCCGTTTGTGATGCTCCCGCTTCACAGGCCGAATGATACCCGGGTATGCCTGGTGACACATCTGGCAAAAGATGATGGAGGACATTTGACCCCCAGTCGAGGCTAAAGCACTGACTCCAACCACCGGCTCCGTCCCGGGCACGATCGGAGTCACGCTCTTACGCCCGTCGTAACTGGTGAAGGTCGGAGACTGAACCCAGGCGACGGCCGTGAAGATGATGACTAATGCGAGAGCCACGAAGCGGCAGATAGTGAAGAAGGTCTGGACGATCTTCTGGCGGGCCAGGTCGACGAATATCAGGATACAAGACGTAACCATACAGATGCATACCCAAATGGCATAGGCCTGGACACAGTATTCCGGGTACCCAGGTTTCGAGGCGTTTTCGCACGACCAGCTTCCATCATTCGGGCCATTCTTCTTGTAGTCGGGGAGTAATGTGAATGGGACGACAGAGGCGAGGGACGAGCCAATGACACTTCCATAGCTCCAAAGTGCGGTGAACAGGTAGATGATGTTCATGATCTGGTAGACGTAGAAGCCCCCCTGCCCGAGATACATTTGTGCAAGCTCCGAGCCACGTAGCTCGATCTCCGTGGATATCTCATAATTAGGATCCGAGTATTGCCCTACCCCGAGCCCTGCATTCTCGGTCCGCATGATGTCCTGCGACTGGAGACTCGTCGATGTATTCATGCACGTCTCCCCGCCGTTCTTAACACCAGCAGACTCGGAGTTCGGGAGAAGGACCCGGTCCCGAAGCTTCTCAGGCCCCCACCCCGCCCGCAACAGTGCAAAAGAGCGGGCAAGAAGGTCTGGGAAGCATAAGCCATAGGCAATAACAAGAAAACACGCCGCTGTGGTGGTGAGAAGGGTGACAACCACACTGACGTTGCCTGTCGTCTTCGAGAGTGAAAGACAGCCCGTCCCAATGATAAAGTTCAGCGCAACACCAACCATCACCGGCCAGGAATAGCAGGCCGTGGCCTGGGCCTCCTCTTTTCTCTTGCGGCAGGGCATTTTTTGTGCCGACTAGCAGACCATTCAAGACCGAGGCGAAGATAGAAGTGGGCTACGGGGACGATGCCCCCCAGTCTTGGGGACGCACACCTGGCGTCCCAGAAAAGAAGAAATGCCGGCTACTAGCGCCGGACGTGCCCCGGGGCTATACATGGCGTGCGTAGATGTCTTCAAGCATCTCGGCGTCCCACAGACGAATATGCGGCGGAAGGGGACAGTTACCACGGTCGTCGACCCTCTCATCCGCCGCACTGTCCTTGTCGCCCACGGAGTCACCATCTCGGACAGTCATCTCTTTATCCCACCCACCCCCAACAGCCACACTTTCTGCCATCCGGCCCCCTATGCTTACATTCAAGTGGCCCCTAGTCTGGGTGGCGAAGGGGGTGGTAGCCCTCTTCAGATGGCGTTGGTTTGTCAAGGTAATAATGGTACAGCTATCAAGCTCGTTCTCACTAACGTAGCATGTTCAGAACCCCGGGCCACTGCCTCCTTCATCACTATCCCCTTATCGCTCTCGGGGTGGACCACTATAGCTCTTGATCTCCCTGGGATCTTTGCCGCCGCTTATAACGGTGCAATAAGGTACTCCGGTGTCCTACAGTTTGAGGCCTCATCCCCCATTGCGGTTAAAGGAGTCTACCTCTGTAACAAGGCATACTCTCCTGCTGCCGCCCCAGAGGCGATTCAGATTCCTCCACCCCTTGATAAGGCGACACACGTCACTACGTATAGTACGACCAAACCCGCACCCTTGATAGAGTATTATTCTTGGGTTGAGGTTGGCTTTCCTAATCACTCTCAAGGCTCACAACCTCATTCCTTACAGGCGTTGGTCCCAAAGGTGTGCCATCCGAATGATTATCTATTTATATCCCCTCAACCAGTACGGAGACGTCCCGTCACGGCAGACCGGAAACCTATCGTTTCTCAACCCAAAGTCATACGTAAGCGGCCAGTCTCTGCCACCCAAACGAAGAAGACTGCCGTTATAGCCCCTCCAAAGCCCGAATGTACTCCTGACCCCATACCAAGTGTAGCTGTCGATTCTGCAGGACCTCCCTCTGGCCATGACGATCGGGAATCCCCCTTACCGGGTGGAAGCTATAATAATGCCATTCTTTCAATCTCCGACCCCCTACAGCGTAGTGAGCGCTGCAGATCGGCAGACTCCCCGATGAATATCCTTCTGAATGCCTTCCATACGGGGGCTCCCACCAACGTTCCAACCTCCGATCCACCACTCCTCAAGCCCGAAGTTGATCGTGATATCATTGTAAGCTCTCCTGAAAGGGTAACCAAGTCCATAGATAATCCCTCACCTTCTCTACGTCTCGATGCGCTCACAACCGTTCCAAAGCCTACTTCAGACCTCCCCCTTCTTGGAGGAGCATATAGAACTCAAGCACAAATACTTAGCGGACTTGATGCATCTCGGCTGAATGATAAGCTCTTCGTGAACCGGGCACCTCTCTCCTTCATGACCCGGCGTTCCGCCGTACAGATGAACCTCACGCTAGGGTTTCAAGGCCATGGCCGAGTCGAGGTAGTTTCCTCGCCTAGCTCCGTACTTCCGGACCCATGCTTGCAAAATGACCCTCCAGATACGACCGTCCTCGTTCACTACGCTTTGAGCGACAACCCCATGCATGTGGAGATGGCTGCATGTATGCTGCTGAATCTAGCACTCGATGCCCCTCTATTTGATGTTGTTGAGGTACGCACCCTAGTTCCACCCGCTCTTAAAACACCTGAACGAACGCCTAGACCATCATCCGCCCCGGATAGGCAGATCCTCTATGCACCTACGGTCTTAGATGGGACCGCAGTCCACAACTATGATGGCTTAGCACGTGATATTGCAGAAGCTGTCCTTGCTGAGCACGCTGGGACGTCGCCAAAGAAGTTGAAGATTCGTGGGGCCTCGCGCTCTTTTCAACAAGGTGCTGCACGTAGGGAACAGTTCCGCGATGAACAAGAGACAGATGCATGTCGGCCGCAAGCGCACTGGTCACGTGTCGCCAAAGCATCGGACTTGGCCATTCTCCCCTTCTCGGGCCTCCACCCCGTCTATACTGGAAATCCCCTTCTCCTGGGCCTTCTCGCAGATCATACGGACTCTGCGAGTCTATCTTTCTACGAGTGTGTGCAAGAACACAACGCGCAGTACTACATCGCTCCACTTATGGGTCAGTTTTTCCTATCATTGGACTACTGCATATTATCCTTGCGGGCAATGGCCATGCAGACGCTACAGTGCGAGGAATTACGCGCAAAAGATGGAAATGACGGCAAGAAGAGCATGTATAAGTCCTCGGCTAGGTATAGGCATTCAGTTGGCAAGGGGGACGAGACCACCGATGATATGTTATTGACACCCACAGATCTATTGACGACCGCCTCGTACTTAGAGGAACTCACAGGGAACGCTATCAATCCCACACTTGCAGATCAGATCCTTGCCGGCCCCGTCCCGTCTTCGGGTCGTGTGGCACTTACAGTCACTGCTCGCTTCCAACCCTTTGTCGCCGTCTTCTTTGACCATTGCATGGGGCTGTTCGAGGTCATCCCATCTGCCTTGTGCGCACGTCTGAAAGGTTTGGCTCTCTATAGGGACATGCCATCGTTCCCTATTGCATTGCATGCGGCAGCCTTTTCTGACGATGGCTCGAAGCTCGTTTTGGTTGGAGCCAATACAACGGGGACGGCAACGGTTGCGGTCATCTTTGAGCTCGTCCATGCGATTGGAGTATCGACAGAATTCGTCTTTCTAGATCGGTACTACCTTGGGGAGCAGCTCCAAACATCTGCCGCGCCAGAGCCTGCAGTCTGTGTGGCATTCCAGCCCGGCTCTACCGAGCGCTTTGTCACCCTCTCTGCAACCCAGTTTCGAGGCTGGCGCGTGAAATATGCCGGGGGCTCCGGGTTTCTACGTTGCATCGCGATTGATACGTACAGAGAGGAGGTCCAAAAGATCCTGGTCCAACGCTTGACAGACTTTGTCCAGACATACATGGGGGAGCATATCATGCAGCCATCTGCCGCACCGAAGCAGTTGGTGGCGACTATCAAGCGTCTTATCCGGGCATATACTCGCGTTCGGTACACGTCCCTATACTTCAGCGGACAAGACTTCATCAATCTTACAACGTCGTGTGGACTCAATATCGGGTTCCAGTTCGATGAGATCATCATGGACAAGCGGAAGAAGGTCCTTTTGATGCCCGTACGTTGGGATTTCCGTCCAATCACCGCAAGCTCTTGCTCTTTGAACCGCCTATCAAAGAGCACGCAGATGGATGAACTCAATGCTACCCCTCAGACGTATCTCCTTCTTGGGACGATCACTGGGATGCTCCGCGGCTGGATCAATAACTTCGAGAACCATGTTCTTCAATCGCGGCTGGGTGCGTCCATCATCCAGATTGCAGAGATCACCCTGTCTGGTAACGCTCAAGTTTTTCCACGGCATTCGCATGCCGATGAGGCTGAGAGCCGTCCTCAAGACCCGATAGTGGAAAGTGGCGCCGCTAAGTACGTGGGAGCGACTTCTGGTACCGCGTACCATGAGGATTCTACATTTCCATCCGGAACGGGCCGTGCACCTGTCAGACCCTTGGTAGACTTGGATGTACACCTTCAGAAGAGCGCCTATAAGCCAGCCGCGTATCCACATGCCTCGCCACGTGCTCGGAACGTGTCCGGCCTCGTCCAAGAACCGGAGGTTCCAAGGCCGGACCCTGCCATGCTTAATGAGCTGAGTTGTATTGAGCAAACCTATAGCGAGTTACAGCTGCAACGTTCTGCGCAGGAAAGCTTCAACGGCTCACGAAGAGGTACCGCCTGTATCGATACTTTCTTTTCGCCGAGCGAGTCAAGTGCGGAGGTAGGGTTTGTACCCATTCCACGATACCGGCAGGAGAATGCTCGAGAACCGCGAGTAACGGGTGATGGGCGTCCAACCTTCTTGCTTAACATGAAGAATAACGAGCGGAGGCCTTTGAGACTAGCCTTTTCGTCGACTGGGGTGGATATGCCCAAGCCTACTGATAGGCCGACGCCCATTGAAACCGGCTGCTTCCTGACGATTTGTGCAAACGGGGAGGTAGGTGTGTTGTCTTTGCGGGACTACATGGCACCGAAGTATGATTCGGTGGTGTCTGCACCATTGGCAGAGATACTTGACGTACGGTTTAACGCGAAGCATAACGAGGTTGCGGTCTTAACGGCGGACGTCTTGAGTACGTATGCTGTGGATACATGTACCAGATTGATGGTCTTTCCGCTTACCAATCGGAAGCCTGTACCAGTGGTTAAGACAGCAGGTTTTGTCCCTGGTGCATGTCACTATCATCCGACTGCACATCTCATTGCGGTCTTGACCACCCGGCTAGAATGCCAATTAAGAGATGCCGATGGAGATGTTCTTCTTGTCTCGGAGAAGCTCCTTCCTTTGGTATCAAGTGAGGCATATAGGACGGCTGAACAACCGTTGGATATAACGCAGATCCTTGAGCCAGGAGAGAACTATCTTTTGGCTCGTTATCCTGAGATCGTCCAAAAGCTTGGTAAGAGACAAGCTCAACAGCAAGCAGCTCGTGTATTGAGTCGTGCTCCAAAGTTGAGTCCAAGCACGGAGGTGGAGCTAGAGTTATATCTTCAAAGGGTACTTCAAGGCCGAATCGTGACGCCTCCACGCTTACGTTATTCTCTTAGATTTACTCCTTCGGGCTCACACATGTTCATTGCGATTGATAAGTATGTGGTGACCTGTGTCTGTTCTGGCACTGGAAGGCCTAGGATCTCACATATCAATAGCCATACAATTGTAGCAATGGAGCTATGCCCTGTCATGGCTCGTTCTGGCACACAGAAGAAGGAACTCGTCGTCCTTCTGAACATTCGTGGAGATATCCTAGTCAGTTCCGTTGACTCCCTCATCGCAGGAACTCTTTGTAAGACTCTCACTTTAATCAATGATCATATTCTGGCAAGAAACTTGGGCTTCAAAAGTCTAGGTCTTGCGGCACAGAACTCTATCCCTGAGGATTTATCACATCAACGTCGGATGGCCATCCTCATCACCCTCGATCCTCAGGCGGCCATCCTTTACGTCCTAATCTGTGATAGTTTCATCCTTGGAGATCCAAGTCTTTTACCACTTGACGAACAAGTCTTACTTGAAGCACGTCGAGCAAGCCAACATTGTCTCGATCAATCCACACGGCCACATATACTTGTGTACAGCATTCAGGCCTATAGCCTAGCAAATGGAACACCATTGTTCGATCTCCCTGTCCATGTTGAGCAACAACAATCGAGCCCATATATCCCAACTCATTTGGTTCATTGTTCTTCGAGAGGTACCTTAGGCCTCTTCCTTAGTGGTGCCCATGCCTCGAAGTTCGTCTCGATTCCATACACCACACTGCAAAGGTATGATGAGGATGGTCTACCAGATCTCCTATCCTTCCGTTATTCCACCTTCCAATTCCCCATCCGTGCTGTTGATTATGACTGCCTGAGTCGTAAGTTCGTTATCACTGGAGAGGATCAACAAACGGTTCGTTTCTTCTCATGGAATGGTTCCGAGTTCCATCCCTTCAACTCTTTAACGGATGCTGTACGTGCCGAAAAGGAGTATGAGGAGAATGCGACCTTGGCACATCTTCAAAGGACTACACGGAAGCCTGGGCCCTTGAGTATCTATAGTGAGGGTTCACAAAGCACAGTATCCCTTGGCCTTGAAGCTGGGCCTCAAGGACTTGGCTAGTGGCGTTTCGTCCTTGACCGTGCACGACTGCAGCCTTGAGGAAGGCCCGAACTGTAAACCTTTCATTCCTTCTCCTATAACAACTAGACCGCTTGAAACACAATCTGGACCCATAGGAAGGCAAAAAGGATGACCTACTACGAGTCATATGATATCGAGCGTATCACAAAGCTCGTCCATGGGACATCGAAGGGCCTCTTCCTTGGGTATGGTGCGATCCAGAAGTTTGGGGAGATCATCGATGACCTAAAGCCATCGTGCATTGGGTTTGTTACGTCTTCTACCGCTTACAAGCGCTGTGGCGCTTGGGACGTCATCGAGACGGCGATGAATGAGCGCGGGATTCCTCACCTGCTATACGACAAGATTTCGACCAACCCGATGGTCGAGATGATTGACGAGGCCGTCGCGCTTTTCAGGTCTAAGTATGATGAGAACTTTGTCGTCTGCTCGATTGGAGGTGGGTCCCCAGGAGATAGTGCGAAGAGCATCGCGGTACTTCTTGCACATCCCGAGGCAAACGCGAACGCGAGGGCCCTCTATATGGGGACCTTCACTGCCGAGCGCCGGGCAAAGCTAGTCATGGTCAACATTACCCATGGAACGGGAACCGAATGTGACATGTTTGCTGTCGCCTCGATCCTGACCGGAGAGGAGTATCCATTCAAGCCTGCTCTCGCCACCCCCGTCATTTATCCTGATTACTCGATCGACGACGTCAATGCCATGCTCTCCATGTCTGCGGACATGATTCGCTTCACAAGCATAGACGCCCTTAATCACGTTATGGAGGCCGCCACGACCATATGTTCCACCCCCTATAGCTGCACCCTTGCGCGAGAGGTGGTTCTCTTAGTCCATCGCTACCTGCCCATCGCCCTGAAGGACCCCCAGCATAGGCGCGCTCGTTACTGGCTCACCTACGCTGCCGCGATCGCAGGGATGGCGTTTGACGAAAGCCTGTTGCACCTGACCCATGCTCTTGAGCATACGTTATCTGCGTACAAGCCGCATCTGATCCACGGGCAGGGTCTTGCGCTCCTCCAGCCTGCGGTCCTGAAGCATATCTGGCCGAAGGTTTGCGGGCTCATGCCGGATCTCTTTAGACCGATTCTTGGAAGCTTGCAAGGGACTCCCGAGGAGGCGCAGAAGGCCTTCGATAGGATGCGTGCGTTTCACAACAAGGTCGGCTTCACTGGGACTCTTGCCGACCTCGGCTTTTCGAAGGATGACATCGATGTGTTGACAGAGGCAACCTGGGCTTGCCCAGGGATGATGGGGCTTCTAGCCTTGTCGCCGGTCCCCTGCGAGAAGGAGGACGCTAGGAGGATCTTCCAGGAGGCTTTCTATGAGTAATGAGTAAACAGGGAGTAAGTGGGATGAGGGTTCCATTTGGGAAGAGGACTCGGGGCCGGGGACTTAAAGGCGTCCTCTAGTCCTTCCACTGAAGTGCTAGGTCCATAGTTGGATGTATACTTGAGCGCATAGCACCGACGATACTGAAGTGAGCTGACTGATCATATCAACATAAATGGCCATCCTTTTCATTAGGCCATCGGCTGGGCTGACTACGGCCCCGGAGCTAGCGGCCCTGTCAGTCTCTGACGATCAACGGCAGCTGAAGGTGCACGAGAACGGAACGGACGAAGGGCAGGTCTTTAACTTCAGACGGGTATTCGGCCCAGCCTATCCATTGGCCTCCATCTATGAGGAGGGTTGTCAACAGGCGGTGGAGGACGTAGCCTATGGCCGCGGAAGCCGCGCCACAGTTATCCTTGGCGAGGGGAAGTCACGGCTGAATGCTGCCTTATTTATCCTGAGACATGCATTAACGACGTTCCTAACTCAAGCAAGAAAGGACTCGCCACTTGAGGTCACACTAGCCTGCTTGGGCGACCATTCGACGTTACAACAGCAGCTTCTGGAGCGTCAAGTCCTGACGGGGACGGATTCTCTTAAATCCTTTGAACGGAGTCTTCCAGGTGCATTGAAAGCCTATTCACAAGCACAAGCACAAGCGCATGCCTCAGATATCAGCCTCCTCTCCACTATCCATTGGGTTGGACAAGAAGACATATATCGCGTATTAGTTGGGCCCCCAAATAACGTCAACTTTCTACAGGCATTACACAAGCATGTGACCACCCAGTCCACCCTCACCTTACGTGAATCGAAACTCCTCACGCCTCTACGAGATATATATCCACCGAACACCCGCCATGCTGACACTCAGCGGATACATGTTCTTCTCTGCCTTGATTTCGACGTAGTTCTAGAAAAGGAGCGCCTCAGGAACGCACTCAAGCTTCTATCCTATACGGAATCCTTGGTTTGGCCAGCCTCCCACGAAGAACATAACCCGATCGACGAGACCGCAGTCATCAGTGCCGCCATTCACTACGCTAGCGTTGAGCAGGCCTTGAAGGTCCAAGCGGCTCTTCGTGATGACCTCGAACGTCTTAGAGCTCAACTCGACCAGACCAGTGCTGCTCTTCTCGCCGAAAAGACCCGGAACGGACTACATGAACGCGAGCTTCGTGAGAAGGCTGAGAAGCTCCAGGTCGCCTTGAATGATGCCCTCGCTTCAAACTTCAACTTACAACAAGAGGTCACCCTCTTACGTAGCGAGGTCCGTCGTCTCCAGACCACTATCACACATGCCCCACCACCACCTCACATAGAGGAAACTCTCGTGGCGACAGATCTACAATCGACAAGATCCAACGGCCCTCTTCCTAAGACTCACGCCTCGACCCCACGTATCCCAGCCGTAGACCTCGGCCCCGACTCTCTCGACAGCTTCCTTCTCGAAGCCGCCAGAATCAACCGTCAGCTTCGTCTAAGAGGTGAGCGTATCGGTTAAGAGGGCAGGTCCGAATCATGGAGAGGTACTTTTTTGGACTGGAACTCCAAAATGTCGGGTGAAGTCCCACTCAGTCAACGAATCGAAGCCCGCCTCCAGCGGCAGCGTAGCGGATACAGCGCGAGCTCGGCGCTGACGACGTCGACGCTTGCGCTCCCGTCGACGGCCGGCTCGGCCATTTCCGGGGCCCCACTTGGCCCCAGCTTCACACCCGGCGCTCTCGAGCCTTCGCTCCCCGTCATCCGCTCGATGCAGAACAACCTGGACCTCGCGACCCAGGAGTCTGCGGCCCGTGCACGAGAAATGGGCCAGATGCGCACCCGGGCCTTGGCCCTCGAAAGAGAGAACCAGCAGCGTGCGACAGAGTTGAAGAACAAGGACCTCGCGCTTCGCCGGACGATCTCCGAGGCGACCGGGGAGCGGCAGGCGCTCGTCGAGGCCCTGAACGATGCTAGGGCGAACGCACGGATGCTCAGAGAGGATGCAGACCGCCGTGAGGAACTAATTGGGCGGCTCGAGGCCCGCATCACTCGAGTTAACGAGGACCTCACCCAAACGGCTAAGAAGTTGTCCAGCGTCGAGTTGGACCTCCAGAACGAGCGCTTATCGCGTCAGGACGCGGATAGAGAGGCGATCTTGTTTAAGGAGCGCGCCGAGGCACTGGAGCGCGAAGTCCAGAACCTTAAGAAGCTGAACGAAGACCAGAAGCATGAGGTGGAGGAGCTGCGCTCGCGTGCTGCACGTGCACGACATCTCGAGCAGGACTTGGAGACGCTACGGGAGCGGTATCGCGAGGAGAATGAACAGTGGCTCACCACGAAGACAGAGCTCCAGCAGGCGCGTGGAGACCTTGGGCTCCTGGACTCGAAACTGAAGGCCGTCGAGAACGACTATAACGAGGTGCGGAAGCGGATGGACGCGTATCGGGCCGCTGAGGACGAGGCTTCGCAGGCTCGCCGACGGCTCCGGACCTTGAGTGATGAGAACGAGCAGCTTGCCCACTCGAAGCAGTTCCTCGAGCAGCACCTCGCAAACGAGCGAGAGGCCGGGATCGCCATCAGCAACTACGCCCGCTGCGTCGTTGGAGGAGAGGACCCGACCCAGGCCGCGACCGACCTTGATCGCTATCGTGAAACGAGCCTCTACGCAAGTTTTAGCACCGTTCTGGCAAAGCTTCGTTCCGAGTGCAATAAGGTCCGGACGCTCGAAGAGGAGCTCGCCCGCGCCGAGAAGAACATTTCAGGGCTCCGCAAGGAGAACCTAGACCTCGTCGATGCCAGAGAGCTACTTCAAACGGAGTATGCGAGGCTTGAGACAACGATTGGGCGGAACAACGCGAGCTACGACGCTCTGGCGAAGGACCTGGACGAGCTCAAGCAACAACGCGATCGCCTCAGCCAGGAACTAGAGCGAGCACGTGTCGAGGCAGGGAGTGCGATGCAAATTCTTGGTGGATGTCTCTCATCCGCCCGGCGTTTCAGCTCAGCGACTGCCAACTCTCTACTCCAGACAGGGGCCTTGAATGCTACCGTTGGAGCCAGCGCTCTTGGTCGTTCCCTCGGGGTTTCGACGACTGGCTCCTTGCTTGCTCCTGGTGCCAATGGAGAGCGTCCAGGTTCTCTATCGGATGCGGCCTCGCATGTCGCGACCCTTGTCACCCGTCTTCAACAAGAGGTTCAAACACTCAACCGGGAGAGCGACGAAATCGGAGCGAAGCTTGCTCAACTCGAGGTCCAGAATCGGGAGTTAGCGAACACGACGAACGATCATGTACAGGAGCTTGAGAGTGGGAAGAGAAGATTACTTGAGCAAAATTCTCGACTCCTTCAACTCGAGGGTGAGCACGGGACTCTTAGTACGAGCCTCATTGTCGTCTCGCAAGCTCTCCTCTGTGCGCTTCGCGAGATCGAGGCGGATCAGGAGCGGATCAAGCGCTTGCACTGTGATAAGGAGCTGGCAGCGGTCCTTTTCGGAAAACTGGCCCAGGAGTGTTCTGCGACTAGAGATGTCATTGCTCGCTACTCCGATGCGGGAGAAATGCGCTCGACGGGCCGAGCAGCTCGGAAGCTACGGGTTGCGACCATAGCCTTGATCTTCTCTCAGAGGCTTGCGAAGCGTGGGGTGGAGCACCGTGCCTTCCGTGACCGTACTGAGGAGCGTTATTTAACCCTTCTACAAGCAGGGATGACAGGAACGCCTGCCAACATCACGATGGGTATGGGGATGACGTTAGGAGCCTCATCTCTAGCCGGAGGGGAGGCTGCGGCGCCCCCACCCATCCTCGAGCTCTCACAGCGGTTCTGCCAGGCGCTCCAGAACCAGGTACGGATGCTTTCGGATTATCGATACGGAGGCATTGGGACCTCGTCTCCAGACGACCGGGTTCGTGCCATCATGCGGTTGCTGGAGGTCGTCAACACACAGAGCGATCCTGCGGTCGTCGGGTACGCCGACCTTCGATACGTGGCGCTCGTGCAGCAGCCGCGCCTCGGGGTCTTCCAGCTACGGCCCGCGACTCTCGCGGATGCAGCGCTTGAGACGTGCAAGAGTCTGGTCAAGCGGAACGACGGGCTCTACAACGGGCTTGCCGAAAAGGAGGCGTACGTCGCCCAGGTCCAGAGCGATAACGAGGCGCTTCGCGCGAAGGTCGGAGACCTGAATGCGCAGCTGTTAGACCTTGGGACTCGCCTCGCGAACGTCCAGAGCGAGATGAAGCACGGCTACGTCAGCGTTGAGGAGCACGACGCGATCTCGAAGGAGCGCGACCAATTGGGGTTCCGCGTCCAGAACACGGAGTATCAGATCCAGGAGCTTGGACGGGACAACGAGCAGCTCAGAGCCGACCTGTTGCGTTATCAGCGTGAGCTGGAACGATCAGCCGAGGGGGCGAAGCAGTACGAGCTTGAGATTGGGGAGTTGAACGCGCGGATCCAAGGCCTGACGGAGACCGTGGCTCAATATAAAGCGATGTCGGCAACGTACGAGGGCCAATTGTCGGATGGGGACCGACGCAAGCAGGACATGGATAACATGATCGCGTTCCTCAACGGAGAGATCGAGAAGCAGCAGCATAAGATCACAGAGCTGATGGGAGACCTTGGGCGGCAGCATGAGGAGCTAGTCGCCCGGGATGAGATCATCGGGCGTCTCAGCCTTCAAGTTGAGGAGGAGATGAAGGCGAGAAAGGCGATGGAGGGGCGTCTCATCCTGGACACGGAGGAACGCAAGCGGAAGGCGGAGGGAAGGCTTGGACTGACCGTGGACGATGGGCTTCTGGGAGGAACCACTGGCGGAAGGCCCCCGATTCCAACGCCCCATGCACCGCTCAGCACCGTTAGCACTCTGACGACAGGGGCCTTGGGCGGCTTCGGAGCGAGTGGGTCCTTACCCTCATACGGGGATACGCGCGCCCCTGGGTCCCTAGCGAAGGATGACATCAAGAGCCTCATCGCCCAGCTTGATAAAAGCCTCGGGATCATAGAGTGACGGCCGCAGCCACAGCCGAAGCGCAAGTGCCACCACATCTGCACCTTTACATCCCCTACTTGAGCGGGTTGTCAGGCCCCTTCCCATCCATGACCGAGTGAATTGCATCGCGGTCCTTTTTCGCGGTGTCCTTGTAGCGGTACTGGGCAAGGGAGTCGACGGGCCTCGCGACCTTGATAACCTCGTAGTACTTCCGGGCGCGGTCGACCCGACGGCGCAGCTCCTTGAAGGCGAAGCGGTCGTCCTTGAGGTACTCGGACGGGTAGGTGAAGATCTCGCGCTTCTCGTTCATGAACGTCACGGAACGGTGAGCGACGACGACCTTCGTGTGGTCCGAGAAGTTGACCTGGAAGACCTTCGTGTTAAAGAGGAGGCAGAGAGTCCCGTCGTCGTAGAGCTTCCACTTCTTCAGGAAGAGCTGGGGGAGCGCGATCCCCTTCGAGAGCCGCTTGAGATCGACGGGAACGTTTGCAGCCTTGTCCCGCTCGACAAGCCGGCAGAGCTCGACGTCGTCATGCGGCCGATCGGACCCTGGGATCGGGACGATCGAGCGGTTCTCCAGGTAGTCGCGGAAGAAGGAGAGGAGCTTGTACTTCTTCTCCGTGATGATCGTCAGCCCGTCCGTGAAGAGGGCGCGCTCGAAGGCCCCGTCGACCAGGTTCGGCGAGTAGTCGACGATGACCGCGTTCGGGGACAGGATGGCCGCGGACTCGTCGTTGAAGATCACCCCAATGCTCCCGTTGCTGATCTGATACGCGAAGCCATACCGGTTCGAGTAGTCCACCCAGGACATGATGTAACACGGCGGGAGGATCTGAGGGAACTCAGCCTCGTTAATCCCATATTTGTTGACCCCGGCGCCAATCCCACCACCAACCCCGCCCAGGCCACTGGTCGGGGCCGCCGGGATGGAGCCCGGCTGCAGGAGGTTTGTACTGCTCAAGGCGGTCCCTTTACGCCGCGCGCCACTGCCCAGGCTTGGAGACTGCATGTCTCCAGCACCACCGGCGCCGCCGGTCTTGGAATTTGGGAACTTCTGCCAGGTCCCGATGGCTTGAGGGGTATCGATGGCATCGCCGGCGCCTGGGCCAACCGGGCCGACTCCCAGATGGTCCGGGCGCATCTGGCGCGAAGGAGACTTGGACAATTGAGCGGAACCGGCGAGACCGGTAGGGGGCTCGTAGGGGGTGGTGACGATAGAGCTGGGAAGCCGCTGAGGGAGCGGCGGGACGTCACGAGTCAACCAACGGTGCTTGAGGCAATCGCGGACCGTGAAGCGTTGAGTCGGATCGGGATTGAGAAGGCCTCGGATGAAGGCCTTAAAGTCCTCGGAGACCCTGATGCTGTCGGGAAACGAGTAGTTGCACTGGATTATGCGCTTGTAGGTGGTTTTGATGTCCTGAGCCTCGAAGGGGGGGCGGCCATAGACCATGGAGTAGATCAGGCAACCAAGAGACCACATGTCCGAGGCGAAGCTATGGCCTTGCCCCACGTGCGGAGGGAGGCAACGCTCACACAGGGCGATGCACTCCGCATCGAGATGTGGGTCAGGTTCACGTCCGGAGTTACGGCGCTTGGTGATATGGGAGTAGATGATCTCAACGGGGAGGAAGTTTGGGGTCCCGCACATGGTCCAATGTAACTCCTGAGGAGACTCGCACTTGACGGCGAGGCCGAAATCTCCCACGCGGAGGTCGAAATCGGCCGTGAGGAAGATGTTGCTCGTCTTGAGGTCGCGATGGATGATGAGCAGGTCATGCATGTAACCGAGGGCGTCAAGAATTCGGGCGGTAAAGAAGCGGGTCTCGAGCTCCGTCAG
Organism: Giardia muris; assembly: GCA_006247105.1. Classification (NCBI taxonomy): domain Eukaryota; phylum Fornicata; order Diplomonadida; family Hexamitidae; genus Giardia; species Giardia muris. The sequence goes on from CM016926.1 coordinate 1,466,034, forward strand.
ATGCTTCCGGCGCCGGATGAGGTCCGTCAGGCTCCCCGCGGCGCACTTCTCCATGATCATGTAGTAGTTCAGGTTGTCCTTGAAGACGTTGATCAACTTGACGACGTTCGGGTGGTTGAGCCCGCGGTGGATCGAGACCTCCGAGACGAACTTGTCGTAGTACTTCTTCTTGTGGAGGGAGCTCCGGGGCGTGATCTTGCACGCGTACGTCGCCCCGGACGCGACGTCCTCGAACTCGAAGACGTACGCGAAGCCGCCCTTCCCGAGCATCTTCCCCTGGCGGTACGTGACGTTGTTGTACGGGTCGACGATCGTCGGCGGGAACTCAGGCATCTTCAGCTGCGTCATCCGGGAGGTCTGAGTTGTCGGCCGAAGCTTTTTTTGCCCGGTTTTTGCCCGGATTTTGGAGACGAGCGGCGAGCGACGAGGAGCATCAAGCCACGGAGCGAGGGATGTGGAGATTACAAAGAGGCGGAATATAAGACGCGAGACGCAAGGCGCGAAACGTGAGGCTGTCCAGTTCACAAAGGGTGAGGGAGGGGGGAAGAGGAAGAAGGCCCAACGCGGACTCACCCGTCTCAAGCCAGCTCGACTTCGACCTCGGCATCACTGACCGGGCAGGGCAACCTGATGATCGACCTGGACTGTTTGGTGTCGTACATGGCGCAGGTGCTGAACCTCTCGATGACGTCGTCGTGCTCGGAGGTGGTTCCCTGGCTGAAGATCCACTTGACCTTGATGGCAGGGATGTCCTCGGAGCCGGAGGCGTTGCGGACGGTGCAGATCGCGGACATGTGGTTGGGGGCGAGGGACATGATGAGCTCGAGGGTGACGATCTCCCCGGAGTTCTCCTCGGTCAGCTCGGTCCTCCATAGGAAGCCGTCCCACTTGTCGAGGCGTTTGATCTCGTAGAGCAAGGCCTTGCGGTCGCCCAGGCTGTCGATCCCCATTTGCTTCAGGTCTTCCTCGGTGAGGAGCATCAGGGAGCGCCCGCAGACATCGTGTTTGCGCAGCTGCTGGTTATACTTCTTCATGTCGATCGAGCTAAGCCAGACCGAGACGTCGTGCTTCGACCAGAACTCGACGGGCCAGATCTTCGCGACGGGCGTGCGGTCCGCGTCCATTTTCTCTCCAGAATTTCGGGCGCCCGGAATCCGATTTAAAATGCTCCCGGAGGTCCTCCCCGGTGACCGTGTAGAGGGTAGCATCCCCAGCGCCCTGCTGATTACCGTCGACGGGGTCACCTACAGCCACGGGTGCGGCCATCTGACACGGGGGCTGGACCAGGAGGGTCAAGAGGGCCAAGGAGGGGATCGAGGGCAGGGGGAACTGCACCTTGTCTCCCCGTACGGTTCGCTGTACCTCCCCAGACAGGATGACGTCGTCATTGGCCACATCATCGGCTTTGTCCCCGCCCTGGGTTACCGCGTGGACGTCCGCAGCTTCGTCCCCGCACTCCTCCCTCTTCTTGCTTTTGACAACGCCAGCAGAAGAACCACCACGGTTTTACCCAACGGCTCCCACGTCGTCGCACGGGTCTCCTACGTCCCTCCCGGGCTGGGCGGGACCGTAGAGCTCTCCTGCCTTCACGGCCTCGGACCCCTGGTGGACCCTGAAGGCAGGTCGATTGAATTCTCCCTCTCAGCTGTCTTTAACCCTCCAAGGCGTCTCCTCTCTCGGATCGCCTCCAAAACCCCCTTCTCCATCCGCCTTGCCGCCAACGGCCGTGCCTGGATCACCGCCTTAACCCTACGCGACACCCTTTCGGTCTGCCATTCCCTTCTTCAATCTTAAAAAAACTTTTAAAAAACCCCTCAAGGCCCAAAAAAGTACGTCGCTGGCTGCCGACCGCCCTTCCCGACGTACTTTTTTGGGTCCGAAAAAAAGGATGCAGCATCCGGATTCGATCGGGTCGAGGATGGTTCACATCAAGTGCGTCGTCGTCGGAGACGGGTCGGTCGGGAAAACCTGCCTGCTCTTCGTCTACGCGAACAACTCGTTCCCCGAGGATTACCTCCCGACGGTCTTCGACAACTACTCCGCGAACGTCGTCGTCGACGACACAACGATCAACATCGGGCTCTGGGACACCGCGGGCCAGGAGGACTACGACAAACTTCGCCCTCTCAGCTACCCCGGGGCCCACGTCTTCCTCCTCTGCTTCAGCGTCGTCGCCCACACCTCCTTCGCGAACATCAGGGCCAAGTGGTACCCCGAGGTCGCGAAGCACTGCCCCAACGTTCCGATCGTCCTAGTCGGGACGAAGTTCGACCTCCTGACCGACGACGCCTGTCTTGCCCGTCTCAAGAGCAGCGGGCAGAGCGTCGTCACCGACGAGCAGGCCGAGCAGGCCGCGCGCGAGATCAAAGCCGTCCGGTACATCAGCTGTAGTGCCCGTTGCCAGCTCCGCGTCAAGGACGTCTTCGATTGCGCGATCCGTACCGCCCTCGCGAATATGGGGCTTGGGGCCGCCAGCAAGCCCGCAAAGAAGGCCGAGAAGAAGAAGTCGAAGTGCGCCATCTTCTGAGGGTGTGGGGCTCTTGGTGCGGTGTTCGGAGACTCCCCCGGCCATGGGCATGGTCGTGGGCGCAGCCATAGTCATGTCGTCGCAGATAGATCTTTCCCCGGTTGGGATGTAAAGGTGCTCCTTGGAGAGCGGTAAGAGCTTGAGGTTAAGGCCGGGGTTCTGCGCTGTGGTGCGCCTTCAGCCACCGGACGGCGTATGATAGGTCATCTCTCTCTTCCCTCTGCCTGAACCTACGGCGTAGAAGCCGTATGGCCTCCTGTGGGGTCCACACCCCCAGAAAGTCCGGACTCCGCGTGATCTCTTGAAGGTCTGCTCGCGTGAGGTAACGAAAGACCTGTAGACGTTGGGAGGCAATCCCGGCGATCACCGTCGCCTCGGAGCCCTGCCCCCCTTCGAAGTACTCCGGGTACTCGTTCCCATACGCCCTGTACACCCCTTTGAGGAGAACGGTGGAATCCGAGGCTTTGATGGACTCTGGGAGGAGGGACTCAGTGACCACCTCTATGAGCGCTATTGGAGCCTTCTCGTCAGTAAGGACGACGTCAAAGAATGCCTCAAGTATCGAGGCTCCTATGGAGGCTTGCAGATACAGTGCCAAGGCATCGGGATAGATCGGGTGCCAGGATAGGTGCGAGGCGTAATCTCGTAGAGCCAGCATGGTCCCAGGTAGTAGCTCGGGTTCCAGCATTGCTTGCTTCAGCATGGCCACCGTAGTCATACGTAGAGTCTTATGCAGCTTCCGTTTTTGCGTCGTCTTCTGGAACTCTAAGGAATCAGACCTGTCACCACCCAGCTCCCGCACGTGTAGGAGAGAGAGCAAGGTGAGGATTTGGAAGTGCTGAGCATGAATGGCCAAGGTTCCAAGCTCCAGAGTCAAGTATTCCCCAAGTCTGTTGATGGCTATCTTCCTCTCACGAGACGCGTCCGGGTCAATCTCGAAGACGACCGTTTGGGTGACGAAGCGTGAGGAGTGTAACAAACGCATGAGGGAGTCCTCAGCAAGCAAGAGGGCCTGGTCCTTGAGCTCAGGGATCCGTCGCAAAGAGAGATGTAGACGCCCAACCAATCGTCCTAGCGCCTGGGACTCGGCCATACGGAACTGATACTGTGTGATATCGAAGTGGGTATCGAAGTGCACATGAAGAGGCTTGGAAAACTGCTCGGATAGGACCTTCCTGATCCCATCGGCAAAGCGTTGTATCAGTCTCTCCTGTAACGCCCCCGTCTCAGTCCTGGCCTCGATCAGAAGGGTCTGAATGGAGTTCTGGACTCCAGCGTCAATGCACCCCATCAGAGTGCCATCGCTTGAGGCCTCGAGAAAAGGATCGATATCCTCCTCCTCCACACACTCAACCAGGGTCAAGAGCTTCGAAAGGCCCTGTCCCTCCTTCAGCATTTGGGCCTCGACGCCGACGCTGATACGCTGGGTGATGGCGAGGATCTTCTGCGCCGTCGTTGAGGGCACGTCTGGCAAGAGGACTTCGAGCTCGGTCACATCCAGCGTTTTGAAGAAGGCCAGAAGGGTCTTCTCCTGGTCCATCGCATACCGGAAAAGGAGCATCTCTAGCTGTTGAAGTAGCCTTCTGGAATCAACCGGACCTTGAGAGAAGCTGAGAAGGTAGAAGAGCAGACGCACGGCGGTCTGGGGCTGGCGCCAGAGAAGCTCGCAGAACGCGGTGCTTCCACGAGTTAGGGCATCCTTGACCGCGGTGTACAGCCCTAACGACAAGGACATGTCCACGAGCGTCAGCTTCCCTTGCGAGGCGAGAAAGGTCCCCGCCTTCAGACTCTGATCGTCCAACAATAGGATGTCAAGAATCCCTTGGTGTAGACCGGCTTGGGCGTCCCCTCCAACCGTGAAGCGCTCGGAGGCGCGCCTGACGACCCCGTTCAGCAGGCTGATGGCCTCCGCGGTCCGTTTCTCTGTGAGCTCCGCTTCCCGTCGCAATACCAGTTTGTCACGTAGAGTCCGAAGTCGAATGAACTCGTGAAGTTCGGCGATCTCTCCCGCGTACTCCCGGTGCGTCCCCAGGCTTCCCAAAGAGGCACAGGCTTGTCGCGCCCCTCCCAGAGCGCGCGCCGTCAATGGGGCCTCCAAGGCCGTCCGAATCGCCGCACACGCACACTCCAAACGGAACGCTTGGTAGTTCGCCGCGATCCCGCTCAGGACGTCCCGGTTGGCACGGGTCGCTTGGAGACGGGCCGCCAGCATCTCTTTTTCAGCGGCAGATGATTCACTTCCTCAAGTCAGACGACAGAGAATCCCTGTAGCGGTGATGACCAGGAACATGAAGCCGAACATCCGGCGGCGCTGGCGGGACCCGAGGATGACCTGCCGGAGGGTGCGTGCCAACGCATCCGCTTCACGCTCGACCCTGTCTCGATTCTCTTCGAGCTTCGCCCCGACCGCGTCAACAACGGCCGCGTCCTCGAAGAGGGCTTCCTGGATCTTCCCGACGTTCTGGCGGAGAACCCGGGCGACCGCAAGCCCGTTCTCGACCGCCACGCGCTTCCGCTCCTCAAGCGCCTGCTCTGCTAGCTTGTCATGGCTCATTCTTTTTGTCCCCACTTCTGAATCCGCCCTCCCTCCCCTCCTGCATCCCCATGAAGTCCTCGCTAGCAAAAATGTCGTCTCCTCAACCCAAGACCTGGTTTGACGCGGTGACGGCCGGAGATGTCCGTCGGGTCCGCCACCTGGCGCGCCACATGGCCCGAACCCGCGACATGCGGGGTGAGACGGCACTGATGTACGCGGTCCAGCAGGGGAACATCGAACTGACCCGAATTCTGGAACCCTTTGAGTGTGGATGTGTCAACCGGCGCGGGGAGACGGCCCTGATCCTCGCCATCTACGCCAGGAACGTGGAGGCGGTGGCCATCCTCGCCCCAAGCGAAGCGTCGATCATCTTGCCAGACTTATCGACTGCACTTCACGTGGCCGTCGCTAACGAGTATTATCACGGTGCTCGCATCCTTTACCCATACCTCCGCAGTATTCCGGACGGAACCGGTAACGTCGCCCTCCCCCCAGACTTCCATTCCTTCAGTGAGGCAGAGTTCCGACGATATGCACATGGAGTTGCATCCCGGCCTCCTCAGAGCTTGGGTTACGCAAGTGCTGTTAGGCCTGTGACCACGACGGGCCTCGCGCTCTCAGGAAACCCGGACTTCGTCTCTCGTTCCAACTTCGACCATCAAGTCCCCCAAGTCCCTCAAATCCCCGTCAGCACTGGCCCCGCACTATGCCCATACGTTCCGCCGCAGCTGGACACGATGAGCATAGGCACGAGCATGGACATGGACATGGACGACAGCCATGACGTTGGCTTCACCGTCGAAACTTTGGATCTACTCGGGACCGACTCGCCTGATGCGAATGCGCGCCAAGCGCACGCCGACATCTTCCCCGAACAAGGGGCGAAGGGAGTGCGCTTCGAGGGCCTTGATGATTCGGGACCCCTAAATACCGCAGAACTGAACTTGGATATGGACCTAAACATAGACGTGGAGCCGGAGGGTTCTACACAAGCGCAAGAGCGCCTGGTAGAAGAGGACCTGGTATTGTGGAACAGACGGGTGACGGAGGAGTTGGATGCCCGTATCAACCGTGTCAAGAGTGGGACGATAGCTGAGCGACTTCTGGCAACCCTCCCACTGCTAGAACCCGACCAGGTCATCCTAGCCATCGCCCCAAACGAGGGTGTCGAAGGGCCCCTCTTTTGTACTCTCACCCCCTTCCTCTTTGACTCCTCAATCGATTACGCGCGCTTCGAGAAGTGCAGGGGCGTCGACCGGGCACGCCTCCGTGCTTGCATGGCGTCACGGACGTCGGTGGGCTGTCATGCCATCATGCCCATTGTGATCCTCTTCACGGTCCAGGACGGCACCGGGGACGGTGCTGCTACTCAAGATACGCATGCACTTGTTGGGTGGCCGTCGGAACATGAGGCGTACGCCCATCTGGAACGGTCCACACAGATGGGGACGCATACCCTCACCGCCTTCGATTATAATGTGGCGCTCTCGACGCTAGCCACCAACTTCCAGCGGGCCTTCCTCCCACACGCTGGAGACCTGTTGGACTGCAGGTTCCTTGCATGTTCGACGGCTCATGGCGCCGGTTATCTCCTTGAGCGTGCCAGCACGCCCGGGAAGAGAGTCATATATGCCCAAATGGATCAGGAGTGTGATGAGGCGAGGCTCGGATATCGCTTACGCCCATACGTCGTTGTCCGAGTCGACAATCCCGATCGGGCGGAGGTCTTGGTTGTCATCTCCTTGCTCGCAGGGATCAACGCCTGGCTCCTCTCCGAGGCCGAGCTTCGCGGTCTGAGCCCTCCACGAAACTTGATTTATCAACGAGAATAAATCGATCATTCGACCCGAAAAATGTCTGCGGAGGACCTGAAGAACCAGGGGAACGCCGCCGTGAAGGAGGACCGCCTGGCGGACGCCGTCGACCTCTACACCCAGGCGATCGGGCTCGACGGGGCGAACCCGGTCTACTACAGCAACCGCGCCAGCGTGTACCATCGGCTCGGAGACTACGATGCCGCCCTCGCGGATGCCGACCGCTGTCTCGCAATCTCCGCCACGTTCGGGAAGGGGTACGTCCGTAAGGCCGACGCCCTTGATGCCCTTGGTCGTCTTGATGAGGCACGCGCCGTCCTTGAAGAGGGCATTGAGAGGTGTGGAGATAGTGAGCCTCTTTTGCGCACCCGTCTTGATAGCCTCAATTCTCGAGGTATGGGTGGCCTCGGCGCAAACCTTTTCGGCCCAGATGCTGAAGCCAAGCTCCGCGCCAATCCCAAGACCGCAAAGTATCTGGAAGAGGATCCGAACCTTTTGCAAACCCTTAAGGCCGTCTCAGCTAACCCGCAGTTGATGATGTCAATGGCCGGGTCTAATCCTAAGCTGATGGAGTGCATGCTCGTCACAATGGGCTTGGATCCTGATATGCTGAAGAACATTCCGCAAGGACCGGGGATGGGCGCACCGTCGGATTATCGCCCTCCTCCCCCTCCTCCTCCACCCAAGGAGGAACCAAAGAAGGTTCTAACCCCCGAGGAGGAGAAGGGGCAATGCTTAAAAGATGAGGGGAATGAGCTCTTCAAGGAGAAGAAGTACGAGGAGGCGATCGCGAAGTACGAGGAAGCCTTCGAGGTCCACAAGTCCATCGTCTACCTGAACAACATCAGCACGGCGCTCCTCAAGCTTGGGCGTATCGATGACGCGGAGGCGAAGGCTCTGGAGGCGTACCAGTACGGGAAGGAGAACCCTGGGACCTCGACCTTCGAGGAGATGGGAAAGGCCCTTGCGAAGGCTGCGTCGGCCCAGTACGCCCGGAAGGACTACGAGAAGGCGATTCGCACCCTCAAGGATGCCATGCTTGAGCACCGTTCGAAGCAGACCCTTGCTCTCCTGACGAAGGTCGAGGATGAGTATGAGACGTATTGTAGGGAACGGGCGTATGATCCTCAAGTGGCCGAGCGCGCGAAGAACGAGGGGAACGAGGCCTTCCGAGCCGGAGACTTCGACAAGGCCGTAGAGCTTTACACGAAGGGGCTCAAGGCATTACCACTGGATCCTGATCGCGATTACCGTGACGACAACGAGCGCTTCGTTCAAAACCGTACGCTTCTCATCTCCCTCCTCAATAACCGCGCAAACGCCTACTTCAAGCTCGGGCAGATGAACCTCTCCTACGAGGACGTAGACCATGTAGTGACCCGCCTTCGGGACGCGCGCAACGTGAAGGCCCTTACCCGCAAGGGCCAGATCGAGAGGCTTCGTCGGCAGTACTACAAGGCCATCGAGACCTACAAGACCGTCCTCGAGATCCAGCCGGGGATGGCGGAGGCCGTCGAGGGTTACCAGAAGACTGCCCTGAAGATCCAGGAGCTTCAGGCGAACCCCGATAGCAAGGAGGCCAAGGAGGTTGTCGAGATCGCAATGGCGGACGAGGAGATCCAGAAGATCGCCTCGGACCCCGGGCTCGCAGAGGTCATCAAGCAGATCTCGACGAATCCTCAAGCGGCTCAGCAGTTCCTTAGCGACCCGACCATCTCCGGCCGCATCGAGAAACTAATCAACGCCGGGATTATCCGCACTGGCCATTAGCTCTCCCCTTTCTACCCACTCTGTTCACTCATCCTCCGACGATGGTTCCGTATGAGGGCCGCGAGCTCCGGATCCTGGGTTAATGACCCCTCAAGTGATAATGAACTGTCCATGCTCTTCTGAGGCCTTAATGGTCCGTTGAATGTTGCATTTGTCGAACGTCTGAGTGAATCGATGCGCCCCTCGGAAAGAGATTGAGTCTCCTGTGGGAGCTGCATAACGACCCCCTTCCGAATGGGAGTTCGCGCTTGCTCCCGAATTGCCTCCGTCGAGAAGGCTAATTCCAATGATCGTTTGGCTAGTTCCTCAGTCTTCGTTGTGTCAAGTGATCGCTTTGCCTGCTGTCCAGCCTCCAGATGGCGGACCCGGGCTCTTAAAGCCTCGATCTCGGCTTTCATGCCGTCAATAACGAGGAGATGCGTGTCAATGTTCCTCCGCAGAGCAGAATTCTCGGTCTCAAGAGCGGCCACCTGCTGCCGCAATTGATTAGCTTCCTGTGCTCCTCGTGCCCGTGCACTCGCGGCCGCTTGCTCCGCCTCGTGGAGGAGGGTAAGAAGACGGGCGTTTCGCCCACTCTTCTGCTGAAGGATATCGGCGGGACTCAGCATCCTGGATTTTCACAAGAGATGAAGAGATCGAGTTTCTGAGTACTCTCTGGTCTCATGAGCCTATCCAGAAAGGGGAGGAAAGAGAAGACGGTGACAAAAAGGAAATGGAACTCTCCAAGCTGATGCGAGCGGCCAAGCGTGGAAATACTAGGGGAGTGATTCGGTATCTCACGCTGGCACGGCAGAGTAATAGCACAGGTCTGACCGCCCTCATGCTGGCGGCGAGGGAAGGGCATACGGAGTGTGTCAGACTCCTCTCCAACGAAGAGGGGCGGATGCAGGACCAGAAGGGAATGACTGCACTCATGTATGCCGCTCGTAACGGGCGTCTGGGGGCCGTGGAGCTTCTAATGGGCTCAGAAGCCGGACTGGTAACCAAAAATGGGATGACTGCGCTGATACTTGCAGCGAATAACGGTCACGTGGAGATAGTTCGTCTCCTTAAGGCTATTGAGGCTGGGATGCGGGATGAACGCCAGCAGACAGCGATCATGTATGCGGCCAGGAGCGGGCACGCAGGCGTAATACGAGAGCTTGTCCAACAAGAGGGAGGTTCTAGCAATAGGAAGGGATGGACGGCTCTCATGCTTGCTGCTCGCAATGGTCATGGAATGTGCGTTCCCCTACTCCTTTGTGAGGTCGGATATCAGGCGCGGCAGAACCGAGGAAGCTACCGGGCGGGGGTAACGGCCCTCATGATCGCCGCACGTGCTCACTGTGGCACTATCATCAAGGCTCTTCTTCCTTTTGAATGTGGACTCAAAGACGATGATGGGCATACTGCCAGGTGGTATGCGGTTCAGACGCAAGAACGGAAAGCACTGGAATCAAAGAAAGGCGAAACGAGCATTGTGGAATTAATTGATGAGGAAGAGGGAGACGTCGTTCTATCACGGAGGTCGCCACCCTTTCGTTCCGCATACCAGCTTCAAGCAGAGGTGGTACAGCTTCGAAAGGAGGTGGAGAGGCTTAAGGAGGAGTGTAGTACTGCGGTACGGCAGCTAGAGGGATACCAGAGATCACGATTGGCGAATGGGTTTGCGGAGTCCTTATCCTCATCGACGACGATTATGATAGATAATCATTCGACCAAGAGGGGCGAGAGTAGGCTTTTTGAGGCCGCAATAGAGGGAAATCTTATAACGGTTCGACACCTGTTTCGATATTATAAGGCGCAGGACTCAAAGGGAAGGACGGCTTTAATGTTTGCGGCGGAAGCGGGAGCAACCAATTGTGTCAGAGCGTTACGGCCTGCAGAAGCAGGCCTCCAAGATCAAGAAGGGATGACCGCCCTGATGTTCGCCATCTTGGGAAGGCATTGGGACTGCGTACAATTGCTGTGGTTGGAACGCGATCTCAAGAGCAAGAAGGGGGAGACGGCCAGTGAGCTTATCCGTAGGGTTCTTCAGGAGATGAGGGAGGATGATCGTGATGCTTTGAAAAGTATTCACAACCTTCTAGAGAAGAGCGTGGAAGCACCTGGATTAATAGAGGAACTAGACAGGGAGTACACGATCACGGGGAGTATCGGCCGTGGATCCTATGGACATGTCTATTCAGTTCGCTCTCCCACCCACCAGAACTATGCTCTCAAGGTTGTCGAATATGGGAACTTCAATGAGACAAAAGAGGCGTTTATACAGAACGAGAAGAGGGCAGCCTTGGAGCTTAGTCACCCCAATATCATGTCTTGTCTGCGAGTACTAGATGATGAGGACTGCGGGATCCTCTACCTGCTTATGCCATGGTATTCGACCACGTTGCAGGAGGAACTCAAGTATCGACAGGGGCTGGGTCAAAGGATGCGAGACGACGAGATCTGGTACATCTTGTCACATCTCGCCGCCGGTCTCACTTACCTGCATGAGAAGGCGGTCATCCATTGGGATCTTAAGCCTGAAAACGTCTTCCTTGCCTCCGACGGGAGATACCTTATCTCGGACTTCGGCTTCGCGCTTTTTGTCGACAAGCCCACTCATAGGAATGGGATCGTTGGGACTAGAGCATATATGGCCCCGGAGCTCTTCGATTCGGAACCAATGTATTCGAGTTCCATCGATATCTGGGCGCTTGGGGTCGTGATATACGAACTCTGCACCTGGAAGAAGCCCTTTGAGAGCGCCCCCGAGATCCTCAAGAACCAGGTCCCACAGATCCATGATCGTCCAGATTCCTTAATTGGGCTTATCACGTCGATGCTAAACAAGGACCCAGCGCTGCGACCAACAGCACGTGAGGTCTTCAACGTCACGGTACTATATAGTCAGTGATCACCCTCCCTCACCCTCACTAATCCAAATTTTCTTGACGATAGAACTGCCGGAGGACTGTAAGGCTGGGTAGAACGCACTAGGGGATCGGAGGTCATGCATAATCGCAAAGCCTCTAGTGGAGGGTCGAAGCCTTACGGTCAAGATTCTAGCAGAGTCAAACGGGGTCTCCCCCGGGGGGAAGAAAAATGACAATGAGGCACATCTGGATCGACACGGATTGCGGGATTGACGACGCGCTCGCCCTTCTGATTGCGGGTTTCTCTCCAAACGTCAAGCTCGTCGGGGTATCTTGCACGTATGGGAACAATCGTCGCGGGAACGTCGAGAAGAACGTCCATCGTACGCTGAACGCGATCTGTGAGGGTCACCGTCGTGCTGGGAGGCACTGGGACCCACCCGTCATCTGTCGTGGCCCGCTTGACCCGGTCTCCTCGATTGCCTTCCAGCGCAGTGGGAAGGGGGAGCGCGGCGTCGATTGCCGCGATGAGAACTGGCATGGGTATGATGGGCTTGGTGATGCGAAGTTCTCGGAGTTGTTCTCTCCGGAGGAGGTTGCAATCATTGAGACTGTCACCTTGCCAGTCTCCGAGGAACCAGTCCCAGCCATCATTGAGCGTGCGTGCAAGAAGGCTAAGGAGGAGACGGGACAGAGGCTCATAGTCCTTGCGATCGGTCCCTTCACGTCCTTGCTCGAGCTCGTGCACCTTCGCGATCAAATCGACCTGGCGATCATGGGAGCCTCCTTCGTTGAGGCCTTCCGCAAAAACGCGAAGGACCCTGCCATCCTCGAGAACCTCCGGAAGTTCGAGAACGACCCGCACCAGGCGGACCTGTTGGACGGGAACATGGCTCCATGCGACATGCCGCACGCCGAGCACAACATCGGGTGCGACCCCGTCGCCGCGAAGGTGATGTTCGACACGTACGAGCATATCACCGTGATCGATTGGGTTCTGACCCTTCTGGCCTCCATCTCCCTCGATGACATCGACAGACTCAATTCCTCGTCCTTCGTCGGAAGGTTCCACCGCTGTGTCGGGAAGCACATGGAGGACATGGTCCGCAAGCACAATGGAGACTACTTCCCCCTATGCGACCCTCTCGCTGCGATGGTCTGCTGCTACCCCGATGTCGAGACTCAGGTCGTAAAGGGTCGCGTCGACACGTGCATCGCGAACACAGACAGGTTCGGCCAGACCGTCCTCCATACGGACTCCCACTACACGAACACGACCCTGGTCCTCGCCGTCAGTAACAAGAAGATCCTGGACATCCTGGAGTACACACTTAGCCAATGATCTTGTGCCCCTCCTCCTGCTGCTCACCGCGATGTGAATCCCCTCTCTTTTCTCCCCCCTTTCCTCTTTTCCTCCTCTTCCCCTGCCGGGTTTGGGACTTGGAACTCGGCCCATTGGTAAGATCCCGATCCTGATCAGAGAGAGGATATGCTGTATCGGACCTTCGACCCTCGAGGAGGGAAAAACAATGAGTTACTTGACAGTCAAATGCGTGGCGGCGCCGCCACGTCCGCATACTGTGGCCGATATGGGCCCCCGCGGGATGGGCGGGTTACTACGCTCCCCACGTCGAGTTCAGAATTCGGCGGTGTCCTCAAGGCCACATGACCCCCCAAGTTCCATTGGGGTCGCGACCTCTCCCGGTCGGGGCATCCCTCCGGAGCTCGCCGAGTACGTCGACCAGGCCTGTGAGAGGCTACGCGATGAGGTCTTCGAGCGTCTGGATCAGTATCTTCAAGAACTAACTGGTACTCAGTCTCAAGTCAACCACATAATGCACACTTTGGGGAAGATCCGCGATGTCCTGGAGGCCAACAGCGAGGACATCCGCGAGCTGCACGAGAGTTTACTCTCCCTGAAGGAGGAAGTGGCCAGCCTCAAGGAGCAACGTCCCACCGAGCCCCGCCCGTCGTCCGAGGCCTCGCTCGAGGAGGCGCTCGCCGCCATCCGGAAGGACGTCTCCGACATCCAGTTCCAGCTCGGGACGATGCAGACGGTCTCGAGATTCTTCTGATGTGGCCAGAATCTAAAAATTATTGGGATGTCAGCGAGTGAGATGATGGACGTGCCCCTATTTATGGCGAATCGGGTGCTCGATAACATCTTTGTCGGGGGCTGCTACGCGGCCGAGGACCGGGACTTCGTCTTCACCAACTCCGTGACGAGAATCATCAACTGCTGCAGCCACAGCTTCACAAACTGCTTCCAGGGCGTCGGGATCCGCTACCTCTCGTACCAGTTCGACGAGGACGGCAACAGCACGATGTTCGACTCACGGGACGAGACGATCACCCAGGTCGTCCGCTTCGTCAACGAAGCCGTCGAAAAGGACGAGTGCGTCCTCATTCACTCGATTAACGGCGACTCCCGCTCCGTCGTCCTCCTCGCCGGCTACCTAGTCCATCGTTTCCATTGGCCTCCCCATCGCGCACTCCAATTCATCACGACGAAACGCTTCAACGCCAAGCCCCACCAGAACTACGTTCGCCAGCTCCACGAGTTCGCGAACCGGCGCCGTACGAAATACGGGGAGTTCAAGGATATATTCGGGAGCACTCGTGGACTCAAGCTGAACCACCAGGAGATCCTCCACCGGAACACGTTCCTCAACGCCGTCATGGCGCAGCCTAACCCAGAAGAGTTGACGCGCCAGAAGCCCATCCATTCCATCCTCAAGGAGTGCCAGGTCTCCGTCGAGGTCGCCCCGCCCCCGGAGAAGCATATTACCTGGAGAGACGGGCTTGTGACCGCCCAGATCCCCTCCACGTACGCAAACTTTGACACGAGTGGGAGGCCGGTCGGGCCGCAGTCCTCCTTGATCTTCCGACCTCGTACGCCCTCCTATCGGGCTGGCCAACAGGTCCGTTGTATTCCCGTGCGTATGGACCCGGCTCTCGTCCCCGCAATCTCCTTTGACCTGGACCTGCCTTGTCACAAGCGGCGAAGTGATGGGTATCTTTCTCCTGTGACTCCCTCCTTGGAAGGGTATGCGGTCGTAGCGAAGCCCGTCAGCGCCCTAGCAAAGGTCGGGAGCGCAACCCGTAGCGCTTACGATGCGTCGTCTGTGTATATTCCCCGGGACGAGTTCGAAGCAATTCTCTTGAACCCGGCCGCCTTGGACGAGGTCGAGGCAGAGCAGCGTCCAGGACGCCCGCTTGAGAAGACGGCTGACAGGCCCACCTCGGCGCGGCGGCCACAAAGCACGATGGGGATGCCCCCTGTTCACATTTCTCAGATGTCGAACACTCAGAAGCTTTCGGTCCCTGGGCAAAGGGCTGCGGGGAAGGCGGTTGACCAGAAGCCAAATCCGAAGTCGGGTGGCGCTCCACTTCTAGGGAATGTGGCATTGACGAAGATGGGGTCGACGGGCCAATCTGCATACAACCGTTCTGCCTCGGACCCGGGGGTCCGGTCCGGCTCTCTTACGAAGATGCGCCCTCCCACTCCTCCGCGCAAGTTGGAGGAGATCGCGGCGGAGGCCGCTGCTGCCGCTCAGCAGCAGGGCGTCGATGCGGGGTATGCCGCACACCACAGCGCACACCAGCCCGCGCAGAACGTGCAACAGCCTCGCACGGCCCAGAGCCGCCAGAGCGTGGGCTCGTCACAGAGTGCGAGCTACACATCACCGGGGATGGCGAGGCAGCATACACCGCGGACGAGCATCTCGCGGAGCGATTACCTCCAGCACTCCCAGAGGGCCGCGGCCGTGCAGCAGGCTGGGCGTCCTGTCTCCGGGCCCTCTCGTTATGTACCAACCCAGAGCCCGGGCGGAGCGCGCCCAGCCGAGAATCTACGCACTCCGACGCAGCGGACCGCCTCGTCGTCGTCCACCTACCGTCCGGTCAGTGCGGGCCGCACTCAGCAGGGTCATCAAGGAGGCTCCCGTTACTCCTATGGAAGCTATCAGTAAATGTAGCGCTGACCTGAGGGGTGAGTGAAGATTGGTCTGCTGTAGATCGGGTGCTCGTTTCCTCTTAAAGGAATCTTTCCTCTGTCGTCATTTTCTCCTCCTCACCATCCTGAGGTCTGTGAAGGATGAGAAGGGCCAAACACGCATATGCGCATGTGCTCTTGCATCACCCATATGTATTCTCTTCGTTCTCTCCCCCACAGATACTAGATTCTTCATCATTCTCTTGATCAGAATATCAATGTCTGAGTCCTCAGTCCTCCTCCTGAGCATGAGCCATCTTTGAGACCACCCTTCTAACCGTCAACCAAGACTTATCATCCCAGACCATTACATCTGACGCTAGTGCTATTTCTGGCCACGGAGGGCTGCACCTATCAAGACCGTCTAGTCCAAGGCTTACCCGCTCTCAGGGTCGTGCGTATCTTTTGCAAGAGAGGGCTAGCGAGGACCCAATCTGATTGTGTATGCGACGCCACCACAAAAATGGGAAAGCTCTCCTTCTTGACTAACCCGACGTCCGTGGCCGTCGTTGGCGCCTCCGCTCAGGATGGAAAGGTCGGAAACACCGTCATGGTGAATATCAGGGCCTCTGGCTACAAGGGGCAGGTCTATCCGATCAACCCGAAGGCGACCGAGATTCTCGGGTACAAGGCCTATAAGAGCATCCTCGAGGTCCCCGGGGAGATCGATGTCGTTGTTGTCGTCATCCCCGCTAAGGCTGTCCTTGCTGCTGCCAAGGAGTGCGTCGAGAAGCACGCGAAGGCACTGATCTGCATTGCCGCCGGTTTCAAGGAGATCGGTGGTGACGGCGTCAAGCTTGAAGCAGACCTCATCGAGATCTGCAAGAAAGGGAACGTCCGCCTAGTCGGACCAAACTGTCTTGGTCTCGTCACTCCAACTCTCAACTGCACCTTCGCCTCCTCTCAGCCAAGCAAGGGGAGTATAGCCTTTCTCTCGCAGTCTGGGGCGATGCTAACGTCCATCCTCGACTGGGCTCACACCAACGGCATCGGGTTCTCAAACTTCATCAGCCTCGGAAACAAGGCCGACGTTGACGAGGTTGACCTCGTCCTGGAGGTCGCCGAGGACCCCAACACCTCCGTCATCCTCCTGTACCTCGAGTCCGTCGTCGACGGGAAGAAGTTCCTTGAGCAGATCCCCGCCAGCGTCACCAAGAAGCCGATCATCATCCTTAAGTCCGGTACCTCCGCCGCCGGTGCTGCTGCCGCCTCGTCCCACACGGGCGCTCTTGCGGGTAACGACATTGCGTTCGACCTCGCGTTCGAGAAGGCTGGCGTCGTCCGTGCGAAGACGATGTCCGACCTCTTCGATCTTGGCCGCCTCTTCACTTCCCAAAGGATGATCAATGGCCGCGACTTCGTTATCATCACGAACGCCGGAGGCCCGGGCATTGTCACGACTGACGCCTTCGAGACCTATGGTGTTGGTCTCGCGAAGCTCTCAGATAAGACCAAGGATGCCCTTCGCAAGGTCCTTCCTGAGGAGGCCTCGGCAAAGAACCCGGTCGACATCGTTGGAGATGCTCCTCCCAAGCGCTATGCTGACGCGTTCGACATCTGCTTTACCGAGGATGATAAGACCGTCGCCGGTGCAGTGGTTCTTGTGACTCCTCAAGGCCAGACCCAGCCGAACGAGGTTGCGAAGCTGTGCGTCGAGATGGGGAAGAAGTATCCTTCGAAGTTCATCGTTAGCGCCTTCATGGGTGGAGAGACGATGATCGAGCCCTGCAAGATCCTGAGGGATGCTCAGATGCCCGTCTTTGCATTCCCCGAGCCCGCAATCTATGCGACATCTGCTCTTATCAGGTATAGCGAGGTTCGTGCTCGCCCCTCCCTCGCCTCGAAGAGCATTCCTCACTTCAAGGTTGACGACGAGCGCATCAAGAAGATCTTCGCGGACGCCCGTGCGGATGGGAGGACCGTCCTCCTTTCGCATGAGACATCCGAGATCTTCACGATCTATGGGGTCAACGCCCCTCGTACAAAGCTCGCAACGAGCCCTGACGAGGCGGCCAAGTTTGCTGAGGAGCTGAAGTATCCTGTTGTCATGAAAATCGTCTCGCCACAGATCATCCACAAGTCTGACTGTGGCGGGGTGAAGCTGAACATTAAGAGCAAGGACGAGGCGCACAAGGCCTTCACGGAGATCATGGAGAACGCGAAGAAGAATGGCCCGAAGGGTGCCGTTCTCAAGGGCGTCGAGGTCCAGCAGATGGTCGACTTCAGTGTATACTCGAAGACCGTCGAGATGATCGTTGGTGTCAGCCGCGACCCAACCTGGGGGGCGATGATCATGGTTGGGCAAGGAGGGATCTACGCCAACTACGTCAAGGACGTTGCGTTCGAGCTCTCGTACAAGTACGACAAGGCTGACGCCCTCGCCCAGCTGAAGCGTACGAAGGTGTCGGAAATCCTCGAGGGTGTCCGTGGGCAGCCGCGTAGTGACATCGAGGGTCTTATTGACGTCATGGTCAGGCTATCCCAGTTCGTCAACGAGTATCCGGAGGTCGTCGAGCTTGACATGAACCCTCTGCTCGTCTTCGAGGAACAGAAGGATGGCAAGAGGCCGGGCGTTGCCGCCGTCGACGTCAAGATCACGCTCTCCGGCGAGCACTAGAAACCGTAGGAACCGCGGGAACCGTCTGTCACGTTATGCAGACTTAAGAAGTGAACAAGGATCTTTACTATTTCGTCTGTTCCTCTTTCTCTCGCCTCCTTTCTTCCATTCCATTCTTTCCTCCATATATCGCCAGCACCTCCTGGAATCAACGTGAGTCTTACTACTTCTCTCTGCTAAAGACCATAACATGTGATCGTAATCTCTCCATCGGCACCACAGATGACGATGATTAAGCCATCCTCCACACGGCGGGCACCGAGAGCGGTGATAGCACCATAGACGTGTTCCAGAGATATGACTCCTAAGGTGCGTAGTTCGACGGCCTTATCGGTTGCGGTCCCCCCATAGACGTAGAGGCGTGGATGGGCATTAACAGGAGCCCCGGTTCCAAGGATGATATATGTCTCACAGACCGCAAGGGCCGTGATCAGATCTCCCTCGACGAAGTCCGGAGTGGCAACAGGTCGAAGCATACTTTCGTCTGCCCGGAGAGAGACGATACGCAACTCGGACGCTAGGGTGGTCGCAAGAAGATGTGTAGTTCCAAAGGCAGAGAGCCCGGTGACGTGGAGGGGCTGGCTACAGGCCGGTACGGATGGATACGAGATGAGATGCACGTTGCTCGCTCCCGCGTCTGGGTTGATACGGACCAAGCGTAATCCAGAGCGCTTATACCCCTGAAGCTCTCCAAGCTCCGGGACGTAATTTGCGGGAAGCAGGTCATCTCCTCGCAAGTAACGCTCTCGAACCGCCGCGAAGACAGAGCCACCCATGCGGACGACAAAGCTGCAAAGCAAGGGCTCATCTCTGCGGCCTCCCACGCCCCCCTGGCCAAAAGGCTCATGAAGCTGAATCAACCGTGAGACTCCACATGCCTCTGGCGTCAACTCGAGCAAGGCAGCAAAGCCTGCTCCGACGCAGAACGCCTGGTTGTCCAGCTCGACGAAGGACCAAACCGTCGAGGGGAGGCGAATGCTCTTCTCCCCATCTTTGGTACGGATGAGGGTGGCATTCAAGCTGTCAATCTCCCCATACACTGTCGTTGATGCCACAGCCGCCAGTGACATGGAATGGACCGTCACATCAGCCGCCGTACTAGCGAAGAGCAGGTAATGGTTCCCAACGTTCTTGACCGCGGTCAATGGCGTCGCCGTCCGATAGGTCACAAGAGAACCCATACGACTCGAATCCGACTGCTCACGAGGGACGTACCAGATCCTTGCCGACCCATCCCGCGAGGCTGTCACAAAGAACTCCTGCAACCAAGTCAATGACGATATGGCACGGGAATGCATCTGATGAGTACGAAGGTAGACCAACTGCATCGGCTGAGGCCGCCGAGAGCTGGACGGGGAGGCCCGGACCGGGAGCGCTGTCTTCTGATCCCCTGCACCATATGCACCTCCCGCCATGCCAAGCCCTCCTCCTGGGTGCCCATGCTTCCCAGCGGGTATATCTGCGATGATGGGGTTGTGGGCACCGTGCGGGATGCCCGTCACGCCCTGCACCTGCTGTTGTTTGTGCTGCTCCAGCTGCTGAGTCAGGATCGCCAGCTGCTCTCGGAGGACGCGGTTCTCCTGCTCGAGTGCCGTCACTGTCTTCTCGTAGGCCTGGATGTGGCGCATGATGCCGTCGAGGCAGAGCTCCGCGCTCGGGACCGGGTCCTGCTGGTCGATATTCAGATCCTGATAGTCCATTTTTTTGCAGGTTCCCAAAATCGTAGCTCAAATAGAGGTACTTCACTAGGGGGATCTAGACAAGAGAAAGGAGGCCGGCCTTAACCACGTGGGCAAGCTCGATGATCTTCTTCGCGCGGGTGAGGGCGATCTGGTGGGCGGCGACGTTCCCGCTGGTGGGATTTAAGTCAGCCTCTGTTGGGGGAACGAATAATCCAAAGAGCCCATGATAGGTCGTTCCAAGCGAATTGACCATGGCTAGGGCATCGGCGCCGGCAACGTTGCGTTCGATGAGCGAGGAGACCGTTCCGTCAAGGAGCTGACGGAAGGTGGAGGATAGGATTGAGTCATCAAGGCAGAGGAAGGTGATACGAAAGCCAGGAAGAAGTTTTTGAGAGACTGGTGTGGTGGCGGTCTCAGGTTTCAAGAGGTGAGCGTTCAAGGCCTCATAGTTCGCCTCGACGGGTTCGACGGTCACGTCTTTTATCTTTTCGAGGTGACGTTTGTCAGTATCTGTCAGCTTAACTGGGAGAGTGAGGGAGGAAAAGAAACGCTCCCAGAACCCGGGCTTCATCCCCTTCAGGAGGCGCTCCCGGATTGTGGCCATGGTCGTGCGGTGAATGCGAAGTGCATTGGAGTAGGATTTCATGGAAGCTAGATGGAAGGCATTGAGCTTGACCTCGGGTGTGGCATCTCCTTGGATGACATCCTTGTACATTCCGAGGTCGACCGTGTCAGAGGCGGCGCAGCTTGCGAGTTCTGCGAGGCGGGAAGCTAGGCTATCGAAGTCCGGTGCCTGGTCATGACTGCTTTGCTTCTGACGTGCCAGTTGGAAGCTAAGTGATTCGAGAGAGGCGGCGAGGAGGGAGCTGGCGGGAGCCTGGATATCTGCGTTGTACGCGAAGCCCCCCTCCTGGTCCACCCCATCGTGCTGCTGAGTCAATTCGACCTGGAAATCGGGAAGTTCCATTCTCTTTTTAATGGGGGGATATGAAGAAGCGAAGACAGGAGTGAAGGGAGAGGGGTTTACAGTCCCTGGGGCCTATTGAAGCATAGAATATCCCAGGAGGAACTCGTCCTCAGTCTCTTTATTGACGACGAATAAGGTGGGAACCAAGGGGATAGTGCACCCCATATGGACGAGGCTGAGAAAAGAAGCATTTGGATCAACCCTTTGAAACCGTACCTGAAGCGTTGCATAACTACTGATATGGCCTGATGAATCCAATAGGTCGCACCAATCCGGTGCGAAATAGAGACTAACGGACTCAAGCGAATAGTCTTTATCGAAGGCTTCATCACCACGTGGTTCTTGAAAGAGGAGCTGAATATAGGCTTGCAATGGGGTCTCATAATTGAAGTCTGTGATCCGTTCTATCAAGGAGAACTGTGGATAAACGATATGTAGGGTAGTAGCATATTTCATGACAGATTCGAGAGTATTGGAGAGCTCAACGATAGGTAAGGCGAGGCCTATATGATCAGCGAGCGTAGGGTTGAGCGTGACATAGAAGGAGACGATGCGGGAGTACTCCTGTTCCATTGCCTTCAACGTTTTCCTCGCCTTATTTAGAAGCTTACGTACATCGTCCTTAAAAGAACGATCATATGCCTTCTTGTAGTTCATAACGGCGCGTGCGTAATCGGAGATGCTCTCACAGATCCTTGCACGACGTAGGTATCCCTTGTAATACTCATTATCCTCGTTGATTGCTAGGGTGGCCAAACGGTATGCTTCCTGAAGACGTCCCAACTGTCTTAAGGCCTCAGCCTTATTTGCCATGAGTATTGCCCTACGCGTCCTCAGTTCCTTCTCCGTAATCACCCCAGCATCGGCTTCTTTCTCTTCCTGCCCCTGCTGTCCCTCCAGTTGTATCTCAATATCCAAAGCACCATCGTATAGCCTAACAGCAAGTTCCAAGTGCTTCTCCCGCTCCTCCTTGGTCTGGCTTCCTTTTGCTTGCTCCATTGCATTGTTCCCTTGGGTCCGATATGTACTTTGCAGGTTCAGCGGCCCACCACCATAGAGTAAATCATCCACGCCCTGTAAGGCTGGAGACCGACGCTTCTCTTCCTCTGTAGGTGCATGCCGAATCACAAACGGGTGCAGGCTCCAGGAATCAGGGATATCGACATCGTCGGCGTCTTCGATCTCGTTGGGCATTTTCTTCCCTTCACCCTTTACTCCAAGCCCTCAATCACCATCGCCCTTCAGCTCGTACGGCCCTGTAACAGTAGATATAACGCCTCAAGGAAGCCTCCTACAGCCCACGCCTGATTCGTGCAAGAAGCAGAACAGAAGGTACCATCACCCTGTTGAAGCTCAGGAATCGACTTGAAGCTCCCATTGACGTTCGAATGCCTCCCCAAGAAGTGGATAAGGTTAATGAATAGGTGTTCTGGCTCCTTGTACCCGGAAAGAATCGCAGACGTGATCGCACGTGCATAGACGTGCGGCCAGGCCGGACCATTGTGATAGCACAGGCCTCCAGCCGTTTCATAGCTGCTACGGTCGTTCATGTCGTAATACGTACGGAACGCCGAGTCTAGGTGATGAATGGTCCTCATCCCTACCATGTGCCAAGGCACGGGGTCTCTCGCCGCAAAGCCATGGTTGCCCGCCTCCGCCTCACGACGCGCCGTTACTAGGTACTTGTGCTCCATCGTGGCCGTATGTAGCTCGCGTAACCCGTCCTCGATCTCCTTTGTGAATTGCTTAGCAAGAGCCTTTTCATCCTTCGAGAACGAAAGGCCAATGAAGTAGTTTGGACGGAAGTAAGTCGCCTGAGGGTCAAGCGGTGCCATCTTCAATAGCTTCTGGTCCTTCACCTTCTCGAAGCGAGTCAATAAGTCCGGAGTGATCGTGTCCCGAAGCATACGTGCCCGACTTGGACGATGCTCGACACGTGAAAGGAATTCGTCATTCAGGCTGCCTTCCAGCTTCAATTCCCAGGCTCGGAGCTCTTCCATCGTTATCGTCTTCAACCCTGCAACCTTCGCTGGCGCATTAACTACTCCAAAGGCCGCAGGATTGGCGATGATTGCCTTCAGAACGACTAGGCAACAAAGATTAATCTCAACGTTCGCCCCATGACGGCTGGAACCGGGACACCCCTTGTTAATCCAATCACAGGAGCCCATCTTGTCCATCCAGGTCCCACAGTTGCTCGGGTTCCCCCCAACGATGAGCCCCGTCGCCTCGTCGACATGGACGTCAACGTTAAAGCCCTCATAACGCATCTGCTCATCAATGGCCGGGCCGGCGTTCCATTCTCGGAAGCTGATCCCACGTAGGTGACGAGTCAGGATCTCGAGGATAACGTGCTTGAGTGGCATGACATACCTGGAGGTGATCTCCGAGCCATAGTTATTGATCAAGTCGCGAAGGACATAGTAGCCATTGACAAGCTCGTAGTCATCGAGGCTATCCGAAGGGAATAGACGCACGATATCTTGGTCCAGGATCTCCACATCCTTCGTATAATGGATATAATCCAGAAGTGACGAAAGCATAAACCAGACGGCGTCCCGAGCATTATAACGTGGACGGCGTCCGGAATCTTGAAGGTTCGGAAGAAGGCCATGCCGTAGGAGTGAAAACGTCGTGACTAAGATCTGGCGAGCAAGTAGACGACGAGAGGGGAAAATGGTCATGCACCCTGTGATGGCCAATGCCGAGTCACGTCCCCATGAACGGAAGAGTCCACGGAAGAAGTGTGGATACCCAGCACAAAGCGACACGTTGTTCTCCCGAAGATTCGGGTCATAGATCGTATCACGAAGAGTCTCAAGAACAGAGCTTCCACGGAATCCTTCGCTTTGCCCAAGAATGTCAAGGAGTAAGCAGACGTAACGAAGGTCCACGTTGGCCGTCTCGGGCTCGAAACCGATGAGTGTAAGAGAGGCACGATACAAGTAGCAGACCGCCTCGTGCAAATTCGTTAGCTTCCCGAGCGAGCTGTCCTTCGTGATGAAGCCCTCCTTGAAAAGGATGGCCTGGTTGATTGCTTGGTCGTACACCGCATAGATGTGACGAAGGCAGCGAGGGCGAAGAGACATGGGAACCTGCTTGACGAGACGGACATGGGCATGGAATGACTCAAGAGCGGTCCGCATCCGGTTCCGCGTCTCTACTGGCTCTCCAGCGTCGACACAATGCCGTTGGAAATACTTCTCGTCACGCGCGATGATGTAGTCGACCAACCAATTATCGCAACGGATGTTCTCGGCGACAGGCCCACTGACGTCTGAGACAAAGAGGGCATCACGAACCCCATCAAACCCGGAGTACGATGGGAGAAGGTATCCACGGTCGTTCGAGAATAGGTACGGCGCCTGCTGAATATAGTCTCCCTCGTCCTCTGCAACCTGCGTCAGGAAGCACTTCTGAAGGAACGGGTTGAGTTCCTGGAACGCGGCCCTGAAGGTCGTCACGGATGCGTCCGAGACCGTCAGGCGCATGATCCCCTCGTAGGCCGCGTCCGTCTTCTTCGTGAAGACGAAGATGGACCCTCTGGGGAACGTCTCGTCGGTGAAGTAGACGGTAAAGCGATTGGCATCCTGCACTTGGAGCGGGAAGGGAACGTGGTCTGGAGTCAGGCCCTCAATGGTTTGAGGCAGCTGATGCGGATTATACAGCACGTATGGAGCACTGTAGGTCCCCAAGAAGTCGATCCCGATCTCCCCAAGAGGTCCCCCGTTGTTGTACTTGAAGGCAGGACGCAAGACGAAGACGTATGACTCGCCGGTCGTGGGATGCATGCGCTCGATCGTCATCAGCTTGTCGTGATGCGATTGAGCATAGACCTGTGAATAGCCACCCGAGGCAATGGTGCAATGGAGCTCTGTCAATATGCTCTTGACCAGAGTCGCACACGTCGCATACCGCACGGTCCGAGGCGGAAGAGAGGCTGCGAGCTCCTTATAGAGAGCCTTCTCGGCAACACACAGCTTCCCTATGGCGCCGGTCCCGACGAGATGCGTAGTTGCCATCCCACCGAGACAGTTCGCGGCGGCAACGGCCGAGAGGATAAGAAGGTTATCCCGCTCGTGCAAGGAGTACTCGCTCCCGGGCGGTATGTTGTCGTGCGTGACGTCGAACATGAGCGCTGGGATGCGGAGGCGAACGGTATCGCGGACACGTCCGATGACCTCCCCGCCGTAAACAGCCGTCTCGCAAAGTTGCCCGATGCTCGCCGCATTGATGAGCTCGTTGACGACCGAGTTCCCTCCGACCTCCTGGAGGAAGCGCGCCTCCGCCATCGCGTTCCCCATGAAACACTCGAGCATCACGTAGATGTCCTGGCGCACGGTACGTGCGGCGTTGATGACGTGGCGGAGAAGACGGGGATCTGTCGAATGAGCGTTGTCAATGCGGATCGAGTCGAAGATCTCCGCGCAGCGTCGGACGTAGCTTGTCGCCAAGGTCCAGAGTCGCTTGTTCGGAAGCCCACTTGGAAGGTAGTAGGCGAGCTTAATGCAGTCACCCCAGGTGACAACCGAGCAGCGCAGATACGCACGCGCGACGCGACGGGTGAAGTCATAGGGAGTCCCCATGACCCATCCGTTGCAGGCAGAGCAGATGATTTCTCCGTTCTCGACGCGAGCAAGAACCGCGCTTGGGTCAGTCTCCAAGGCAGCGGTCAGGTGGTGATGGCGGCGATCACCATCATTCGCGTCGATGATCGGCTGGAACCCGCGGAGGAAGATGTCGAAGGCGGGTGCGTCGCTGAAGCAGAAGGCCTTAAACGCGGGCTTAATATCAACGAAGAGACGATACCAAACGCCACTCCCGACGGCCTGGAGGATTGACGCGCGGTCGGCTACGTTGCGCTCCTGAACACGCCGCTCGAACGCGCTGAAGAAGTACTGGAACATCTCCTGAAGCTCGGCCGTCGTCAGGTGATCCTCCTCCTTTCCTTGGCAATGCTCGCAGTGGGAGTCGTGTTGGGCCTGCTTGGCCAGCTCGTCGAGAACGGCCTTAAGGTTTGCCTCCTTGTCAAGAGTGGGCGCGGGGGTTTCCTCATCATCACTGAAGGTGCAGCTGACATTCGAGTCGCCCTTCCCTGTGTTAAGGCAGATGATACTGTTATCTAGCGAGCCGTCCGGGTTGTTTCGTAAGCGCCCGGAGCAGGTCATGGCCGAGGTCAGCCCGAGGCGCCGGAAGATACGGTCGAAGCATATTCGCGCTCCTTTGCGAGTGCCCGTCACAATGGTGAAGCGCTCGTACTCAGGAAGAACGGTCTCGTACAAGAACGTGAGGACTTCGCGGGCCTTGGCCGACGGGAGAAGTGAGAGGCGGTCGACGAACTCCTGACTATTCTCCTCCATGTCGAGGAGCTCGTACTCATGGAGACGGAGGGCGTCGAAGACGCGTCCGACAAGCGTTGTGAGAGTATGACAAAACTCCGAAGCCTGGTCGTGCTTGATTCCGATTTGGCCGTCCGCCTCCCAGTAGCAGCAGCGTAGATTATAGAGCGAGAGGACCTCGCGTTCGCGTGGGGAGATGAGGTTCAGAAGCGGGAAGAAGGACTTATTCCGACTGATAAAGCGTTCAGGTGGGACGACCCCAGTTCCGCGTGCGTCCCAGCCGGTGCGGAGGACAGCGGCCTCAATGGCGCGCATATGAAGGTCGAGAAGGGCGGCGGGGAGCAGATAAGCGTAGTCTGCGGTGTTGAACGAGGCAGAGCGGAGCTGCTGGAGCATTGGGGCGTCAGGGGAGATGTGATTGAGGACGATATCGTACATGGCGTGTGCTCCTTTTGCGTAGAGGTGCTCGGTGGTGAAGCGCTTCAGGTGCTCCTCGGATTGGACGGAAGGTTGCCAAGCCGTCCAGCTCGCAAGCGAGTAACACGAGCTGCTGGACCCGAGCTTATTAATAGGGGTGAAGTGAATCATGTTGCACATCCCCCCATCAATGAGAGGTCCGATGGTCTCGCCCCATTCCTTAAGTGGCCCAAGAGCGTGGGTATAAACAGTACACATCGAGATCCCCTCGTCTGCGATCGGGGGATTGACCGTTACGTAGAAGTCGTTCTGGCGGGAGAGGACAAGGTCATTGATGACGATGCGACCAGTCACGTTCCGTAAGGAAAAGACGTAGAGCCCGGGGGAAAGGGTGCTCACGTCGACATCGCAGGAGAGTTCAGTCCCTCGCTGTTCGAAGGAGAGCTCACAGCGCTCACGCAGGTGAGTCGCGGCGATTAGGAGGCGGTACGTCTCGCGGAACGCCCCGAGCTCCATGAAATCTCCACCCTCGACTACGACGCGCAGGCGGGAGACTTGGGCAGCCGTCAGGAAGATCGGGACCTCCGGGTGGAGCTTCCGGCCCGTCTCATCGATGCGCACGATGAGCGTTGACATTTTTCTCTGCCAGCTGTAAATGTGATTGATTGCCGTGTTAATCATCAAGGAGGAAGTATGTAGACTGGCCAGGCTCGAGTGCCTCGACCTTCAGGAGGGTTGCGGTGATGGAGAGGGGTGTATTGACCGAGCCCTGGATCGGGCGATCTCCGACTTGCGTCGGATTCACGCCGATTGCCGCCAGGGTATGTTCATGGACATAGCGTGTGAGGATTCGATGGAGCGATTGGTGTGTGCAAGCGATGTATGTTGTGGTCTCTTCTTCTAAGGGTGGTGAGGCTTCTATTCCTATGAGTAAGAACTCCTCACTAAGTAAGGAGATTTGAGTTGAAGGGAAGAGGTCTTGGGAGTTTGGACGTGAAGGGAAGTAGTCTGGATAAACTCGTCGTCTTCGTTGATCCCAAATGAAGGCACCTAGGAAAAGGGAGATTCTTTGAGTAAGGATACGAGTGGTTTCAGAAAGTTCGGTAATTGCTAAGGCGTGCTGCGAAGGGGTGTAGACCACGCAGGGGGTGAATTGCAAGCGCTCGATCCCACTGAATGCGGGGGCGACGCTTGATAGGCAAGGCCCATCCAATGTTGGTTGAGAAATAATGATAGGCTCAGATTCCAAATGAACGTGCTGAGTTTGGGGTTCGTTATCAACGGTAGTACCTGGGAACAGGTGCATGTAGACCAAGGGAGAATAGAAGAAGCCGCCCTTTAGGCCATTCGATACCTCCAAGGAGTTGGAGGTGGTCTCGGCTTGATAGACATAATAATACGGCTTAAGGTTTCCAATGGCCTCGACAACACGATTACGATACAGCGCATCTCCTTGAACATCCCGCAGCCGAAGGGTCAACCTATCGTTGGAGACGCCAGTGATAAGTGTGATGTGGTTATGCTCGTCAATCCCGGCAGACTCTATACACGCGACCTTGCCACGCTCGACCACGCCTTGACGGAAGTTTCTGTACCGTTGTAGTAACCTAGGGCTTACTCGGTCCTGCCTATCAACATGGTTCCGTTGAAGACAAGTATAGAGTCGTGTGTATCCGTTGGCATCGAGTTCACCCATACGACTCACCTTTTCGAGCATGGCCTTGATGTGACTCAAGCGAGCATTAGACCACCCCAATGGAAGACCCGAAAGACTACTAACAATGGTCGCATCATCTGGGATTACCCCCGTTGGCTCGTACCCTTCCTTCCGATCTATCCTGCACCTACTCGCGATTACTACTGCACCAGGAAGGATGATCGTATCACTAGGGACGGAAAAGACGGTCGCCTGGATGAATGATATGGCGTCTTCGGTCTCAGTATCGTATAGAAGAAGTGCCTGTATATTCTTTGACGTTGTCAAGGTGCTTTTGAGCACGTACGCGCAGAAGTTCTTGACCGGCGCGTTCTCCCCAGCAATCTTCAGGTCTCTGACGGTCTTATAATCATGTGGTCCCGATAGTTCCTCCTTCTCGCGATAGACCCTAAGCATCGAGTCCAATGAGCCAAGCTTCTCAGTTCCCCTCTGTGCGATAATAGTTGTGAGGTCATGTGACTCCAAGGAGACCCTTTCGGTCATAGGAAGCTGCCCACCCCCCTGCCAGTGTAAAGTTACCCTTTCGTGGACGTTGGAAGCAAGCGCTAGGGCGACCATCCCTTCGAGTCTTGGGCCATCAGGAACCTCGATGAATGGTACCCCACGGACCGTATACTGTAGCCGCATCCCCCTTCTTTTTTCTCGCCCCCTCCTTCACCATCACCATCTCTTCCTAGATAGGATCTGACATGGAGGCGAATCCTAAACAAGCTGGAAGGACCTAGTCGACTGCAAAAAACTGCAAGATGACTGAACAGGTCAACCTACGCGAGGTGATCGCCACGCTGTGGCGCCCCGTCGAGCTGGCACTCCCTGCGTTCGCCGACGACCGGAACGTGAAGCTCCACTCCGACTTGCGAGAGATTTCGGGCCAGATTTCGGCGTACATCGAGGAACTGACTCAATTGGAGGCGCGCACGGTTGCCATGGATCGCCACAAGGACGCCGTCCAGCAAGAACTGAAGCATGCACAGACTCTAGCCGAGGCGAAGCGAAAAGAGGTTGACTCGGAGACCCATATGATGACTCTTGTCGAGCGTGACCTTGGGCGGATGCAAGCGAAGATTCGGGAGTGTGGGATGCAAAGGCAGCAGATCGAGGAGCGGCAGCAGTCGTGCCAGACGTCTCTCCTTAAGAACTACGCACGGCTCAGCGAGGTGAAGAAGGAATATCAATGGCTCGAGGATGAGCGTGCCGAGTGGCACCTCGCGTCGGAGCAGAAGAACGACGACGCCTTCGCCCTCCAGAAGTATACCGCCATTGACGAGAAGAGGAAGAGCGACCTCGAGCAGTCTCTCAAGCGGCAGCAGACCGTTGTCACGGAGCTGACAGATCTCCTCCGTGCGGAGATCAACAAGACCCTTACGGCGCAAGTCTCACTAGACAAGGCGGCGGTCAGTTTCAGTCGGCTTCAAGAAGATCGTCGTGTTGCAATGGCACAGTTTAAACAAGCGGTCGCCCTTTTGGAAAGTAAGGACAAGCAAGAGACCCTTCTTAATGAACGACTCGAGCATGCACGCCTCGACCTAGAAGACTTGAAGAGCACCGATCGGAGAGTTCAAGGAGAGCTTGAAGAGGTCCATCGGCAACGGCACGCATCCGATATCGAGTTCGAAGGTGTGGAGCGTGAGGCGAACAGGGCCATGTCGGCCCTTGTTCAAGCCGAGAAGGAGGTTGAACAGATGAAGGGAGAGTTGTTAATCCAGCGCGCCGCGTTGGCCTCGACGCGCAGAGATCTAGGGAGTAAGAAGGAGCACCTCGAACAGATGCAGGCCTCATACCAGAATAGAATTCAGGATGGACAACGATTGGATGCGCGATTGGAGCTTCTCATGACGGTCAAGGAGGAGATGGATCGGAAGGCGTTGAGCCTTGAGGACATGATTGATTATTTGGCAAAGGTGGTTGCTTCCGTCACCCAGGAGCATGCGATGAAGGATGCGGAGTATAAGGCAGCACAAGCTCGTCTTCAGACGATGGGCCAACGGCTCATAGAACTGAAACAGCAGGAGGCCGCCGTTGACAATGATATCTCGGGGTTACGAAGCGGTCTCAAGGGCCTTTCTCAACGAATCATCACCTTCGAGAACCAGATTCAACAGCAACGTCGCCATATATATAATGCAGACTACCAGATCCAATCGCTCACCCGTAAGCTCAGTATCGCCCGCGGTGACCATTCCCTTGAGGAGCTCGCAGTTCTAAAGCAGAACATTGCCAGTCTGACTCAACAGCTCGAGTCCGAGCTTCGTACCGCAAAGCTTGTCAAGCAGCAGACCGGGTCCGTGACCAGTGAGATCGAGCGTCTCAACCGGAATCTTGCGGAACTGAAGGCGAAGCGGGAACGAGTCGACACCGACCTGCATGAACAAATGCTCGCCTCGAACACTGCTGGTCTTTATCTGACGAAGCTGGAGAATGACCGCGCAGAGGCTTTGCTGAAGCTGGACTCGATGAAGATCCAGCGGGAGCGCCTCTTAAGGGAGTACGAGAACCGCTCCGCAATTGTCTTTGGCCTCACAAACCGAAAGGAGCAGCTCCGGATTGGTGCTGTCAAGCGCACTAAGGAGCTTGATGCTGTCAAGGCCCTTCTACAACAGGAAGTACGCCTGGTCGACCAGGATTTATCCGCCGTCCGTCTCGAGCTCAAAAAGCGTCGCATCTTCATCGAGAAGCTCCGCATTCGCTGCGATATTCTTACGGATCGCGTCGGGGCGATCACCTGTGCAGCCTCCGGGAAGAACCCCGAGGAAGCTGACCCTCGAACAGCTCAGTCCGATGCCATCATTAATTTCGGGAAGAAGAAGGCGGATTTGCAAGCTCGATTCGAGGAATATTCCAGCCAGCTCAAGAAGGCAGAGCTCGAGGTGGCTGGGCTTCAACAGGCACTTGAATCACTTCGTCGTAGTAATGCTGAGATTCGTCGTGATGTCCGTCCCGTGACCTCCGGGAGCGCCGAAGCCGAGCGTCTCAAGCGTGCCAAGCAGGACCTGGAGCAGGCCGACAGCGAGATTCTTTACCTCAGAACGAACATCAGAAACGCGAAGCGGGAGATGGAGGCGGCTGAGAGCCAGAACTCGGACCTTCAGGAGCGCGTGGATGAGCTTGCTGCGGCCCTGCATGACGTGGAGTATGGGGTGGAGTGAAGGTGGAGAAGAGGGGAAGGAGCTTTGCTATACGCTCAAGTCTCACGTACGTATCAGGTGGATGATGGCATTCCTTGTCTCGAGGGAGACGCGTGCATCTGGGTTCTCAGCATAGTCGAGAAGCGTCCTTCCTTCTGGGACGATGGTATGCTCATGTTGAAGAAGGATTTGGACACACTCAAGGTGCCCGTTATATACGGCTATCATCAAAGCCGTCCAACCTGCTCCTTTGTGATAAGCGTCCGTCGTTGTCAACCCGGCCTCACGGTCCACTAGCTCGTTGATGCACTTGTCCGCTCCCACTTGGGCTGCAAACATGAGGGCCGTACATGAATCGGTGGCTCGAAGAGTGCACTCCTTCTCTTTGAGTATACAGACGGTATCGGACTGGGCGCTATATGCCGCTCCCATGAGAGCTGTCCAATCATTCCCAGGACATCGTAACCCATGCTCTGCCTCCAAGAGAAGGTTGACGATCTCTATGGAACCAGCGACGGCGGCACGATAGAGTGCGGTCCTCCCCTGTAGATCCCGTAAGCCTCGTTCGAAGCGGACGAGGAGACGAGTGGTATCAATGGCAGAGGCGGCCGCGGCGAACATCTGGGCCGTACGGCCTTGATAGTCCTGTTTGCAAGCGAACCCGAGACGAACGTATGCAAAGCAGCGAATAATGTCGTTCTCTTCTGCCGCCTCCATGAGGTGAGTGAAGCCATGCTTCTTGACGTCCATTGGGAGGCGTTGGTACCCGGGGTAATCCCATTCGAGAATGGCGTCTGCCACGTCGAAGTGCTCGTTGTGAAGCGCATACCAGAGAGCCGTGCGCCGGTCACCATCAACCTGCTCACCCTCAAGTGGGCCAAGAATGACCGCTGCCGTACGGTATCCGACGATTGCCGAATGCATGAGGGCGGTTCGACCATATCGGTCTGTCATCCCCGCATATTGCAGAGTCGTCCGAACGGTGCTCGTGTTCTTTTCGATACATCCCCGCATCAGAGGCGTGAGGTGTGCGGGATTCGATATGTCATCGTTCGAGAGTGTAACGGCCTGATCGATGAGTCCAATAAGATTGCAAAGGCCAACCATGAGTCTTTCAGAGGTGTCCTTGATCCCTAGAAGGGAGTCTCGTATGGCGCTTTTCTTGTAGGTCTCAATATGGCCATGGAGGGTGTCCTGAAGTGCGGGTAGGGAATAGAATCGTAAGGCGAAGCGCAGATAATCGCAAAAAGCGCCCACGTTCAGCTCGATGTTCCGTGGGTCTGTCACGTCGACCTTCAAGCCTTGAGTATTGAGTATCTGCCGCTTTTGCTTAGGAATCCGGTACTCCCTGCCCTCAATGACGACCACATGCGAGTCCTCATCATCCTTCTCCGTGTACCCCGGAATCTGTCGTGAAAGAATCCGGTTCATCCGTGTCAATGGTAATAGCTCACTTACTCGCGCGTTAAGGAAGTCGATCACCATCCCACGCCTCTCAAGCTCCGCTTGCTTCTCGGCATTCTCTTGGCCAAGCCGTCGGTTCTCGGCCTCGAGGTGCATGATGTACCTCTCTAGGTCCTTGCACTTGTAACACTTCGTCTGGATCTGCATCGTTTGAAGGCTCTCCTGAAGCAGGAGAAGAGACCTTGACGCCCCACATAAGGTGGCCGTCACGACGGCCTGAGATACGTCGGCCGCAGCAAACAGCGTTCCTTTTCGAAGCAGTTGCTGGACAACTCTGTCCATATCTCCGCTGACTGCATAGTCCAGTGCTGTCCGTCCTTCTTGATCATGTTCTGCACCGTAATATTCCAGTAGACAATCAATACAAGCACTGGAGCCCACAGATGCGGCAAGCATCAACGGGGTAATCCCGGAGGGTAAAGAGATCTTAGCCTCGGTCGGTAGGAGCGCCCGACAACCCTTCTCGTCGTCCAGAAGCGCTGCCAATGCAAGCGCAGTATAGCCAGCCCCGTTTTGACAGCCGGATTCATATGGAGCAAGAAACTTGACTGACTCGATCTGTCCAGCACGAACGGCGTGCATGAGGGCAGTCTCCTGGTCCTGGTCCTTTCTACCCGCCATATCGGCAACTGCCGCCTCTAAGGCGCACCGGTCGCCCCGGGAGGCCGCCTCGAACCAGTCCCGAGTCATTTGAAATCATTCACACTAGGCTTCAGAGAGCTCCGACGCGACTGATGCGACGGTGGATATGGGAGCCGAGGGGATGACGGGGCCCACGAACTTCGTGCCCCTTGGAGGATGGTATTGAGAAACAAAGCGGCGCTGTGAGATGAGCTCCTGTCGACGCGCCGCCGCTCCTGCCAGGCTATCAACGTACCGACCGAGCGCCTCATTGCGCTCCTGGTGCTGCCGGACTCCGCGAAAGACGGCCCGGTCGTCGTCGATCGCGTGGCGAAGACGAAGCACGTCGACTCTGTCGCGGAGAATAGCATTCCGACGTATCTCGGCCGCGTTCTGACTCACGTGGATCGCGTGCATCAGACGTTCCGCGTCCAGGGCATCCTGCGTGCGGCGGACGGCGACGCGAAGTTTGGCCTCCTGGCAAGTAATAGCGGCACGGATCCTGATCAATTGCTTGTGCACTTCCGCGGTTAATGTGGCCTTGGACAGCCTACGGACCAGCTCGGAGCGGGTCAGGATGAACTGCCGACCAAGACGGTCGGAAAGGTCAACTGAAAGATGCTTCGTCACAGACCTCCCAGAGGGTATCTCAAACGCCAGACTCGTCATTTTTGTCTTCTAGGGGAGAACTGGGACGAAGGAGTACCGGCGCCGGGGAGAGCTCAGAACCAGTGGAATGTCGAGAGAACGGTGAGCAGGTCCTCCATCAGCGCCTCGTTATCCTCTATCAGGCCATTCTGGAAGTAGGTGAGCATTTCCGGCGTAAAGGCCTGCGTGATCCGCGCAAAGGTCTGCCCTCCGGCGTCCGGGCCGAAAAAGTCGATGAGTAAGCGCCACCAAAGGTGCAGGAGGTGGAGCTCTGAGCCATGGGAGCCACGATTGACGAAGCGGACGGTCTCAATGAAGAAGCTTGCAATGACCTCGTAATTTCGTAGGCCTCGTTGCCGAAGAAGCTCGCATAGGATTCCTAGTGCCTGGTGCCATTGATCGTAGCGGCCTGTGAAGGCATTCTGCACGGTCATCGCCTTCAGTGCCTGATAAACCAGCTGAAGGAAGGATAGCCAATAGGCCTCATCTCTACGCTGCAGATACTCGCGGGCGTTACGCACCATGTCGCATATCACCTGCATCATGGCATCTCCGAGGTCTGTGTTTGCATGGTAGCCATTGTTGGCGAGGAACTCTGACGTTGGGACGAGGGCAGATAGGAT
This sequence comes from Giardia muris, assembly GCA_006247105.1. Lineage (NCBI taxonomy): Eukaryota > Fornicata > Diplomonadida > Hexamitidae > Giardia > Giardia muris. Next base: position 1,500,732 of record CM016926.1, read on the forward strand.
ATATTTCTGAACAAGCGTGTGCTCGTCTTGGTCTTTTGACCATCGGACTATTGCCTCGAAGCAGGCCTCAGCAAAGCAGAGGCAAAGTCTATCAGCCAGTGCCGGAGATCCTTGAAGGGTCTTTTCATAGTCCTGGAACATTTGTAAGAACTGGGAGCCAACATCAGTGGTTTGGCCGTTGATGGTGACGGACCCGAGAATGAACCATTGGTGGATATGTCCAGGAACGAAGAGTCGAGTGATAGCGATTAGGAACTCGGAGATCGCATGGCGGACGGTTCGATAGATGTTCTGCAGCGTCGGATCGACCCCCACTTCGACGATCTGGGAGTTGAGGAAGTTGTATGCTCCAAGTGTTTGAGGGAGGAGAAGAGTGAATGTCGTCGTCAAGTACTCGGCGTTCTGGTTCGCTCCCATATGGCTGGCAGAGGTTGCCGAGCTGATGCCTTTGCATGCCCCACTGAGGACTGAGATGACGTTCCGAATGATATCCAAAGTACTAGGGTCCCGAGGTGGCCAATTCTGAAAGGCAGCTTCCAGATGGCCAAAAAGTGGCCGGATCGCCTGGACGAAGACGCTGGGTAGAGTGACCAGCTGCTGACAGATCGATGTATAAAGAAGGATGATAAGGTGACTCGGTAAGAGGTTCACGATTGTCTGTGCCCCCGCCAAGATCCCCAGGAACTCCGGGTTCGCAAAGAACGTCGGCTGGACGTGCTCCATCAAGTGGGCGAAGCAACGAATACACATCTCGACAAGGCCTTCGTTCTGGACCTGAACGAAGTCGAGCATCTTCCGCGACGCGGTCGCAAGAAGCTGGTGGTTCGCCTTGAAGAACCCGTGCAGCTGGCTGCACATGTACACGATCCCTCCTCCGACGCAGATCCGATCCTCTTGTCGTACAAGATTCTGTGATAAGACGAAAAGCTTGTTCAATTGCTCTGCAATGACCGCGTCCGACTTGAGGAGGCCTCGGCTGATCGCCGGGAGAGACCACGCAATCGCATTGACATACGATGAATTGAAATTGGCTGTAAGAAGCTGTGTAGCCTCGTTTAAGGCACTGAAGTCGCGGAGCATTCGGGTGGCGCTCTCTAGAGCCGTCTCGACCGCCTGGAAGAGGGCTCGAGTCTCACCATCGTCAAGCTCCTTACGTTGAACGTTCCCATAGTCGTCAATATAGACTAGGACCTCGAGGGGTGGGGGGATATTGTAAAGGCAGAAGCGTACGAATGCGCCAAGGATGTCTGCGTGCAGCTCCCGGTTCCTGGACTCGGGCTTCTGGATGCTAGGAGGACGGGACTGCCGTGAGACTTGGGTGAAGATGTCGATTCCAGTCGTGTTCAAAGAGCCATAAAGCTCTCGTTCGAGCATCATGAGCCCAAGAATGAGGCGCATGACGAAACGGAAATGCGTGAGTGGCAAGGTTTGCATGTGCGGTGAGGGTTTAGCTGCATCATCGTCCACTGCTTTCAAGGACAACTGAACGGTTGGATAGAGGTCTGGGACCGAGGCTAAAGCGGCCCCCTCAAGCTCGCTGAAGATCCGAACGAAGGCTTGGTGAACGAACTGGAACAATGCTGTACAGACCATCTTGGAAAGTGTAAGATTTCCATGGGCACAAACCCCATACCCCATCCGGACCTTATAATTGGCGGCTGGATATGTCGCTGGGATATGGACCGACCCCGAATCGATTTGGATATCCCTCGATAGGGCCGTAGTGATGAAAGGTCCAAGCGGGTCTGAGATACAGACCGTAATGCGTCGACGGATGGCCTCAACAACGCGGTAGAAGAGCCCAGTCATCTGTGGGATGAGGCCAACCTTCGAATAGGCGAGTGCCTTATACAATCCTGATAAGGCTTGCAGTCCCAGGGTGAAAAGCTCCTCGTTCCGCTCAAGCATGGCAAGGGCAAATTGGCTGAGGGAGTCATAGTGCTGCTGGAGGTCCTCTGTGACTCGTGCGGTATGACATGCCTCAAGAGTGGCCGTTAAGAGCTCGAGCAGAAGCTTCAGCATGGCATCGTTACTGGACTTATACGCAGCATGCGAGAGGTTTGCCAGGACGGACACCACAACCTTGATATCGGTGACGAGCTGACTGGCGATTGCCTGGCGTTGCGCATGCAACAAGTCCGTCCGGAGCCGATAGTCCATGAAGAAGTTCGTGAGGATGAGGATAGCACTCCTCTGGGCATCGGTCCCGACGATGCCATCAGCTTGGACGCTCATCATTGCGGCCATGTCGGTGATGAATGAGCTATATAAGCTTGGGTACGTGTAGCAGGCGAGAGTCACCAGAAGCCCGACAAAGCGCCGCTGGACGACGTCTCCGGTCTGGAGGAACTGCTGGGCATTCTGCATGACGTAGTCATAGAAAGACCTCTGTTGTGCAAAGGGAATTAGGTACCAGTTCCGCCGGATGAAGGAATCAAGGAGCCCGAGGCCAAAGAAGCGGACCATGGTGTCGTCCGGGGTGCGGGGGGCGTTCAAGATCGTAATGGAGTACTGGCCGGAGCGGGGGTCGTCCTGGAAGCGCTGGAGGATATCCGCCGCCCGCTGCTTGAGGGCAAGGTCACCATTCTGGGTGTACGCCTGGACCGTGTAGGCGAAGGCCTCGTACTGAAAGGGAGCATCGAAGTCTAACAAGCTTTCCATTTATTGGATTCGTCCAGGATGATTTCTCTCTCCCTCTGAAGGTAAGGGGAAGTCTAAAGAGAGCATTGGCTTGGATGGAGTCAAGGGCTGAAATAAAATGGCTATGTTCCAATTGAGTCAGATCGTTGGGATAATCATCGACGACGTCATCCCCTCTCTATACCGTGACGGGGCGGACTACTACCTGACCCTTTCAGTCGGGCACGAGTTCATCAAGTATCGACTCGATACTCTTGATGCCTTTGTCTTCTCCTCACATTTACCTCATCGAATACTACATCTCGCCACCCATGCCACCCTGACGGCCGTTGCCTATGAAGGGTCACCAAACGTCGAGATCTTCACTCAAACCGTTCAAACACATACATTGAAGCTTGACTCTCAAGTGGTTGGCCTCTTAACAGTCGGCGAGATAGTCTTCGCCATCACTGACCGTGGGAGCTATTTGGTCTTCGATATGTCCTTGCAGCACCAAGTCAAGCCCCTTCGTCAACTCCCCCTTTCCTCACCAGGCCGTTCCGTGGCTGGGCTTATGCATCCCGATACTTATCTGAACAAGATTCTCGTATGGTCCTCGGATGGCGCCGTCACTGACCTTGAGCTTTTCAACGTGGATAAGAACAAGAGAATAGCACGTTTCGAACCGCCTCTTGTTCGTGGGGAACCAATTCTTTTAGTGGTTAATACCCCGGAGGTCGATGTCGTAGGGATCGTACAGCCCTCTCGCCTCTGCGTATTTCATCTACGAAAGAATGAGACCTTATTTGTGCTTAAGCCCTTGGCCCTAGATAACCAGTTCTCGGCCGCGGTCTTTTCTCCAACTTACCCCATCGTCATTTGTGGCACCACCAACGGGAGCCTAATAGCGTTCGACCTCGAAGAACGCGTCTTACTTACAACCCTTCACGCTCATGACGCCGCCATCACTCATCTCGCTTGGTTATCCGATGAATACTTCTTTACAAGTGGGTTGGATAACTCCATTCGTATCTGCGCCTACGATACGGCACTAGGGGTTTTGCGAGTCGTTAAAGACCGAACTGGTCACCGTGGTCCCATCTCCTTCGCACGCTTCTATCGTGAGGATGGTGGTTCCATCTTACAAGCCCCCATCTCCTCCCCCTTCTTATTAACCGTGGGCGTCGACAATACCCTTCGGTATACTCAGATCTATCGTCGCGTCAATTCCGGGCGCTTCTATCCACATGACCGTACCGACACCTCTCCCATCATCGATTTTGACGCATGTGAGATCCGTGATGAACAATGGGCCAACATAATTACAGCTCACAGCGGTATGGATTCCATCCGCGCTTGGGCCTTCTTCAAGCGCAAAGAAATTGTAGTCCCTCTTGAGGACCGATACTTAGGACGCCACTTAACCGCCAAGAACGAGCTTAGGAAGGCACGGAAGCAGAACGGCGGTAACCTACCTTCCGAGATCCTTCGGGAACAAGCTCTTTCAGCGCGTGCCCATGAATATGCCCTTGTCCTCCCAACCAGTACACGTTTCGAAAAACATCGGAAGCGGCCTGTCACAAACACCTGTACGCCTAACGAAACCGTGACATCTTGTGCGATCTCCTTGTGTGGCAATTATGCAGCCCTCGGTGGGACTCTTGGGAGTGTTGCCGTTTATGCCTTACAGAGCGGTCGCCTAGTCGCGGGGATTGGTCATCTCCAACTCCTATCCAACGGCTTGGATGCTGGACATGCTATTACACGTGTGATGTTTGACATCGATAGCCGCTACCTCTTCATATTAAAGCGCACGGGAGAGCTCGGATTATGGAATACTCGGACAGGCTCTATTGAAAGATCTTGTTCGCTCTCTTCCCTTACTCATATTCCAATCGTCATCACCGCCTCTGCTGTCGACATACAACATCAAGTCTTAGCTATAGCCTCCACGAACGGGCTCTGGGTGATCAACTTGCGGGACTTCACAGTGGGGCGCTTTATTCCTGAGGAGAATGATATTCGGTTACACTGTGTCTCTTTCAGCAACTCGGGTCAACGGGTCATCTATGCTTATGCTGACGAGTTCAACAACTCCACTCCTACCCTAGCTGTGTACGACATCCTTCTGGACCGAGTACTAGTACGACAGCAGTTCCCAGGGTTCCAACCCATTTCATCCGTTACTGTCACGACAGGTAGTTCGACGATCGTCCTCACCTTCATTGCGACCCCAGGCGCATACGTCTATCAGAACCTCGAACACTTCGGACTTGTTGCGCTTCCAACCCCCACGGGGGCCGTTGCACATCTGGCTTCTCTTCGCTTGCACTTCGCCCCAGGGATCATCTCCATCGCTAACCTAACTCTTATTCATGCCTGTTATCGAGCTCTTTATGAGCGGCAATTGACACGCGAGCTTCTGCGTCAATACGGAGGTGGGCTCCACCGACCAGCAGAAAAACGCCTCCCCTTACACGTAGGTCTTCAAGCGATCGCCGGAGATGCCTCACAGCACAGTACACAATGTTTTCGGGATATCGTCTTACAGTTCGGCCCTAATCGCACACCTTCTCGTCAAGAAGCCTTTCGGATCTTCGACGAGATTGAAGCACTGAATCATGGCGTCATTGATCAGGAGATCCAGGCCCTTTCGGAGGAGGGGCTTCTCTCCTTCGCACATTGGCTTCGCGACTGCTGCACTAGAGGGATTGATCTTTCCGCCGTTCTTTTCTGCTTAGTACTTCGGTATCATGGAATCGGGATCAGTAAGAACACTGCCCTGATTGCGGCCTTGGGGCCAATCAACGACGAGTTGGAACGTGCCCGTGCGGAACTTGAGGAGGCCACGCGCGTCACCAATGGTATTATTGCACGGCTTGTAAGCTGAGTGCATGGAGCTCAAAAAAGCTGGATGGAGATCCCGATTTCAATTCGTGAGGAAGCCCTGGCCCCAGACGTCCAGACGAACCTCGTGGTTCTCCCGCAGGATGTGTACTTACCCATGTATAGCGCGAATATCATCTCGGAGGTCGAAGTTTATCTTAACCGCTATCTTTTGGTCTTCATGGCAAAGAGCATTGGAGATGGTAACCGGAAGGCGGAGGTCAACTTCTTCGTCCTTGAGCCCGAGCCCGACGAGGCCGAGGTCATCCTTGGGGCTAACTTCATTTACTTAAAGAGCACTCAGAAGTTCGAGGTTCGGATGGAGCGGGCCATCCCCTATCGGATTCAGGACGCGTACGTGTACACCCACGAGGTAAAACCCCGGAAGGGGCGCGAGCCCCTCAAGGCGGATCTGATTGCTCAACGGGACGAGCTCCTGAAGATTTACAAGGAAATCATCGACGTCCAGGAACAAGGAAAGACCAGGAGATAGGGAGTGAACAGTTCACAGCTGTCCGTGCTTCAGTGAGATGTGGGACTATATGGATTTGTTGTTCCTGTCGAAGCGTATGGGTTTGTGCTCACAGGCGATGCGGTCGCAGGAGCAGTCGATTCAGTAGCTTCTTGAACGTCATCATGATTTTCTATCGCGGGGTGCTCCTCACGTTCTTCAGTTGCAGGAAGATCTTGTGATAACTTCTCTTCTGAAACTGGTTTGGAGCCGGTAGGAGGTTCTGGTGCCTCACCCCCAACAAAAGGTATTCCACCAGTTACAGGTCCAAAGGCTGATGCCTTTGGCATCCCCTCATACGCAGGTGGCATGAAAGGCATTGGGCCTGTGGGTGCCATACCTCCCATCATCCCTCCCATTTGCTGCCCATACGGGTTTGGCGCCATCCCGAACCCGGGTTGAGAGATAGGTGGAGGCTGTTGGGATTGCACTGGCATCGAAGGATATTGTTGTGGTTGTCCATAGGGGGCTCCTCCGACCGGCGGGGCTCCGTAGGGGCCAGGAATTTGCGGTTGAGCTTGACCATAAGGCATGCCGTATTGAGGTGTCGACGATTGCGGTCCAAATCCCGGGGCGCCCCCATAAGGGCCGGATTGCGGGGGCTGCCCGTACGGACCGGGTTGCATCGGGGGTTGTGGGACTCCGGGGCCTGGGCGCGCGCCAAAGGGCTGCCGTACACCACCGTAAGCGATCATTTCCTTTTTTCGTCACAAGTCCATCAAGCTAGCCGTCAGGGCGTCGATAGCACTCTGGTCGGCCACGAGACGGCGGCGCGAGGCCGTGGGGTCGTCGCCCTGCGGATCGCGGAAGACCAGCGATGCCGTAGTGTCTGCAAAGAAGAGCGTGTCGACGTCCCGAATCACGTCGCTCTCGATGAGAAACTGCTGTAGTGCGGTCAGGTGGTCAGGGGCAACCGCGCTCAGCCCTGACAGGACGGCGTCGAGGCTCTTAGGTAAGGGCTTGGCCATTTCATCATGCATATGGCTTCGAAGTGAGAGGTAACGCTTCGTGCTGGCGTACAGGTCAAAATCGCTGATATTGAGGGCTAGGCGGTACGAATACCGGAGATATTCTTTCAAATAGGTTTCGAGCGAGGTGCTCCGTCGCTGGGTGGCTGGGACCTGCGATTCATCGTCACTATCGTCTGCAGCGTCGAGCCCATTGAGAAGGACCAGGCGTATGACGTCAATAAGCCCGTAGTCCTCGAAAACTCGCGAGACAAGGGTCTCGTCGCAGAAGCTGTACGCCAATAGAACCTTCAAGACCCGAAATGTGTAGAAGTGGAGGACGGTGGCCTCACGGTACTGGAAGGATAGCTCAAGGAGGAGCTTCGGGATCTCTGTTTCCTTGATGGCCCGGATCACGTCAAACCCACTGATAGACAGGAATACTCGCCCATCAATGAAAGTCGTATCTTCAACAGAGATATCGGAGGGTCCTCCAATCCCCGCCAGGCCCGTCTCGGCGAGGTCTGCAAACTGACTACCATCCAGGGTCAAAAACCCATCCGAGACGAGACTGAGCCCATTATACTCGGAAATAGGGCCACACCCCCGCTCCACCTCGTAGACTTGCGCCCGAACTGAGGCTGGGATAGAACAAAGACGTGCCACAGTGCGAGCGTATGTAAACAAGGAGAGCAGGTGTGAACGCCATCCACGCTGCCCCCCCTCACCCCGTAACACCTCCTGAAGGTTACGGATCCGTTGTGCAAGCTGGGGAAGGAAAGAGAGATGTCTATGACATATTTCCTGGTACTTGTCTGCAAACTTCGCCTCTTGCAGGACTAGAATGGTCTTCGAGTCCTTTTCCTGATCGAGTGTGCAGAGGGCGTCCTCCGCCGCTGCTTCAAGCAGGGCCGTCGGTAGAATGTCTATGGTCGGCACCGAATCCAGTCCAGGGACCGTCGTGCTATCGCTCAGCGCCTGTAGCCGGAGCTGTGTGATCACATGCTGCTTACAGGCGAGGGAGGCCTTGACGACACGCGAAATGCTAAGGCCTACCACCGCAAGATACAACTCTCCGAGCTGAGCGAGCTGGAGAATGCCGAGATTGGCCCGTCCCGTGAAGCAGTTGGTCACCTGAACCAGAGCCTCATCAAGAAGGATGGTCCGTGGGAGGGCTATGGTGCCGGAGACTAAGGTCTTAAGGATGTAATTAGCAGAGGAGAAGGCGCAGTCCAAGGGGAGGCGGTCGTGATACGGATCGCAAAGGATCGCCACCAGCTGTGGGACCGCCTGGATCTGTGCGAGATAACTGAGAAACCGCTCCTCAAAGTCTGGATTACGGACTCGCCGAAGCGTCACGAACGTCACCATGTCTTCGATGGAACTATGGAGCGCGACGGCTCGCAACCTCCTTTTCAGAGCGTCGTTACAGTTCATGAATAGCGAAAATAGCCTAGTGTGACGCTCATCGTTCTGGCAAACAGACTTCAGTATCTGTGCCAGACGATGTAATCGTCGGTATGCTTTCGCGGGGCTGCAATCCTGGTGAATCATCGTGGGGAGCTCAGTGAAGTATAGAAGATGCTCTACCATCTCCTCCGTCAAATAATGCTCGATAAGGTTTGTCGCACTCTCACATGCGGCAAAGAGGCTGATCACGGTGTCAGCCACCTCCTCCTCTGCTCTAGCTGCGGCAACAATATCTCTGTCCTGACGAATCTTCTCTGCCAATGGGGTGACGAGGGTCAGGTCGTGAGGGGAGGGTCCAAAGACCAGGCGTGTAAGCCGAATCAGGGTCTCGGCCTTCTGCAAGAATGACAAGAGGGTCGCGTTCTCGTCTCGGATCTCGGAGAGGAAGGTCGGCTCCATGACTGTCCGCGCCACGTCTCCGGCCTCCGCATAGTCGCGTGCCGTCTTCGGGACCTCCATGCCGTGCCAAACCGACCAGTACACCTGCTGGCAACCCAGGCACGTGCGGTCCCGACTCTCGAAGTGCATTTTTTGTTCACAGGGTCTCATCACAGATAACTTTGAATACATCGCCTGAGGACTCGTCCTGCCCGATCCGCATCTCAACAAGTGAACTCGTGCTCGAGCTGGTCAGTCCCGTCTCGACACTTCCGAAGGAGGGGCGGGACCGTGTCCCTAGGACGTCGAAGCCTGACACGTTCTGGACGGGAACGCCTTCTGCTGACAAGCGGGCACGGCTCTGAGCCGACCGTGGAGGCCTGGATGGCTGCGTCCACCGCCGAGCCGTGGAGGACTTCCGCATCGCGTTCGTCACGCTTTTAAGGTAAGCGGCTTTATTATTCGCTGCTAGGTAGTCGTTGCGGCGTCTGACCTTCTCTTGAAAGGCCTCGAAGTTGTCACTGAATGCCGTAGGCATCTGCGGGCCACAGAGGTACACATCGTTGAGCATCTGACACTCTCCTGAAGCACTTAATGTCTGGAACAGAAGGTTCTTCGCCTTGGTTAGCTGAGCATCGTAATACTCGCGCAGCTTCTGGATCGTCCGAGGGATGATCAATGCTTTTGGCTGAGCAATTGTTGATGTTTCAAAGGTTACTACGGAATCGGTTGGGACTGTGAGACTTAATCCTAGGCCACGCCCCTTCGCGCGTGGTTTTGGACTCGTAATCCCCTTCTTCGATGCTGGCTGAGACGGGATAAAGACGGAACTCGTTTGTAAGGTAGAGGCCGATTGATCCCAGACCGAAGAGCGCACAACGAAGTCCATGTCGTGTGTACTGAATAGCTTCTGCGCCTTTGCATTGGACGAACGGATGGCAGGAGTGGGTGGTGGGAGTGTCGACATCTCCTGTTCTGTAAGGATACCGAGCCGAGTAGCTAACCGTTCAATCTTAGAATACCGACTTCGGAAATAGTCCTCGTCATGCACGTCCGCGCACCGTCGTAGCCATGCGAAGATGAAAGCACGGACAAAGGCTGGAAATGACGAGTGTCTGAAGGTGCGCTTGGACATCATCGCTAGTGCTGCGTACACACTACTATTACTGGCACGAAGGATGCCCAAAAGAGCCGGCGAGATTTCTGGATATAAGGGCATGAGCTCCAATGACATCATGTGTAGGCGAAACACTAGGAAGTTGAGATACGAAGAATCGCGGTAAACGGGGGTAAACTGATCAAGCATTTCCCAGAATCTGGGCGTCAATAGGATTCGTGTGCAGAAATATGTGATGGAATGAGGAATACGAGTTCCGGACGTAATTGACCCATTTGTCTCCGAATCCATGATGGTGAGACGACTCAGAGGAATATGCTCCGGCCTACTACAGGTGACGTGGCCTGATGCTGGTAAAGACGCCGTATATTCATACCCAGCTAGTTGATCCGATTGATACAGAGCATTGTACACGTTTCGGGGAGTAAAACTGGTGTCTTTTCCTGCAAGCCAGATGCATAGGTCTCCTGGTATGGAGAAGATCCGTGCGATTATCTCCAGACGGAAAAGAAATAATAAAGGAAGTGGCCGTGGGGACTTCTCCTCGTAAAAGCGGCAAGTGCGCTCAAAAACCTCCCGAGAGTATGGTGACTGGACAATATCAACAGAAAAGCTCATTGACATGTTCTTATGACTCCAAATCGGCTTGATATGCTCCAAACCCTTCTGGTCCGAGGAACCACGAGGCCTACGCCTTGGCTTCTGGGACGAGAGAGTCCGAAGGTTGGAGGCGAATGATTGCAAGGGTGCAGGCTGTAGATCTGAGGTGTGTTGTGCATTGCCTGATAACTCCTCATGAGTAAGATTATTCTCCGACGCAGAGGCAATACAATGCCATTGGGACTCACCTCGCCCCATGCTATTAGAACTACTATCGTCTTGAGGAGCTTGATAGTACCCTTGGACATACTCCATGTGTATTCCAGTAACATAGTCGATGAATTTGCGATTGGTTTCACCGAAACAAGCTTCCACTTCTTCCAAGATCCTCGTATATGGAAGGTCCAGCTCCTCCAGACTATGTCGATCCGGGTCACAAGAAGGCACGAGCGCCAAAGCCTTCCGAACCTCATTCGTGGCGAAGTCCCCCCGTTCCAAAGATTCTGGAACCATAATCAAATTAACGCTGGTGAGGTGCTTGATATGCAACAACAAGAGAATTCGGACAAAACAGTCCCCGATGTCCCGGAATAGGCTATAATGTACGTGCCCTGCAACCAGGGTTAGGGTATCGATGAAAAGGAAGCGTGCCAGCTTCGGACATAGTGCAAAGAGCTCATCCGCGAAAAGAACCGTTTTCTCCTCCAGGACAAGGCTAGCTAGCTCCGTTGTGAGTCGCACAAGGCTCCCAAGGCAAGCGATATTGACGTCCTGAGAGAGTGTGAGCATGCTCACAATGGTCTCAGTGATGTGGAAGCGTGTAAAGAAAATACTCACAGCTGAGCCTGGAATGTGCGTCATTGAGCCACAGGTGACAAGCACCGCTTCCAGCGCCTCCATCAATGCCCCATTATCCGCGTGAGAGAGCCAAACTCGGAGCGCTCTGTCTGAAAGGGCGTTCAAAGTCTGTATGATATTTGCTCGCCGATCGGTGGCGTAGATGATGGATCGGAGAAGTAATCGCAGGCACCAGCAGGTGAATTCGTCTCGCGGGGCACGTGGGAGCGCTAGAAACCATGCATTCAAGAGCTTTCCAAACGTCAAGGACTGGGCCCAGACACCAAGTACTCGTGTCTTCTGCTGGAGAGTGCTAAATGTATCTGCAAGAAGCTCCTCGTCTTCCCTGGTGAAATATATAAGGGAAGATGCAGAACTTGCACTCATTCCTGGTTTGATCGATATGGGGAGGTGGAGCATAGAGCGCAGCATAGCACCCATTCCTTTGTCAGTCAGTAAGTACTCCGTGAGCGCACCAACTTCCGCGTCGAGAGATTGTATCCCACAAGAGTGTGTCAACGCCCCCCGTAGGTCATTCGCCCCGAGAAACTTCTCTATCTCATCTCCACCGGTCTGGAGTGGTCCATTCCAATAGACCTTCTGCAGACCTATGGATGACTCGTCGCGAGGTAATACAGCTGCATACATTTTAAACATGAGACAAGCAGATCTTCGTCTCTTTTATCCTCCTGATCAGGCCTGTCCCATCCAATGCTTCCAGTAGGAAAGTAAGACAATACCAGACACACTAGTTGACGCTGAACCAGGAGGGGCAGACGAAGGCACGAGCGCAGTTCAGGTGCTTCGACTACCTTGCCCTCCTCGCGACGGAGATGGGGAGCGACCCCCTTCGGCTCGGACTCGGCCCCGATAACCGCGATCACTACCTTGGCAACACGCTTCAGGACACTGAAGCTCTCGATCTCGTCCTTGCGGCAGCAGGAGCGGCCCCCTTCGTTGACGACTCCCAGGCCTCGGACGCCCGGAAGATGGACCTCCACCTCCCCGAGACACTCGGAAATGCAGACCTAGCTCTCATTCCTGAAGACCCCGCCCGGGCCCATCGGCGCTACCTCCACTACGTCTCTGAGATGCGCCGCCTCAACCCCGACACCCTTCATCCGGCCCCCGATGTCGCAGACCCCAGTACGTACTTCCGCATCATCGACAACCTCTTCTCAAACCTGATCTACATCGAGAAGCTTCCCGACACCCCAAAGCTCGACTGGAACGCCGACCGGTACACCGCGGACTATCATCCGAACCCCCACGAGGTCAAGCTCGTCATCAACCTCGACTCCGACGCCCTGACTGCGTACGACAACAACGAGGACCTCCGCTACTCCCGGAACTGGTGCCGGAACGGGGTCTGGTACCTGATCCTGACCGGAATGGTCGTCGGCCTCAGTCTCCAGATCATCGGCCTCGCCTTCACGTTCTACCTGACGACCATGGGCGCCTCTGCTTCCGAGACGACCAACATGACGACCTTCTTCAACCTGACCCAGCTCTTCTTCTCGCCCCTCTGGCTCTGGCTGTCGGAGATCATCGGCAGGAAGCCCATTTACATCATGATGGCGGCGGGCTACAGCTTCATCAACCTGCTGTTCTCGCTCACGGAGTACATCTTCACAGACCCCGCGAAGAAGATATCCTACGTCCTGGGGATCCGCGCCATCAACGGGATCTTCGCCATTGCGGTCCCCATGGGCTTCCTCATCGCGTCGGACATCGCCAGCCCGCGCTCTCGTCCCATCGTCCTCATGTGCATCAACATCGCGACCCAGGCCGGTACAGCCATCGCGTCGATCATCACGGTGACCGTCTTCACGACAGGCCGCTACGACACGGTGACGAATCCGAACGCGGCCCAGGACAGTTACACCCACGCAGGCTTCACGTCGTTCGCGCTCTCGCTCATCTCGGTCGTCATGACGTGCTTCATGAAGGAGTCGGCGGCAGGGGTCATCGCCCGGAAGACCGCGAAGAAGCTGGGGACGGACGTGAAGAACATCGGGATCAAGCGGGATCCCTTCTTCAAGACGCTCCGGGAGATGCTGGGGAACAAGCAGCTCGTCCTCCTCTGGTTCGCGTACGTCCTCGCCCTGATCTGCTGCATGCTTTCTCAGCAGAGTGCGGGGTACATCCTGACGAAGTTCTACGGGTTTCCGGACGGACAGGTCGCGAAGAAGTGGAACGCATACCAGACCCTGTCGTCTGTGCTCGTCTCCTGTTTCTTCGTTATCTTTCTGACCCGCAAGCTCACCCAATGGATGGGAGAGGTCCGCTTCATCGTCGTTTGCAGCCTCTTCTCATTCGTCCCGTCTATGATGAAACAAGTCTATTAAGAACTTTATTACGGATATGAATAGAGCGTATGAGTATGCTGGTTACATTAATCCTCAGAGTGAAGTTGAGTTTGATAAAGGAGCTGATCAAACCATAGCAGTGTTAGTATTGAGCAGAGGGCTAGTAAAGGAATGATGGAGACCACATGGGTATGCATACATATGCATGGAAAAGGAAGAGAGGAGGGAAGCAAGTCATGAGCATATAAGGAATAAATGCAGCACCTATACATAGTCAACTCATCTGGATCTCTAGTTTACCATTACTCGGGGGTAGCAGGATTGACGGAGGACGATAACATTGCGATCGGTTCGACCTTCTTTGGGCTATTTGCTATGGCTAATGAGTGTTCACCGAAGGGGGCATGCGTTTCTGGTTTAGAGGAGGTCTGCTTCTCGTCTGGGACGATCGTTTGTTTCGAGAGTCGGACTGGACTGAAGTTCATCGCTTCTGCAGACAAGACCGTTAGTGCACAGCAATTGCGTCGCTTGCTTCGAGCTGTTTACATCGGCTATGCAGACTACGTCCAGAAGAACCCGTACTACTTGCCGGACCAGCCAATCCGCTTGCCGAAGTTCGAGGAGGCGGTCCACCGAAGCATCAGAAGCATCTTGAGGCCTTCTTGAACCGAGTCTTTGATGGAGTGAATAGGTGAGCGAATGTGTAAAAGCCGTTCTTATCTGTCGAGGAAAAATGATATATGAATAGACGATGGACAAGAAAGGAGGATGAGGTTCTTAAGAAAGCGGTCTCGAAGTATGGGCCACATGCCTGGCGGACGATTAGTACTCTTTTCCAAGCCGCGTCCCCTCAGGATTGTGCCGAGAGGTGGCGTACTACACATGCACCAATGGTCAAAGGTGAGTTCACCTCAAAGGAAGAGGAACGCTTGCTTGAGCTCTACGTCGACCTTAATGGCTCCTGGGATTTGATAGGGAATGTTCTTGGAAGGTCTGCACGCGACTGTTACAAGCATTATGCCAAGCTTAAGGAGTATCCGATCTCAACCGATGAATCGGATGAGAACTCATTGAAGATAAACAATAGTTCAGGTCAGATAAGACCACTTGATACCTTGACAAGGTCAGAGAAGAAGCAACAACGGTATCAGAAGACGGAGGAACATAGGATGACGAGTGGCGAGAAGTATATTGAGCGTGGTCTGAAATCCACTGATAAGAACATAACTGTAAGAAGGATTAATAGAATCGAGATTGAAAGACATGATCGATCACTAAAGCATCGCCTACCTTCTCGTAAGCGTCTCAAATCTTCTACTAAGAGGCTTGACCACACAACAGAAGGCTTGTTAGAACAGTCAAAGCACTTAACTATTGATGATATTCTTCAAGAAGTTGGTGCACTTAAACAACCAAATCATCTGAAGAACACACTACGACTTTCCACGACGTCGGTTTCCCCTTCAGCACCAACGCCTATTCGTTCGTTGTATACACTCCTCCATCGTATGATGAGAAGCTTCTAAGGTCTACAAGACTACGAGGAGAGAAAAGAAGTCTTCTTGATGTTAACTCTCCCAATCACGTTGGAGCATTATAGATGCCTACTCTTTACAGTACCTTGCTGGGCACTCATCCGTTATGTCATCACAAGCACCATAACACGTCTTTCCATCGTCTATGGGAAGCCTAATACGACTGCAAAGAAGATTAGCGAGTCAAGCTTCTACTTCCTGCAATACCTTCTCTTTTACCTTCTTTCCCGTATTCTTATCAAACGTTATCAGATTCAGCCATACCACTTCGAGAACTTCTACGCCAATTACCCAGAACGTGACTTCTTTGACCCGGACTTCAATAAGTTCTTCATGCTCGAGTTGACTAGTTACATAGTCAGTTGTATCTTCATGAGCTTCGAATCACGGCGTGATAACTCCGATTATTACGTAATGCTTCTTCATCATGTGGTGGCCTGTTCCTTGATCATTACGGGATATGGGTATAGACACTTTAATTTTGGCCTCATAGTGGCGAACTTGCATGACGTCTCCGATATCTTTCTTGAGTCATCAAAGGTTATCAACCTAACCGTTGGAGAGCCTTGGTCCTTGGTCACCTTCGTCTTATTTACAACGTCCTTCTTCGTCGCCCGTATCGTCGTCTTCCCAAGCTATATCATCATCCCGACGATCTTAGGAAAGTGCGATAGTTGTATCGAGAACCGCTTGGGCCTAGGTCATGACTGTGGGGAAAGCACCCTACACCGCGGAGGCTTCTACGCCATCCTCTCGGGCTTATACTTAATCGATTGGTACTGGATGATAATGATCTTCCGAATGCTACGTGGGATCTTCAAGCTCGAGGTCCGTGGAGACGTCAGAGATAAGACCGAGGCCCCCGCCGGCTCCTTCTAGCCTTGCCTATGGTACATCCCCTCGTAGGTCAACCGCTTACTCCCACAATTGCCGCAGAAGATCGCCCCCTCATGGAACCGTAGGCCGCAGTAAATACAGAACGAACAATGGTCCGGAGGGACGGCTAGCACACGGGGGGGAAGCGTATACATGTCCATAGGCCCATACGGCTGTTGAGCCTGTTGATAGTGTATCAAAGGCGGTTGTGCTTGTATGGAAGGTGCGGGTAAGCCTGGTTGCATCGGATATGCATATGGAACTTGGGGTGCCTGTGGTGCTTGCGGTGCAGCTGAAATGAGAGGTGTTGACGCAGCCGAACGACTACTCTTACGATGACGATGCCTATGTCGACTAGAATGTGTGTCTTGTGACGTCGGGGCATCCCTATCAGTGCTTTGCGAATCGGCGGTAACATGAGTCCGTCTGGGTTCGGGGTCTATAGAAGAAGGTGGGAGCGTTCCGTTCTGGACTTCAGTAGGAGGTGGTGGTGTGGGTGCCTTAGTTTGGCTCTGAATGGGACTATGCTCGACCGGCTTTCGTGGAGCACCAGGCGTGGGAGATACCGCCGCCATATGCCCATCATCATATTGAGGAAGGAATGGGGTATTGCGCTTTCCGAACTCCTCCGTTGGCTTCCCCCAGTTGAGCTTCCCTTTGGCCGCGGGCGTCCGAGACTTGACCATACTTGAGGATGGAGTCATGGGCTCGGCCTCATTAAGAAGCTTACGATCATCCTTCCCCAAATCGTTCCACCTCTGCTCATGAGGGTTGAAGACTTGAGACTTCCGGTTTGTTAGTTTGGCACAGGCCTGCATGTGCTTGTCTAGACGGTCGGGGGCAAACTTCCGACCACAATAACCACACTCTACACGGGTATCGCGACCACTGACAGGAGTCATCGCCTCGGTCAGTCCAATGTCGGATCCAGAAAGGGGGTTGTCCTGCTCCGTCCGTGGCCGTGTTACACGAGCTACAGGCGTTTGTGGTGCCTCAGGACCAGAAGGCTGCGAGGGGGCGGGTTGAGGCCGCTGGGACTCTGCAGAAGGCCCCCCATCACGGGAATTTCGGCAAAGGCGACAGTGACTTATGAGTTCATTGGCTGGGAACTTCTGGGAGCAGAAGGGACAAGCTATACCTGACATCTTATTATAATCGAGCCTCCAAGGCCTTCTGGAAGTAACGAAATGCATGGCCCATCATCCCCTTTACTCCCCTTCTCTTAGATCTGCCCTCTAGGCTGGTCCGGCCCGTCCCAAAAGTAATTTGATTCGGATTTGCAATGCATCAGAAAATAAAGGGCGAAATGGAGAACGCGATCTTTATCTCCAACATCCCTAAGGACTTCACCGAGTCGGACGTCTACACACTCCTCAGCCAGACTGGAATCCAGGTGCAGAACCAGAACTCGCGCATCAGCACAGCGAAGAACTGCATGGGCGCTCAGGATTCCACGGGTCGCTACATGGTCATCTTCTTCCAGACAAAGGATGACGTCAATGCCGCCATCGCGGCGCTTGGATCCGTCAATATCACGATCTCCGGGAAGCAACATCCTCTTCGCACCTCCCGTTTCGTCCCTAACTTCAAACAGCGCTCCAGTGGCAGGTATAACATTGTGGTCAGGAATCTCCCCGGTGACATCACAGATAGTGCTCTGAGGGAAGCCTACGCCGGCTTCGGAGAGGTCATCTGTACCGCTGTGGTGTTCGATGAGGATGCAGACAAGAACAAGCACCACCGCGGCTACGTCATGTTTGAGAAGGAGGAAGACGCGGAAAGGGCCGTCCAGGGAACAAACGGGAAGTACCTCGGCCGCAACAAGGTCGAGGTCGCCTTTTTCGTCCCTGTCGAAATTCGCATTGAACAAAACAAACGCGTTCTCATCAAGAACATCCCTGAGGAGAGTTTTGACAATATCACTGTCGTCCGTGACTGGATCTTCGAGAGGATCACCAAGCTCAGTGACTCTGACCTCAGCTGCTATGACGTCGAGGACTTTAACTCCAGAGATCTCAATTTCACATACACTGATCTCAGAGACCTCAAGCTCAGCGCTGAGGAGATAAAGAACATCGTCCTCAAGGAAGAAGACCTCAAAAGCTACATCCTCAGCGTTCTTTCCATCACAGAGGCCGAGTTCGGATCGAATAGCGTTGAGGAAATCAGAAAGAAGCTCGATGATCCCAAGAGTTCCGACCCTAAGTTCAAGTCCAAGCTCAACGAGATTCCTCTCAAGAATCTCACCGCTGCCGATCTCAAGATCAATAAGCTCACAGAGAATGACGTCTTCGAGCCTCTGTCTGAGCAGAACAAAGAGAAGTCGGATCTGAGAGCGGATCCTCGCCAGAAAGGCAGCGGGAACATGAACTGTTCCATTGATGGTCACGGCCCGGTAATGCGCAAGCTCATCATCAGGGCAGTTTCCAGCAAGCTCATCGAGACGGAGTACGGGAAGGAGATCGAGGCGATGTCGTGCTTGAGCGATGGCATGCGCAAGTATCTGGCGAAGGCGAGACTGTTGAACTCTAATAACAAGTATGTCAAATCCAAGAAGAGCATATCTATCTACGGGCTTGCCCACGGAAAGAGCGAGGATGAGTATCGCGAGTACCTTCAGAAGCTCGAGGGCTTCCAGAGCTTATCTGCCCCGAAGCGTGACGACATCGATCCAAAGAAGTTCCACATCAACGTGTTCTTCGACACGGCGGACAATGCCAAGCTTGCAGTGGAGAGGATCAATGCTCAGCAGGTCTTCGACGAGAAGATCATCGCTGAGGGCACGGAGGTGCTCGCAAAGATCTTCGAGCCGGCTCCAGGCTCGAAACTTTCGGCGGTACATAATCCGAAGCACTCCGAGGGCACAGGGAATAGGTTCAACGCGCCCTCTAATGAGGCTCATGGCAATTGATTCGATGACTTGGGCCTGGTTCGCCTAGGCTATGGGACCGCGTAGGGGCGTCCACAGATTATTGTGAACAGGCGAGCGGTTCACTTGACGGCCGGCTTCTTCCGGACGGAGGCGCCGCTCTTGGCCTTCCGCTTGGTCTTTCGTTGTTTCGACAGGGGTTCCTTCGCGGCCTCCTCCATATAGTGGACAACACGCTGGATCGAGGGCTCAGCCGTCTCGATATTGGGGACAGGGTAGGAGAAAGTGGTGGGGGGGTTGAAGGGGAAGACGGCGAAGACTGGTGCCTTGTACCGGGCCTTCTCTTTCGGGCGTACCTCGGCCATTAAATCGGTTTTAAAAATGCCGGAAGAGCCTACGGAGGCACCCCTTACGCTCGACGACTTCAGCAAGCAGTACTCGAGAGAGCGCCGTGCTGAGCGGGCAAGGCAGCACGCGGAGGCGGAGGCGAAAAAGAAGGAGCGGAAGGAGAGGTCGAAGGAGAAGACCATCAACGTCCAGCTGAACTCATCAAGGCCCATGCGCATGTCAATCAAGAGCTCTGGAAGGAGGGAGGAGTCCGGAGAGGATCTGACGACGACCCTCCCCCGAGTCCTCCTCAGGAACTTGCCCTCCACCATCTCTGTCGCTCAACTCGTCGAGTTCTGCAAGGCATCTGTCAACACGAAGCCCATGCATGTCCAGGTGAAGCCTACAGTCCTCGTCTGCTTCAGGACGCCCGACCAGGCGAAAGCCTTCGCCACCGCGATGGGAAGTAAGACTTGCCAGGAGACTGGGAAGAAAGTTGAAGCGAAGGTCCTAGGGACCGCTACTCTCCTTGACGCCTAACCCACTTGTAAACGCCTCTTGGGTGCCGCCCGCACATCAGTAACGCGCTCAACGTCGCGAGCACTACAAGTCCAGGTCGCCGTCGCGAACTTGATCGTCACGGCGTCACCTGCAATCGCGCAAACCGTTCCGATTTGCCCCACCCAGAACTGACCGAAGTCGGACCCTGCACTAGTGACACGGACCTTATCATTGATATGAAACTCATCATCACGGATCTCATCACGCAAGCCTCCTACAGGGAGGCCAACGTCTTTGGGGAGAAGGGTGGCCTGAGGAGAATTGTCCTTGACGCTAGCCGACCAGCCTACTGACTTTCCCAATGTTGTACTAAGGGAGACAATGGAGGTTGATGTTGAGATTGAAGTTGGTGGGAGGGTAGGGAAAACGGACTCCCAATTAGTCCTAGTAGTGACACGTCTCGCGGGTTTCAAAGGCATTGTGTTCATCAGTCGTATAGGATCATTGTCTGATGGGTCGCAGATTTCATCAACGTTTTGAGGAGTCGGATTAATCCCAGCACTTATAACAACGGAGTCCCGTCTTCGTTGTTTGAGTCTTGCGCTCCTAGGGGTTTTACGTCTGACACCTCCAGAACCTACGCTCGAGACCGGCGTCCTTGGTGCCTTTGACAGTAATTGTGACCCTTGTTCATAGCTATGAATGATCTCGCTAGCAATGGATGACCGTCTTGGTGTAAGGGGGCGTTCCGGTGGGCTTAAAGATGCTGGTTCCGCAGTATACACGGGTATGGTTTGAACTACTTGTGGAACTGTCTGCGTATCTGCCTGTTCAACCTCTGGTTCGGCTGAGATGATTATGCGCTGGACACTACGAGGCCGCCTTACTCGCCGCTCGATTGTTGGCAAGGTGTACGACTCGTCAGTTCGCAATTCGAAGGACATCGCCTCCGAATCGAAGGTGTACTTCTGTCCAAGGGGTAAGGCTAACTCGACGATGTGGTGTAAGCAGATGTTGATGTTCGGGGTTATTCGGTATGCAAAGGAACAGATCTGGCAACGCTTCCGTCTTCTACCTCGGTCCAAGCAACCTCGGCAAAAGGTATGGCCGCACTTCAAGGTGATAGGCGCGCTGAATGTCTGCTTACAGGCAGGGCATGCCAGAAGCTCCATTTTCTCGGCTCATACGACGGTACGAGCGGTCATGTTCGCACTCCTGTAAGGGCGACCTTCCTTGACCGCGGGGCGAAAAACCCAATGTCCCACGCGGAACATCGTGCACGTCTCTTCGAAGCCCTTCCGGATAGTGTGGCCTTCCTCTTAGGTGCTCGACAAGAACTCCGTCCCGGGACGGATGCTGAGAAGCCCTTCCGTCAGGACTCGAACTTCCTCTATTTGTCTGGCTGTGATGAACCCGATTGTGGCCTTCTCCTTGACAGCCGCTATGGCGTCTTTATCCTCTTCGTCCCAAGGCCTTCTCCAGGCGATGAGATCTGGTCGGGACCTCCTGAGACTCGCGAGGCTAAACGAGACCGTTATGGTGCGACAGATGTTCTTTATATTGACGAGCTTTCAGCCGCTTTACAGAATACGAGCGGGCGTCTTGTCCACCTTTCAGAGCATGTCCCTTGCTATGGATTTCCTCCTGACGCTAATACTGTATTTGACCTGGACCCTGTCATTGCAAATCTTCGCCTCTTCAAGACTTCCTGGGAAGCAGAGCAGATGTGGAGGTCATGTCAAATTAGTGCAGATGCACAGACCGCCGTCTTGACGAACTTCAAACCGGGGATGATGGAGTATCAAGGAGCTGCACTCTATCAAGGGTATGTCATGGCTTGTGGAGCAACGCATCTATCGTTCCCGACCATATTTGCATCGGGCCCTAACCCTGCAACGCTTCATTATACGGGCCGTTCTAGAAAGAGTACTCTTGGAGAACTTATCCTCATCGATTCGGGGTGCGAAATCAATGGATACGCCTCCGATCATTCGCGTACGTTCCCTGTCGGGGAGAACTTCACGGAGCGTCAGGCGCAACTTTATGGTCTCGTCCTACGCGCCCAGAAGGAATGTATTGAGCTCTGTAGGCCTGGAACCTCTTGGATGGATGTTCATCTGCATGCGCTTCGAGTGATCCTTGAGGGACTTCGCAACCTTGGCATTGTTCGCGCAGATCGCGACTTCCAGGAGCAGTTGATGCAGGGTGTTTCGGCAGTGTTCATGCCACATGGAATTGGCCACTTAATCGGACTTGATGATCATGACGTTGGCGGCTATAACCCTGGAGAGCAACGTCCTGATGGTCCCCTTTTCAAGTATTTACGGACTAACAAGGTACTAGCACCCATGATGGCTGTTACTATCGAGCCTGGGCTCTATTTTGTCGATGGGCTACTTCGTAGCGCCGCGGAGGATCCGGCCCTTGTTCAGCATATTAATTTCGATGCTGTTGCGCAGTATAGGTTGGAGTTTGCTGGTTGTCGTATCGAGGACGTCATCCTCGTCACCACCGATGGGCCTCGTGTTATGCCTGGAGCTCCGAAGGAGATTGCCGATATCTGTCAACTTCGCTCGTTGGCGCAGTGAACTCCGAACTCGCCTTTCACTCAAGCTTGCCCGCAAACCTCTCGCACATCTGCACGACGTGCCGACTGAACGGGCTACTGGCGGCCGTGGTGTCGGATAGGATCTGCTCGCTGATACGTGCCTTCTGAGCATCGGTGCTGTACGGGAAAAGGCGTTGGATCACATAGTTCCCGTACCTATCGGTCGCGTAGTTCGGAAAGTGTGGATCCCCGACGATGTTGTCAATGATCTGGCGGCGCATCCCTTGACTCCCAGCCTCAAGACACTTCTCTAACACATGCGAGGCAAACTTCTGGGTAATAAGCTGACTTTCCTTTCCTAGTACCGTTTTGATCATGTGGTCTGGGCGGTACCTCCTCCCACATTTCCCCTCTTTCAACTTTATCAGAGCATATTGGAAGACATAGTTCCCATACCTATCAAGAATCAGATCAAGGGCGTGTTTCTGGATGGCGACAATGAATGCTTGGCGCTGTGGCAGGTTACAGGCGTCCAGACAGCGCTGGGCGATACAGCACCCATGCTGGTGCGTGCTAACGGACACGATGTTCGCGACGATCTGGTCGTAGATGAACACGCATTCTCCCGGCGTGAAGTGTTCTATGCAGCGCTGGACGCAATGGTTTCCGTTGATGTCCGAAATTAGACGCAATACGCGATCCTCCTTCCCGAGTTCGGCCGCGATAAGCGCCTTCTCGGCTGGAGAGGTCATATGCTCGATAAGCTTCTGGATAGAGCGGGTCCCATGTATGTTCTGACAGACCGAAAAGAGGGAACCTTGGATAAGACAAAGGATATGATAGCGGTTCTCCTCCGATGCCAGCTCTACCACCTTCTGGACGCAATAATTCCCAGAGGGGTGGGTGAGAATCGCCTCCAACTTGGCTGGAGTCTCGAACTCCTGGACAAATAGATCTACTAATTTCTTCTCTGCATCTGGGACTTCTTGCAGATATTGCTGAATCAGTTTGCACCCATTTGCATCACAGAATACGGCTCCAACCGGCCGATCGAGGATCAGATTCTTGCGAGTATCGGACGGCACCACAGAGTTTGTGGCTTCGTTGGCAAAGACCCGAGTACTAGGGTTAGCATAGGCTCCAACGTGGCTAGGAGTCTGTGGGTAGGGGGCGAAGGGCGATGTAAAGTATGGACTAGAACATGCGGAGTCGTCAGCAAAGTCAAAGGGGTGACGTGCCTCGGGCTCATCTGGTACAGTAGCAGGTACACTTTCGTAGCCGAAGATCGGGGTGGGTCCCGTGACCATTCCAGGCGTCAAGACGATCGGAGAGAGGATAGGGGTCGCCATCATCGTCTGGAGCTGCTCTCCTTCAAAGGGAGTTGTCGTCCCAAGCTGAAGAAGGGTATAAGGAAGGCCAATCGAGGCAGTTCCTAGTGGGGTGATTCCGCCAGGGTCTCCGACATGCGGCCTTCCTGGAACCTTTCCACCATGCGTGTGCACAGGAATAGGCCCAAGTCCTTCGGAAGGAAGTCCGGACTCACTAGCACGCTCGGTCCCAGACCCTTGACACTGTGGTGAGAAGTACGCGTAAGGAGACGCCTGTTTAAAGACGGGTAAATCGCCTAAGTTGATAGGGGTCGATTGCACCGGTTCCTGAAAGAGAAGTTCAGAGTCTGGGCCTGGGCGCCCGGGCCAGACCGCTGGTACATGCTCTATTTCGTCGATCGTACAGCGCTGGGATTGCGGCCGCGATACCGAGCTGAGACCCGGAGGGTCAAAGAGCGGGTAGTGTGAGACTTGCGGGTAGCTGTGCACCTCGCGTACGCAGGGGTGGAACAGGTCACTACCGTCGGAAACCACCTCCTCCTTGTCGGCCCGAACGCCGCCGAGCCCGGGAGGAGTGGGTGGTGGAGGATGCATCGAATTTTTTAATTGAGGACGAGCTTTACTAGAGCAGAGGGTCCTTAGACGAAGAGGGCTCGCATGACGGCAAAGATCTTCAGGCGGATGTCACGGCTGCTATCGAGGATGAGGTCAGTGCATTGCTCGAAGATCTGGCGTCTCCGAGGCTCGACTTGTGCCCGTGACATCCCAGAAAGACATGTGAGGGCACTTACCACCATTATGCGGTAAGAATCCAGGCGACCAGGGTCGGTCGGTGGGTCTGAACGGCCTTGGGCTTCTGGCAGCTCACGGTAACATACAAGTGTGTTCGAGATACGATCTAGGAGCTGATCGCATACCACCGCGTCTCCAACCATATGGGAACCGGCGGTGAACATCCCCGAGAGGAGGATGTAGTCCTCCCTGCCATTGAGAAGCTTGAGCCGTTGGATACTTGTGAAATGCTCGAAGAGAGTGAGGATCTCGGTGCGAAGCATCTCAAGAATTGGAGGTGTAAGGCCTACAGCAGAAGCCTCACGAAAGATGCGTTGATAGGCTTGACAAGGAATACTAAGAAGATGACAGAAATAGTCGAAGAGCTGGATGTACGTCTTATGCCCTTCTCCCGAAGGAGCAGGCACATCACTGGAGGGGGTATCTGAGCAAATATTTTCTGGTTGAAAAGTAGGAGAGCTTTGATTCGGATCTGTCGAATCTGTAACGGGCGAGGGCGTCGTAGTGAGTTCTATCCATGCTGGAATTACACTGATACAAGCTCGTAGAGATGGGAAAACATCCTCTAAGCGCTGGTACCCTAATCCCCGTGTGAATTCCAGGAGGCCATTAGATGTTGGAGACGACTTGATCGACTTGGTATTGGATAATGGGGCGCTCAAGACTGAATCAGAGATGAGTACAAGGTTTGTCTCGGACTCGAACAAGGTCAAGAATATCTCAAACAGATATGTTACGAAGAGTTTCATCGTGACTAGAAACTCACGGCTCAGACGCGGTTCGAGTAAGTAAATCAGACCATTGAGAAGGACGTCCTTCAGGATTGGGGCGGAGTTTGTATGGAGAAGTAATGGAAGACACATGTCGAATGGAGTATGGCATAAGCACTCATCAAAGGCGCAGCATGCACCGCCCTGAGAGCAGGGTATAAGGTAACAGAAACGATCTGCCATTCCATGCAGGCGTTCCGCATACTCGGCATATTGCGAGCAAGAAGCCTTTTGCATCACTGAGTTATGGGTCTGGGTAAGAGCCCCTGGCATCGAGCGAATGACCCCATGGATGAGGATATAATGGATCAGGTCCCACCGATCCACCAGTCCTTCCAATTCCGACGTCACAGTAAATGCTCGCATGATGATCTCTGAATAAAGCCGAATGCCAAGCTCATGCATCTGACGATCTGTACTTAAGGAGCATTGGGTCAATAGCCCAACACCTCCGGCGAAGTAGCGGACATATGGGTTCTCTGAAAGGGGGACTCCAGAATAGCAAACGATCCCGCGTTCTTGACTCTCCTCCGCACCAAAGGAGGCCCGCATCAACCCATAGGACTGCTCGAGAAGGACCTTCAAACTCCTCATCGCTTGCTCCCCAATCCGTGGGGCACTAGTCTGCAACGCCAAGGCGGCAAGAACTTGCAAGCACGCTGGAAGGATTTCATTTAACACCTTCAACGCCTCTAAAAGGCGAGCGGAGATGTTATCGCAACGCGAAAGAGTATAAACTACCATGTCATTCTTCGAATCCTCAGCCGTGACGGAATTGGCATACTTGATGATATGTGACGTGACAGACGCAAACATGATGAGGCTTGCAGGGGCAAGCGAAACCGTTGGTGGACTCACATATGAGACCAAAAGCTCTTCGATAAAGCTTAAGACCTTATCAGCAACCTCAAGAGAGTCGAGACCCTCGACAATTGTCACTAATGGTTGTATAAGATTGCGTTGGAAATGCTGTTCGGGATCGGTTTGCTCTCTTGAAGAAGGGACTACTGACGCCACGTCAGAGGCCAGTCCCACTTGTGTAGATTCTGTTATTTCACGAGTCATCGAGGCCGGGTCGATGGATTGGGTCTGCCTTCGACGAGTCGTAATACGTAGGTAGTACTGCCGTAGAATATCGCAATAATAATCCAGAAGGAGTTGCTCGGTCTCTGGATCGCAATGACGGCCGTACATCTCCGAGGAGACGATGAAAACGCGCCGGAACCGGTCCGAAGACCTTTCGAGCACACTCTGCAAAATGTTCGTCCCTCTTCGGACATAATAAATCCAACCTTGCTCAAGATCGCTCACGTCTGCGTCAAGGGCTCGTGCATTCAGGAATCGCATCACGCCTCCAAGCTCCTCACTCGATAGCCCGGAAAGCTTACTGTAAACCTGACTGATCATCTGGCTCCCTACAAGCATACGAATGAAGTACAGGTTCTCCGCCTCAAGGACATCGCAGCCCAACGTCGTAGCAATCCGTCCACAATCCTGCTGGATGCGAGCGGAAGGCTGAGCGAGGTCATCACGCTTCTTCTGAGAGGGATCAACTGGCCAGCTTGGAAGGAGACAACGATCACCACCATCGATATAGTAGTCCAGTCGGACCAGAAGCTCGAGGTAATGCGCCCACGCCTCTCCCCCGGTTAGTTTTCCGACGTACCAATTGAGTGGGAGTCGGAAAAGAACAGAGGAGGGGGTGAGTGCATCGACCGGGAGTTCGGCAAGATTGGGAGTGCAATATGGCTGGAGCCGGAGCGGATCAATTAGGTAGGGCTTTTGCCGACTAGTATCCTCAACAGTGCGTATGAACTCGACAACGCGAAGCGCCATGAGCGCCCTAATGTATCCGGCATCGACTTGCGTCCCTTGCTGCGGTAAGGCCCCAGTAATGGCAAGTGTGTGGCTGCTCTCATGACGGGTGTCATGGTGAGATAAACTATGCTCGGCTGAAGGGTCACCAGTAGTTTGAAAGGTCGTTAATGGAGGTAGGTGTGAAAGACCAGTGATCCTAACCAGATCCTTAACGATCGATGCGACGATTGCTCGGGTATGCCTGAACTCCACATTATGAAGGAAGGCCAAGTGTAGGAACAGAGAGCGAATGACCCATTGGACCTTGGTCACATCCATAGGCTTACAGGGGAAGTCGGCTAGGACCTGGATCAGGGCGGCGGGGACTGAGGCCCCCGTTTTGAAGGTCAAAGACTCAATAAACATGATATAGTACCGGTCCTTGACGATCTGAAGCGACGGCATCGGGCGAGGGTCGGATACGACCTCCTTCAAGTAGTCCCGGACGCTGTAGCAAAGCCTCGTGGGATACCACTCGTGCTTGTACCCGATGATGTTGAGTGTGGGATCCTTCGACTTCGGGGTCGGTAAGTTGCCTCGGATGACAGTCCCGTCGAGAAGGGTCATCGAGCCCCCAGGGACATAGAGATGTTTGTCAAGGATAGCCACCAAGTTCCGGGTGTTGTCGATTGATCCCAATGAAAAGGGTCTGGCCCGAATGCTGTCGTATAGGTCTTGAAGGAATTTATCGGTCAGCTGCTGGCCCGTATCGATCCGCTTCGTGTTCTCAACAAAGTCCTCCTTGGACATACGCTTGTCACGCACCGAGCTACTATGCTGATCGGTGTTGAGCATGATGGTCGCGAACATGACTCCATGACAGAGCTTATGATCACGTATACGAGCCCCCTTACAAGTTACGTACGCATAAGATGCGAATAGGATGATACGATCAATGGCCTGTGCTTCCCCACCGATCTTGAAGTGCCCAAGAAAGTCCCGCAGGGCTTCCTCAATGGGGAAGTCATCCGCATATTCTCCCTCGTCCCAACGCTTTGTAAAGAGTGCACCATAGCTCAGGAGAACTGAGAGGTTGTTGACCGCATCATGGCCAAGAATCTCTCCAATCACATCCTTGGGGATCCCGATCTGGATGAGCGGGTTCTCTGTCGCATGCTTGAAAAGAAAGCGAGCAATGGCGTCATAGTGTGCATCGGAATTAACGTACTGAGCCTTATGCTTCTTGATCTGGTATATATAGAGAATCCATTGCTCCTCAAAGGTTCTCCGCCGGCCCTTGAAGTGGATGGTCGGGTCCTCGACATATTCTGGAGTTGTCGCCTGCTGAAGCGGGGGGAGCTGCCCGTTCTTCTCGAAGTACTCGACCCCCTTCTCGAGCTTCTTATCGAAGAGCGCGAATCCGCGCTCGAAGATGCGCTTGCTATTATGACCACTATAAATCTTGGAGATGTCTCCGTTCTCATAGGCGCCCTCGAACAGCCGGGCATAGATCTCCTTGGTCTTCTCTGAGCCACAGATGACCCGCTCATAATGCACCACGGTCTTGGTGATGGAGGAGTATTGTTGGAAGTGGATGAGTGCGGCCTCCGCGGCCGCGACCCGACTCAACGCATATACCGCCGCGTCGATGCAGCTACCAAGGACGATCTCGCGTGGAGCCGCAAAGTTGACGCTATGGCACACGTCATACATGTCGACTCCAAGAAAACTGGCATAACAAAGCAGGTTCGGGACAAAGTCGGAGCTGGTGGCATCAAGCTCGATCACCTCGTCAGACTTTGAGGCATCATGGTCCGCCGCCTGAACAGAGCTAGCATGTTGATGACCCTTTGGTAGTTCGTTAGCACTCCTCCCAGCCTTTGGATAATAATTTCCGAGATAATCAGCACAAATGAAATGGAAGAGCTTATGGAGAAAGAGGGGATAGGAGTCTGTCATGGAGATCACATGGAACCCTCGGTCTATCTGGAAGGTGGGGTCTAGGAAGTCATGGGGGGTCCCTTTGAGGTATGCGTAGCCTTGAGTGTAAAACTTGTTTGTATTACTCCCCGCATCTCGCAAGTACTCTAGGACCGCACAGAGAGTCTGCTCGACTAGGTTTGCCGAGGCGGGGTCGCAGTCGAAGGTAACAAAGAGGTCGAGCATCATGTTCATCGGCCGCGGACACAGAAGCTTAAGGTACTCATAATCATTGATGTCGAGGAGCTGGGAGTCTGGATAGGCATGCCTGACGATTCCGGCCTCGAGCTCCCGCAACCCGAAGATCAGGCCTTGTACGGGGACGTCGCAGCTAAAAAGGCGTCCAATATGTGCAAGGAGCGAGGTGCGGAATTCGCCGCAAGGAAGCTCGGGGACTAGCAAGATATGGAACAGATACTTCCGGAAGTAATCGTAGACGAAGTTCAGGGGTGCGTGCTTATAATAGACGCGAAGGATGAGCTCGACGGACGCGAAGGAGAGGGTGACGATGCTGGGAGAGAACATGTGAGCTATGATAAAGCGTCTTGTGAGCGTCTCGAAAAGAGGCCCGAGAATGATGGTTTTTATATAATCAGTCATGTAGTAGTAGTTTGAAGATACAAGGAGGAGGTATAAAGTGACGTTTGCGGCTTCGTGGAGGCTCATACAACGCGTCTCCTGGTATGGGGTGGTCTCCAAGTTCACCTCGAAGACGGAGTGTAAGGAAGCTTTCGTGCTCGTCATGATTGCCGGAGATATGGAAGGTTCCACGCTGAGCGCCTCCATCATTTGCCTTATGAACGAGAGTAACATAGCAAGTGTCTCAAGTGGTGCTCCGACAACTCCTTCTAGGACCGGCCCGGGTTCCTTCTCAAGCCGTGTCATACTAACGAAATAGTTCAATCGTAAGATGCAACGTGTGAGGACGAGGGGGACGTCGGGAACTTCCGGACAGGTCAGTAGGATTAACAGAGTCTTGATACATGTCATGTACCCCACTCCGAAGAGATTACAGGAGCCAAGACAGAGCTTTTCGGAAAGACTCGTCATGCAACTGAAAACGGCCGGGGACCGCTGGGTACCTGCCGTTAGGAGGCGCCACATGAGAGTGACCACATAGTCAGCGAGGGACCCGTCAGGAGAGACCGCATCGCGCAGGGTCCGAACATCAAATGCTGCAAAACAGTCATTATCCAACGCGAAGTGCTCGAAGGTGGACAGTCCTGCGATGACAGTCGTGTCGGGCATAGCCGGGGAAACCAGCTGGCCCGCCGCCGAAAAGACGTTAGCGAGCGTTTCGACAGAAACAGATACTGTATCTGCCTTGGATTGCGTCACCACCTTCTCCAGCTCGGTCGCCGCGAGCTCGGCCAGGTGAGTCTCCTCGCGGGCTCGGTCGCGGCCCTCACGCAGGCTGCGCACCGCCTTCACGAGGGTTGCCCGGTTCATACGAAGAGCTACCATTTAATTGATGTCGGATTTGATAGGTGATATAGTAGCAAAGAACAGCGCAGACGACATCCTCCGCGACCAGTACCTTACGCTCAAAGATGAGTATGGGCGCCTGCACCAGGAGCACGAGCTATTGGCGCGTCGTGCGGCAGCACTCGAAGCTGACTTACAGGATCTCCAAGGGAATTATGAGCGCACCGCGGCAGCACTCGAGGAGCGTGAGCAGCAGGTTGAAAGCCTTGTCTCCGAACTACGAGAGTCTGACGCAATCATGCTGGAGTTGAAGGATCGGCATGACTCTCTTGAAGAGATCAACGATAGGCTCGTGGCGGAGAATAGACGGCTTGACGCGGATAACAAGCAACACAAGCAGCGTGCCTTCGAGCTGGAGGGGGAACTCGAGCGCCTTCGAGAGAATGCGGAGCTTCAAGATCGAATGGCTCAACGACAAGAGGATACCATAACGAAGCTTCGTTTACGCCTTAACATCCAGGAGGCCGATAATGAGGAACTCTCCGTCCGGGCAGTCGAGAGCGAGCAAGCCCGACGAGTCTATCAAACCGAATACATCCGTACTGCTATGTCGTCATTATGGGACCCAGCTGGTCGGACACGTCCCAAAGACCGTGCCCTTATTGAAGGAGTCATACAACCTTCAGCACCCGCCGTATCCTCTGTCACCACCAGTCTTCCTCTCATGTCTCGCCCCGTTTCAACCACTGCCATCGTTCCCGCCTCGGATCCTGATGCTTTGAGTTATTCTGAACGACTCAACCAACTGACAGTTCTTACTGAAGCACCTTATCAAGCCCAATTGAAGAATCAATCCGTTACCAGCTTAGACTCGGCCTATGAACCAGGGACCTACGATCCAGATCGTTATGAACGTCGGAGACCTGGCCCCACCTCTGGTCTTCCAATTGGAGGCGGCCTTGGGGTTAGCGCCACACATAGCCTAGCTCTACAGATGCTAGACACCTCCATGGACCTTGGGTCGCTACGTGGGGCTGGTGCTGGCTTCGGTGGATTCTACACCTAACCACTAAGACTGCCCCGAAAAATGAACGATAACGGTTCCGATGGCACTGAGCTTTGTCCTCTCTGCTGTAACGAGTTAAACTCCGAGGACGAGAGGCTATTCTTCCCGTGCCCCTGCAACTTCCAGGTCTGTGCGTTCTGTTTCGCTCGCATCCAAGACCGGGATTGTCCCCATTGCCGCACACCCTATGCCAAAGGAAACTATCGGACACTGACTCCTGCGGAGTTTGCGGTGCAGTTCCCTCACAGAGTTCGGCGGCAACAGGCCGGAAAGCATACGGCTGCTCGTTCATCTGGGATGGATATCCTTTGTGCAACATCGATTCCTCGCTCGGAACTCCCACATGTTCGAGTACTCCAGACTAACCTCGTCTACGTGACCGGGGTGACTAACTCCCTCACAACTGACGAGCTCAAGTCTCCGCTCTTCTTCGGGCGTTATGGGCATATCACGAAGCTTGTGGCGAAGCCGGGACAGTATACAAACCGGAGTACACAGGCTCTTTACATCACCTACACTCATAAGGAGAGTGCACACGAGTGCATCATATCTGCAACGGATACATACCTGGGCGGGCACTTATTGAAATGCTCGTTTGGAACCACCAAGTTCTGTAACGCGTTTCTGGAGAATAGGACTTGTGTCAATAGAGAATGCATGTTCCTTCATGAGGTCCGACCGGATCAAGTGGTCTTCACCGAAAATGACATGTCCCATAAGAAGCGCTTCAATGAACAGACGCACCCTCGCGTGCCGAGCAATCGGATTACATACGCGGAGAACCAGGGACAGTTGAATGGTCTCCCTCCTTCTTGGACCAAGGAGCAGTTCAAGAAGAGCTGTGCGAACTCCACAGCCAACGTCTCCGTGGAAGCCAGGACACGACGAGTACTCCCACAGGAGCTTCTGAATGCCTTCGCCCTCAAATTTTCATCGTTACAGATTGGGATGGTTCCCATCATGCTTCCCCCGGCACAAATGGCTCAATAGTGTGTAGCATCACAATGAATCAGGTCTTTTCTTTGTCCTTTCCCAGTCGTAATTGCGAATTAACTGTGCGCAATACAGGCAGCGTGCAGCATCATTACTTCCCTCGCGTGCCGCGATCTCGGCGATATCCATTGGGAATTCATGGTTATAATTCTGGATATATGCCTCGAAGTTAAGAAGAAGTCGAATACACCCAACATGACCACCCCAAGCCGCATACATAAGTGCTGTCCAACCACGATCATCCTGAAGGCCAGCCTCGCCATCTTTCAGAAGGCTCACACAGTCATAATGCCCATTCGAGGCAGCCCACATCAATGCGGTACGCCCATCGGCATCGCGGAAACCGATTTCATGAAGCCGCAACTTGACCAGGTCAGTCTGTCCAAGACGAGCGGCGTCGATGAGCCCCATTTGTGGTGGTTTTTCAAGGCGTCGGCAACAAGGAGAAAGAATTGGTGCCACGGGGGTTGGAGGGAGTGGAACGGTTGGAGAAGGCGGTGAGATCAACAAATATGAGCTATTTGCTAAAGAGGTAGAAGTACTTGGAGTATCTGATGAGAGTATTACAATCTCAGGGTAGTGCGGTGCTGGTGGAGGCGCCTTTCGAAGGTAGAAGCTCTTCGTCTCATCCTTTAACAGTTGCACGACGTCAATAAACCCATCAGTGAGACGTTTGCCAGTAGAATCATGTGCTTGGCAGGTGGCATACCAAAGAGCGCTATGGTCACCACAGTCTGTCATCCCACGCTCATATGGCATCAGCAATTGTATCACTTCTAGATGTCCTCGTGAGGCCGCTAACATGAGTGCTGTGATACCAGGTCCGAAGGTTATATGACCATCACACCAAGAAGTACGCGCAAGAGTCTGCATTCCTGCTTCACTTAGAAGCTCATGTACACAACTCAAGCGACCTGAATAGGCCGCATACATCAAGGCAGTGACCCCAAATCCTCCGTGGAAACAGCTCTCCCAACGCGCTAAGAGACGAACACATTCAAGGCTCCCATGTTCGGCCGCATGTGAAAGGGCGGTACGCCCCTCCTCATCCTTCTCGCAGACCTTCTCTAGAGACCTCTTTGCAGCCTCAAGATCATTCGCGGCGGCGGCCGCCATCAATGGCGTATAGAACATTGTCTCCTCCCCAATTTGAAGTGGAACTTCATGATGCCGAATGATTGCCAATTTCATCAAGCCTATTACTCCAAGAAGCTTTCAAGTAACACGTTGACTGACAGTCCTACCTTAAACCCAGCTATTCATTAGCATGAAAACCCAGAGAATGAGATCAACGTCGATTGCCTTGTTCAGTATGATAGAAGCTCAAAAATACAAATGTCGGAGGACATTGAGTACCTTAAGAAGAAGAATGCCCATAACGTCTCCGCATACGAACAGATCGGCAACTTCCTCTTGAAACTCTTTCTCGAGCGCCCGCCGCAAGAACGAATCTACCACGAGTTCGAGGCGGAGGCCTCGGAGCTCGCTACGAGTAAGCAGACCACCTCGGCCCCACGCCTCGTGACCACTGACGAGCGCCTTTTGGCCCAATACCTCTACTCCTTCTACAAGACCTTCAAAAAGCCACCCACCGAGGAGGATGAGGAACAGGAACAAGAACCGGAGCCAGAAGAGGACCCTGCCGAATATCCAGATATCCCTGATCTAGTCGCCCTTGGAACCCGTCTCCGTTCCGTTGGTGTCTCTCTTTCGCCTCATGATGCAACACAACTCCAAATGGCTTTACGACGTTTAGCGTCTACCGAGGACAGGTCTGGAGATAAGATCACTCTTTTCGGTAAGGTGGGCTGCTATTGGGTCTTCAGGGCGCAAACGGACTCATACATCGAGCCTGAAGCCGAAGAGGAGGAGCAGTTTGAGGTTCCTGAAGAAGAGGTCGTTGAGGAGGAACCACTAGAGGATATCCCCGAGGAGGAGTTAGAAGAAAACGAGGCCGGTGAGGGTGAAGACAAGGACGAGGGTGAGGATAAGGATGAGAAGGACGAGGCTGAACTCGAGGAGGGTGAGGGTAAGGACGATGGGAAGGAAGAAGATGACGAGGCTGACGAGAAGAAGGAGGAACAAGAAGCGCGCGAGGGCGAAGACGCTGGAGAAGGTGAGGAGGAGTTCGACCCGAAATCCGACGAGTCCTTGGAAGAGGAGTTTTCCGTACCGACGAAGGTCCCGAAACGCATCCCTTACTATCGTGGCCGGCCCTTTGCATTGAAGAAGACCAGTAAGCTCCCTGTCGAAGAGCATGAAGGTGTCAATAAGGATCTCTTTTTCGTTGCGACAGACTTCGAGCTTTCCCACGTCGCAGCCCAAGTTGCGCTCGAAATCCTTGAGGAACAACGACAGAAGGAGTACCGTAAGGCTAACCGTTTGCAACAACGGAAGACCTTTATCCCACGGCTTCTACGTGCACTCTATGAGCGTCCTCTCTCGTTTGTTCCTTTGCCTGAGATCACTCCCGAGCAGATGCGCGTCGCAAAGTGCCTTCCACCACCATTCATCCGCTTCACTGGAGACCTGACACGAGATGCCGGAACGTCCTTGCCTCGTTTCGAAGGTACAGAGGGCCACCTGCTTCATTGCATTCTTGCCCGCATTCAACACGAATGTACTATCGTGCCAGAGAACCTCTATACTGCAGAGGAACCCGAGGCCGAGCCGGACGAGAATCTCCTTACAGAACTCGAGAAGCAAGCCCGTATCATCCAGCTTCGTAGGGAACGCCGGACTCTTACTCTTACACAAGGCCTCTATCTTTACGAGATCCTCCTCCACTTCCCGTCGTTGGCTGCCCGTTCCGAGGATGAGGAGCCGGAGAATACCGAGGCCGTCTATGCAGAACTCAACGAGGAGTTCCAAGGCTTTGCGGACATCCGTACTCTCTTAAGTCCGGAAAAGTGGCGGTACCTCCTGCCTCGGATCAGTGGACAGGGCCGTGTGCAGCCGCTTTCCTGGGAGGACTACGAAGGGATCGATGAACCAGAGCCATGGGAAATCGATGTGGCACTTACCCTTAAGGCGCGTCGTAAGGAGGAGCGCGAGCGTGCGAAGCAGGAACGGAAGGAGCAGAAGGAACGCGAGCTCGAGGAGCTTCGGGAGCGTCTTGGAGAGCGTCGGTTCCAGAAATATATGAAGAAGCGAGAAGAAGAGGGTGAGGAGGAAGTAGAGGAAGAAGACCCGTCAGATCCCGATGACCTTCATATCGAGCCCGACGATTATGAAGAGGAGGAGCTTGAGGCTCCTGATGCGGAAGAGGGCACCTATGACGAGTGGTGCAAGTACTACATGTACAAACTTTGGACGAAGTTACGCGTCTTCCGCCGACCCGTCTGTCCATGGGACGTACCCCTTCTAGACAATAAAACAAACATTGGGCTTCCACGCCTTTTCCAGCCGTCCGACGCCGAAGATAGAACAAGGGTCGATTTCAAGAGCCCTCTGAAGTGCCGGTATAGCCTTGATGAGAATAGCCTCGAGAACGATCTTGCAGTCTCAAAGACTCACATCAAGAAATGGCAATTTTCCATCTGTGACGATCCGTTGAATGGAGACCGCTTCCTGACCGCGACAAGCGTCAGGTGGCCTGGGTCGATGAACCTCCTATACGGGGCCCGTGGGAAGCAGCACACCCTCGTCTATTTCGGAGACGGGATTTCTCTTGAGGACGCAACCATATCCGACATTGCCCTTCCCGACATGTGCGACCTGCCGTATGACGTTCTGGAGGAACCGGAATTATCCGTTGAAGAACAGCGTCGGATGTATGCCGAGGAGCAGGAGAAGAAGCGACTGAAGCGTGAGCGTGAGGAAGCGGAGCGGCGCGCGGCAGAAGAGGCCGAGGAGAAG
Source organism: Giardia muris (assembly GCA_006247105.1). Taxonomy (NCBI): domain Eukaryota; phylum Fornicata; order Diplomonadida; family Hexamitidae; genus Giardia; species Giardia muris. Next base: position 1,537,071 of record CM016926.1, read on the forward strand.
GAGGAGGATGAGTGAAGGTTTTAGCTATATGCTACATGTATATTTAGGCTAGTTAACCACAATTCCCTCCTTAGAGGCACACCGTTTTAGAAAGATCACCGCTTCGACGTGCTCACAACCCGGGAACATATTGAAGCCTCTTGCGGATACGATATGAAAGGGGAGGGTAGTCTTATCCGTATAACAAAGCTGGAAGAGGTTCTGGGCGAGCGCTTTTGGGTTACACGAGACGTAGACGAGGTATTGAAGATCCGATTCCCGTAGGACTCGGATGACACCATCTGGAAGACCAGCTCGAGGAGGGTCAACAATCCCGATGGCTGCGGGGACGGAGAAGAAGGTCTGTGCTTGTTCTACGGAGATACACGTATATTCTAGAGAAACGCGAGCATCCTCGCGGAAGTTCTCAATCGCGTTGAGCTCGGCGTTAGCAATAGCATCGGCGGAGATGTCAAGACCGCGGACGAGGATGGCCTTTTGAGAATCATACAAGCGATCACTTAGAAGCCGTGCTATGCATTGGCCTAGAAAGCCACAGCCGCAACAGACATCAAGGAGGGTCACCCTAGTGAACTCATCCATATCGCCCACGACCAACATGACGACTTCAGTGATGTACTCCACCATTGCTATGGCAATCGACAGGTTCGATTGGAAGAAGGTATCTGGGCCTATACGGAACGCAATGTTGAGCATCCGTTGAACGACAAAGAAACGCGAGGGTAGGACCGAGTTCATGATCAGTGCGATTGGATAATAGGTTTCTCGATGAGGCCGTCCAGGGACAACAGCGATGACCTTTGCATAGCTGACGATGGCGGCTCTAAGGACTCCCGAGCGCTTAAGAAATGTGTCAATCCCACAGATAACTGGCCAGAGTCTACTCAGGGCTATGTCAGGCTCGATATTCGCAGCGACCCTAAGGAAGATACCGATGAGGACGTCAGAAACGTCGAAGCGTGCGTTGGTGCACGTCCCAACGCACCGGATAGATACCGTATCAAGCAACGCGATATCGTCTCGAAGGATCTGGCCGGCTTGTAATGCCTCTGTCAATTGTTCCTCAAAGATTCGAGAGATAGTGACACAAGCATTAGGGAAGATGAGAGCACCATCCAAACAGTTAGACCCAAATATCCGGAATGTCGAACCTGTTCTGGTACATGGTCCGATCTGTACAGCGGGGCGTCCATCACGCTCAATAACGCCAATACTGAACTCGACCTTGGTTCGATACCGGTGTCGAAGCTCTGAGGTATATATTATCGCACGCTTACGAAGATGGGTGATCAAGGAAGGCTGCTTGGTCCATTCCGGAGTCACCGCACCACCTTCTGTCTTATAGAGCTTGACCAGAACGCCTTTGAGGACGTTCTGGAGCATCCTGGACTTCTTGAGGTCTTCGGAACGCTCCGCTTCTAGATTAACATAATATGGGGCAACCACCTTGAGGACCTCCTCGTTCCGGACTTGACCGCCTTTAAGTGGGGGCTCATCAAGGAGAAGAGTCTGTTCATCTCCATTAAGCCCTTTGTTCTCCTCTCCAAGAAGGCCGGCTGGTGGAACATAGTCCCTGTCGATTCTGCAAGAGAAGGAAAGGCCTCGGCAGTTGGTCAGCTCAGAGATATGCTTCAAAGCGGTGATGGCGGACGCCTCGCTTTCCATGATGACGTACGCCGTGTCGGTCCCGGGGTGCTTCACTACCGCCGTGAACTCGACTCCGGCGTCTATAAGGAGTGCCACGATCTCGTCCTGGCGCGTCGACAGCCCCGTATTATCCAGGGCGACGGAGATATGACTCATCACTCTGCTTATTTTTTCTTCCACGATATCACAGATTAGGAGAGTCCTGAAGAGACTTTATCTCAAAAGAAATGGGTGTTCATCATTGAATAGGTTACTCTTTTGTGTTATCCTGTACGCAGTTATGTTCCCAGTAACTCTTTTGGCTGTGACTATTATTGAAGGAATTGGGCGAAAGAAAAGATCTGAGACTAAAACTGAAGCTGAGGCAGAGGTACTACGGACTCGTGTTCACTATCAATCATACGCGAGGAATAGATCTCCTGGCCTCTCGAAGTCGCGAATAGTCTTCTCGATCTGTTCTATCTTACGCTCGCACTCTTCACGTGAGCGTCGTTGTGCCAGGGAGTCGTTTGCCACGGAGAAGGAGTTGAGGCGTTTGACCTCGATTTGAAGGGAGGAACGAAGCTCAATCAGAAGGGCTTGTTTCTCCTCCTCGCTGACAAGCCTAGTACCGGGGGGTACACGCGCCCGTGCTCGCGCCTCCGCCTCTGCGCGTTCCTTCTGCTCCGCCTCGACGGCCCAATCGTGCTTCCTCTTCTTCAAATACTCAGGAATCTCACCCTTCTTATGCGGTTCTTGATCAACGGTCGAGTTCTGAGCCGCGGCTTTCCGGGCCTCACTTTGCTTTTTGACCGCCAGCATATTTGCCCGAATACGGTTCACCTCTTTAACGACCTCATGTGATTCTTCTTGCCGTTCTCGAATCAAGTCAGCTTGCCTAGGGACATCTGGACGGGATCTTTGGCGTGGTGCATATGGTTCCGTGTCGATGGGGCGCATATGTGGACCACCAGCTAACCCCGTCTTGCGTTTAAGATAATCTTTCGGTGCCTCAGGTTTCATTGACTCCGCCGCCTGCATGGCTCGAGACTCAACGTTCTGGAACTCCCGCATCTTAAAGGGTTCGGCATTAGCCAGGTCTTCCGCCTCCTCACGCTCCTGCTGCTTCTGTGCCGCCAACTGACGCAGTTGTCGTCGGTTCTCGGCCATGTGATTTTTCGGTTGGATTCCTCGACGAACCATGTCGTCACGGATCCCACGCGATGGGTTTATGATGTCTCCAACGACCGAGTCCTGATGATGATACCTTTGCAATGGCATCCTCTTTTTTAGTTCACTTGGCTTCATCCTCTTCCCGTATTCCTATAGTTGGAGAAAGAGTGACTGCGGCGACGGGGGCTCCAGGGTCTCCCGCCTCGAGGGTGTCGAAGGCGAGGGGGTCCGTCTTCATGTCCTCGAACCAACGGACTAGCCGAGCGCGATATCGACGGATGACGGCCTCGCACTTGAGAAGGCGGACGTCCCGCTCCTTGTTAAGGAGGACCAGCTTCGCGTTCTGCTGGGCGAGCTGGAGGTTGGTGGCCTGCAACTCCCGTGCCCGCTCGAGAAGGGCCTCGTGGGATAAGGTAGCCAATTCCATTTGTCTCCTAAAAAAACGATGGATTCCGACTCCCTTTGTCATCTTCTAGTCACTGCCACCTCTCCGGACGCCGAGCAGCGCGCGGCGGCGACCGCAACGATCAACAAGTACGTTGCCGAATCGAACCATGGTTACTTCCGAGGCCTGCTCAGTGTCCTTTGCGGCAAGTATGACTCTTCGGTCCGTCAACAAGCCGCCATACAGACGAAGAACTTCTTTCGCTCTGCAGACATTGGAATTCATCAGGCTCGCCTCGGAGTCTGGCAAGGCCTTCGCTACCGCGATCGGCAGCAGCTTCTTGACTCAATCATTGCTCAATTGGAGTCTCCGGGCGTCCAGCAATTCGTCCCCAACATTCTCAGTAGCATCCTTGAGGCTGAGGCGATGCTCCCGAAGAATACGACTGATATCCTTTTGACGGGTCTTGCAAGTGTCGCACGTGCTAGCCCTCAAATGATGGAGGCGGCCCTCAAGGTCTTCAAGTACTTCTACGAGGACACCTTGCCTGCCACTGCAAAGTCCTTGGTCGACCCTGGAAACGTTATCCTCGGTCTCGTAGGTGAAGCTCTTTTCGGGAACAATGGCGTTGCGTTATCGAGCCTAGGGCTGGAGATTCTCGTGTATCGGGCGAAGCTAGACCTGGTCGACGTCCAGGCTCTCGTGCCGCTTTTCGAGAACATGCTTTGTGCAGAGGTTTCCTTAACGGTCTTCTTCGCCTTAACGGTGCCTCGGCTGCTCGCGGAGATCATCTTGCGGGCTCCGGCCACCTTGGACCTCTCAACCCCGGGTCATGGCTCTTTGCTTCTGGAGCTAGTTACTCACGTGACAACCGTTTGTAAGCACGCCTACACGATGAACCTTGAGGGAGCTTTTCTGAAACTCCCGAGTGGTGGGGATGTGGATACCCAGCTCGCCATGCTCTCCGTATTGAACATGTGGGACGTTTTAGCTTGCTCGGGTCTTCTTAATGATGCACACTTCACACCAGATATGATAGATGCTCTGGTCCGCGACGTCTTGCTTCCGATCATTCGAGGACGCCAATACCCCGACTTGGAGACCCATTGCCTCGAGGTTGGCAACATTCGGGAGGCTGCAGCCCTCACCTTATCTCACGTTGTTAGATCTTCGCGAGAGCGCTTTGAGCACCTGTTCTCGTACGTGTGCGATCTGTGTCGCGAGGATATTTTAGCTCCTAAGTGTGTGGACCCGACGAATCTAACTGAAAGTATGCGAGACATTGGGATTCTTATGATCCTTCGCGCGTTCCTTTGTCATATCATCGGGGACGTCTCGGAGCAGTGTGCATTGCGCGAGAACATCATTTGGTTGCTGAATACGCTCTTCGAGCGTGTCTCGTGCGTCGCGCTTCAGAATTCGAAGGACCAGGCGCCAAAGTTCTGTCATGCACTCTCCTCTGTCGCCGCAGATACGACAGTTAGGATGGCAGAGCACGCGGGCTCCTTTTTGCGCCCGTTGATTTCCCGCTACATGGATGATTGCGTTCGTCCGCTCATCTTCAACGCGATTCCTTCCGGACAAATGGCTGTCTATGGGCTTAACGTCTTCTCGCACCTGGAACAGTATCCTGACGTCTGCGAGTTCCTTTCGGCGCCGCTTCCCTCCCTTATTCAGCTTCTGGCGACGCACATTGGGAACTACATTATGGCAGGGAACGATAACAACGCCCTAGAGCTTGCACGGGGGGCGCAGATCGCCATCGACCACATGATGACCTGCTTAACGACAGCTGGGGCAGCGGAGAAGATCGTTGAGTGTCTCAGGTACTACCTTGACGTACTTAACACTGTGGGGCCCCAGGTCCTTGCCGTGGAGCTTACTCCGGCGAATCGTGCATTTCTAGAGTATGTCGTCAACACATTGATATCCTGCTTCGTCTCCTTCCAGTTTCTCATTCCCCAGCTTTCAACTCAGGATCCGGTCTTCACCACCGCAGTCGATACCCTCCTCCAGTTCCTAGCGCATATCTACCAGCGCACGGATGCTGACTCCCTCGTCTCCATTGTCTGCGACTTCCTTTCCCAAGCCGCATACTTTGCGGAGGCTGTTCCGGAGATTGATGCTTGCTTCCGTATGTGGCTTTCTGCTGACCCATCGCGCTCGCTTCTAGCCATTTGTGGGCATTGTCTTGAGGTCAACGTGGACTCTTTCATGATTCACCACAGTATCATTGGACTCTTACAGGCGGTGCTTCGCTTCCTTGATGTCGAGCGCATCGGTCAGATCTATGCACTTGTCAGTGAAAAGCTCAAGCGGGGTTGCACCGTCCAGACGAAAAGTGCCATCGTCCTCCTTCTAGGGGAAGCCATTACGCAGCGGAAGCTGATGACATATGTTACAGGGCGTCACGGTCAAGGAGCTGGAGATGGGGCTTTCTGCGTACCTCAGAGCGATATCCTGTCCATACTGAGCCAGATGTCGAACATTTGTGCATCTAGCGTCCTCACAGATCAGTCGGCACGAATGTACGTGAGTACCGATATCGCTCAACTCTCTAAGTCTGTCGTCAAGACGATGGAGTCGTTCCTCTACTTCTGTATCTCGGATAGCCTCCCCTGTGACTCCTTCGTGACAGCGATTGACGGCACGATCATGACGATCAGCAAGTGCTACAAGTATAAGGATGAGCAGAACCAAATCGATCTTGCAGAGTTTTACACCCCGGCTTTCAAGGCTGTCCTTCTCTCGATGATTATCGTTGCCAAGGATCGCGTTGCAGTCCTCGGCAATTATATCTGTCGCTCGCAGGTCTATAGCTTTCTGAAGGAGCTCCATGAATACGTGCAGGCGCAGGAGGGCGAGCCATTCCAGCGGATTGCCTCGTCCTTCTTCAGCGCCAGTCACCAGCTCTCAAATGGGTACTCGGAGAGGGATTAACCGTTTTACAGGGGCGGCCTCGACTGCCCTCAAATGGATTGTAGCTTCTTCGCGACGTCGCGTTTCTCACGTTCAAGCATGGCGGCTTTATTCTGCTCGAGCGGGGGCTTGACGAAGCAGAGAATGATTAGGGACACACTTCCAAACAGGATGAATAGAATAGAGCCATTACGCCAGCTCCAGTCATATAGAACGCCTGAGATGGATGCACCTGCGATGCGACCTATACTGTTTCCAATTTGGAAAATCCCCATCGTCGTACCCCGATTCTTGGGGGTCGTGTACATTGAAATAAGCTGGATATAGAGAGCGTCAACGGTAGCTGACGCGATCGTATTGAATGGAAGGAAGAAAACCCAAATCGGGGCGGGAGGATCAAATGCCCAGCGGGCCACAGGCGGGACGAATGAGAAGAGGCTGCAAACGACGATGAAGCGGACCTCTCCCATCCATTGGGTGAGCTTGCGGGTCAGAAAGATAACGAAGAAACAGGAGACGAGCACAGACGACAGGGTCTGGTATGCGTTCCACTTCTTCGCGACCTGTCCGTCCGGAAACCCGTAGAACTTCGTCAGGATGTACCCCGCACTCTGCTGAGAAAGCATGCAGCAGATCAGGGCGAGGACGTACGCGAACCAGAGGAGGACGAGCTGCTTGTTCCCCAGCATCTCCCGGAGCGTCTTGAAGAAGGGATCCCGCTTGATCCCGATGTTCTTCACGTCCGTCCCCAGCTTCTTCGCGGTCTTCCGGGCGATGACCCCTGCCGCCGACTCCTTCATGAAGCACGTCATGACGACCGAGATGAGCGAGAGCGCGAACGACGTGAAGCCTGCGTGGGTGTAACTGTCCTGGGCCGCGTTCGGATTCGTCACCGTGTCGTAGCGGCCTGTCGTGAAGACGGTCACCGTGATGATCGACGCGATGGCTGTACCGGCCTGGGTCGCGATGTTGATGCACATGAGGACGATGGGACGAGAGCGCGGGCTGGCGATGTCCGACGCGATGAGGAAGCCCATGGGGACCGCAATGGCGAAGATCCCGTTGATGGCGCGGATCCCCAGGACGTAGGATATCTTCTTCGCGGGGTCTGTGAAGATGTACTCCGTGAGCGAGAACAGCAGGTTGATGAAGCTGTAGCCCGCCGCCATCATGATGTAAATGGGCTTCCTGCCGATGATCTCCGACAGCCAGAGCCAGAGGGGCGAGAAGAAGAGCTGGGTCAGGTTGAAGAAGGTCGTCATGTTGGTCGTCTCGGAAGCAGAGGCGCCCATGGTCGTCAGGTAGAACGTGAAGGCGAGGCCGATGATCTGGAGACTGAGGCCGACGACCATTCCGGTCAGGATCAGGTACCAGACCCCGTTCCGGCACCAGTTCCGGGAGTAGCGGAGGTCCTCGTTGTTGTCGTACGCAGTCAGGGCGTCGGAGTCGAGGTTGATGACGAGCTTGACCTCGTGGGGGTTCGGATGGTAGTCCGCGGTGTACCGGTCGGCGTTCCAGTCGAGCTTTGGGGTGTCGGGAAGCTTCTCGATGTAGATCAGGTTTGAGAAGAGGTTGTCGATGATGCGGAAGTACGTACTGGGGTCTGCGACATCGGGGGCCGGATGAAGGGTGTCGGGGTTGAGGCGGCGCATCTCAGAGACGTAGTGGAGGTAGCGCCGATGGGCCCGGGCGGGGTCTTCAGGAATGAGAGCTAGGTCTGCATTTCCGAGTGTCTCGGGGAGGTGGAGGTCCATCTTCCGGGCGTCCGAGGCCTGGGAGTCGTCAACGAAGGGGGCAGCTCCTGCTGCCGCAAGGACGAGATCGAGAGCTTCAGTGTCCTGAAGCGTGTTGCCAAGGTAGTGATCGCGGTTATCGGGGCCGAGTCCGAGCCGAAGGGGGTCGCTCCCCATCTCCGTCGCGAGGAGGGCAAGGTAGTCGAAGCACCTGAACTGCGCTCGTGCCTTCGTCTGCCCCTCCTGGTTCAGCGCTAATTCAGTCATTGATTATTTTATCCCGAGGTGTTATTTCTCATGGTTCTTCTAGTGATGTAACTTCGGATCTCTGGAGGCGACCCAATTGTATAGAATATGGTGTCGAGATGGAAATAAAATGCATCTTCTCTTTGAGAGCGCTCCTGGCCTGGCGATATTTTCTGTCAGGGACTTCGACGACGTGGCAAAGTTCACTCGTGAGGTCCAGGACTCGATTGCGGATGCGGGGGCCTTTGCCTCGCTGGTCAAACTTGTTGCTTTCCAGGCCTTCGCGGGGAACGACGAGTCGGCGGCCTTCTATCGCGTCCTGGATGAGGGCGTAGCACCGGAAACTCTTATTGCATTTATCAGGAGTGTTGGCTGTCCGTCTATTATGGTTGTCGATGAGCGGCTCCGTATCTCTCTGCAGGGCCATGGGATCATCGCGGAGTATGGGCCAGCTGCCATTGAGCTTTCCCGTGGCGTCCGTAGGCACTATGCGAAGCTCATGGGTGCGGAGGTAACGTCGGAGCAGCTGAGTGCGACTACTCTTGGGTTGGCCCACCTTATCGCCAGAAATACGGTTAGTTTTGATAAGCACCGTGCAGACTCGATGGCCATCCAGGGTGTGGGGCATTACGAGACGGTCACGAAGAATGCGAACACCTTCTTCATGCGCCTTTCGGAATGGTACTCGTACCACTTCCCAGAACTGCGCAGGATTCTTGGGGATAGGCATGAGGCGTATCCACAGGTTGTCCTTGCGATCGGGCGAAAAGAAAGCCTTCAGGAGCCGGATGGTGAGGCCAAACGACGACTGTATGCACTAGATGGTGCATGCCTGGATACTGTCACGTGTGATAAGATAGTGGCGGCAGCTTCCGTCTCCATTGGTATGCAACTTCAGGATGCAGACCTTGAGGCCGTCCTTTCGTTAGCAAAGCAGACTATGGCCTTATTTACGGAACGTGAAGCTCTCTCGACGTATCTGTCGGAGAAGATGGCAGAGATCGCCCCGAACACGGCGACTCTCATGGGAGATATCCCTGCCTCCCGACTCATCGCCCGTGCCGGTGGACTAAGATCTCTTGCGAAGGCACCCGCCTCGACGATTCAGATCTTGGGGGCGGAAAAGGCCCTCTTCCGTGCCTTGAAGCAGAGGAGCAAGCGAACACCTAAGTTCGGTATAATCTTCTCCTCTCCTCAAGTGTCGAGGGTCGATATCCGGAAGAAGGGGACGGTCGCCCGCAACTTGGCCTGCTACATTGCGCGCGCCTCGAAGATGGACTGCTTCGGTATGACACGTGATAACACTTTCGGCCTTACACTCCGTGATCTTCTTGAGGAACGCATCGCCTTCTACCGCGCAGGCCGTGGCGCCACGCAGAAGACAATGGAGGCCATGCACAAGCTTTTCCCTAATGGGACGTCGTATAGGACCGACTCCGTTACCGAGACCAAGACGGATTCAATCTCGACTCCAGCTTCAAAGACTCAAGCATCTGAGCTTCCTTCACGAGGAGAAAAGGAGGAGAAACGCGAGAGGCACGACAAGAAGGAGAAGCGAAAGAAGAAGCACGAATAAACAACTTTACTATGGCACAACGCAGGAATGTATCAATTATGGGGTGGAGTGCATCTCGACGTCCTAGGTGTTGCTGGCTTCGAACTCGGCGGTGTGGGTGTGGACCATGGAAGTCGCGAAGCAGGACTCGACGAGCTACCGACCCCACCGACCTCTAAGATCAGAAGCCATAGGATCCCCGTACACCACCTCCCGAGATAGAAGCGTGGATCCCGATGAGACCAAGAAAGAACCGCAGAGTTTGCGCTGCGCATATTGGCCTCGGAGATGTCTTTTCTGTTTTTCCTTTCAGTATGGAACTAGCACTAATGGGCGCGCATACAGGATTTACTGCGGCATTAGTTAAGAAGACGCTACATCAGCATCTATTGCCATGGGAGGATCAAGATGCTTCGGGACGATCATTCGGCGTCCAGGACGATACCCATCACCGAAAAGAAGGTCCTTCGAGCTTGAGAAAGATTCAACTGCAATACTACGAGCGCGAGGTGGGACCTCGACTTTCATCCTACCTCCAACACCTCGATAGATTTCATCCTCCATTGCTTGGAGTGCGAGAGGACGATGTAGGGGATCATCGACTGACACTGTCGTCTCCAATCGTAGCTGCTTTTCGATCTTGAAGGGGTCGTATTTGGCCGTGGGCATATCTAAGGCGACATAGCTCGATCCACAAGCATCCAAGTATTCTTGATATGCCTCTCTTCTCAATGCTGAGACAGCTCTATGATCACGCGCACGTACATCTTCGATGAGACGCTTATGAATGGGGAGGAAAACGTTCATCTCCCAATCAATAAAGAGTCGTTCCTTCCGGATCTGGGCCTCCGTATTCGCGACTGCAAGAGTAGCATCACAGTCTCTTAGCGTTTCTTCGTTTCCGCGGGCAAGTTGACGTTGCATCTTCCGGAGGCGGGTATCGGCCTTCTGTTGTTGGACCTCGACCTGGCGTTTGCTCATCAGCCGCATCTGTTCCGCACGCTGCTCGTAGCCACGCCGCATCGCTTCGGCCTTGTCCCGCTTCCGTTCCTGAAGGTTCTCTTGGGTTAAGGCTTCGGCGTTCCCCTTCGTCTTTGGCCGAATCCAGGTGCTCGTGAGGTCCGTGAAGTTAGACATCAGAAGCTGCTTATCAACGACTTGCATTGAATTTTACCTTTTGAACCCCCATACGGTGATGCTCGACTTGGAAGACGACGATGAAGCCCTCGACACGCCCGATAATATCACCGCACTGATGCGGGCGGCCGAGGATGGGGACCTCCAGCGGGTCTGCGAGCTTGAGTATGAAGCAGGTCGACAAAGTTTCGATGGTGTAACTGCTTTGATGTATGCTGCTCAAAACGGACACACCGATTGCATCAGGGTCCTCCTCCCTCATGAATACGGGCTTCAGGATAATGAGGGCTGGACTTCTTTGATGTTGGCAGCATGGAATGGACATACCAGTTGTGTGACCCTTCTACTTGGAGAGGTAGGGTATCAGACCGGTGCACCTTATGACGATACCCCAGTAGGTTGTACTGCCCTGATGGTGGCGGCGAAGTATGGCTATGCCGATATTGTCCGACTTCTTCTTCCATATGAGGGTGGACTTCGTGATCAGCATGGGAACCTAGCATTATGGTATGCTCAGTCTGCAGCCTCGGACCCTTCAAAAGGAACGCCCATACCCGATGGACATAAGCATGTCATTGACCTTCTAGCTTTAGAGAAGACACCTGAGACCATTACACGGTTACCACCACCACCTTTAGGCTTCACACGCCTCATGCATTATGCGGCAACGGGGGAATATGGGGCGTTGAGGGGTTGCATCAATGAGGCACGACAAAAGGATAGTAGAGGGAGAACGGCCTTGATATACGCAGCCATGTATGGTCACCCTCGTATTATTAGGGAGTTATTGGAGAAGGAGGAAGGGATGCAAGATGACCATGGATGGACCGCCCTCATGTATGCCATAGCCCATGGGCATGTTGGGTGCGTCACTGCTCTATTGAGTGAGTCAGCGATCGTCAATTCTGCAGAGGAGACGGCACTTGACATTGCACTGAATAGTGGGAAAACTGCACAAGAACGTAGGCGTTGTTTACAATGTGCCTTACTGGTTAAGCGGCATTTGGGAACGGAGTCGACGAATAGATCAAAGAAATACCGGTCACAATTATCTTCGTTCCCAACAAACGGTTCTCAAACCATGGACTTGGCCACTCCCTTGGCTCATACTTTAAAAGACGTAACCGAGAAGCTGGAAGGGATCGTCGACTCCGTTAATGCCTTTGTGACTTCATTAAAGAGGTTAGAGGCGAATCTTTGCGATACTGGTCTATCCATTAAGGAAACCCCCAATAATGCCACCATCCAGACCCAAATGCAACAGCGCGCCTCCGAGCTGGGATATCTGCTACGCAGTTTAGAGCAGGAGGAGAGGCGAGGGATTAGACTTCAAGAGGAGATATCCGACATCACTTTCATTAATGAGATGATACGGAGGGATACCGAAGAGCTTCAGAGACGTGTCGATGAGGCCTCAAAAAGAGAGCAGATGCTTGAGGAAAAGTTACGGATTCCACCACCATTGACGGGGCTTCACGACTATAAGCTTGATGAGCTGGAACAACTGGCACATAACCTCACCGCATCCTTAGCAGCCGTCACCAAGGCCAAGGCAGACCACCTGAGCCGGCGGTGTGTCATCTGTAATGAGGAGCAGCGTTGCGTTTTATTTAGTCCATGCGATCATGTCTGTGTATGCCACTTATGTATGCGTGGCTTGGATGGGAAGGCATGTCCTCTTTGTCACATCCCAATAGAAATGATGATGCACGTGAAGATATAGATGTGCTTCCTTATCTTCATATCCAGCCCAGTCTATTCCAGTTCATTCCAATAACCAGATAACCAGTCTTGTTCCTGGCTGACACTATCATGCGCGCTTTACTAGCTCTCATGATTGAGAGACGAGGTTTGTAAACAGCATTCTTTTCATCCTGATGGGTCTATAAGTATCCAGTCCTTATTACTATCCATCAAGGACGGGTCAGTCAACCGACCTGCCAGTCCAAACCGATCCCCCATCGATATATCATGCAAACCTACACAGATATTGAGATAACATACAAGAAGTACAATCAATGGTCGCCCCAGGAGTCCCGACGGATACTTAGCGCCAGGTTAATGTCCTTCTGCATCAAGGTGACGCGGTTCCCATGTGTAGTACACCGTAGGGCGTCGATGAACAACTCCAAGAGAAGAGTCTCGGTGGCGTACTGCAACGCCTCCAAGGCAAAGGATTGGAACCGGATGGACTCCCCGCCATCGGGCTTCAGCCGCAGGACGATATCTCGGACGATCCGCGCGAAGGGGAGCCGTGGGAAGAGACAGCTATTCCGACTCTGGTCCTTATATATCCTTTTCATCGTCGAAGTCACCTGCTGTTGCACCACCTTGGGGGGATTGTTATATGCGCGCACCCTACGCTCCTTGCGAGTCCCTCGTATCTCCGGCCCCCGCTCCCGCCTCTCCGGTGGCATCCGCTCCTTTTTTGAGCCCAAAAGATGCATCATAGTACTCCAGTCCCAACGTTTGCTAATAAGCCCGGTGCCGTGCCTCGCCGTAATGACTTCCGGAATCCGGGGCCTCGTGTGAAACAGGCTTTGCCCCCGATCGTCAACGGCTCCCAAGGGCGTGAGAGCGTCATGTCCATCCTCCCTTCGACTCAGCAACTGACGGCCACGATCAACTCGCAGGACCTCTTCGATGAGTCGTCACAAATCGCTCAGGTCTATTCGACAGAACTTAGGGCAATCGAGGCTCGTCTCAACGAACGTATTGGTGACCGTGATGATTCCGTACAGCTTGCGATTCGCGCCGCTGATAACGACACACGTAAGGCGTTAGAGGCTGCTCAATTCTTTCGTGAGCAGGCCGCGGTGGCGAAACAGGAGAGCGAGATGTTGACGCGGCGAGCAACCTCACTTGAGGGTGATAACTCCTCTCTTTCAAAGCGGATCGAGGTTCTGAATAACGAGCTGAGTAACATCGTCCTCTTCTTCTACTCGGACGCCGCGACGAAGACCATCGACCCTGAGATGCTAGCTTCTCAATATATCCGAATCCGCTCGTTGATCGCCGATTGTAACCACATCTCGGCGGAGATCGGGTTCCCCTCGACCTCCATTCCGGATATCATCGAGTCGATAGATCAGCAAGCGATCCTTGCCACCAAGGGGGACGAGCTCATGGTTGATGGGATTCCGCGTTCGGTGCAATCCGTCGCCCTCTCGCTGACCTTAGCGGAGTGCCAGGTTCTCAAGTCTCTCACGTTCCTTCAGAAGCATCTCATCTCAGAAAGTCAAAAGGCTTTAGCCCAGGAGGCCATCAGTACACATACGCAGATGTCAACCGACGAGGGCGAGAAGCGCTCGGGAATGGACGACGTGATTCGTCAGGCCATGCAGGTCACTCCCGGGTTGACCCCGGCCCAATCAAGCAATCCCAATGATGTCTTCCGTCATGAGTTCCAGGGGTCTGGCGTCTCAGTAGCAAAGGCTCTCGTTGAACTTCGACATAAGACCGCCTCGGTCCTGTTACGTGAGACTCGCTTTGAACAGGATGCACTTCTCAAACGTGATGGGATGGATAATGGGACTCTACGTACCCTTGTCGCAGCTTTACAGAACGAACTCCATTTCACTAGGTCGGCTCTTGACGCTGCTAAAAACCTCGGGATCTCATCAGACATACTTCCTCAGACAGAGAACTCTCCAACAGGAGCCACACCAAGCTTCTCCCCTGCCGAGATTATGTCCTTAGCGGAATCCGCCTTGACTAGTGCCGTTGACCTTGATCTTCTTCCGTTGAAGCTGGCCTCTCGCATTGATAAGCTTGTTGAAGATGCTCTTGTAGCTAATTCCGATTACGAAAAGGCAAAGGAATCATACATGAGTCCGAACGTGGAAGATCGCGTTTCGGTCTCCGAGATGCAGCGACTCATCACTCTTAGAGAGAAAGCATTGGCGGAGCTTGAGACCACGGCCCAAGGCTTTATTGAGGAGGTGACAAAAGCCCCATTGAGCACCAACTTTGACAAGGATGATCTACGCTTTGAGATGGGCGACTCGGTCGCCCATGAGAAGACAGCCTCCTTGCTCTCCTTCGCAAAAGATGCAGCCGCTTTACAGACGAAGCTACTTGAGCGTTTGGACCAGGAGCATGACAACTTCCATTCGGACCTACAAGGGATTACACGCTCCCTTCAAGAGGATCAACGTGAGAGGTTCGGGCGTGAGGGCTCCGGATTCCTTGACCTGCTACATAGACATGTGAGTCTACTACAACACGCCCGTGAGCTTCATCGCGCATTAGCAGCACGAAACCTGACGATTTCGACCATGCAGGCGGCATTAATTGAGGCTCAGGACGCCTGTAACACTCATGTCCGTGATACCGTCTACTTAGCGGCCGTCCGAAATGGGCTTCTGAAGGCCTATGCAGAGCAGGCACGAAGGATTGTCGTCCTCTCCCTAGAGAACAAGAATCTACGGACCTTCCTTGCCAAAGCCAACGGTGGTCAGGGTAGATCAGGAGGTTCCGATAAGGAGGAAGGAGATAACGAAAATACCGCATCGTCACAAGGAGCTGAGACAGGACTAGACATCCTGGCAGTTGCATGTACAGATGCGGCGCTTACGGGGAACGTAGAGTACGCTCAAAACTTGGCGGGTGCGGCCTCAACGCTGACGCAAATCTACCGTAACCAGATTGCCTCCTGCAAAGATAGCATCAGGGAATTCGGAAAGGTCCTTGACTCCTTCGTCTCTGCGACGACTCAGACCTTGATGGCGTACAGGGTGACAATCGAAACGAAGGCGTGTAAGCTGGTCCAGACTGACCGGCGAAGGCGCACCTTCGACATGGGGATGATGACTGTAGAGCAAGAGCCAGACCCGGGAGCGATTAAGAAGAAGTGAACCGTGAATCCGTGGCAAAATGATTGCGTTGCTCTATCTCTCGTCAGTCTCTGTTATGATGAGTGCGTGCATGCCGATCTCCAGTGTCGAGGAGCTTCAGAGTTTGAGTGAGCGACCTTCAGGTGAGTATTGTCTTACCAGTTCATTGACCATGATGGATTGGAGTCCAATTCCACACTTCGCTGGGATCTTGAACGGGAAGGGTCATATGCTTACTATGACCCTTCCCAAGAAGGAGCTTCTTGCTGGGGTATTTGCACGTCTTTCTGGGAGCGTCCTCAATCTTCAACTAGATATCCTAATACCAGGTAAGGAGGCTATGTATAGTGGAGGACTTGCCGCGATCTGCGATGGGTGTACGGTGACTAACGTCAGAGTCAGAGCAGTCCTCGATGCTCTTGCAGAACGTGGGAGCGGATATCTTTTCGGTCTTGTTCTTTCAGATTATCCTACCTCTTCAGTACCCTTTCAAGACGTTTACCTCGAGTCGGTATCTCCAAGTGGCCTTCCACGTGAGGGCCTTTTTCAGTACTTAGACGATGAGGCGGTCATTGAGACACCTGACATCGTCCCACTAAAAAAAGACCGCGATGACTTCGATTATGAAGAATTGGCAATAGGCCTCACCGTCTTCTTCCTCATAGTAATACTTGCAATCGTCCTTTGCGTCATCTTCGTATGCGGCTGCTGCTGTACAACATGCTGCTGTTGTACTTGCCCTCTTGGTCTTTTACAAAAGAGGTCGCAAAGAAACAATAGATCACTCGACTATTCTTCTGGGCGTGGGAGCATAGCACGTATTCATGAGCCTGGGTATGAGGTCACGAGTCTTGACAATTCCATGGGTAGAAGCCTTGGAGGCCCACAATCGACCGACCTGACCAAGTTCCCTCTTCCACAGACTCGGATGCTACATTGATGCCCCTTGATGTCCATTGACCTCATAAGTGAGTGAGCTTGCAAACGCAGTCTATTGCGATACGGTGTTGCTCGCCCTCGGGGGTGGTCCCGGAAATCGATATGGTAGTAGGCTGGAGTTCCTGCACCGTAAACCTGACCTCGATGCTTTGTTGAGCTGGGATGACGAGAGGCTCAGCTGTATGTAGACAAAGAGTATGCTTCTCGTATTGCATGTCAAGTGTCAAGGATGTCAACAGCCTATTCTTCAGAATGATAAGGACTTCTTTTTGACGAAGATTAACAATCGGGGGTATGGCTTGCAACCCAGGGCCAGCGATGGGTTTCTGAAGAGGTGCTGGTAACCGATTTATCGCCTGATTAAAGACTCGGCCTGCCACCTGACGTATTCGTGCAGTCTCTGATAAGCTCAACAAGTCGTCGGTTTGGGTTGCATTTAATAGCTCAGTCACATCCTGAATAGATGGGTGTCTTCCTAGATAAACCGGCTGGGTAAGCGTCTCCAGTCCAAGCGGTCTTTCGGTGGGTTCCACATCGTCGTTTGTGAAGCTTCTCTTCCAACTAGCTGGAGGACTACTCAGGTTTGCAATCTGGGCCGGTGCTATTGACTGCTTATCTGGACGGGCTGACTTCCTCACCCCTCTCGCTGGCTTATCGACACGGTACCGTTCCGTCAACGCTTGCTCCTCTGATTTCTCCGTACCCACGTCCGATGGAGAAGATGTATCGTTATCTATCACGAGCTCAGGGACTTGGCTCTTGGCCTCACGTTCGGCATGGAGACGCTCCAAATAGTCCGTCACTGCCTTTACCGCGGTGGAGGTCGTCGCATTGTCAAAGGAGATCTGCTTGTAGGTCCGCGTCATTTGCTCTCGTTCCTGGGTCCTGGTGCTCCAACGACACTTCGTCACCTCAAGGCTTTTCAAGCCCTCGATGGCATTCTTCGATAAGAAGGTGTGCATCTCAAGAAACTCGATAAGGTCCGCATCCGTCGTATTGAACCGCGGTAAAAAGTCATTGCTTGGATCGAAGAGGGATAGAAAGCGTTCTCCAAAGGGCTCACAGCCCGCCTGTAAGGTTTGGCGTGCCTGCTCACCAGCTTGAGTCTGGTCACATGCAAGTTTGTTTCGGTCTTTGATTGAACAGAGAAAATCATTGGAACCAGTATTATGAAGGCGCATCGCTTGTACAATTGTCG
The DNA here is from genome assembly GCA_006247105.1 of Giardia muris. NCBI lineage: Eukaryota > Fornicata > Diplomonadida > Hexamitidae > Giardia > Giardia muris. The sequence continues at coordinate 1,554,817 of CM016926.1, forward strand.
CACGCGCTTCTCCCATCTCATGGAGGCCTGACAACGTACGTAGGAATTGCTCGTTACACTCCTGTGCCCGTGACTTCCTCTCATCAGGATTTTGAGTACGTCTAACACTATTTAATGCCAGACTATCCCGGACTACGCAAATGACCCTCCAAATCCCGAGAGATAAGGGTGGGAGATAAAGGCATGAAAAGAGACGCGGAAGACGGTCTATGGACAATAGTTTCGAATAGTTATCCTCCTGAATGTAAGCGTAGCGTGGAGAGCAGAGCATGTCTTGAATGGTGCCAAGATAGTGCAAGGCTGCCACGTCGGCTTCCTTAACGCAGAGCCACGGTTGGTTATCTCCCAAAAGCCCTGTACACTCGTCAACGATGTCGTACTGAAGAGGCTCACTCGAATCGGAGCTAAGGGGATAGATGAGGTAACGTGGCGATATGATCGGAGAGCATGGTAAGGGAATCCCATTCATACTCTTCATGCACTCCTCCAGAAGCGTGGTATTATATTGTAGTTCCTGATGACGGTCCAACAGAGACACTTTCGGCTCAGTCGAGGTTGAAGGGTCTACTGGCAAGGTTGGCGTTGGTGTGGCCACAGACCCCTTACGGGTGGTGCCTTTCACGTTAGAATTTTGCGGCTCTGGTTGAGTACATACTGCTTTCTCCTTGAAGTGCTGAATGAAAAGCTCTAACCCTGAACAGATGGAAATCGGTCGTACCTCGTTGATGATGTCAACGACCTCACGGTTGATCTCAAGCGGTTCCTCCTCCATTGGTTCTGGAGGAGGTTCAGGGGCGGACTTCTTCTCCGGCCGCTTCGAACCCTTCGAAGTCACCGTCGTTGACACGGTCCCTTCTGCTGGTGGCTGCTCAGCCTTACGAAGACGTTCCAGAGCACGCTCTTCACGCTCTATCAAGACCCTATTCAATTCCTCAACGACATCTGTTCGAACCTCGGGAGCATTGACAGGCGGAAGGATAGGAGAGACGGTTGTCTGTACGACGTGTCTAGTCGTCTCCTCACTTTCTGGGAATGTCTCCAATACTGCGGTATCGGAACTCTCTCCTACTCGACAAAAGATGGTGTTTCCGATCCAATCAAGAACGGACATGCTTGGTGGAAAGGGAGTGCTACTCTTTCCAAGGGGGTCAGGATCGAAGAGCTCCAAGGATCCTAAAATGATACGGTAGACACCTCGAAGTGGGGAGACGATGGCAGTTGACCCCGCAACGAAGGCCTCATGATGAAGCCTCCAAGGGGTGAGGGGCTTCATTAGCTCCGAATATGAGTCATAGATGGCGGGGAACTTTGCATACTCCTCACGAGCAATGTTTGAAACGCTCCGAACGAGCGTGAAGCCGTCCTTAATGAAGATCCTATCCTTATCCTTACCATTCTTGGTCCTCGAGGGCAAGAGACGCTTCGAGTGAAAACTGACGCGATCCAGCACCTTTCTGGTTTCTAACCACTGAATCCGCTTCTCAAAGAAGACATTCCAGAGGGGGAAGCCCTGGCCCGCATAGAGAAGCAATGGAGACGTGTAGACGGGGGCGGTGAAACCTTCCGGAGTTCCTGAGACGAAAGGAACTTCCGATGCCGAGGTGATCTTAATGAGCGCAAGGAAGGAAGTGCTACGTTTCAAGAGATAAATGTTAGAATTCTCCAACACAAGAACATCCCCATTTTCTAGGAGTATGAGAAGCGTCCCAGACGTATGTAGCCAAAGGATGAGAACACCGAAGAATGGGATCTCCAATGCCGTAACTCTTGTCTCTTGGCTATACTCCTCATCATCAAGAGCCCCAGGATCGCACTCAAGTACTACAGCCGTTAGGACGTGGGGTACGACCTTCGCCTCGCGTAAAATCATGCGCGGTTCGGCCTTTGTCCCATCATCCGTCGACAGGTTTGACCTTTGAGTCGCCATTGTACCCAACTGTTCCCTGTTCGAGTAGGCACTCATTATGCCTATAAGCTCGTGAACCATGTCCTCAAAGAAGACTGGGAGGGCTTCGATCTCGTCATCTGCAGAACAGAAGGCAGTGGACAGCGTAAGATCAAGAGCGGGCCCATCCGCAGAAGATGGGCGGAGCTCGGCTAGGAAGACACCATTGCATAGTAATCGACAGCCAACGTGTAGATCAACCTCTACCCGGACGAAGTCCTGGTCCTTCATGCCGCAACCTGCTAAAGATGCCATCTGTGCAAACTGGACAATGAAAGGGTCAGTAGCCTCTGAGAAAAGGTCCTGCACCTGCAAGACCACCGTCGGCATCCCTTCTTCAGGTTCAAGGTCCGCGGTAAGGGTGAAGCGCGGGAAGCGAAGCGTAAAGCCATAGCCTCGAACCGTTGCAGTCGTCTGGTCGTTGAAGCGTATATTTGCCGTGCTTCGGAGGCTACGCGCACCTGTTAGGGCCGCCCCACCGTCCTTCCATCCCGGTATGTTGACCATGGAGAGCCGAACCGATGGTGCAGTGCGATCGGGTAACAGAGTAATACTTTCGGCGAAGTCTTGACTTCCAACGGGTGGCAGCGCAGTCATGGAGAGCCCAGACCATAGACGGCAAAAGTCAATCCTTTGCTCAAGCGGACGAGATCGAATGACCGCTCGATCGCCGACGAGAAGGTAGAACTCCGATTGATCTCGTAATCGATATCCTGAATACAGCTGGAGAGCGTTGGGGTTTTGGGCCTCTTGAAAGGCCGCAGATATCCTTTCTGGAGTAAGAATTAGCGTTGAGCATGGCTCGTACGCGGTCCCCATCAGGGCCTCGGCGCAGGGCTTCGATGGAATAGCGTCCTTCTTATTCTTGTCCGTGGCCTTGGCGGGAGGTTCTGAAGAGGACAGAAGTATGGATAGTTGTGTGATGACTTCCTTATTCAGGTCAGATGTGCTTTCCTGAAGGTACGAAACATGAGCTGGAGCAGCTGTGGAACCGGCATATACTAGGCTCCGTCCAAGGAGAACTGGATGGGTCAAGGCCGGCATAATATCGGTAGTTGTGGTGAGACATGCTTGGTACTCCTGATTGAGAGGGCCCAACAGCACTTGAAGGGCAAACAAGGCACCCTCGTCCCCCAACCTCTCAGAAAAGAGCGCAGCAAGCCCCAATTCGAGACTAACACGCCCAAACTGCGGAGCAAGAGCTTGCGGCTCGGGAGGTGGCGGTGATTTCACCTGACGGCTCGTTCCTTTGCTTGTCGCTCTGGGTTGTTCCTCCTCCTTAGAATGGAATCCTCCGATAACGTTGGCCAGAGGTTCTAGAGGTAAGACCGAGACTCTGCCAAGCTGATCCATCAAGGAAGGAGAGTTCTCGGTGGCGAAGTACAGCCAGTCATCCAAGAGAGGAAGAAGGGTCAAAGGCTTCTGAACTGATTCAGCCTCTGTTAAACTGGCCTCATTAGACTCCTCAGCACTCAGAACTGAACCAGTCTCGCATAATGAGATGACACACTCTTCAGGTCCTTCTTGGGACTGGGTGGGAGTTACGAGACGCTCTTCTGCCGGGCTCTCCAGACCTTGTGAAGACTCTTTAGGAGTTGTAGGAGTAGCGGATGGCAATCCGAGGTACTGCCGCATGCACTCCTCGGTTATTAACTCGAGCACCATATTGATGAAACAGGGAATATCACCCTGGGAAGGGGTGCGATGGGGAGAGATACAGTCTCCACCAGATCTTTGCATTGCCATGAAGTCCATGAAGGCTGTAGGGTCCGGGCGTTTTCGGCAACACAAAGAAAACTTAATGGGAGCCTGCTGTATGGGCTCGGGTTCCGTGGGCTTCTTCGGTTTTCCTTTGGCAACATTGGTTTCGGGCGAGATCTCGGGGTCCGGAACCTTCTCGGAAATCTTACAACGTTCCAGAGCGGCGGACCATTGTGAGTATGTAGGGACGATGGAACAGTACATGGTGATGATGTTATAGTCGAACTTGGCCAATTGAAGGATATCCAATGCCATGCGATAGAGAAACCCCCGCACAGCCCTATGGAGGGGGTGGTACAGGTTCCAGAGGCTCGTATTGGCGGCCGACCGCCGGACAACGCCCTCCCCAGTCGGTGTGATCAGCCTTTGGGTCAAGCAAAGGGAGTTCGTTAAGGGTTCGAAGTATGCACGAGTAACTATAGGGAGCTGGTCTGGAAGCGCGAGAGCTGAGAAGTACGCCAGCTTCCCACGCCCTGTATGCGCTGGCATCCCAATCTTCAAGAAATAATGTCTATCAAATAATGTGATCTGCTTATCTACCATCAACCCCGCCTCTAAGTCGATCGAGGACGCTCCGGCATCAGAGGTATGTCCTTGCTCCTTTTCTAGATCCCGAGATAGGGCATCTCCTAAATGAAGGACAAGAGTCTTCCGAATGAGGGTGTTTGCCTCTTGACTCGAGAGCTGCTCGGCACTCTCTCGAAGGAAGAGACGGACAAGCTCCTGGAGCTCGGAGCGTCTGAGGACGATGGAACGTTGGGAAAGCTTTGTAAATGCCTCCAGTACGTTCTTGTTGTCCTCAGGTATCACCTGCGTCAAATACTTCTTTAAGTCAAGCCGGCGTGTGGAGGAGATGAGCATCTGTGCATAGTGGGCTCGGGCCGCAGGGCTTCGTAGGCGACTGATTGTGGAAGAAAAGACATCATATGCCGAGACGGACTGCAGTGGCTTGGTGGGGTCTGCGAACGAGAAGGATCCCTCCTGCGATTGCAAAGAGTCGGGCTCAGGGTCAAGTGGGAGTCGGTAGCAACTGGTAAGGCTTGGAAGGAGATCGTACGCCGTGAAGGAGAGGACTCCAGTGTGTATGGCGTCGTCTAGCGAAAGGAGTAGGGGGTAGTCGTGCTCACCCTCGGGTAGGACTGGATCCTCCTCTCCTTTGACCGCTATGGTGGGATCTATGACCTTCTGGTTAGACGAGAAGAAGGCTGTGAGATGAATAACGGTGTCGACCATCGCCCCGACCATCACAGGGAGTAGCTCCGCCTCGGAGGGTGGGATATGCGAGAGCTGGGTCTTATAAAGACGCATCATTGGTGAGACTAATTTCCTGACGTCATACCGTGTCCGTACTAATGGGCAACTGGCTATGACGACCGAATTTGGATAGACATCGAGTTCCAATGACCTTCCAGATACGTTTTGAACGTTCGAGACGCGAAGATGCTCAAGATATAATTGTCTTCGCATCCAATCGGCAGCGATCTCCTGGGCGATCGAAAGTAAGACTGGGAATGGGACCTCATGGCCGGCGACGGAATACCGCTTCTTCTCAACGACAGGGATGGGTTCAGTAGCCTTGGTACCCTTCTGCTTCGTGGAGGTGGCTTGAGGCGGTGCTGGTTCTGGTACGGGGGCACCATAATAGTGCCTCAACGCAATACAAATCTGTCTACGATCGGTATGCCGATTCAGGAAGTCCTGAGTAGTAATGGTGGTGTCAGATCCAAGAAGACCGACATATCCACCAACTAGTAACCCTAACTCACGCAGGATATGCTCTGCTACACCCTCAAGCAAGAGGAATGTCGTATTCTGGACGCCAACCGCAAGAGAAGCCTCAGAGGGCTGCGTCGGAAGGGCTTGGAGGAGAGAATAAATCTCCTCCGGACTTCGGTCCGACCCGTTGAGGTACCGGATATCGGAGAACGCGGGGGTGGACAAGTCCGCCGTGAGCTCCGAGTTTGGTTCCCCAAAGGATTCCACGATCAGAATGGTAACGGGCATTTTTTACCCCACATCACACCCATAGACTTCCAGCTCGTAGGAGGAGGCTACGGGCGAGCGACAATAGGGGCAGAACCGGAGAGAGGAGGTGCCGCATGTGGAACAGAGGACAAGGTGATGACAAGGCAGGAGGACTAGATCCGGTTGCTGCGTTAAACAAATACAACAAAGGTCAGTACTGAGTACATCCTCTCCTTCCAATTCGTAGAGATAGGCGTCGAGATCTAAGAGAAAAGAGTCTTGAGTCTCGCAAAGAAGGGTGATGAAGAGCATCTCACATAACTGTTTCCCTTTCAGTTCCTGTTCCATTGTCCTTGCTTCTAGAAGCTTATTGACATGGGAAAACACGCGGGATAGGCCAATTTGAAGGGCACTCCTTGTTAGATCCTGAAGCATCTTTTGGAAGAAGACGACTTCGACAGAAACAGATAAGGCACGATAGCACTTACTAAGAAGATGCTGGTCCGAGCCACTACAAGCCTGTTCACGTATGACGTCCCATTGCAACCGACCAGAAGAATCGTACATGCAGGCCTCCTCAAGGAGTAAGGAAGCACATTCCTGATACCCTTTCCTCATCGCAATGAGGAGTGCAGACTCACCCTTGCTATTTAGTCGCCCTCGTTCATACGGTACAAGAAGCTCGACACCCGCAGCATATCCATTGTAAGCGGCAATGATCAAGGCGGTGGTTCCTGCTGGATAACCATGAATCACTTCATGGGTCTCTTGCCCACTCTCACCCATTAGAAGCTCAACGCATCCCAAGGACATCACTTGAGTCGCATACATCAAAGCGGTCCAGCCGATCTTGTTCTTATGCCCAAGTTCTGACAGTAAAAGGGAGACGCAAACGCGTTGTCCATTCAGCGCAGCATTCATGAGGGCGGTGTTACCACACTCATCCTCCATCCCTAGCTCCTCCTGAAGAAGAGGGACTAGATCAGCATGTCCAGTAGCAGCGGCATACATCAGAGCCGTAATACCCCCATAGGTAGCCAATCCCTTTTCGCGCTCCACTAGAAGAGAGACGCATTCGTAATGGCCTTTACGAGCGGCAAGCATCAGGGCGGTGATACCAACCAGGGAGTTGTCATCACAGAACAGAGTATCATCCGGCCAATCCTCTGAGCCCTGCAAACCCCCCTCAAAGGGCAGAAGAAGTTTCACCATTGTCGCGTCTCCAAGATCAGATGCGCACATCAAGGCGGTCAGACCCATATCATCACGAATTCCTACCTCTTCAAGATGCTCACGAGTGCCCTTCCAATCTCCTCGCCTCACACATGTAATGAGACCGGTCGTCATTCCCCTCTCTCCTCCGTTTGTGTGGGATGACAATGTGAGGTCAGCAATGATAATTGAAACGAAGAAATCAGAATGAAATACCCCCCACTCGCTCCACGACAGGACTCGGACGAGACAGACTCGGCCTCGTCTAGCTGTGACTCGGACACATCCCAGACCCCTCCCGAGCCGCAAAGGAAGCGGGCCTTACTCGATGAGGAAGATGAAAGCGGTGATGTCTTTGGGACTGAACAGGTGGACATAGGGCTTATGGAGACTCGGCAATCCATCGCCGAGGCCCGGGCCCTACAAGACGAAGGGCTTGCCGAGTTCCGGCACGCAGAGCATTACGACCCGCGTGTTGACGAGGTCCAAGGTATCAACGATATCCGCTTACGGATTCTTCGAGTGATCGGCACCCTTGCCAACTTCAAGGAGCGCCGTCACCCAGAGGTGCAACGAAGCTATTATGTCGAGCTCCTCAAAAAGGACATCTCGGAGGCGTATGGATACTCGCTTGATGTCGTCGAGCTGTTGATCGGAGTCTTTGGGCCGATCGAGTTGCACTCCTTCGTCACGGCATGCGAGAAACCACGCCCTCTTACCATCCGAGTCAATACCCTCAAGCTGAAGCGCCGAGAACTGGCCCAGATCCTTATCGCAAGAGGTGTCAACCTGGATCCGATCGGAGATTGGTGTAAGGAGGGTTTACAGATCTTCTCGAGCCAAGTCCCAATAGGTGCGACACCCGAGTATTTACGGGGTTGTTATATGATCCAAGACGCAGCCTCTTTCCTTCCCCCGCTTGCCCTTCGCCCTCAGCCAGGTGAGCGCGTTCTTGATATGTCTGCCGCCCCGGGTGGAAAGACCACCCACCTAGGAGGCTTGATGCAGAATTCAGGCGTCCTTGTCGCCAATGATCTCAATAAGGAGCGTATCCCAGCGCTCCAAGCAAACTTAGCGCGTATGGGGATCACGTGCGCGATTGTTACGAATTTCGACGCTCGCGAGTTGACAAAGACGATGGGTGGCTTCGACCGTATCCTTCTCGATGCCCCTTGTACTGGCCTCGGAGTCGTGTCTAAGGACGCTAGCATCAAGGCGAACCGCTCCTTTAAGGACGTGCAGCAACTATCGAACCTACAGAAGGAATTACTTCTAGCAGCCATTGACCTACTCTCAAAAACACAGAAGGCTCCACGCCTTGTGTGCTATTCGACTTGCTCCGTCTCCATCGCGGAGAACGAGGCGGTCATCAACCATGCCCTCAGACATCGGAACGTCGAGGTTGTTGACCTCCCCTTCGGCTTTGGAAAGCCAGGGATCACGCGGTTCATGACTGCGTCCTATCACCCGTCCATCTCGAAGGCGCGCCGATTCTACCCCCACATCCACAACACGCACGGTTTCTTCATCTGCTTGCTGCGCCTGAGGGTATAATGACTAGATCGGTCTATCCCAGGTAAAATTCGGCTTTTGATTTAGGGGATGGAGCTGCTAAAGGAGGCGGCCCGCATCTCCGATGGCGACGGGGTGCGGCCATGCGACTATCACCTCCTGGACACGGAGACGATTCCGTCCATCTTCACGTCAGTCCGGTCGCTCCTCATACCAGACGTGTTAGACAAGATAGTCGTGCTGAACCTGTCGAACTGCGGGCTGGAACGGGTCCCTGCCTGTATCAGGGCGTTCCCTTGCTTACAGGAACTGAATCTGTCACGGAATAGGCTCAGAAGGCTTCCTAGTGCCTTCATCGTAGGGACCTTCCCATTTCTGAAGATACTGGATCTTAGTGATAATTACTTGACAGATCTTGAGGATATCAAGCGTTTGGGCGTCCTAGTAGATCTGGAGCTGTTGAATGTGATGGGGAACCCTTTGCCCGCCGCCTCAAGTCGAACGGAGCTTCTTTGCGAGCTACTATTCGGTCAAGCGAAAGGGTTTCAAACGGAACGGTCGAAGTTCTTAGACGCTCGGAGTCGTTCCCCATATTCCCCCTTCCTTGAGTTAGGTTCATACTTTACTGTGAAGAATCGCTTCGTCGACATCCTTGCAGTTGCTGTTCGTAAGGCTGCAGCCTTAACTAGAAAAGCTTCAGCAGGACGTCAACCTGGAGAGCTTCCCATTAACCCCAAACGGCTGATTGATGGGTCTCTTTTCGTATTGGATAGAAACCCGCGTGAAGGGCTTGTTATTAGTGGTCCCGGTTGCATTCTTCTTGCAGATGCGCGTCTGGAAGCGCCCCTCGTGTACATAGGAAGGAAGGATGAGCTTCTTAGCACGTATAGCAATTGCCTTGGAGCCACAAGCACATACGCGGCGGTTCTTCGAGCAGCCTTCCTGGATCCGAATGGTGAGAATTCTGGACTTAACCGTCGAAACTTAGGAGCGCGTACCGATTACGAGATAGCGGAGGAAAGCTTCTTTGGGACGGCCGCCTTCGCGTACACAAAGGCTTATCGCCAACAGGTGTCGCACTTTGACCTTCATTATAAACCAGCTACGACAACCGTTTCGTACATCAAGTCTCGTGCACATAGCTCATCTCAGATCGTCTCCACGCCAGCGGCAAAGAGGATGTCGGTCTACAACCTTGACCCTGACAAGGTGTTACCTTCTGATATCGAGAAGGTATTGACCGAGAAGTCCAAGACCCAACAATTCGTCATGAACTTCCGTCAAAGACCAGTAGGAGATGAGTCCTCTCCCTTTCCTCGTCTCCGAGTCTTCAATGGTTATAGTCTTACAGTCGATGACTTTGATCGTGCTAATGGTCTCATGAAGTCCCAAAGAAATACCAAAACGCTACTCTCACCGATGGCACAGGTCCGTCGGAATAGAATAGGGTCTGCCACCAAACCTCATGTTAGGCCCTCTAGTGCTCTTGGGCTTAGTTCCGCGTTGACCTCTCCATCTAGAAGGTATTCTGATTTCGTCCAAGAGAAACAACAACGCCTACGAGAACAGAAACGACAGGATGAGGATGAACGCCGTGAGGTTGAACGGGCTCAAGCATTCCTCGTAACCGGAAAGCTTGAAAGACAAGAGGATGAGGTAGATGCACTCACAGGCATTCTTACAGAATATGACCAACTTGAGACCGCAAAGGACCAAGAGGCGTTGGCAATCGATGACCTTGTAGTCCCTTCGGATGCCTTCAAGCTTGCGGATAGCGCTGCAACAGAGAAGAAAAGTCGAAGAGTAAGTATTGCAAATACGACGGCATCAACCCAGAATACTACTGCCACATTGGGAGCGATCGTAGAGGAACCAGATGAGGAGCTCTTTCAAAGTCTCTGTTTAAATACAGCGAGTCTTGGTGTCACTCATCGAAAACATCGTCCTTCTAGTCCTCAAAAGACTGACGTTTCAACGGCACTCCTAACCACTAGTCCTTCGCCTAAAGCCAGGACTAAGCCTCGCGTCACCATAGAGGGTGCCCTACTCGATTCCATGGTGGCCAAACAGGACGCCATACGGGAGGCTAAAAGCATTCATGACAAACGGAAGAAGATTCTTGAATCGCAACAGTCCATGGGGATTGCAACGGCGCCCATTACTGCCTTTGGAGCGTCCGAGAACCTTCCACCGGAGACTGCTGACCCTCTTCAGATGGTTGCGCGTGGTATTGATGCGGAAGAGGAATTCGATAGGGTGATGGGGATGGATGGGTATTTCCGTACCAGCACCATTAGTCCCGCTTATGGGACGCAAGGAGATGGTATTACAATAGCGGACTCGATGGCACCATATCCACCCTCTCAAACAGAGACGATAAGGAGTTCGATCAATGTGCCATTACCTTTCGAATCTCAAGCGATTACTTTCGATCAGGTCGCAAATATATGTGCTACAGATCCATCACATTTACAAACGGAGACTCTTCAACGGTTACAGCCAACCTTTGCAGACGTCATAGAAGTCGAATGTTTAGCTCAGCGTAGAGCGACAACTGAAATGTTTCGTACTGTTTCCGCACGCCTGAGTAAGAGCACTAAGCAAAGCATTAGTCGACCAAGTTCACAAGTCATGGTTCCTAGTGATGCTCAATCACGCTTCATCGAACACAAACGTCCAACCTCTCATCAAGCAGTAAGTAGGCATTCAGTCCTTCTTGATGTGATGCTTGAAGGATCATCCTCTCCTCTTCGTCAACGAAAGACCTCTGCTAGAACCAGTCCGACTAGAGCTCTTTCGTATAAGACAAACGAGCTTATGGAGTGCATCGATTCTCAACTGTACCGGAACCAATTGGCATTTGAGCGCTCAAAGAATCAACCAACTAGACACGTGACAAAGACGGATAAGGATGAGCGTCGAGAGAAGCGTCTCATGGAAGAGACCCAACGTCGTGGAGGCGAGGCTCTATTACGTCAGGATAGACAAAGACGATATAAGGAGCATCAAGCTAGGCTCGAACGAATCCAAAGAAGCCGTGGGACCACGATTCATGCAGAGGCACCAGACCCCAACATAGTTGTTTATACGAATGAGTTGAAGCGTGCGCAGACTATCATGGAGAAGAACCAGCGTGCAGCACGGGCTGGTGGATCCATCTCCACACCTGTCTCCAGTCCTACTAGAGCCCAAGCACGAGAACGTGGTAACTCGGCTAGAAAGCCTTCACCGTTAGATATCACCTCTGTGGAAGACGTGATTCAGCAAGCACGCCAGGAGAGGATTCGTCCCGCCGAGCTTGCTGAAATGGCGAATACCATCACCTATGGAAGCATCGATAAGACCATCACAGAATTGGCACAGATGGGTGAGGAGTTCATTCGAGACGAGATCGCATGGGACATGCAACAAACCGAGCTCGAGTATAAGCTCTCTAGGACTGCACGGATGATACGCCCAAGGGGAGACTATGACCCCTTGGCTAAGAGCTCAACCATGTTCACAACGCATGCTAAATGCTTCCCCTCAACGCCAGTAGGTGAGCATCTTGATGATGCATTGACAGACATCATGAACACTGGGAAGGCGCCAGCGAAGGGATCGCGTCCGGAGAGTCCGATTCATGCTCGTGCTAACCGGGCACGGCAGTTAGCAGATGACTTCAGTAGGGCGGTAAGGCTTCGTAGTGCACATTACTGATATATAGGTCATGGTGCCTCCTTCCATTCCGCGGTGCAGAGCGGACATATGTTGTTTGTTGCTAACCAATTACGGATGCATTCCGTATGAAAGACGTGACCACATTGACTCTTGACGAGGGTACATGTCGCACTCGAGGCGGTGCAAGTCGGGCATCGGTCGTGGCATGGGTACTTACAGACCGCACAGACGTCAAGCTCGTGAGCGAAATGCCAGGAAACGACACGATTGATGGAGACCGTTTCAAACATTCATTCACGAAGTTTCGTCAACCAGGCATTTGAGGAAGTCTGTCACCCCAATCCCTATGCTCTCCTCCATCTCCTTTAGAGTCTGGAAGACCCCCTTGCTCGGAAACTCGTCCAAGACTGGGTGAATGTTACGAAGGATCTTGACATTCTTGAGGTTAACCTTGGAAGCAGCCTTGTTGATGACTGGGATGAGTTCTGCAGCCTTATTGCCCCAAAGGATGAAGACGACCCCCTTATTGATCGCCTTTCGAGCCATGACGATCTCGTCAATGATCTTTCTTAGAACAGGGTCCCAGAACGTCACATGCTTCTTCAAAACCTCGGGCTCTTTTGACTCAAAAGTTAGGCTACGATTGAGCCAAAGGACGCCGCAGTTCTCGGACAGGTTAAGAGCCCAGTCCTGTGGCGAGTCTGGAAGGTGTTCGCGACATAAGTCACGTACCTTCTGGACTGTTCCATCCTGAGTCATCAAGCCACGAGAAATGAAAATAGCCTTGATAATGTTCCGAAGACTAGGTGCAAGACGTGGGTCCTGGAAAGAAGTGATGGCTCCATCGAGGAAGGAAAGACCAACCGCTGAGGCCGGACGAGGGTAAGGGTCTTGTCCAACGATAACGAGCCGGACGTTACTAGGATCTCCAACAACGTTCAACGCCCTAAATACCTGACTAGGATTTCGCGGAAGAAGATTGTTTTTGGGAGAGGGAGTGAAGGCGGGGAGCTGTAATAGGTTCCCCAGGATCTTTTGCACGTTGGGCCAATCACATCTTAGCTCTGACTTCATATTTTGTATCCGCCTCCCTATCGAGTATCAACTTACACGTCTGGACGAAGAGAGACGTCGGGACGACGAGATTGAAGTGCCGCCGTAAAAGAAGCTGAAGTTCTAGTCTATTGAAGTCACGAGGGGCTAGCTCGCAAAGTCCGCACAATGCATCAGCATGTAGGTCCTGTCCCTCATATAGCTTCAAATGTAACCGAAAGAGAAGACAGAAGTCCACATCACGTGGCCGTTGTCGTTCAGTTCTTAGTAATGCAACTATGCAGATAAAGTAGACGCGACTGTTCTCCGAGAAGGTTTCGAGGTGTTTCAGAACGGAGGCGAGCGTCCTAGGGAAGAAAAGGCGGACACCTCCAAGTTCGCGCGTCAAGCGGGATCCTAGGTCTGTCAAAGAGAGCACTCGGAGCTCTCGCACATAGTATGCCAGTTCCACCAGGTGCTCGGTCTCCGCGCGGACGAAGCTTAGCATAGCCATTTTACTCCATTGAAGCTACAGTCACGTCTTGCACATTCTTAAAACGGAGACGAAAATTGGGATGGGTAGGTTGAAGAAGACCTCGGAGAAAGGCTCGGAGGAGGTGGACAAGTACTCCTCGACATCCTTCACCCTAGTCTCCCAGATCATGGGGGCCGCGCTCCTCTCGATCGCGTACATCTTCGCGCGGATCGGGTATGTCCTCTCCTTCATCCTCATGCCCTTCACCCTCGCGGTCGCCCTCTACCTGGCCCTCGCACTCATCGAGGCTTGCTATCTGACCCGCTCCTTCACGTTCCGAGAGCTCGTCGCGAACGTCATCGGGCGAAAGTTCTCATACTTCGTTGACTCCCTCTTGATTCTTTCGAACTTTGGATTCCTGACGGGGTACGTCATCATCGTCTCCCAGGCGATAGTGGGGGTCGTGGACGCCTTCGTCCCTAGAGATGCAACTGGTCACCCCGATCTTGGTTGGGTCAAGTATGTCGTCACGGTTTGCATTCCAACGTTCATCATGTTCCCATTGTCCCTTTTGACATCCATCAAGACCCTTGGCGCCATCGCCTCTGTCTCCATCTTCTTCGCGTTTGCTACGGCCTTAACGGTCCCCACTTACTTCTTTATTTCCCTTGCCCGTAAGGGTCAAGTCTGTCCCAGGCTATCCACAGATATTGCAGCTGATCAGGGTTACTTCCGTCAGGGCGTACCTATCTGGCCCTCATCCTCCAAAGGCCTTAATTTGGGCCAGACCGCTATGGGCTTTATCTTCTTCTTCTCATACATCCCAATGCTCCAGTCGAACATTGCGACCCAGAACCCCATCCCGGCGATGTTAGGGAGCATGCGCGGGCCTCTCTACATCCGTATGCGAGTCCTTCGTTTCTCCGTCATCTGTTCGCTTTGCATCTCAACGGTCCTCTACATCATCGTTGGAGCCTTCGGCTCCGCACTCTTCGGTGAAAAGATCGAGCCGAACATCCTTTCATCCTTTAGTATCTGCAAGGACTATTGGCTTAGCATCGTCAACATCCTGTATGCCCTCGTCCTCTGCGTCGCATACCCGCTCGTTGAGTACCCCAACAAGTTGTCCATCCTTGGATACACTAACATTAACCGGGAGCTCCAACCTAAGAAGTGGTATGGAGTCTATGCCGGCGTGACGGCCGCGTTCCTTGTCGGAAACGTCGCCATCGCGTTGGCCTACGATAATATCGCGTCGATCTTCGGGTTGCTTGGTGCCATCTCTGGTAGTTTCGTTTATTTCATCGTTCCCATTTGGGTCGCTTACAAACTCCCCGAGATTCGTGTCGAAAACATCCCAGATATTGCCGAAGAGTTCCAGGACGCAGCAGATCATAATGGTATCGTCGAGACCGAGGCGGTCGGTACCTCGATCATGGCAATGTTCCTTCCTGGCCCAGTCGGCTCCGCACTCGCACGTGCACGATCTATGAGCACCACGGCCCCTCTCGAGGTTAATCAGCTCGAGGTAGTTGAAACAAAGGCTGGGGCGCGGATGCGTGCAAATAGTCTCATCGGTTTCACTCGTGGGCGCACCCTGTCGAGTGTGATGGTCCCACCCTCCACCTCCTTGGAACCAGGGATGGTCCCACCAACAATTGATCTTCCTGAGCAGCCTGCTGGTGGACGACGGAATTCCTTCGTCGTCTCAGTTGTTCCCGCGACGACCGCACCCGGGCGTCGGTTAAGCCTTACGCAGTCCCGAGGCTCAAGCAAGGCCTTCTCACCGGAGTCACCTCGTCGACGACGACAGTCTGGCACTTCTATACGCAATTCACAGACGAATGCCCGTGATGAGGCAGGAGAGGGCGGCATTGTCGTTCCCGACGACGAGGATACGGTTCCCACAGAAGGGTCGGACGAGCCAATAGAAGCCAATGAGGAGAAGCTTGTCAGTGATGTTCCTCCACAGGTTCCCGAAAGTCGGTTTAAGCAAGTCGATGGACCTGGCATAGGGGTCGTCCCAGCCGTCGCTGAGTGTCAGGAGGCCCAACAAGTTGAGATCGCGGAACTTTGTGGTCCGGAACTTAATGTCCAAAAGGAGATGGAAAAGATGACAGCCTGTCGGAAAGCGACCGTCTGGTCCATAATCGTCATCGTTACTCTCGTCTGTATCGAAAGCTTCATCATCAACGTGCTTGACTTCGCTGGTCGCGTAGATTAGTGAATCCCACGAGACGGTATTCTTCTAATCCTTGGTCCTTTTCTTACGACTAGCACTAGCGAGGAGACCGATCCGAATCTCTTCGATCTCGTCGATCCCGACGTCGATATTAACAACTCCAGTACACATGCTCAAAAGCTTCTTGACCTTTGCAGCGGTGTTGGACACGCGTACAAAATGCCCACATGTCGCCGTCGCAAGAGCAGCCTGTTTGATCCAATCTGACACGGCCAATAAGAGCTGTTCTACCAAACGAATGGTTTCGGCCGTTGGGGTGATGGATTTCAACCGACAAGCATTTGACCAATCTGAAAGGCCATCGACGACAATCGACATGAACTCGTCGGCGACGAAGTAGCTCACGAAGGACTTCTCTTTATATTGCCGCGCCATGATGTCCAGCACGTGAGTGATCCCACCATTGATGCAACGCTTCAGGATATGAGAGTTCGAATCAAGATGATGAGAACGAGCCATCTTCGAGATAAGTTGTTCACAGGCTTCGAAAGCGAAGGCCTGGCAACGTTGAACACAATCCTTAATCAAGTCTGTTACTGAGAAGAGATCTTGGACTTGTTCTGCAAGGTCACAGAAGTCCTCTCGCTTTGCAGCTAATAAGGCTTGTAGTAGTAAGACAAAAAGCTCCTCGGACGCCTTTCCAAACGTTACCCCTTTGAGTGCAATGTTCTGAATCACTAGATCAAGAAGTCCATCATACATAAATGGAATAACCTCGTGCATTTCCGCGGAAGTGACTCTATCTTTAGTGTTATTTCGGATGGCCTCAAGCTTATCTGCATCGAGGGCGAACATGTCTGAAGCGAGAGGCATCTGTGATAATGCCTTACACCGAGCACAGAAGTCGGAGATGAGGTTAGCGGCCTTCTGGGACAACAGATTGATGGCGTTCCTATTACTATTCGTAACCTTAATAACGGGATAGATATGTCCCTCCCGATCGTAGGTCTTGCCTCGTGGATGGACGCAAAGGTCATAAGCGGCCTCAAGGAAGCGCCAGTTCTCGGGACGGGCCGGGAGGGCCTCCATGATCAAGAGAACAATGGATAAGATACGATTCACGGAGGCGAAATGGTTCGCCTCTTTAAGCGCCCGCGTACTCCGAGACCGCAATAGGGCAGCGACGATGCTCTGCTCATCCTTCGCCACCACAATATTCTCCTGGTTAGGGTCAGAACCCGTACCCGTGGTTGGAGCCTCCTCAAGAACGTTCATGGAGGAGAGTAAACCATCAAATACCTCGTCCTGGAAGTGTGGGCCAATCATGACGACCATACCGGTCGCCACCCCGCTCGCTAGCTTCGAATTAATGGTGGAAAGGTCAAGGACGAAAGAAATAGTTTGGACCTGTAGGCGAATAAGGTCTTCCGACTCTCCGGGACTAGTTAGGGAGACGATGGCGTTGAAGACCTCGATCAGCTCCGCGGCAGTAGTGATTAATGAGGAGGATGAGGATGAGAAACGAGTGTCCAACCCAAAAAGGTAAAGCCCAACAAGCGCGATATATAACGAGGCCGCATGCGCCTGGATAAGGAAATCGCTGGTTGAGGTGATGTTATGGGCGAGTAACTGCTCCATCATGGCGGCAAGAGTTGAATTAAGAGAGGCACGAAGCTTTTGAGAGTTCAGGATCTCTTCAAGAAGTCTTCTAGAGAAGAGAGATGGAGTATCCCCAGAGGCTGTCAGAAGGATGTGTATGGAACTGAAGAGGTTGCGGCGAACCCCAGCTAAATCTGAGTCTTGCGTATTATCAGTCGTGCATAGACGCTCCAACAATACAATGACGAGGATAACATAGCTATCGGAATAGGCTGTGTAGTGGTCCGCGGTCACACGCGCAGCAGTACACAAGAGAGCTGTCATCGAGGTCAAGTCGGTTCTGGACTGGTCGGTGGCATGCTCGAGAAGCCCATCGAAAAGCTTCCTAACGATTGGGCGAGTCTTCGTAGGATCCGCCCAGCGAACGACGCTACGCCCCAGCGTAATATCCGATAGCTCAATGAAGGGGTCACAACCGAATCGGAGCACAAGCTCGGTACAGCGCCCAGTATCATTCCCGCACCAGGTGGCCAAAAGATCAAGCATCTGGGAGAAGGGTTCGGCCATACGTTGAGGGACGAACCAATTGAGGAAGACATCGCACGTCTGAAGAAAGTCTAGGACTATAGGGTCATTGTGGAGAGGCGAGGACGGCCCGAAGGCATAGACCAGTACGTAAACAAACCTTTGGATATACCCTTCCTTGGCGTGCCGAAGGGCCTTCAATAAACCCTCGTAAAGGCAAAGGACAATACTTCGAGCCGAGTCTCCATGTTCCCGAAGAAGGATGGCGCAGTGAGAGATCAGGTACGTCCATATCGGGTGCATCCTTGGAGGGCTCTTCTCCTTCACAATGGGTAGCGTGGCATTTGAAATAACCGTCGTCGCGAAGTTCTGAATCAAAGAGAGAGGCAGCCCCTGGTCTATGAGGTAAGACGGTTGGACCAGGGGGATGGGGAAGGGGGGCTTGAGACTGATCACCTCCTCGGGAGCGACTAGTGGGTCTGGAAGGGCGACAAGAAGGAATAATAAATAGCTTGTAAGATCGGCATCTTCACGATTCACGCGGAACTGCCTCCGAACCAGGTCTAAGGTTTCCGTCGGCTTACCCTTCAGACAACCAGCAAGGGTAATAGCGAGACTTGAAGATAATGGTACAAGGATTTGCCTCGGAATCCGTTGCAGAGCAGCATCGACGGTTTCAAGGACGACGTCTGCGTTCTCCTCCGACGCGGCGACAAGCGCGGCCATCACTGAGATGAACGCGACCGTATAACCCGTCTGAACGCTCGGCGCCTTGAGTTCAAGGCCATGGCCCAGGTCATTAAGAGCCTCCTGCGCTAATGCAGTCGCTGAGAACTCTGTTGTACTGGCCAGAGTTGTATGGACGTGGGCGAGGAGAGAGGAGAAGCCTGCACACTTCAAAACCTCACCATCCGACAGCTCCTCCATGACGCGGGACCGAAACGGCACCCGTGTCTCAGGCACCTGCCGAAGGATGTGCATCACCTGGGCCGCGTGCTTGAAGAAGGGCTCCGGCGCCTCCGCCGTGGAGAGCTCATCTAAGACCGTTTTCAACTGAGCATCCATTTTATTCCGTTCGAGAATCATTATCCATCCACGCGAAGAGTGTGACACCTCGAAGGGAGGGGTGAGGTAAGAGGCCTCCCCTATCGACTAACTACATGTAGGCCAAGCGTCCAACATCTTTGGACCCGAGCGGGCTGAGCGTACACCGATAGCCCTACTTTGGCCCACAGAAGACGGTCAAACCATCCGAACTGCTCGTATCCTCATTGGCCTCCTCGCCTTGAAGGTCCTTGCTCATCTCGGGATGAACGGGGGTCCGAGACTGGGATCGCGTGGAACGATCTGCAACGGCCCGGATCAGTTCCATTGGCATATAGAAGTCCACCTTCTCCCTCCCACCGAACTGTGCGTCGACCTCATTGATATCATCTATCGTGACACGGGGGATTTCCTTTGACTTGTGAATAGGCTGCTCCTCCGCCCGCAGCTTAAGGACGAGGCGGGAACTAGGTCGGGAGCGCGAAGCTAGTTGCGCTCTGGCTAATAGGGTCTCAGTATCTGCCTCATTTGTGGCCAAGAGCCTACTCTGCGGCAACGCGGCAGAGACTTCCGATAAGATTGGGTTTGTTCGCATGAGGGTAGCGTTCATGGTAGTGCCAGGACGAGACATAGGACGACAATTCTGCCGAGGAGAATCCCGATCGATCCCAGTCTCGAGGTCCTCGAGCCGCATATGCCGCTGCTGGTAGAGGATTTTCGTGTGTCCAAACCCTCGAGAGCCACTCGACGCGACGCTAGCAGGTGTGTTGGGAGTACAAGCCCCACTAGTCACACGGCCGACTGGAGAGTTCGCCTGGCACGATGGGGCCTTATGGTATGTCGGGGATTCGCGCGTGTTTGCTAAAGTCGTTGCGAAACCGCTTACATTTCGTGCGGATATGTACTGAGGTATCCGATGGTCGACCGAAAATCGCCGAGTGTTTGCCTGGCGGCTCTTCGCCCGCAGAACCGGAAGGGTTGGAACGTTGGGGGTGCCCTCTTCGAGTCTGGGGATTGGAAATCGATGAGTCCGAGATGCTGTCCCCAAAAGAGTCATTGAAGGTGCGTTTTTTTGAAGAAATGAGTGATGAGCGATTCGATGATCTTGGCCGCGATACCCGTTTCCCAGCATTCCGCCGCCGCGACAGGAAGGAGGGGAGATCAGAGAAACGCGACGAGCGCTTCGGGGACTTCGCCCCTCTTCAGGATAAGATAACTCTTGAAGCAGAGCATAAGGATGGGGATCTGGAACATTCAATGAACCAGGCCGCAGAAGCCTCTGACTCTGAGCCTAACAGCTCTTCGGATTCCGAGGAGAGCGTCATGCACGCCTTCAAGCCGACCCTCTATTTAGAGAACGATCAATCCTCGAAGTACCTCGCGGTAGTTAATCTCCCTTGGGATCATATCAATGCCGTAGACATCTACGTGCTTGTAGCCTCCTTCCTTCCCGCGGGGGGCGCCATCAACTACGTCCGGATCTTCCAGTCCGAGTTTGGGCATCAGCGCTATCAAGAGGAGGGGATTAAGGGTCCTCCTTTGGGGGCGTATATCGTGCGTGCGCGCAAGAAGCACTATAGGATGGTGCGCCGGCAGGCCAAGATCGCAAAGGAGTACCGAGGTGCGAAGGACCAAATCATAGCCTTGCCGGATATTCACGCCAACAGTATCGATGCGTACTTTTCGAAGGACCCGGAGGCCGCGGAATGGGCCGCAGGCGAAGGGGTTCGGCACTACGAACTGGATAGAATGCGGTATGCGTTGGCCATTGTTTCCCTCAATTCCGACGCTGCCGCTGATATCATCTACGCCTCTTTGAATGGGGTTATCTTCGAGCACTCGAGCTGCGAGCTTGATATCCGTTATATGCTCCCCGAAGACGTCGCTCCCTTTCTTGACGCAGATGGGCCCAAGTTGAAACCAATTGACGAGGGTGGCTACTTCATGGACGAGTGCTATGCCATGCCCACGCGTTACACGGGCCGCGATGACTTCGAAATGTCGGCCCTCCAACATTGTAAGCCCCAGTTGACGTGGGACCGGACAGATCCCTCACGCACCCGGATCATGACGCGGAAGCTGACCGAGAAGGACCTTGAGGAATGGGAGAACGATCCTGCAAACCAGTACATCAACGATAGCAGCCTGGAGCATAGTCGCAGCGACGCTCTCCTTGGTGACTGGAACCCCGAGCGCTCGGACTCGACGGAGGAGATGCTAAT
Source organism: Giardia muris (assembly GCA_006247105.1). Classification (NCBI taxonomy): domain Eukaryota; phylum Fornicata; order Diplomonadida; family Hexamitidae; genus Giardia; species Giardia muris. Next base: position 1,575,951 of record CM016926.1, read on the forward strand.
GAACCAGTGCACGAAGGAGAAGGCCAACTCCTCCAATGACCTTTACATTCGCTTTGACCCTGTGCTTGAAAGTAACCTTCGGACGGCCCCAATGTCTCAAAACTTGACACCGTTTCAGAAGGCCATTCAGGAACGACGTCAGGCACGTCTTCGACAAGCTGATAACATTCTAGATGACACGACTCCTAAACAAGGGAAACGACCAAGAGGCGAATCTCACATCTCGTCAGTACAGATACGAGAGGATATAAAGAAAAATCCCGAGGGTGGAGGATTGAAGAAGGAGAGCAAACAGGCTCCGACCAAGGAGTACAATCAGGTTATCGCTCGCCAAGCTGCACGCCTTGAAAAGCGTATTGATGCCGCAGAGGCTGAGAAGCGCACGTCACACGCGCTCCGGTTGAAGAAGGAGCTGTCAGAAATGCAAGAGCTTCACCCCTGGCTCCGGAACGGTTCTGCCACGACTGAAGCCATCCTTGAGGACTCACGCTTTGCCGACATAGTACGGGGTGAAGGGTACCATATTGATCGAACGACAGAACGCTTCCGTGAGGCTGGAGACCTATCGAGTCTCGTCGAGGCTCAAAGACGTGCCAAACTGTAGTCTAAGTACCCTTTTACTATTCATGGTCAAATACCGGTAGCGCTCATCATCCCTATGACAGAAAGTCCAAGGAAGTGGAGTCCGAGTGGGTATATGGCAAGGAACCGCTTTTCCTTCGGGACCATTGTTCCTACGAGGCGAAGCGCGCCAAGAGCCGACCAGACGGCACACCCGATCCCAACAGTGATGACGACGATGAGTGTGACCGTTGCACTCACGTTTCGTTTCAAAAATGCCATGACCAGTACCACTAGGGAGAATAGGACCAAGGGAAGGAGGCAATAGCCGGCCGTGGCCATTACTGCGATAGGGTGGGCCTCTCCTCCAAGTACACTTACATTAAATCCGACGAAGAGGCCGACCACGAAGACGGCTCCAAGAGAGAGGATCATGTAGGTGCCATTCTTTCCTGACACAGAGTCCTTGAGGCCGCGTGTAGTGCTCGCAAAGCTAAGAATCAGGCCGTATACCATCGTCAAGAAGAGCGTCCCGTTCATTGAGTAGTATTGGTACTCGTCGTCTCTCTTCGGAAGCTTGATGCAGAAGCAGATGACCTGCGCGCTCGAGCGGAGGGTCGTCCGGATCTCACGCGAGATGGAGGTGCAGACGGTCTCATGGAGTGAATTGAGCATCCAATCGGGTGGTGTGATGATGGCCCCGTCATCCTCACCCCCCTTGCCGGCGTTAGGGTCGAACACGCCAGGCCTTTGAGCTGGAAGGTCATCATCAAACATGTGAAGTTTTCTTTAAAGAGGGGGATGTTCTTTGGCAACTGTCCTACTGAACCGCAGAAGATCTCTGGCACTGGGGTAGGGCTCTCCGCGAGCGAGGCTATGGAGCAACAACTTCGAGTCTTTCGAGAGGATGTTCGTGCCCTCCTTGACAAGCACCTCTCGGAGACCATACGCTTCTTCTCTAGTCGTGACTCCGCCCTCAGCCAAACGTTGAGTCGGGTCGAGGAACGCTTAGAGCGGACAGAGGCGGCCGTCGACACCGCCCTTCGTGAGCTACAGAGCGTCAAGGCCGCTGTAGACGCATTATCTAGCAGTATCAGCGGTATGCAAGTGGAGATAAAAGCTTCAAAGGTCTCGGCTTACCAGAGTCCAATGGTTGACCTTCGTGAAAGTGGTCCTCGTGTCACAAGAACTCAAGCCTACCTCGAAAGCCCAGAAGAGACGACTCCAAGCCTTGTGAATATTATTTGTCACCGTCCTCGAGGCAGTTGAGTGAGACTACTGCCCGTGCCGTGACAGGCCCAATGGCATGGGCCTGTCCATCTTCCACACTGATCCGATATAACATCTCTGAGATGTCCATCTGTGTCCCCCTAGTTACATTCATGATTATCCCGTTGTTCAATTCCAGCGTGGCACGACCAGACCGGTGCACTCGAAGCTTTCCAATTTGCCCATCTCCTAGGTGTGTTAGTGGGTTCTGGCTGATTGAAGGCTTGGTTGTACCTTCATTCGCTGCTCGTGATTGATCAGTAACAGGTCTTTCAACTTGTGGCATTATTGACGGGAACTGATAGACAGAAAGTCCAGTGAGAACTGTAGAACCCGTTGTGTTATATAGAGGCCCTGTCAGAAGCGCATCCACGGGGGTTGGGAGATGCGTGGCGTTGTCAGCAGAGCAAGTGTATACGGACTCCTCATACGCGAGCGAGAGTTGACTACTAGTCGGCTTGACGAAGGGAAGGGATGACGGAAAGGTTCCTACTGCTTGAGCCGGTCTCGCTGGTGGCTCATCGGAAAGAATGTTCATCCCTCCTCCTATTCCTAAGCCTGCGCCTACACCAGTCCCCGTCCCTCCGAATGTCAGCGAAGACTCGGCAAAACGCTCAGCGGGTGCAACACTTCGCGTCTGCTTGGCTTTCGTTGAGGTCACAATGTTCGCGACTAGTGACGTACGAGTGGTAGCACGAGCCACGATAGCCGGTTGGAACGTAGGTTGAGAGGCCGGAGGACTACCCGACTTCCTTTGGGACTGTGGACGTTGAGTGTACGGGTTCGAAGGAGGCATCACTTTTGATGAGAATAATTGGTGGGTATTCACCTACAATCATAGTTAGTCAGTTCTACGTGTCCCAACACATCTTATCTTGAGGTATACAACACCCCTTCAAGAATGGTTGACTTAAGCTCCTTATCCAAGTGGGCCACACACATTAGGTATAGAAGAGTAGACGCCCACCAATGTAGAGGATGGCAAGTAGTAACAATGCTCCCCATACGCGCTTGCTAGCAAGGATACGGAGGTTGATAACGAGGCCACGCTCAAGGATAGGCCCAAGTGGCGTCCGTGCAAGAGGATAACTAAGTAGACGCATCAAAAGACTCAGGACGTATGTGAGAACAATACCAATGGCATCCAGAATGATGACTAGTACCCCTATCTCGTCGGGTCGGATCGCCTGGCCCGTATGACTCGACGAGACAGATGAGACGGATGCACCACCGTTACGCGTACAGAGCATACTGTATGTCAAAGAAGCATCCGAGACGCCAGCGAGCTGTGAATTACGTAACGCCCCCGCCGCCGCCGATCGCTCCCGTCTCCCAAGGTATGCAAGCGAAAAGCCTTCTGCCCCATATTCCCGAAGCTTTTGATATTCGGTAGAAGGCTTGACGTCCACCGGACGCTTAAGTAATCTTCCGGATCGCGTCTGGGAAACGGGAAATGACCCAAGATCTTCTCCACTCGCAACAAATGCGTATCGAACTAGACGATAAAGGTGTGGGAGACCATAACATTCTACAAACTCCGATCGGATATTACGGATCCCAAATAACCGCAATAACCAAAGCTCTAAGCCCAGAGGTCTACTCTGAAGGAAAAGACTCTGGTTGAGGACCCAACTTGTACTTTGATTGGCTCTTCCATAACAGGTCTTGAAGATCGACGTAAGGATGGTCACTTGCTTCCCATACTCACTATGGAAAAGTCTAGAAGCAGGATGAGGAAGATTCTCTGCCCTTGCTCCCGCAAGCCTGAAGTCTAAGAGCCCGATGTATGACGTGAGTACAACCCACGCATACCCCCCAGCACCCCTCGTAAGAAGAGGAAGGGCATTCAGATATGCATTAGCCGGAGTGGAGATCGTACTAGAGAACTGCTGAAGGGCATTATGAGAGAACGCACGGCTATCGGCTACAAGCTGTCCCGTAGCCGTTGCACGCCCTCGGGCCAAATAGGCACAATCGACAAGCCCATCACTCATCTGTTTGGTGGCTGGTGAGGTCTGTCTTGCGAGGCAAGCCTCACATGCCGAGTAAGTGGCGAGAGCACGGCCGCGTGTAGTGAACATGAGCGCCCCCATTTCGATATCGAACGGAGTAGTATGTGCCGCACCCATCCCAACCAGACTAATAATGGTGCGGACGGTAGGGCTACCTGTGGCACGAACGACTCGTGCCGCTGCCGCAAGGTACATCAGTGGCTTTGAGTAGCTATTTCCATAGAACTTTCGGCAGGATAGCAGGGTCCTCATTCTTCCATACGTCACCGTACTGATCATCGAGCCGTCGAGAGCATCAGAGAGTGTCTCAATCATTGCCGCGCCAACGTTGCGAGACCACTCTACGAAGAGGTCGCTGAAGAAGGGCGCACGGATGGCGATCGCGGAAACAAGCTGTGGAGAACTCACGGCGTATCTTTCTGTGGTCCAGATCGGCTGCTCCCGGAGAAGGCAGGGATCAACGGCCAAGCACTCTGCATAGAGACGCGTCTCGATGTAATATAGGTAGATCTTCTTGACGATTGGCTCTCCTTGAAAAAGAGAGCGGAGGAAGGCATAGAAAATGGGAAGGACGTGCTGCTCGACAACCTCCGAGTACTCAGGCGTATACCGTCGGATCACATCTTCGAGCGAGGCGTTTTGAAGCCCATCGTTCATATTCTCGTATACCGATGCCGTTGTGAGAAGAGCGCCGAAACAGGCAGGACTATAGTTTCGCCGGATGTAAAACGCGCTCGCAACGCCTTTGATTGGCGTGGGGGGTGCGGTGACGTGTGACATTGGTAAGTCCTCGAGACTCGTCTGGAAGAACGTGTGTGGTGGTGTCCCAGTGGCCCAGTCAGTTCGGAAACGGTAGACTGCCGCTTCTGAAATGTAGTCGGTACTCCTGAGGCAACCATAGTCCAAAGATGCGGCAGGGGAGACAACGAAACGGGCAAAAAGGAGGGCTAGGTCCAAGATATTGGTCAGAAAGCAAGGATAATCCGCCACGAGCCGTGGGGTGCAATCATGAGCGACGGTACGGTAATTTGTCGAGATAAGAGCTGCGGAGTGCTGCTTTCGCCGCTCAATATCCGACTCGTCGATTTCAACCTCTGCACAACGCTGCTTCAGCTCGGAGAATGGGTAATATAGCTGCTCGGCCGTCCCGATGGGTAGGTTGCGTGCAAACCAACAGTCGGTCGCAAGGAAGATGAAGAGGTCACCGACCGAGCGGGGATAGACCCCAGATGTGAAGGGAACTGGAGAAAGGACGATGGCTTGCTGCTGTGAAGCGGAGTCAGCATGTTGAACGTCCTCAGGAGATAAGGGTTTGAAGAAGAGGTTTGTCTCTGAACGTTGGCGAAGCGCCCGCATATAACGGATCATCAGCTTTGTGTACGGGGTTGGGCGGACCACGTCTCCAATATTGTCTTCTGTAGAACTAACTCGTGAATTGATAGCTGCGGAACAAATAACGACAAAGGTGAACTCTAAGACATTGAGTCGTAGGTCACCATCGTAGCCACCTGCAAGCTTTGTTTGGTAGTACTGTGGGAGTGCTCCTCGTTGGCTCTCATTCAATTCAGCATAGAGCCTGGATATAGTACCCAAGGGCATCCTCATCGTCTGGCGAGAAAGTGTATAACGTCGGTAGACAGCTCGTAAGAAGACGCCATCTGGGCCGAAGAAAGCAAGGCAACGTGCTTCGAGACGTCGAGGACAGGTGGTTAAGGAGAAGATGCAACCACGTCGAAGGAAGAAGGTATGCAGCAACGCCTGAATCAGCCTATCGCAGGCCTCACCACGAATGAAACTCTCCTGAAGGAGGCTATCCCGGGCCTCAGCGAGCTGGGCGGTGAGTTCTGATAACGCTCGTGTATTCATTGGTGAAATTTCTATGGGGATTAAAGGGTTATCGAAGCTCATCGAGGACGTTGCGCCCAGGGCGATTACCCGTCGGGACATCAAGTATTACTGCGGGAAGAGGGTCGCTATCGACGCCTCCGTTCTGTTGTACCAGTTCCTCACGACGATCCAGGACTCCAATGGAAACCCACTTACCAATTCATCTGGAGAACCGACGAGTCATCTAGTTGGGCTTCTGGCTCGTCTTCAACACATGCTCGAGGCGGGAATCAAGCCCATCTTCGTCTTTGATGGAGCACCTCCTGAGGAAAAGGGTGGGGAATTAGATCGAAGACGTGACCTAAAGGAGCAGGCGGAAGAGGAACGTGAGAAGGCTCTTGCCGAAGGGAATATGGAACGGGCACGAATGTTAACAAAACGGATGGTTAGAGTTACACAGAAACAAGTGGAGCAAGCGTACACCCTACTCAAACATTTGGGAATACCCGCCATTATTGCAGGTGGAGAGGCGGAGGCGCAATGCGTCGCCCTTGTCCGGGCTGGAAAGTGTGACGCGGTTGCATCCACAGATATGGATACTCTTGCTCTTGGGACTCCAATCTTACTTCGGAACCTTGCTTCGAGTAAGGATCCTACCGTCATTGAATATAGCATGAGTATCGTCCTGGAGGATACCGGATTAACGCAAGAGGAGTTCATAGACCTGTGTATCCTTTGTGGTTGCGATTACCTGGAGGTCTTAGGAGGGATCGGTCCGAAGACTGCATATAAACTAATTGGTAAGTACCGAACCCTCGAAGCCATCATTCAGAACGACGCGAAGGTGCAAGAGCAAGTACGATTACAAGAGGGGAGATGGGAGTTTACAAGGGCACGAGCCCTCTTTACCAAGCCCTCGGTCATTGACCCTGAGACCCTTGACAAGGACCTGATCTGGAGACCGATCGACTCAGAGAAGACCATTGCATTCCTCGTGGATGATATGCAATTCAGCTTGGATTCTGTCAAAGAAAGAGTACAGAAGCTTCAGAAGGCTCGGCGTAACCCGAAACAGACGACGATAGACCAGTTCGTCAAACGGAAAACGAAGCCCTGACGTGCATCTAGTCAAAGTGAAGAGAATATTACTTCGAGTCCTCCTTAAAATCGTAGTAATTATCGCTACTACTCGACTCTAGAACAACACAGTTCTTCCGGTTCGAGACCTCCGTCCCCGATTCCTTAGCCTTTGGGACTGCCGATTGAAACTCCTCAGGCCACCACCCCTGTTCCGACATCTGTTGAATATTCCTTTCCGTAAGTATGGTGTCGATCGTACCCATGACCTCGTTCTCCAGCGCCTCCTCCGTGAGTTCCCCCACTGGGATCGGAAGGGTGGCGATGGCATAGCGATGCCTACCAAACCACACGGTCCGGTTGAAGCGCTGTGGCAATTCGACCTTGAGTTGGGTCTCGAAGCCTGGGATGTCAAGCAAGAACACCGACGACCCGAGGGCCCGGGAATTCATCCCAACGACCTGGAACTCCGTCAAAGCCTCGACCTCATCCGTCAGAAGAGTATCCGCATTCCTCATCCCAAAAATGGAGTTTGACTGCGGGAGCCCAATTGGAAAGGGGCCTCTCGGGATCACTTACCACGCGACGGAGCGCGAGGGGGGGCGTGAGGTCGCGTACAAGCTCGTCCCCTGTGTCGACGAGCCGACCGGGCAGATGCGCGAGATCATTGAGGAATCCATCTTCTTTCGGCCGGAGGTACACCCGAGAATAGCGGGCTGTATCCTGACGCGCTTCGATCAGGCCACGGGGAGCTACCTCGTCGTCTCCGAATATTACCCGCAGACCTTGCACGACTTGATTCTTGAGCACCAGAAGAACCATGAACCATTTAGTGAGGATGCGATCTGGCAGGTTATCGCGTACCTCGCGGACGCGACCTCTTTCCTGCATAGCCGGATCCCGAAGGAGGCATGCGATTGCAACTTCAACCCAATCACCGTGCGCTCCCTCATACACGGAAATATCAAGCCCTCGAACGTCATGATCACGAAGAGCGGCTCCCTTCGCCTCGCCGATAACCGCATTCGCCAGCCGGCCATCTCCTATCGTGAGAAGTGTGGCGATATGACCCTCCATTGCTATCGCGCACCCGAGATGTACGATCGTGATGGGACTTGGACAGAGGCCGTCGATACCTGGTCAATAGGTTGCATCGCCTATCATATGGCCTGTCTTAGACCCCCCTTCTTATTTGCCATGCTCGACCAGGTCCTTTCCGCCCAGAAGAAAGGAACTTTTGCCCCGATACCAAAGAACTATTCCCAGGAACTTCGGACCTTGATTTCTCGCATGCTATCAACCGTACCCTCCCACCGTCCGACCACGGCCGAGCTCTGTATCCTCCCAGAGGTCTCTCCACTCATCCCTTACTCTCCATCTCGTTCTCCACGGCCTGGTCGCCGTGGCTGTCCCCTCCGTTGATAGTAAAAAAGGCCGTGCATAGTGGCGTCCCCGGAGCAGACGTGCGCAGCGTCGGGAACGGAGCCGTCCTGGCTTGCTGTCCGACCGCTCACGCCTGGACACGTGTTCGCTCTCCATTTAGGCCGACACCCTGCCACCATCGTGTCCGGACTTCAATTCTGGATCCCTGCACCTGGCATACACCTTCTTTCAAGTCAGCTGATCTTGCTGCTCAGTCCTGCTGTGTCCCAAGGAATCCTAACTGACTGCCTCAAAAGAAATGCCCGAAAGCCCTCATCCTCGCCCTCGTCGAATCCTTTTCATCTGCGAGGGGCTCACCTGTATCCGGAGCAGTCTTTCGGCGCCACCAGGACCTCCGACCGCATTGCGGGTGGCTGAGTGCTTGGCAGACCCCGCCACTCATATCAACAACGCGAGCGCGGTCCTCCGTCTCATCTCCTCCGGGTCGCGTACCACTAATTTCGGGCAGGAGGTCGCCCTGGCCGCGTACCTCGCCGCCTATCCGGATGTATTCACAGCAATAACGCTCCTACTTCACCGGCTTACAGATGTGCAAGCCTTGTTGTCCTGGGTCTTCCCAAAGCTCCCTCACCTCTTGCATACTGCGCTCCCCGCGGCCAAGCGTGGTCGCTCACTCCCCGGGACCACGCTCCCGAACCTGCTGCATTCCCTTGCCCTTTTCTCTCGTGGTGGGTTCTGTCTCTCCGTTGCTAGATACGGGGTCGATCTACGCATTCCTAGGCTTGATAAGATTGCGGAGACACGGAAGTACATCCAAGCCCTCACCACCACAGATAGCAAGGCTAAGATTGATGCCCAGCACTCGGAGCCTTTCAGGCTAGAGCCGAAGCACCAGAAGCAGGATTATGCGCCTCTGGATATGTTCTTCTGGCCGCCGTTCAGTATTTCCTTGAACGAGTGCTCCAATAGGATCTCCTTTCCGGCCACCAGTATACGTCTACTATTGCTACAGGGGGCCGCAGAGGCGGATTTGTTGACGCTCCTAACGGGGAGGTTCTACTCCCATGCCGAGTTAGTCAAGTCAGAGGTGGATCTCTCTACCCTTCTCTCATCCAACCAAATCTCGGACTTAAGGAGGGATTCTGGTGGAAGAGGACGACTCTCCCAGCTCAAGGTCGGGATCAAGCCGACAACGTTGTTAAGCATGACTCCAAAGGCACTTCAAGCTGGTTGGGATTCAAAGGGACAGAACGTCCCTCTTACCTACTCTCGGCGAGAATGTTTAATGATCTCCTCGAAAACTTCACCTTGGCAGCCCTTTGAGATCCTGCGTTTGGCCTTAAGGCAGCCAACGGTAGTGGATATTACCGCCTCAAACCGGTCACTCGAACAGACACAAGAGCCGGGGTCGACGGCATCTCCAAGGCCGGAAAAGGCCGAGATCTCCTCGATCGATGATAGGCTTTTGATCTCACAATTGGGTCAGTCTATAGGCGACACTACCCTCAACATTCAGCTTTGCCTCACAAAGGTTGAGCTTGATGAGACGGTCGCCTGGCAAGGACAGCTGGACTGCGCAAAGATCGATACACTCAAACTGGATAAGGCAGCAACAAATGCTACCTTCACTGTTCAATTTCGTCCTACCCTTGATGGGAACAAGAGTCCATCCATTGCGGCAACAGATACGTCCACACGAACCTTATCAGCCTCCGTACTTGGCGAGACACGTCGTGAACCTCGTCCTCGGAGAAATCAGCCTCAGGTAATTAACTCCCCGTCCGGCTCACGCTCAGATGAGCAGGAGCCTGGGGAGACGTCATATAGCCAGGGTGGGACAGCCTTCAGCCTCCTTAAGGAGAAATTGAGTGCACATGGGCCCATTGTTTTGAGTGCCCTCGCGGTGGATATGCGTACGGGCTTGATGGTGGCGCATCTAAAAGACTATCCCCTCTCAGCAGATCTAAACAACTACGCAATTGTGCGCGTCGAATCAGGAGACGTCATGACTGCTCTTCGCTTGCACATCAACAGACTTCCAACGCTAGAGACGCATCCCAATTATGGGCCGGAACATCACCGTCTCATCTTTGAATCGGTTCTGGATAGGGAGGATAGCGGGGGAAAGCTCCATGTCCTCGCTCCTCGAGGGAGAACGATCAAGCTCTCCGTTGAGTCCAAGCACACATATGTCTTTTCGCTCCCAGAGGTTCCGGACCTACGAACAACTCTCTGGGCTCTACTTTTTGCAGAGCTAGCCAAGGACGTCGCTCTTAAGAGTGTGGACCTTAACGAAGTTCTAAGCAATAGACAGAGTGATGTCAGCACGACCTCGTTCCCATCTCTCCTTTTAGATGGCGTTTTCAGAGGAAATATGACACCAAATGCCCTCTTTGGCGCACTGCTACAACTATCTGAGAGGTTGCATGCCTTGTTCTATCCCACTCCTCTGACACGTTACCAGCTCGTCTTTCCGACCAGGCACATCTATGTTACCTCTGAAATGAGCCACTCAGTCCCAGCCTTCTACGATTTCTGGGCGCTTAGCCCAGCTTATTTGCAAGTGCTTTTGGAGCAGGAGGGCCTTTGTTCTTCTAATCAACAAGGTGATGAGGCGTTCTTTGAGACATCTCCAAAGCTGGAAATCTCGAGTATTTACGACGATGTCATAAGGAATGTATCGTGGATGCTTGTGGATCGGCAAGCTGAAGCAACGACAGACGATGGCCTTCTGGCCCTCCAGGACGTGAGTAATCACACCCTCATGCCTCCGGAACCCGTCAATCTCCTCTATTGTATTTCTGATGCTCACCACACACTGACACAAATAGCACCTCCATCTACGTACCTAGGGACGGATTATATTCAATACACACCCTCGATTCTGCTTTCGCGCCAAGGTACCCACACCAAGCCGCAGCTTCAACGGCTTTCGGAGCTCCGCACGGCCCTACAAGCGGCAACCCTAGCCACGACTCGGGAGCAGGAGACAGAACCGAGTATCAAAACGATGACAAGCTCCGACTCACAAGTCGCGCGCTCCGTCACGATCCCCCCAACAGTCCTCGCAGCCTTGAGTCGGACGTTACTGACTCCGGAGTTCCTAGGGTCATACACGCCTCTATATTTACGGCCGTACTATGGCTCTGTGATCTTCATCCCCTCCGGGTACTTGGAACCCGATTTGCAGATCATTACATCGTTGTCGGATGCCAGCGACATCCTGAGTACGATGCACATCACCGTAAAGTCGGACACGAACGAGCTAAACACCCAGGTTTCGCTCTCGCGAAACCTGACAACTCACGCCTTTGACATGGGAGAGGCCGCACGAGATATTGACCTTCAGAGCAATCCACCAGTCTTTTTGCGGGTCCATGGAGAGGTGGCACAACTCCTCAGCGACGTCTCGGGTGTTTCCAGTGGTGCCTCGACTTTCGAGGGTTTTATGCGCTTCCTGGATAGCTCCGTCGCTGTCCAAGACTGTTTTGAGGGCGTATTGCTGGATATTATTGCCGACTTAATCGGTTCTCCTCAGGCCTTCGTTCCGAGCCTTGTACATGAGCCGGGATATGGGTATTACTTCGCAAAGGCGATGCCATCGGAACGGTGGGCGGGACGTCCCTTACGAACTACGAAGGTCTCTCCTGCTACTCTTGCCCCATTTCTGAATAGGGGATATTACTACCTCGATCTTCAGCAGCCGCTCCTTGCCACCGCACGTGCCTCTGGGTACTACTCGATCAGTCTTGCAACATTTCTGAAGACGTCTCTCATCTCCACACGGAAGCTTGCGGCACTCTACAAGCAACTCCCTTACACCCACCTCCTCCCAGTCACCATCATCGATCAGCTACTCAACTCGATATTTGACAGGCATGAGTATAGACGAAGTCTTAGTAATGCTCTGTGTTGTTCAACGTCGGCCATAGGGATCCTGCGAGCCTCCCTTCCTCAGCCCGAAGACCGGATGGAAGTCCTCTCCTTCGAAAATAAGATATCTGAGTTGGAGGGCGCTTCCGATCTCATTCCTCAAGAGGACTGGGAGGAAGTTGCAGCCTTTGTCCTAGAGAACTTCGACACCCTGGTGGAGATGCTTGACGAACCGTGCATCAACCTCACCAGATCTTTTGAGGAGGTGGTGGAGGACTTGGCCTTCGGAGTACGCGACCCTGTCGTGACCGTTCAAAGACGACGATCGGGGATGAATCTTCCTGAGCCCACGACCCCATTGGAATCCTTCTGCGACGATGAATGCTTCTGTTCTTTTGATGAAGCTCTCGATTACTTGGAACTGGTGATGCCTTCGCTCTTAGGGAACGGTGACTATCTCGGCTTGAATACCTGGACCGGAGAGGAGTTTATCCGCCTAGCGCGCGCTCGTGGCATTACGATCGGTGCACTCGTTGCCCTTGGAAAGTTAGATCCTGACGATCCTTTAGCAGACTGTAATCGAAGCCCTGTATTCGATTCCGTTGCTGGCTGTCTCCAGCGATATTCTCTACGAACAGGCTCAACCATAGAATTCGGGGCAACACCACTCATACCCTTGTTAACCCCAGAGATCGAGGTCGAGCATGGAGATGAGTTGATATCGATACCGGCCTTTCTGAGTTACACCCTTCTAGAACAACGTGGGGTAAAGCCTCTTCTCGACATATCCGGACGCGAACTCCGTAGCAAGGTCCATTACTCTCCATTTCCCATTCCTGAGGTTCCGAACTTTCCACTCATCCCAGAAGCCGAGGCTCCACCGAACCCATCAGCAGAGGAGCTATCAAATCCATACTTAGACAATTACTGGCTCTTCGACGTTCAGAACTGCCGCCAAATCTTCCCAGAAAGAGTCCGAGCGCTGTGGAACCCACTCTGGACGCTTGAGGAGCGAGGAATCAGTATCGTTGATTATGATGAGTCTGATGCGGAGACTGGTGGGGCATTAGCTCAACTTCAAGCGCTCCTCCGAGAGCAGGATACAGAGCTGGCCAAGATCGATGCTGCAACATCGGAGACAGGAGCGTCTGGAGTTACCCAAAGGTCGACGATCGCTGCCGCCTCCACTGACTGTGCCTGTAGTGCCTTCCGCTGTGTCCTTCTTCCGAACCAGTATAGTACGCCTCATAGCGTCCTCTCGGTCCCCTCCCATCAGCAATCTGTCTTTTCGATGTCTCCATACTTCGAGCCCCCTAACGTGGGCCCGGAACTCAGTCGCTTTTCAATCTTCAAGACGTGCATCACGAGTGCCGTCCGCGAGTGCTGCTTTATTCTACGAGAGTGGCTGGATAGCTACTGCGGGGTCAATCGGGCGAACATCATACGAGCCCGTTCGGAGCCAAATAAGTTCATAGAGGATTCCGTATGGGCATATATCGTCTTGAATCTGGGGCAAAGCCAGAACGAGTGCGTGAAGCAAGCGGTCCCATCTGATATCTGGGCGCTCTGGGGCCAAACCATTCCGGAACTACGCCATCCATTAAAGCTCGAGGTGCGAAAGCCAGTAATACCTGAGCCTCCAGAGCCGGTTCAGGTCGTTATTCCACCTAATCCCACGGAGACTCTCGATCCGGGTGTACTTCAGATGTACGGGTCCATACCGATCACGACTGCGCCAGTCTTTCAGCCTGCACCAGTACCCGAGCCGCCTATGAGCCGTGTTCCACCGAACCCGTTACAGAACGTCAAATCACCCCTCCTCGATGCCGTTAGACAGTATATGAACTCGACCGGCCTAGCCTCATCGACGGTCTACAAGGCGTTAGAGAGTTGGGCGCGGAAGCCATACAAGGAGCGGGCCCAAGACATTGCCCCATTACTTGAGTTGTTGTGGGACTACTATCCATTATTGAACTGTTTGAGGTATGGAGACCCCGCAGACGAGCGCTGGGAGACTCCCCAGACCCTCTTTGACGTCTTCGAGCGTGGGATCTTACAAGTGACGCCGGACGTCGAAGCGGAACTCCTGGAGCTTCTGAGTCAGCAAGGTCAAGAGAGGCGGGATACCATTCTTGACACTCTACGGGAGTCTCAGGAGCGACTCAAGGAGGTCTCACTCGAGAATATGCGCCTTCGGCTTAGAGCAATGAAGAGACTCGAGTTGGAACGGTATCATGATATGACTAGTGAGTTCAATGAGCTCTTCGCCGTCTACGTCACGGCCGTCTGGGGACGGGTATCACAAATGGATAGACGAGCCACTGGTCGGATAACGCATGAAATGCAAGCGGTTGGAGGGTTCGAGTCGACAGGCCTCTCGGAGCGGACGCCAGAGTTCTTGGAGCTCATTGAGGAGATTGCGCAACAGAACAATATCGATCTTGGGCCAGCCTGGGAGCATGATGGGTTGGAGTATGACCATCTGTTCGGAGACTGAGAGTACGGTCCTTTCTAGCCTAGTAGGGCTTTGATATCGAGGGAGATGGAGGAGGAAGGACTTTTCACTGATGATTAGACCCCAAAATATAAATGAAGGCCATTGTTCGTGTAGCAGATCGTATTCAAGCCAACGCCACGATGGCCGCGGCCTGGGTGTCGAGGGTGATCCAGCCAGTCCATTTCTACATCGCCATTTGCATTGCATATATGCTCTCGACGTCTGGGATCATCTTCAATGTCATCAACCAGCCCCCACCCTATGGGGAGCAGCAGAATGCCGATGGGACGGTCACGACGACGACCCTCTACCGAGGGATGCAGATGCAGTACTCGAGCGAGGGGTACATGTCGGGACTCATCAATCTCATTATCGGGCTCAGTTGTGTCATGCTTCTTCGGGAGGTCCGTAGGAAGGCCCGGCCCCACTACCTCGGCGGAGAGCTTGCCGTCTGCATCGGCGCATACGTCCTGCAGGCGCGCCGCGTCCGCCAGAAGCTCGGGTTTTGAAGAGCAATAAAAAGGTCGATTTATGATTCCCTCGACGTCCTTGAACATTGCGGAGCGGGACACGACCTGCGAGGTCAGCGTCCTTAAGTACGACGCGGGGTTCTTCGACAGCCCGCTCCTCGAGCGCACTCCTCTCAGCGATTCCCTCTTCGGGATTGACGAGGTTTTCGCGATCCAAGGGACGACGCGTCTCTTCCTCGTCTGCTCCGGAGGTGAGCGCCTGGTCACCTATGATTGCATCGGGCGCATCATTCTGGATAATATAGTCCTAGGTCGTACCCCAACGAGGTACACGACCTTCGCTGGCGTTGGTAAGAGCTTCCGCTTCGCAGCCATCCTGGACTCGAAGCTCATCGTGATTCAAATCGGGAGCGACGGGAAACTCAAGCAACAGGACGTCGCAACCCTTCCACCACGCGCGAACTTCCTTCAACTAGCGGTCTGCCCGATGTTCCTGGCGTATACTTACGCTCTTCGCCGTTCCTTCTTCTGTATCGTCATCAACGTCAATCGCCCCGATAATAAAGGAGAGTTGCAGCTTTCTGCCCAACCCTTATCGTTGGTCTTCAGCAACCCCGAGTTTTCCGCGAGTGGTAGCTCGGTAATGACAGGGTCGATCATCTACAAGGGCTCGGGGATGGATTTCAACATTCTGGGCATCCTCTTTAAGGATGGGAAGGCTTTCACCTTACGGGAATATAAGGTTCGCTTTGGGGATATGACTCCGAACCCAGTGGAGATCAAGGTCACCGGGAAGTACGCGTACCGGGACTCTTACAACTATTACGACATGTTCCTATATGAGGGGATTGGTGGGAACGCCGCCGTCACTAACCTCTCCCTGCACGAGAATCCTCGTGCCCCCGGTTTCGATAGGCCCAACGCCGCCTTGATAGAAACAAACTTCGTCGTCCAGGCGCCTCACGTCCACCCGGTCTTCGATTCCTCTATCGATGGCCTCTATTTCATCACCTCTACACCCACGAAGAGTAAGACAAAGGAGAAGCCTGGGATCTCCCTCTATTACTTGGGGACACGTGCACATATCGTTAGTTTACCACATGAGCTATCCGGGGGAGACTCGGAGATTGTTTCGGCGGCATTTGCCTCGACGTTCGTCATCTACTTTGTCATCAAGTCGAAGAATAAGAAGCGGTCTGGCCTATACGCCATTGGGTCGGAGGAGGACTCGGCAAAGCGCTTCATTACCATACGCGAGGCTTATCAATACACCTCGACTCTTTCCTTCATTGATAAGTCCCGCCGCTCGATGTGCTTCGTCTACTCGGACCACATCGAGCTCGTCCATGCAGACCTGACCGGGAGATATTGGGCCTTGACTCCGACCTATGCGGAGGTCTTCTCGGAAGACCCGTTGTCCAAGCCTGATTGGTCCTTTGAAAGGCCTGGGCGTCATTACATCAAGTCGTACTCCTACTCCTCTGACGCTCAGGGTGGGTATCTGCTGAACCTCGAAGTCACCGTCAAGGATGAAGAACTTGGAGATGACGATATTACCTTCTCCCTTCCCCTGTACCCAGGCGAGTTCAATGCTGAGGTTGTGAGGCAGTTACTAGGCGAGGAGTATGGAGACCGGGTCGACCCGAACGCTCCAAGGCAGAGCGTCCAGATTAGAAAGAGTTGCGTCTCCGATAGACCATCCTTCCGTTATACGACGAAGAGTATCTGCCTCGATGGGAACGTCTCGGATATGCTCGCCGAGACGTTTAAGACTGACACCGAGGCCGTCTCTCGCCACTTTATCGACACGGAGCCAGTCATTCGTCCAGATGAATACAACGACGAGGACTTTGATGACGTTCCAGAACCTGAGCTTGATCCAGAGCCCGAGCCCGAGATCGGGGAGACTATGAAGTCGGAGGTGAATCAAGGGACTGAGCTAGCCATGGATCAGCTTCCATTACCACCTCCTGCTATCTCCTTTGAGGAGGTTCCGGCTATCAAGACTCGCGAGAATAGCATCCTTGATCCACCCCCTTCGAATACTATGGGAACTACAGAACCTCATGAACAGGAACCTATTACTGCTTCGACTATCTCAGCTGCAGCTATAGCACCACCTCCGAATCCAGCTTTAGAGGTAGCGAAGCCGATAGCGAACAACAGTGCTGAGCCCATAGTCGCCCCTGCATCTACAAAGGCCGATGATGTCAATAGTCAACCAGCTCCTATTGCGATGCGACCGAAGGTGGAGGTACCACCATTACCGTTATCGATTGCTGAATCTACGCCGAAGGCTGGGGAGTCGAACGTCCCACTCGTCATTGCGGGCGGCTTGGCGCTGGCCCTGCTCTACATTGTCTTCATGAGGAGGTGACTGTAAACTCCATAAGAGACGTTTCTTGGGATGATGATATTTGATAACAGGTAGTTTAAAATATCGTCTTTGATGTCCTCAATGACACCAAGGAGCATGGTTGACCTTCAGGCGTGTCCCTTAGGAACTCCGAGTCATATCCCCCTACAAGAGGAGTGTGAACCGGATCAAAGCAAGACAACCCTACAGAATGCTCGCCGAGCCTTTCAGCGTTATGGAGACCTCCCTTTCATTGGCCATCGGGCTGGCCTTTGCACCAGTTCGAAGGAGGTGAAGGAATCGTACAGTTTCATCACCTTTTCTGAAGCTGATGCTTATATTACTCGGATTGCGAAGGCTCTTCTAAAGATTGGAGTTCAGCCTGGGGATCGTATTGGGCTTTACGCTCGAAACTCACCACTTTGGCTTTTAACCGATTATGCTTGTACCGCTGTTGGAGCCGTCTTAGTCCCGTTATATGATACTCTTGGAGCAGTTAAGCTTGCATATTGCCTGAATCATGCCGAAGTCAGTTATGTCATCACTCAAGCCGAATTGGCTCCTCTAATCTTTGGGATTTGGCCTGCTTGTGTCACAACAAAGCATATTGTCATCTTAGATCAATGGGCAGGAAGCTTGACCGACCTGAACGTCTCCCACATCCTACGTAAGGCTGTAGTCCCACACATTGAACTTGAAAACTTGACCGATGAGATGCTTGGGATCAATCTTGATGGTGTTCTTCAAAGGCATAGAAACGTCATTCATGTCGCCCTGACTGACGTCTCACTTGAGACCGCATCGGATACGACCGACGTCAATCTGACAAAAGCCAATATAGGTGCTGAGAATCAAGCCATTCTTGCCATAATGGATGCAATTGCAGAAGCCTTGGACCTTAAGACGGAGGAGGAGATTTGGTCCTCATCCAAGATACACCTCTTGACGCAGTTGTTGAAGGATGTCGATGATATCCCATATGAAGGTGATTACCCGATGAAGCTTGATGACGTTCATTCCATCATCTATACGTCTGGCACATCGGGAAACCCTAAAGGAGTTGTCCATACCGCCGCGACGATCCAGGGGAGCTTCTGTATGGGGCGTGCCTTCCTCCCATATAGAAAAAGTGATATCACTGGAGAAACCTCAATGATTATGTCTTACCTTCCATTAGGTCATATCTATGAGCGGGCAACGGAACACTACTGCACCGTACGTGGAGTCCAAATAGCCTATTATAGTGGAAATGTTCGCAACCTTGTTCGTGATATCCAACTTTCACGCCCCACCATCCTTCCTGCCGTACCTCGTGTCCTACAAAAGATCTATAACGCAGTTATGGCCAAGCTCGATGCAAGCGTTGTCAAACGGCTTCTCTTCTCTCTAGCTTGCAAGGTCAAAGAGGCTTTTGAAACCACTTGGATTAAGACCGGGTATTTCGCGTTAACAGACGCCTTCATCTTCAAGGATATTCGAAAGTCTCTTGGAGGTAGGGTTGAGCTTATTCTTTGTGGCTCATCTGCCCTCCCTCTTGAGGTCTGGCGTTTCATGCGCCTTTGTACCGGGGCCAGAGTTGCATGTGGCTACGGGTCGACGGAGACTTGTATCGCTGGACTTAGAGTACTTCCACATGAGCCTATTAACTTAATTCCAACGGGCAGGCTTGTCTCTGATATGGACGGGCGTCTGATTGACCGATCCGATGCGTGTGAGTATACGTTGAGTGAGCATAAGGTGGGAGAATTATTACTTCGAGGTCCAGGCGTCGCCTTGGAGTATTACAAACTTCCCGATACCCCCCTTCGTGATGAAGATGGCTTTTATCATACAGGTGATTTGATGCGACTTAATGACGACGGGTCTTTAACCTTCATCCGTAGAGTCTCAATGGTGGTCAAAACGTTGATGGGCGAGTATTTGGACATCTATGCGATCGAGGAGGCGATGGAAAGAAGCCCACTTATTACGGGCGCTTATATTCATGCCGAGGCTAATAGATCCTTTCCCATCTGCATCTGTACTCTTGACAAGGCCGTCCTTTGTCACCGCCTTCATCTCTCCGACACTACTGACAATCTTGATGCTATTCTTACAAGGCCTGAGATTGTAAGTCAGATCCAAAAGCTATTGATCGAGGAAGCAAACATAACGATCAAGCGCGCAGGACTCAAGGGCTTTTGCGTCCCTAAGTGTTGCCGCTGGTTCTTTGACATTGATTGGACCCAGGATACGACGTTGATGACGCCCTCGATGAAGAAACAGCACCGCTTCTTCCGAGAGCGTTATGCGAAGGAGATCGCCGAGATGTGGGACGAGCTTGATGAGTTCGATCGAAAGCATTCCAAGTGAATTGTGTGGTTCGGAATGCTTCAATCAAGCTTGAATCCATATGAGTTCTTTGAGGAGGCTCTGCATGCTGCCGAACCCATCGTTGTGCACCTACAGAACGGACGACGAGTAACTGGTATCCTACGAGCATATGATCGCCATATCAACCTCGTCTTTGCGACTGCGCGTGAAGCTTGGGTGGAATGTGGCATGGAATTCACTCGGGAACGACAAGGATTCATGCTACGTGGAGATACGGTTCTTTTCGTCACAAAGGCTTCACGTGAGTCCAAATGAGAGGTGAATCAATAGCAAGCTTAATTGTACTTAGGGTCTGAAATACAGTGGTAATTGCAAGCCAGTTTGCATTGCAGTGTAAGACTGGAGATGCTGCAGCAACCGTCAAGGTACATGCCACTTCGAAGCCCACAGGAATGCTTGTACATGTAGGGCTTGAGAAGTCCTGCAGTCCATACTCCTGAAGACGTGGTTCCTCATTCAAAGGTGGTGCTAAGATACAGAGGAGATCCTCACGATCGGTGGGAATGCATGATAGAAGTTGGAGATTGCTGAGAAGACTCTGGCTATTAGCTTCATCCAGTCGCATCTGACGTATCCTCCCATAGAGGATGCAAGAATGTAAGGCACAAGCGGCCTGGGAGTCGAACTGAGCTTCGACGCTCGCACGTAGCAGCAAACGCCCCCATACCCTATCCATCTGCGATAAGGTTTGCTCAATGTCTGGAATAAGAGGGATTTGCCTCTTACTCATTGCATAGTCAAGGTCTTCCTCTGGAAGGCCTTGCCGAGCCTCCTCGTATATCTGTTGGCGTAGCTCCCGGAGGGCGGCCGCCGCCTCCGTCGCGGTCCTATCTTCTAGCCAATGCTGGGAGAGACGCATCTAGAAAATGAAGCTTCGTTTAGGCTCTGAATGGGACGCACACAGGGAAGTCGTCCGTACGCTTGCCAAGAGTGAGACACACCTATTCAGTGGTGGGCTTGACGGGTCTCTTATTGCTCGTCGCTTAGTGGATGGGGGAGAACCCCAGGAGTTGACGAAGCTTGCTGGGATTTCAGCTCTCTGTCGTGCCTCGGATAGTCTAATCGTCTGCACCACTGATGGGCTTGTGTTCCGCCTATTCGACAGTGGTGACTTGGTCGGGATTCGAGAGAAGCAGGACGCACGGATTTCTGCCGCCTGTTATCTTGAAGAGCGAGACATCCTGGTTTATTCAGATTGGGACTCACAGCTCTGCATCTATATCAACGCCTCCCAGCCGAGCCGCTTACTGACCGTGCTAGACATTCCTCCGTTCACCAATGAGGAGGGAGGATTGACGCCGAATACATGCTTGACTCTAACGTTCGCCGGAACGATCCTTATTGCTGGCTTTTCGGACGGATACATCCGCCTCTTTGACATAACAACGTCCATACCGTGCTACTTTACGGACTATCTGTTGGAGCTCCACGTACATAGGCGGCCCGTTCGTGGGTTATCCGTTGTCACTTCTGAGTATCTGCGGGTAGCGGCACAGACCAGGAAGGAAACCCCATACATTCCAAAGCGGTTCTTCCCGATCTTCTATAGCGTCGGGAACGACGGCCGTGTCAACCTCAACTATCCAACGTCCCCAATGTCGTATGTGTCGCACTGCATTTCGTCCCCGCAGCTCTTGGAACAATACCTGTTCACTGCGACGTTGTTCCAACACCTGGGGCGTGCATACCTTGCCGCAGGCGGCTGTGATATCCTCTTGTACGTATTCGACGTCACTGAGGACTTAGCCACGCTCACGACCGGAAAGCCACCACAACAGGCGAGTGCCTCCTTAGCAGGGGCTTTCCCGACAGTGTCTGACATTTGGGACATCGTACCAGCGAAAACGGCAGCAGGAACCGACTGCTTGTATCTTGCGCTGGAGAATGGACAAGTCCAGCAGGTCCTACTCGATCCGGTGATAGATGACGCCCTTTCAAAGATCCAAACGCGATACTTAGCAGGGTTTGGACGCCTCTCCAAGATCCCCCCAAGCCGAGTGACTGGGAGCCATCGTTCTCTTGTCACTACAGCCTCTGTGGCCTGCAAAACCATGTCCCAGCTTAGGGAGTGTCGAAACCCGTTCGAGGGGCGGATTGTCGTCGCCATCGAGGAGGACCATAACACCCCTGCGTTATATGTACGCTTAGACTCCCAATGGCTTCTCTATGGCACCTTCAAGGAAGACTGCCTTGGAGAGAAGGTTGCTGATGTCGATGGGAAGGTCTGGGACATGTCGCTCCCGGTAGTCAACGATCAAACCGGACGTAGTTATACTATCTACATGAACCTCGGAGAAGACCCGATGGTGGTCGTGCAAAGATTCATACGCACCACGGATGTTCTTGGGACAAATCCAAACGATCTTCACCAGTACGAGAAGATGCTCCTCGACTTCGTGATACAGAACGCACCATGCACCGAGGTTCAACAGGTTTTCCAGGTCTCCTGGGATGACCCCCACAATTATCTATTATCAAACCTTCAGACCAGTACCCCAATCATTGACCTAAGTATCCTACACACCTCAACCCCAAGGGTTGTAGATCACGAGCTTCTTCAGAAGTGTTCCAGTCTCCTTACCACCGAGCTTTATGGTGAGGATATTCGTATGTCTTGCCTTTTGAACAACCTCTCAAACATTGGACCATCAACCTTAAATCTGGACGATTTCGTCACTCTACTTGCCCAGTTCGATGAGCTTGTGACCAGTACGCTTAAAAATCTCTCCGCAGATGCAGCCACGCAACGCTTGAAGATGGTCAGCTGCTACCTCGTCGTATTCTCTCATATTCTACAGGATTCGGAAGCGGCTCCGAGGCTCTACCAGGCCTTAGCTCCGACGATAAAGAACGGTGCCATACCGCGCCTATTCATCGCGATTGCCAATGGTTCAGTCACGGAGAAGACATGTTGCATTTTTCTAATACGATTCCTTGCATGGTTTGCACATGCCCATAAGGATGGACTTGGTTGGCTTGAGTGGCTCAATACGGCGTGCACGAAGCAGAATTATAAGAAATTCGTCGACGCGACGAAAGAGGACTTAGGGTTCCTCATGTTTTCTAGTTCCGAGAAGTACCCGGATGTTCAAGCCTTTGCAAGGGGAGTAGAGGAAGCACAAGAATAACTCGATGGCTCAAACGTCAAGGACCTCGTTACCGAAGAAATCCTTAAGCTCCTGAAGGGTCTTCCCACAGACGGTCCCGTCTTCATCGATTCGATCCTTTAGGAGCTCAATTAAGATGCTCCAACCGCCATCCATCCCGGAATTATCTTTCCTCTTGAGAGCCTCGAAAAGCTCCATCTTGGTCGTCTCCGTGATACCCATTAACACGTCTAGGAACCTCTTGAGACATCGGTCACCCCCCATCCCGGAGAGGAGACAGATGATCCCCCAGGTGTGAATAGCTGCATGCTTCATTATTAAGGACCTGGCCAACACAGTTCCAATCTTCTCGGGGGTGTGCGAGTCGAATGTAAGAGCGAGCATCGAGAGGCGGTTCAGGATCGTCGCCGCCAGTTTCCGAACTGCAAGAACATCGTTATGGAGCTTGTCCTGGCTTTCCCCTTCGTCTCCTACGGCAAGGGTCCGGATGATCCGTTGATCACGGTCTGTCAGAAGATCACATGCGCTGACCACGTCATGTAGGTCCTGCTTCCTTGAGGAGGCCGAACTAAATTCGATGAGGCCTTTCGACCCAGCAAGGCGAATGATTAATGGCAGAAGGACTGGAAGATGCGTATAGAAGTAGGACCCATACTTCGTCAGAAGAATCAGACAGACGCGTAAAGAACGAATCAGCTCGAGAATATCTCCCTGTTCCATGACCCGCTCTAACTGGATGGTGAACGCCTGTGGGAGTGCCTTCAGCACCTCACTCCGCACGCTTTCCGACAAGCACTGTAAGGCACGGGCGTCCGTTGCCCCCTTCTGGGCCTGCTCAAGAACGGACTTGATGTAGAACGAGATTCGAGGGCGCACCATCGATTGTATCGGCGCCACAGCGTTTCCACTGTTCCGGTCGACCTCTTGGTTGAAAGCGCCAATGATCGCAGATAGGGGTGGCCCTTCTGGTATCAATTGCTGATGGTCATTGACAAACGAGTAGACCGTACTGATGCGGAGACGCGTCATGTTGTACTGTACGCTATAGGCGTCCTCGGTCTTAATCACTCCCGGTGATTTGATGAAGGAGCGAACTGAGAAGCGAGGAATAGTGATGTGCTTCGTTTGCTGGCTCTGTTCGCAGAAAGAATGGAGGGCGTCCTGGACGTCCTTAATTGTGATGATGTTCCTTCCTCGTACAAGAGCAAGAGTCTCGGCCGTTATGAGGACGTGTCTTATATCGCGCTCCAGTTGCTGTGATATCTCCTCCGAGATGTGTACCTGCTGCCCCAGCGACTCCTGGCGGGGCTGCGGTGGTGCCTTCATATCGGCGAGCGTTGTAGTCATCTTTTAGAGTTTCTATCCCTCTTGTTTAGTTCATCCCCTTCATTTCAAGAACATAGTATCAAGTTTGAATAATAGAGGTCAATAGAGTTCACAACACGACGGGAATGTGCCTCTAGAAGAGACTGTGCAGCGGGTCAAGCTTGAGAGATGAGGGTGCGGTCCCTAGAATCGCAGCACATTCCGAACTCCGACAGAAGTGCTCTGCACGCAAGCCCGACGCTGTCACCAACGTGGCCTCGAGCTTAAGGAGGAGAGAGACGCAGCTAGGGTGACCGTAATAACAGGCTATCATAAGAGCAGTCACACCCGCTCCCCATTGAAAGGACTCCAGGGTTTGCATTCCAGCCTCGGCCGTGAGCAACTCGACCAGCTCGGTATATCCGTACTTGCAGCTCTCCATCAACGCCGTATAACCACAGGCCATATGCTTCCGCACACCCCATGGCTTAAGCATCCGTGCAGACTCACAATCCCGCACCTTGCAAGCCAGCATCAAGGCCGTCACTCCAAGGTGGCTCGTTTGATGCGCCTCACTCAATAACGAAATTATGGAGGTTCGGTTCTTCTGTAGGATAGCTCGCATGAGACGCGAGTAGGAGTTCTTATCTGTTGAGACTAACCGCTCTATATCTATGTGTCCTGGAGAACGGTCTAGAGCCTCGGGGGATGGTTGTAGGGATGGGAGTGGGGGAATTTGTGGAGATGTTCGAACTGCCTCTGGAGTCTTCTCATAACTACTATCTATCCGTGGTGGAGGTAGGTTGCTTCGTCCCCGTCGTGGAGAGGCAGTATGTGACCTTGAGAAACCGGCATTAACATTACTCGGTTGGTTTGACCGTGGAGTATAGCTTGTATCTTTTCCGTAGCCATCGGATGGAGAATCCATGAGGAAGTGTGAGTCAGCTGTTGTAGGGGCGAAGTATGGAGTTTGAGGAGTCAGAGTTGCTCGCAAGGCCTCTTTGAGAGCAGAAATAATGCCCTCCTGCTCTACAATCCGGGTTTGGTATGAGGTCATTGGTGCCACGGAGATGCATCGATGGACAGGGCTTTCACCACGGTATTGAGTACAACGTGGCTGATTGGAGAGACTTCGGAACTGCGAGCGAGCGGGAGAGACGGGTTCTCTTGGGACAGGGATAGCATCTTCGAAGTGCTCGATTGATTGAGGAGTAGTAGTTCCAATACAAGCGTCATGTGTGCCAGGGCATGGTGGGCAGATGTTTGAGAACCTACGGGCTAAGCCTGGGTGTGCGGGGACTATTGTAGAGCTCGTTAACGAATGAGTTTCATTGAGGCCTGTGGAGGGGTGTAAAAGGGAACCATGATCAATAGTGGTGGTCTCCAGGGTGGCTAGTCTATTACGAAGGACTTGTAGTTCTCTTTCGTATTCTTCGACCTTCCGCTTTAATGCCATAATCTCCGCATCCTTCTGACGTCTCGAGACACTCCGATCTTTGTTGGGGTCAACCTTCCGCGCCAATTCCGAACGCACCTCGGCTAATTCGGCATACAAGTCATCGACGAGCTTAACTCTAGTTTCATCGATGACCTTTAATTCGCAAACCCTTTCAACCAAGTCCCGCTTCTCTTTCCGCAACTCGGCCACCTGGAACTCTGCATAAAGGCCCCGATGCTGGTAATGGGGCTCCGTCCTTACTACTTGCTTTGCATAGTCGAGGAAGCGGTACATTGTCTCGTTCTCCTGCTCCTGTGCTAACCGTTGAGCCCCCTCGATGTCCTTTACGAGGAACCCAAGGAAGTCTCGTTGATCCATATCCGGGTCGCAGTATTTGATGTAGGCTTCAGCGGCGTGGTATGCCGACGCATACACTGTGTGATCAAGGGCTGTCCGCCCATAGATGTCCTGTGTCCGCCATTGGGCATGGAGCACTGTGACACAGATGCTGTGATCTCCTCCGGCGGCGAGTGATAATGCGGAACGTCCATCGTCTAAGACGAGATCTCCTTCAAGAGGAAGGAGGATCTCACAAGCCCCGTGGTTCCCGACCGTTGCCGCGATCAGAAGCGCCGTATAACCTTCGGCGGCCGTAAGGCGCGCCTCTGTTCGCGCAAGGGCCTTAAGTGACTTGAGAAGGTTCTCCCGTGACGCAAGCATGAGCCCGGTGAGTCCCGAGGCATCTCGAAAGCTCGCACCAATTGTAGCGTGGCGTGTGAGGGTGACGACGTCCTGGGTACGTACCGCCGCAAACCATGACTCAGGATCCATCTTATTTACTCCCGAGCCTCTAAGCTCCGAAGTAGCGCGGCTATCCGCTCATCACGAGCAAAGTCCATACAGGAGCGCCCATCAGGCATTACGATGTCGGACTCCCACAAGTATAACAGTCTTATGCAGTCCACGCTCCCCTCGCGGCATGCAGCCATCAGAGCGGTGAATCCTGCGCCTTCGCGGTACGTTTTGTTCGTGACGAGCCCAGCCTCCTGTGCGATTAGCTCCTTGACGACGTTCGGGTGATTATAGTTTGCCGCATAGAAGAGTGCAGACCTACCTTCGGAGTCTTGCATCCCTGCATCCTTCTTTGCAATCCGCACGTTAGCAAGCTCTCCCTTCATGGCATAACGCATCAACCGAGTTGTCCCGGTCGGTCTATCTCGGGTCGTCCGAGGAATACGACCTGTGGCGCTACTAGACCGTGGTGCTGCAGAGGTGCTGCTGGGAGGCGCCTCCTTAGGAGGGCGAACCACGGCCTGCTGCCCCGCCAAGCTTTGCATGCACTCTCCGATCATGTTTCTGATAGAACTCTCACGTCCGGTTGATTGACGCTTGGGCGATAAGTTCTTTGAGCTGGAGGCGGAACGTGGTATTTGGCTTTCAGCTCGTTGATGCCGTCCTGGCCCTGAGGATGTGCTAAACCTGGGAATGCGTGTCGACCCAGGATTGGCTGATCGTTGCACTTGACTAGGTCGCCCACGTGCTGAATCCTTCAAAGAGAAGTCACGATCAGCATAAGTACGGGATGAGGTCGAACGTGCCAGCTTCTGTCCAGGACCATCCCGCATTACGTTAACTAGACAATCGATGGGCGTGACCTTATTTGGAGGCTGTTGTGGGGTGTTAGGCTGTGGAGATGGAGTCTTAACGAGGACGGAACTCTTTGCATTCAACGCGTCCTTAACGTCCAAGACAATGGGCGTCTCCGGTGCCTGCGGAGGTATCGTAGGAATTGGTGGGGTCGCTACACCCGCGCAAGCAGATAGTTTCAGCTTACTGGCTTCGACGCTCCGAGACTCGGAAACGCTCTTTTGAAGCGCAAGCATCTCTCGCAAACGTTCGATCTCCGCTTGGTTCTGCTCGGTCGCCTTCGAAAGGACATCGATCGCTATCAATGAGTCTTGATATTTGTGCTCCAATACCAGGTACGTCTCATGTGGAACTGTTTCGCCATCTCCTATCTGAGGGCGTTCGCATTCCTTCTTGAGACGCTCATTCTCCGCCTTGAGATCCTTGTAATGCGTCTTGTATGTGAGCAGTTTCTCCTTCAGTTGTCCCACTACACGATCGACCTCCTTCTTTGCATCAGCCGTAACAGAATCAAGCCTTTGCTGAAGGACGTCGCGGTCATCCTTAAGGATCTGAATTTGGGTCTCAAGCTCAGATACTGCCGACTGCTTCTCCCGTTCCACCCGTAACTGCTCGACGAGGTTTGTGATCTCGTTCTCAAGTTGTTTTCGTTCCGATTGATCAAGTGGTGAATGTTGAGGTCGTTCTCTTAATTCTTCCAGCTCTCCTTCCAACGACTGTATGTATTTGTCCTTGACGGTGATCGCCTGGACAGCCTCTGCAAGTTCTTTGCGAAGGCTTGAGTCCTGATCCTCAAGAACCATTCTTGGGCTAATACCGCTTGATCGTCTCCTACCACTTTCGACGCGATGCCGAAAATCTAACTCTCTCGTATCATCTGTCATCTCGTTCTCGGTAATCAATGGGAGGTCATCGGGCGGCTTGCTTTTATTAAGCATTTGTTGCTTCAATTCGGCGAGCTCCTTCGCTTGCTCGAATAACCTGTGTCGCATTAGGCGGCAAATCTCCAGGATTGAATCGAGCCTGGATGGATCCGCATCCAGGTTGAAGGCCGCGTTCGGTAATAGGTTTCGGAGCTGTAAGAATTCTCTGGTTAGTTCGAATTCCGAGATCGTACGTGTTCCTTCTGGCGTTGCCTCTCCTTG
Source organism: Giardia muris (assembly GCA_006247105.1). Lineage (NCBI taxonomy): Eukaryota > Fornicata > Diplomonadida > Hexamitidae > Giardia > Giardia muris. Next base: position 1,604,291 of record CM016926.1, read on the forward strand.
TTCCCTCTGCTCCGGAGGAAGCATTTTCGCAAGATTACTGGGCCGCCGAGCATGCTTTTCTAGAGAAGCGGACTTTGGGCTAGCGGGGGTATCGTCTCCGAGGAGCGCGTTATAAAGCTCTTTGAATCGCAGTGAAAGTATGTGGAGCTGGCGTCGGAGATGACTACAACGCTCACAGGCCTCTGCTTCTCGCTGATTCCGACAAGCTACAATAACAGCCGTCAAGCGAGGCTGAATCGAGGATGAGTTCCGGCAGATTGAATCCAAGAGTTCGAGTGGTAAGCATGTGGTATTTGCGAGGTGTTCAATGAACTCGTCTGGGAGGGCAAGAGCAATGGCCAATTCTAAGGGGGTTCGACCTTTCTCGTCAACGGACGTACAGAAGCCCTCATTAAGCGCGTCAATCATGTCTATCTGACGATAACGTACCGCCTCATGAAGCAAAAGCCTTTCCTCTTTGATGAGTGTGGCGCTTTCCAAAGGGGATAAAAGGAGACATCCCTCGATGAAGCCAATGTTATAAGCTATCTCCAAGGCCATCTGCCCTTCCTTGTCGCGGCAGTTGTATTCATGAGCGGCCAGAATTTCAACGAGGGCCTTGTCCTTGAGGCGAACGCTAAGGATCAGCCCTGTGTCTCCGTTGGCGTCTCGGCTGCACTTCCGCACTGGGACGTCTGCCAGCACGTACTCGTAGTCCCGGGCCCGTATGGCGGCAAACCAGGCCTCAATTGGTGAAAGTCCGTCACTCATTTTGCTAAGCTTCTCCATATGCGGTGACGGCTTCTGCGCTTGCCACGGCAATCCGAGGCTCACCATTCGAGGTGAGGCTCCCCTTTTGTAGAGAGGCCGAGAGGACGACCTCCTGAGGCTCGGAATCGGTTGTTACATCACACCCCTCATCTCCCGTCATTGTATCTTGGGATGGAAGTTGTTCTTTATGGACCGTGGTACGGATCATCTCAAGGGCGACATCTGGGTGATATTCACCCTCTCGTAAAGCTAAAGAGATGATGAAGGTATCTTCGTTTCTGAATCGAAGTGTGATGCTAAGAGTCATGTCTCCCTCATGAGAGACGGCGAACCCTGTAACTTCCATGGGGCCACGGTCCTCCTCGAAGATACGGGAGTACATTGGGATCTGTGCAGGATTAGGACACCAAGCGACGAGTGGTTCTCGTGCCAATTCATCTCTACCCGTCGATCTCATCGCAAGATAGACATAATGTGTATCGTAGAGGAGAAGGATCGCCTGACGACTCTTCTCGATGGCATAGGAGGCGAGTGGGACCGTTAAGGAACGAAAGACATGAAAGAGACCACCTTCTGCGTTTGGAAGCTGGTAAATGGCGATGGCGCCTGCAGACGTGTAAGCTAGCACTCGATAAGTGTGTGGGATGATGGCACACCCAAGTAGCTTCCCCTTCGCCTTTGAAAGAGGCCCAGTACGTGACAAAAGGTTCATGCTTCCTGAGAAGATGTAGTTATAGTAGAGGTCAAGCCTTGTTCGACCAGGGTCTACGGCGACGACGAAGGTACCGTTCGGTGTGTTACTAACTGCAAGTACCTCTCGCTCCGATGCAAATTCGCAGTGCGCTGTAAGAGTGCATGACCGTGGGCTCTTTCGGCACTCGATACAGACGTAGTTCGGATATCTTCCGGCATAGAGGACGGAGTGTTTAGTGATGCATGAACGGAACTGATATTGCATCCCGCTTTGAGGCTCAGAAAGCAATTCTCCACGAACCACACGTACGCCATCGGTATTGACTACCGCCACGAACTTATAGCGGAAGAAGTAGTATGTGTCTCCACGCTTCAAGACTATGATGAGCTGTGAAGACTTATCAAATTGTATGGTTTTGGGACGGCCTTGTAATTGAAAGCTGGTCGAGACGAGAGTGTCGGGCTCCGCGTCTTCCTCTCCGATCTCAATTACCGTCAAGGTAGTCATCATGCTCTTCTTCCCATGAGACGTCGAAGTGGAGCAAATGGTGATGAACTGTGGGGCAATCGTCAAGCAATGGATCTTTCCCAAGTCCAGCACAATACTAGGGGGAAGAGTCCGAGTGACCCTGATGGTAACTCCCGTTTCGTCATATTTGATCGTATAGATCTGTATGGTCTCCAGAGTTTGGACTGCGACGATTAAGACCCCACGCTTGTATTCGTAGTACGCGTACTTACAGACCTGGGAGTTGAAGGAATGAGAGGCTATGGTTTGCCCGGTGCTACTAGCAAAGCAGATGATCCCAGTGACAGTAATGGCGCAAAGAGAACCTGAGGGGCCTAAGGGGACCAGTTCCAATAGGTGTGTCGTCGAACTGAGGGCTGAAGCCTCAAGAAGGTGCCAATTCTCGTCAAGGTTGAAGGCGGCACCTATACTTAACGTCCCTTGCTCGATGAGAAGCTCTTCCGGAGAAAGCCGGGTGGCTAGGAAGATGGGGCTAGTCATATTTAACATGAGACTACGACCATCGTAAAGTACGAGGAAGATACTAATGATTCTAAGGGAATCCGGGAAGGAAGTAATTCTTCAAGGGACTGATGGTTACTTGACCCTATCGTACGCAACCGGGGAGCTTGAGTATGGAGTAGAACCTCCAAAGGGCCTGGAGGAGCTGCCAATCCTTCTTCATATGGCACACTTCTTGGGTGTGATCACTGCCTTTGGGATGACGTTCATACTTGTAGGAGTGGCACAACCGTCGGGGACCTCAGTTCGTGGTCGTCATTGCCTTTACTCGCATGAACAACCTGGAAGGATTGATGGTTACAGTCATCCAATCCCAATTCAACGCATTCATCTTCTACATGCGAACAATTGCCACCATTACATCTCGACATTGGTGAGAAAAGCTATCCAGGAAGCATGTCAGGATACCTACGTAGACCTGTTTCGTCGTTACGACCCGGACGATACATATTGTTGGAATCGCCATCTCCTTCCCAATAGGGTCAAGAGCGTCTTACCGATGGCGCGGGTACAACAGGGCCTTACGGATATGCTGGTGTATTGCTTTAGCGGCTTCTATGAGGTCATTACAGCAGGATTATCCTTCCAGGTGCGGCTACAAAGATGGATCGATAATTGTGGTCAAAGATACTTCTCTCGTGGCATTGACCCTCATGGGTTCACGGCCAATACCGCAAGGGTTCAGTTCCTCGTCAATGGGGTCGTGATCTATACCCTTTTCCGTGGGTCTTTACCTCTCACTTTTGAACAGCCTTGTGCAACACGCTATACACCTCCAATCAAAATCGCGGCAATGGAGATGACGACGGAAGATAGGAGCCGCTTTGAAACGCTCCTCATACAACATGCAGACCTTCTTCTCGATACTCCTACAGCTCTTGATCAGTATTCTCTCATTTGTGTCAATGCTCTACATTCAAAAGGGGCTATTGAGGCTCTTGATGAAGGTGAGAACGGTAGAAGACGTGACGATGAAGAACGCTTATCCAGGACATTCCAAACGCTTTTGAATGGAACAAAACTCCCCATTACTTGTTCTCATATCGACGTGCATCGAATCTCTCGAGATGAGGTCAAGATGCGTGTTGACGAGCTCGTCAGGAAGACCTTCACATACCCGAACGAGCAGACACAGTTCTTGCGCGTCAATTGTCTCGACTGTGCCGATAGAACGACGCTATTACAGACCTACATCCTTCAGGGAGTTCTACAGCTATATTTCCAACGTGCATGCCCTGACCTATGTCGAACCTGTCGGACCTGTTTAACTATTTCCATGCAGGAACTAAGATATGCCTCGTTTCGAGCTGGTGAGACCTGTTCTTATGGATACCTGTATGCCCCTCCGCATGGACGGTTGTTGAACACCCTTCCGCGCCTCACCCCCATCACCAAGGCCATAGATAAGGCCTATGATGGCTTCAATTCCTTATACCGGTACATCGTTAACCGTTATCGCCAGCCACTCAGCAAGTACAACCTGTCCTTCTTCCAGGGGGAACAGAACGTCCCCTTCAACTACAAGGGCACGGTCCTCTATCTCCCAGTGGTCATCTCCCTTCTACTCCTCATCCTCATCACCTCGGACGCCTACCGAGACTTCATACCGTACGCACCGCAGGTCGTCTACATCTCGTCCAGCCTTCTCCTCCTCCTGTGGGGCCTTCTTGGGAGCGGTCTTCTCCTCTCATAGTACAGTAAAAAATGGGGAAGAGCAAAAAGACTCGTGCACCGGCTCCCCCACGGTCCAGAAAGGCTGAGGTTTATCAATGCCCGTATTGCCATGAGCTTGGGTCGGTACGGATCCGACGCCAGAAAGACCCCATGTCCGGGGCGAACCAGTTTCACGTGGAATGTACGCACTGCTCAACTAACTCCTATAAGCATAACGCTGGCATCCTTGACACCCCAGTTGACGCTTATAATAGCTGGAAGCTTATTGCTCATCGATGGCAGAACAACAGGATCATGTGCCCAACCGAAGCTTGCTCTCTCTATGCCATGATTCAGCCATGTGCAAGCGAGAAGGAGGGAGTCGAAGACGTCCGTGTCGTTTGTCCTAAATGTGGCGAGATGAAGTTCTCGTCTGGGAACCAACCGTTCGAGGAGTTCAGGAAGTATTTGGAGAACCTGAAGCATAAAAGACACGACCTTGAGGACCAGGATAGATATGAGAAGAACCTCATCGCTGAAGACTCCAATTCCCAAACGGAAGAGAGCATGCCTGGAGCCTCGGATATGTATGGGACTGGAACCAATGGTGCTCCATTACACCTCCAATCCGAATCGGAAGATGACATCTAATACATCGTTCCTAGTCCAAAGCCGGTTCCACGTTAGTTCCCCAATGCTCCTCGGACACGGCCATAGATGGCATTCAACCTCTCTGGAAGACTTGAGTGAAGTGGTTTCCGGGTCTCCAAAACGTCGTGCATGAGGACTCGAAGGGGAAATCCCAACGCTTCTCTTCTAGTGAGCTTCTCCCCAAGAATTTGAGAAGTAAGAATTGTCCCGGTGGTTGCCGCGGCCACGTCGTTTAGCACCCCGTACGTCCCCGTCCTCTCGTCGATGGCTAAATGAGCGCACTCAGAGATGTGAGCCGACAGAGCCGCGGTGACGCCTAGCCTTGCGGCGTCTTGTATAACCCGTGCGTCTACTGGACGGCGGTGCCGTGCCCGGATGAGCGAGCCGGCTAGAGAGCCCGCCGCCACGGAGGCCCCACGCAGAAGGGACCGCTTTGTGATCTCGTAGAAGGTTGGGGACAGCTTTGGCAAACGTGTTCCTATCATTAAAAATGTCATCGAATAACGCATTGCTACTGTGCCTCATCCCCATCTTTATCCTCCTCCTTCATGTGTTCGTCGCCCCGGCCCTCTCGCGAGTCTCCTTGCCTGCCGCGAGACGTCGTCTTGACCATTACAAGCGAGGGGTTAGTGGTGTAGATTCATCCTTTGCATTGATCACGGGTGCTACAGGGGCCATTGGTGGTGCCTTTGCAAGGTATCTGGCCAAACATGGTTTCAATTTGATGCTAGTCGGACGTTCGGAGGAGAAACTACAACGAGTTCGTGAAGGACTGTTGACGGAGGTCCCAACTGTTGAGGTTCTTACTCACGTCTGTGATCTCACTGATTCCGAGTCCGTCTTAGAGTGCGCGAGGCGAATGAGGGAGATCCCGGTGTCTATTCTCATCAATAACGCGGGGACTGTTAATGTTCTACCGGATGATCTTTCGGATCAATCTCCGGAGGCAGTGGAGACGATCTTGAGGACCAATGTCATTGGGACCACACAGCTTACCCATGCACTTCTTCCTCAGCTGAAGGCCCGCAAGAATTGTTTGATTGTGTTCATGGGGAGCATCACGGGGATCCATTCGACGCCGATGATATCGGTCTACGCCTCTACCAAGGCGTATACTATCTCCTTTGGCAAATGTCTTCGTGACGAGCTTCGTCCGTCATGCATCGATGTCGTGGTTGCCACTCCAGCATGGATCGCATCTGAGATGACTTTGACGAACCGTACTAGCACTTTTATCATATCCGGGGACCGCTTTGTGAAGGCCTTCTTCCGGGCCTCATGGGCGAAGCCAACCGTCAATCCTTATTACTGGCACGGCGTCATGGAGAGGGTAATGGGACTTCTTCCAAAGAGGGTTCTCGGGTGTGTACAATATAAGCAGATGGTTACGGCCCGTGGGAGGATTGCTAGGAAGCTTAAGCGCTCCCAGGAGAAGACTGAATAAAGGTCACTGGGGTTTATCTCACCTCTCGATAGTGCTACAGATAACGGATATGCGGTACGGCTCCTCTTAGTTCAGATCTGGAATAGCTTATATTGTGGAAAGATATCATCCATCTCGCTTCGCCCATCCTCTCGTAAGTAGTCTGTGAGTTCATCCTCGTCGTCATCATCGCCGAGGTATGACGAATGGTCAACGCCATCGACGTCATCAAGGCCAGGGTAACATTGCTCATTGGCTGTATCCGGCACGGCCTTAAGGACGAAGAGTAAGACCACCTGCTCAGCCTCATTGAAGAAGATGAAGTTCTGGCTCCACACCCCATCTTCTTCTTCGAAGGGGAAGTGTGGTGCGGGGTCTACTGTATATATGGTCGAGGCTGGCGGGGGGACAATGCTCATCAGACTAACCCAAAGCGAGGGCCGAAGGGTATGATAGTTCTCAAGGGTACTCATCAGGGTATTATCGAGTGCTGCTTGGCAGACGCTATACGGCATGCGGAAGAAGCTTGAGGGCTGTAGCATCCCAAAGTCGAATCGCGGATACGCCTGATTAAGGACCTGACAGAGCTGCACATATGTTTGACAGGTGGCGGGAGAGGTTAAGTCCTCATCCTTAAACGCCGAGGTGATTGACGCGCTCAAAGACCCGAAGGGCGATGGAGACCCATTACTACTCATACTCCCATAGTTCCTTGCAATCTGGATCTGTAAATCCGTCTCAAGTGGGTCTCTCATCGATTGCGGGGCTGCTCGGACGTTATACAGCTCCAATCGTGCTCGCATGCAAAGCCCGTTGCAGGAGAGTGATTGGATCCCGTCCGCCAGCTCCAGTAACCCGGGTGCCTGAATACTTCGTAACTTCGTCATATTCTTTCTCTTTCTATAGAGTTTCTCAATGACGTGAAAGAAAGACAGATAGAGAGTTAAGTTCGAGTAATGAATCAGCTCTCGGTCGTCGTCGATTGCAATCTGACGGCATACGAGGCCGCAGAGGTCTCGGAGCCCCGAGTCCTTGAGCTCGTTGACGCAATCGCCACCTTCATTACCATGCAACAAGCCGCCTCTCCTCTTTTCCTCTGGACCCTTTACTGCTTCGCTGATACCCCAGTCCTAGCCGCCGCGGGCTTCGACTTCACTCGCTCAAGGATTGAGAGGAAGCCGGTCTCGCAAGAGACATTGAAACGCAAACTTATAGAGCGATTTGCATATACCTCAAGAAAAGGATCCGTAACAGGGGCAGGGCTTATCGCAGGGATCTCGGCCATCGTTCGAGCTCGTTCTTTATTAAGTGGAACTCAGCTATCACAATATAGTGGTCGAGTTCTTATCATTACCGCCTCGGATGTTTTGGACTTGCTGACATTGAATACGTCCCTTTTTGTCTCACAACAGAATACCGCGCATATCGACGTCTTGGGTATTGGGAACCGTGCCGCATTGCCCCTTCAACAACTGGCACTCCTTACTGAGAGTAATTATCGTCTTGCTCGGCCTCCAAGCTCTCCCGACACCCCATGGCTTCCTACCCTCTTCTCCTCCTTACTCCTTGTTAGCCCCCATTTACATTGGCGTCAAGTACAATCAGAGGCCGTTAGCTCCCTGGCCACTCTCAAGCTATCCGGACAATGCGGGTCATGTGGAAGAGATGTGGAGTTCGGCGCTATCTGCGCCGAGTGCTTGGTAATGTATTGCGACGCTTGTCTCCCAGATCGCTGTCCTTGTGGAACAAGTATACCAAATCGAATTAAAAAAGAGGGGAGGAAGGATGTCCGAACCTAGAAAGGGCTCTCTCCTTGATCCGTCCACCACCTGGAAGGACCTTGGCGTCTCGACCCACATCGTTGAGGCCCTCGATTCGTGCGGGTTCCCAACCCCCTCTTCCACCCAGACCTCGGCATTGAAACATATCCTTCAAAAACCCTATCCCTCCGGCCTCTTCGAGGCCCCCACTGGGACGGGGAAGACACTCGCGTTCCTGACAGCCGCCATGGAGCGCGTGAACAAGACTATCAATGCCCCCCAGGTGACGATTGTAGCACACACGAAGATCCTTGCCATTCAGATATATGGAGTTGCTAAGGACTTCGGAAGCCAATGCGGCATCTCCGTCGGGCTCTGCATCAGGGATGAGGACATGGACAAGAAAGACGCCCCCACCGAGAAGACACACGTCATTGTCGGCCTCGCCTTGAACTTGAAGAGTTTCTTCGCGGGGAAGGTGAAACGTGGCTCCAAGGGTGGGCCACAAAGGGTACCAGGCGTGGCAGACGCTGGAAAGGTCATCATGGCCATTGTTGACGAGGCAGATGTCTTTTGCCAAGGAAATATCAAGGAGGATTTGCGCACCTTCTTCTCTATCATCCCTCCAAGCGCACAAAGGCTTATGTTCTCGGCCACGCTCAACGATAATGAGACGGAGGAATTGACTGAGCTTTTTATCGACAGATCGAAGCCATTCTTCAGCGAGAAGTTCTCCTTCTACTTGGGGAACACGGCCCAATTCATCGTTGCCAGCCCTTCGATTGATGACAAGCTGAAGATAATAAAGAACGTCCTCAACATCAACTTTGGGCAAAGCAGCCTCTCAATGTTCGTCTTTTGCGAGAAGAAGGTCGAGGTCGACAGGGTGACGGAGATCCTCGAGCGAGACGGCTACACGGTGGCGCATTACCATTCCGACGTCAAGCCGAAGAAGAGGCGCGAGATGTTCCACAACTTCACGGCGGGGAACATTCATTGCATGATCTGTACCGACGGCCTCGCTCGAGGGATTGATGTCTCGCAGGTCATCCTTGTCATCAACCTTCATCCTCCAGTCAAGTGGGAGGATGGAATTCCAAAAGATGGAGACTCGACAGTCTATATCCACCGCATCGGCCGTGGCGGACGATTCGGCAGAGCAAGCATAGCCCTCACCCTCTTCACGGAGGATGAGCGCAAGTATGTGGAGCAGATCAAGAAGGAGGTCACCAACAGGTACGAGTGTCAGAAGCAGACCGACGAGCTGGTTATGGAGCTGACAGGCGACATGGCTGACGTCATCAAGGGGGACACCGATAGTCTTCCAGTCGACAATATCTACCACCAGCTCAGGGTGAAGTACAAGGACTTGGCGGCGCTTGTCGATAAGTATGAGGAGGAGATGAGGGCTCAGGACCCCAGCGTCGTTGGCGTGGACAACAACGTTGAGGGCTTGTAGTAAATCGCGAGTATGAAGTCGATGACGTTCACTTTCCCAGATTCCAGATGTATTGGCTAGAAGGGAAAGATGGTGCTTGCTGAATGACTTCCATGACTGCTACTCCCTCCAAATCGGCCACCCTCATAATTGAACTCGGCAAAGGGATTTGTACCAAGTATATCCTGATACTCATTGCTGGGTGGTTGAGACGAGAATTCATAGAACTGGTCATAGTTCGGGTGCGACATATTCATTTTGCTGGTCGTCGTCTCCGAGAGGACGGGGACGATGTCTGGGCGTCCTACCGCCTGGCTCGCACTATAGATGTCGGAACTAGCCACCTCGACGATTTGAGTCTTGATCCCCGGTACCGCCGAGATGCTCCCAGACATCGACGGATTCGTTATGGTCATAGGGTCCGGCCTTCTCGTGGGTGCAGATGCACTCATCGATTGATCTCCGAAACATGCGGATAGCTTTGGTAGGTCTTGCGACGTATTCCCTTGCGGGATTTGAGTATCATGCTGTGCATTAACGATAACTGAGATTGGGCCTTGTGGAGCTGATGAGCTTGAACCGTCTGTCGAGAGGGGCATATTCGCTTCCAGGTAACTAGGGGCGTTACTTTCACGCTTATTACTATCCTGTGGATAATGAATCTGAGTGACTACGGGATCAGTCACGGGTGCAAGAACGACAGATGAGGAACGCGATAAGGCGACAGAGGGCTCAGTGTGCACCGTCAATTGCGTCGGAGCGGTATAGTTTGCATCCGGTGTAGGGTCTCCTGAAAGTAATGGAGCCAAAGGAGCCATTGTCGAGGATGATGATGAAGGCTCTCGGCGTGCCAGGGTATGCTGAATCCGCGATTCCTGGATTGGAGTAACAGGGGCAAGAGGAGCAAGCGAGACATAGTCCGTAGGGGTGTAACGCGACTTGTCGAATTGGAGGGGTGTGAACGCTCGATTAATTGCCCGCATCTGCAAAGAAACATTATCGCTAAGTTGGGACGGTGCTCTAGAGGGGGCAAGCTCCTGAACGTTGTAAGTGGGTCGAATGTTGTGTGGAGGAGCGTGGGTGGAGTAGTCGACTTGAGAGACGCGTAGATCCGTCGAAGCTCCTGATGTCGTCGATCCCGTTTGAGACCGAGTCGTGTAAGTGGAGACTGGAACACGAGTTGAACTCAATACTTGTTGTTGTTGTTGTTGGGCTTGCTGATGCACCTGTTGATGCGGCGGTGGGAAGATATTAACAGTCTGCTCAAGTCCTCGCTTCCGGATGATGTCTTTTGCCGTCCTTAAGGACTCAACTACGTTCCCATGAGACTGGGCGTCGTAAATGACTCCAGCCATTGCGGCGGAGGCTGATAAAGGCTGGTTATGGACGCTATCAGATGCACTTGAGCTCCTACTATCATGTGCAAGTTGGGAAGCCTTTAAAACCCGATCGGCGTTATGCTGGGCTCGTTCAAGCTCTTCCCGAGCCGCGCTTTTGCTTCGACGATGACGTTCGTAGACGGCAGGGGTGTTAGGGACGAGAGGGGCACTGGGGATAGGCTGTGTGAACTGTATCGGGATCGTATGATTATTAGGGACTCCGTGACTCATATGGACCTGGGGTGGAAGAGACATCATCTGGCTCGCAGGGATTCCAGAGAGCTGGTTAGCGAGCGAGATCTGCTCACGGACTAGCTTCTCGCGTTCGAACATTGACTCTTGACGGAGAGCACTAAGTCTTTGTTCGGCCTCGCCAATGTCCCGCTTCCGTGTCTCGAGTCGTAGGCCTTCGGTCTCAAGCTCTATCCTACGCTCTCGAAGCATGGCCTCATTCCGACGCACCTCGCTTTCTTTCGCTAAGACGGCGCGCTCACGCTCATGGACAGCCTCAAGGAGTCTATTGAGCTCGTCCTCGAGGTCCTTAGCTTTTGCTTCACGAAGGATGGCGGATCTATGTGCTTCCTCGGCTTGTTGTTGTTTTTGCTCCGCCTCACGTCTCATTTGTGCTGCCTGGGCCCGAAGCTCGTTAATTGTCCGTAGCTCGGAACTATAACGGCGTTCGGCTTCCGTCGCACGCTTCTCGGCGTTCTCGACGGCCACGCGCAAGCCAATGAGTTCTGTTGATGAGTTTGCGTTGATACTCACTTCTGTGAGACGTTGGTTCTCGGCCTTAAGAATAGCAAGCTCCTGTTGAAGCCCATTGACTTGCATCGTCATCGCGTTGAGGCCCTTGGAGATCTCCGAGCGTTCGGGTAGACGGGCCATGAGTGAGGAGAGACGACTATCCATTAAGGCCTCAAGCGTTTCACGGATCTCTTCCGGTCGATGACCACGCTCCTGCTCACCACGTGGTGAGGCAAGTTTTTGTTTGAGTAACCGGAGCTCTGCTAGAAGGCCATTTGAAAGACTTTGTAACTTCTCTTCGGTGATACGAGCGATCTCGTCCATTGAAAGTTGCGACTCATTCGTCGGTACCACCTCTCGTTCTCGTTCCCTTTCTCTTTCCAGTTGTTGACGTAGACGCTCTGAGATGTCCTGGACAGCCTTTTGTAATTGAGCTAAAGCTTGATCTGTAAGCCCAACGTTAGAGTCATGAGAGGCGCCTTCAGACATAGTTGGTAGAAGAGTACGCATCTCATCTAAAAGCTGCTTCTTGAAAGAGGCCAAATTACGGGCTTCTGTGCTTCCAAGACGATCTTCTAGGCCACGCAGAAGCTGCTCGATGAGTTCCGTATTATCCTGTGGAATAGGGTCTCGGATCTCCAAAACGTCTCCCTCGGGAACAGATTCTCGTCCTTCTGAAGGAGAAGCACCAAACGAGAAGTTGAAGTTCTCACGAGGAGTTGGAGCATCCTTAGAGTATTGTCTAGGCTCTGTATAGAGGGCTGGAGGTGGAGGTTTGGAAGGCGAAATCTGCTTTGAACCATCAAGAATAGGTTGTGGTGGTGCAGGAATGGTCGATGTTATCTTTCTATCAGATTCAACCACTCGCATTGGTGGGGGAGGTGCAGAGATCCCAAAGTCATCATCAAAGCCATCCTCTTCTATGACCGGGGGAATGGAGGGGGGTGGAGGTTCTAAAGCGAGTGATGGTGCTGCTGGTACTTCACGTGGAGAATCCTTGAAGAAATCACTCAGATCAATATCCTCGCCCTTTGGGTCTGTAGGGGGTGGGAGAGAAACAGAGGGAGGGGCCGAAGGCTTTGGTTCAAGAGTACTTCCGAGCCAACTGTCGAGATTCTCGGGAGAGAAGCCACCGGTCCCTTTTCCTTTCGTGCTTGACGCCCCAAAGCCATCATCATCTCCGAACCCACCGAAATCGAAGTCGCCGAAATCATCCATCAGAATCTGTGCTTTTACAGTTCCGGTTCAGGGGGAAACCTAATCGGCGTCAATACTAGACGAAATACTTGGAGATGTAGTCGCGTAGGCTCGAGGTCGTCGCATAGGACTGAGGGCGCCGTCCATTGCACTCGCATGCGTACTCGTACGGCAACAAGATCTCGACAAGCTCTCTATTCCCCCGTCTAATGGCTTCCATAAGCGCGCAGAAGCCCTCCCCGTCGGGGTGCGTCGCAAGCGTCGTGATCCCAGCCTCGTGTGGGGCAAGGAGCTGGACGCATGAGAGCCTACTACGTTCGACTGCATACATGAGTGCCGTCTTACCCTGAGGATCCTGTAGGCGACTCTGGAATGGGAGAAGGCAGAAGACATGGACGATATTCCCGGACATGGCGGCCTCCATCAACGCCGTCCGAGTCCCCTTCGTCGCAAGAGTTCCGATGTTAATCCCTTCAGCCTCGCGTAGCATCTCCGCCGCAACGAGGTTCCCAGCCTCGAGCGCGTAGTATAGCGCCGTACGGCCCATGTTGTCCTTCAAACGCGCCTCAAACGTACGTAGAAAGAGAACGACCTCAGACTTCCCATTCATCGCCGCGAGCATGAGAGCGGTGAGTCCGCTCTTGTCATGGATTCCACATTCATGTCCTGCAAGGAGATGGATGCCCTCGATGAACCCTATCTTCGCGGCATGCATGAGAGCTGTGCGGCCAGAGGCGTCGACTTTCCTGACGTCCGAGAGGTTCTTGCGACAGAGAGCGAGATTGCGAGCAAGAGCAGCGTTAATCAGAGGCGTCGAGCCCTCGGGAATCTGTTCGGGGGTGCTTGGAGCGAGTGTGGGTGCCGCGGTACTCGCCTGTACGGTCATCCCGAGGATTGTCGCGTTGCTTCTGCGCGTATCTGAGGCGCTCACGGGGCGGGACGAGCGCTCCTGCTCGAGCTTCTTCGTCATACTCACCCGCTCCTCGATCATCCCCTTATACGCCTCACGTCCCGCTTGGGGTGTGTCTTGCTTGATAGCGGAGTCGTAAATGATGCCCTGGTACGTATTCGAAAGCTTATCCATCATCTCCTCCACCTGATCGTTATCTGCACGCTTCAGATCGACTGCTGGGTCCGCCTCCTTCCGTGGGGTCGTCCGTCCTTGCGGGAGCGTGTCGATGCGCGGGATCACCGTGCTCAGGCGCGAAATCCTGTTCAAGACGTCATTCGTACGCAGGCTACTTTTGATCATCGCACAAGATTCATGCAGCTCGTGAAGGTTTTTCTGGAGCCGCGCGCTCTTCGCCAGACCTGATGTGGAGACATCGACAGCCGAGCTATCGACGGCACCAGCAGCCTGTTCCGAGTCATTTATAGGAACAACTACTGACGTCTCAATGCCTTGCAACGCGTCTGGCAGGGGCTTTGAAGACGCTTCCGGCGGGGGATTCACGGACGTAACAGGAACAGACTCCTCCCCTTGTGTTGGTGAGGCTTCCGCTGGGACTGGTGCCGAAGCTGTGACCGGTTGCGACGCATCAACAACTGGCTCATGTTCGGGTTTCTTGGAGTCTTCCTGACGAGTATTTAGCTGGACGTACTTAAGTTCCAAGCCCGAGCTGAACCCTTTGGCCGGGGGGAGCTTTGTCAGAGAGCGGTCAATCTTCATGTAGCGCTCAGCAACACTCAAACTCACGAGATCGCTGCCATAGCGGCTGGCGAACATTCGCCTGGCATCGTTCAGGCCGCTCGCCCCCACGGAAGACTTTGCCAGCGAGCCCAATTGCCGTGAGGAGCGTAGCGTCGACGTCGACATCAACACAGAGTCGGTTTCACGATACGCCTGATCGACGTGCTTGCGCATCTTCCCAATACTCTCCTGTATCTGCGCGTCCGTCTGTACCCCTGAAACCCCAACATGTGAGGCCCCAAGCGACTGCCGTCGGGCGGTTGGAACAACGACGACACCCCCTGTGGACTGTCGGATCACGATTGGTCCCCGAGAGGCCCCCAATCGGCTTGTCGCAGCCATTGACCCGTCCATACTCTGGCCAGCGACGGTAGAAAGCATCAAAGAGTTTCCAGAGTTCTCGAACACCGTAGGCATAGCTGACTCCGTACTGTAAACGCGACTCGCACGGATTCCCGGCGTTGGGGCCGACGTATTTCCTCGCCTAGAAGTCTCGCGCAGAGGAGTCGTAGCAGGACGCGTGGGAGGTGCTTGGTTACTTGCATTGTTCCGCTCGATGCAGGCCACCTCCAGAAGCGACTGCAACGCTGGGTTCCGACGCTGCCTCACCAGATGGAGGGCTATTTTTAGGTCCTCGGAGGAGTAGGCTCGTGCACGAAGAAGAGCCTTGACGCACTCTACCGACTCCGATAGGATCGCATAATCGAGCTCCGACGAGCCGCAGATATCCCGTTCAATCCCGAAGTAGCCCTGAAGCGCATTGACGGCGTCCAGGCACCCGCGTTCGGCGGCGACCATGAGAGCGTTTCGCCCGTCCCGCATGTGGACCTTACCCTCGTACGGCGCAAGCAGGTCGCACATGGGCCCCTGATTCTGCCGAGCCGCTATGAGGAGCGCCGTTTCGCCATCCTCCGTGGCCATCCCGGCCTCGCGAGAGACAAGGACGCGGGCGGCGGCAAGGTCTCCGGCACGCGCGGCAAGCTGGAGTGCCGTGAGACCTTCGTGATTCCGCGCCCCCGCACAGTTCGGGTGGTCACTTAGGTACTCATAGTCCTGCATCTGTAAAGCTCGAAACCAAGGGTCCATCGAAATTTATATTTTAGGCCGAACGTCTCTAGGAAGCACACTCGCTGCTCTTGTGCTTTGGGACAAACGTGAAGCCCGTGGGTACGGGCCCAAAGAGCTGCTCGGAGAGCGTGACCCAGGCGTGGGCCTTC
Organism: Giardia muris; assembly: GCA_006247105.1. Taxonomy (NCBI): domain Eukaryota; phylum Fornicata; order Diplomonadida; family Hexamitidae; genus Giardia; species Giardia muris. Next base: position 1,619,916 of record CM016926.1, read on the forward strand.
GTAGAGCTCATCAGGGTCTCAAGGTCATCTCGGCCACGGAATGAGGGTGGCCGTTGGTTGATCCGTTGAGGCGCCCCCATGATGCCTACCGGGATATAGCGGCACATGAAGGACCAGTTTTCCAAGAACTGGGCACGTGCTCGCTCAGTTCCAATGGCATCGGTACCATAATATTCGAGGCAATAGTTTGCGAACCTTCTGAGCATCTCTAATCGCTCCTTGGAGGAGGGGTCAAGAGTCTTATGCTCTCGAAGCTCCTGAAAGATCCAGGGTTTGATGGCCGCACCTCGTCCAATCAGGACGTAGTCCACGGCTGCATGTTGAGGGTCTTCAAGGTCATTCCAATGGAAAATATCACCATTGCCACCAAGAAGGGGAATGGAATCGGGGTCTAACGCTACTATTCCTTCAGGCTTATCATTAGGGTCATCAGGATCTATTCCTGTCTCAAGCGCCCTCTTTGTGCGCATCAGATAATTCCAATCGGCTAGTTTCGAGTACCGTTGCTTGGCAGACCGGGCATGCATGGAGATGGCGGTGATTCTGGTCTCTCGAAGTAAAAGAGCTGACGCTATTCCTTGCCAATTCCCCCATAAGTCTCCCGCACGTAACTTCACCGTTATGGGAATGCCATGACGCAGACCGACTTGAAGGAGGCAATTGACGGCGCTTTGGAGCCGCTTCCTATTTGACCCGATGGCGGCACCACAACAGCGCTTAGTAGCAAGCTCCTGTGGACACGCAGCATTGAGGTCTATAAAATCGCAATCGCACCGCTGGGCGATGAAGAGGGCGGCATCTATCAACTCTTGGCCTCGGCCGGTAAGTTGAATCCCGAAACACCGTTCGGAAGGATGTCTGCGAATCTTCGTCAGCTCGGCTTTGTTCCCTTGAAGGATGTCTCTTGCAAAGACCATCTCCGATAACGTCACCGGACAGCCATACTCGACACATAAGCGACGAAAGGGTAGGGAGCCTATGGTGCACATGGGCGCTAGGACCGCGCACCCCTTCGTAGAGAGGAGTTCCCGCAGGTTCGCACGTTGCCGAGTTGGGACCGGGTTCTGACGGAAGGTACTTCGACGAAGCTCGGCAGCAACATCTGTTGTAAAGGCGTTCTGATACTTAACCAGCTGGTCACGAAGAGGCGGGTACTTCTTGGCACGTAGGTCTGCAAGAGAGGTTCGAAAGTGGGTTCCAAAGAGACAATTGACAGAGTATGGGCAGACTCCATACTCCTCCAGGAAGGGGCAAGGAAGCCCTGTTTCTGGGGGCGCATAATGGGCAACGAACTCGTCAAGGTCATGAAAAGAATCACAACGACTAGAATGACAAGTCTCGCCTCGGATGAGGTATGAGCAGTATTGACGAAGCCGTTGTGAGGAGGTTCCGTAGCTTGCGTTCCGAGAAGGGCCCTCACACGTCTCACGTGGCTCGGCATCGACGAGGTACTCGGGTAATATGACCGCGACACCCTCCTCCGCGCTCATTTCAATTCTCGCTTCATCTTCTCAGCATTAGGCTTATCCTCGAGATGGAATATACTCCTTTCTTCGCCGGTGATGGTACTGGATGAGGCACTTGGATGCATACGGCTTTCTGAGCTCGAACAAAATGACGACCATACCAACTGGATTCGACAACTTAGCACGACGCGCCGAGACGGTCCTTGCACGATCAGCCTCATTGACGGGGAAGCGGGACGCCGCCCCCATGCAGCGGGAGTCGGATGGAGCGCTTCAGCCCTTGATACAACAGATAGACGACTTCGAACAAGCCCTTATTAGAGCCCAGGTCTCCCTTGGTGGGGAGCGTCTGAAGTATCTGCTCTCCCTGGAGGCGAGCGATCTGAAGGCTGAGCTGCACCGAGAGCGGGCCGATGGGCGTGTTGCCGTATGCGCCGCGTTGACCCCGCTCCTTAATCAATTGACTCCTTCTTTTACTAGTTCACCTACTGATAACTTTCACAAGAAGGCTGTGTCGGAGAGCGAGCCCATTGACCGGAGAGGCCAGTTGCGAGCCGCAGACGATGCCATCGCAACCGCTTTGCTGGAGATTAGGCACCCAAACCTATTTCATGATGCTGCAGCACATCTTACGGCCGTATCTAGGGAGGACTTCGGGCGGCGAGTCGTCACAGATGAGCTTCCAATCGGACGCCTCTGTGCCGCATATCAATTAGGGCGTGAGATCGAACGTCGACATGGGTTATCTCTCTGTTCATGTTATCTTCCCCACTCCACTGATGCTCCTGATGAGGCGTTAGAGTTCCGGCTTCTTGCGGAACCGGCTCCAAGCATCGAGCAGGACATGCAACGTAGGCACTTAACACGTTCGAAGGAGCACGTGTGGACCTTAGCGGTTCACTCCGAGGTGTCCATTCAACTCTCCCTTTTTACTCGTCTCTTTGTCGCACATCTCCTCACCCTTACGGAAGGCGCTTCCACGGCCGATATTGTGCGAATTGACATCGCCTCCGTGGTGAAGAAAGTACAAGCGTGCGTACAGAAACTCTTAGCCGAACTGGCATGTACACGGCGTGAGGCCATGCTATGCCTCTCAATCTTCTGCTCCTGCGGTCGAATCCCCTCCGAGGACTTCGCTTTAATCTATGAAGGGGCACTCCCCGTACTGGAGGCTCTTTTCTCCACCCTATCTTTGACTCGAGACTCGTTAGGTTTCCGTCTTCTACAGAATGCCTTTCAACGAGAGCTTTACACGACACTTGAACAAGTCTTAGAGGAGTCTTTGGAGGGGATGTCTCTGGATGCCGCGGTCCGACAAGCGCGGGAGATTTCATTCCAGACCGTTGGAGATGCGCTCGTCTCCTGGTTACAAAAAGAGGTTTCGTCTATTGACAAGCTTTCCCAACACTTCTTTCTATATCGTTATGACGATAAGGTTTCTGACTCCGGAGTACGTGCGTCTCTTGATACTCTTCTTTCCCATGCTATCCCAGGGCTTTTTGCGGCTCTTAGATACTTATATCGGATCCCTACCTCAAAAGCCGATCCTCCTGAGCCTAGGTCGGACAGAGTAGTCTCTTCGAAGGAGTTCTATAGGCATCTTTTACTCCTCGATATCCTTTCAACCGAGGCATACTTCCCCGAATTTCTTGTCAGTCTTGACGACCTTGAGGGCTATATACGGAGAGAGAAAGAGGCGGCGGAACGGGATTTGGACTTTGTCAAGGAACGAGTCCAACGTCTTGAACGACAACTAAGGCGCGACTTCCCTAGTGTCACGACCGATGGGGATAGCGCCGTGGGGCGTGTATACACCATCTGTCGGACATGGAGGACAGCCTTGACAACTTCGACTGAACTCCTTGTCCAAGCGGTGATCAGTTCCATCGCCCTCTATGTCCATAACTATTTGCTTGATGCTATGAGTGTCACAGATGGGCATAGGGGGTCGTGGTCTAGCAATACTCATAGTCTTGATGCCGTATTGGGCGAGCTATTACGGCTGGCAGAGGAACATGGAGTATCCGGGTTACTGGAGAACCCTATCGCCCCTAGAAAGCATGAGAAGATTAAGCAAGGGTATAAGGAGGCCAAAAGAAGGGTGAAAGAGGCAGAGGAAAGTCTTTCCAAAGCCTTGAGACAGCTCAATACGGCCGGTATGATACGAGGCCTATTGGAAGACACCATCGCCCTGGATGATGCAGCATCACAAGCACCGGAACGAGTCATAGCGTTAGATGCCGAGTATCAGGAATTATTAACTACTCTTCCTCTTACCCCAGATCTCCCATCGATTGAGATCAACCGGCTTGATCAATCACCATCGGAATCGTTAGGTGGCCCAGTAGCAGAATTCCCAAAGCTCTTGGCCGAATTCGATGCCTCCCTTGCGACATGCCTCGAAGGGGTCGTCCGAGAGCTAGACATCCTCCAGCCTCAGGAAAACCATCCCGCCCTCTCCCTAACCCGGCGCGTTGACTTATTCATCGGTGAAATGCTTGGGACTACGAGCCTATTCGGCTCCCAATCGTACTCCGCACAAAATGAATGTGACGGTCCCGAGGGGGGGATTGGGAGCCCGGCCTAGACGCCGTGTGCGACGCCCTGATGGGGCTCAGGGCATGGCCCTGCCCCTTGCAGCCGCCCCAGAGACTACGATGGTTCCCACTATGAACTCGATGATAATACCAGTTCTTTCAAATCAGCCACAACCTTTGACGACAAACAACGTTGCCACTGCTCAGTCATCACCTTCTGCTCTCTTTCCGCTCCTACCCACCACTCCTCCTGAGATCGTCTGCAAATATCTAGATGGCATTATATCCACCGCCGATCCTTCTCGTGCTCTTCTCTATGCCACTATCCAGTTTCGCATTGAGATCTGCTCGCTGGCAAGCACGAAGACGTTGAACCTTGAGACGTTGCAACGAACGGCCTTCATACGGGTTCTTCGGAGTGGAACGTCTAATGCCATGGCCACACAGTCACAAGTCCAATCTCCACGGAAGGACCCCCCTGATCCTCGAATTAAGTGCATATTCGATAGGCTGCTGAAAGAAGGCGCCTCAGTCGACGCCTTGCTTCTAGCGGATGCCTGTAATGACTCAGGTCTGCGAGAAACAGTTTTAGCGCATTCAACTGTCTGTCCTTGGCTCAGGTGCTTGGGGATGCCTGCCCTCTCCACTAGTAACGCATGGTTACAAGCATTACTCTTCCTTGTCGAGCAACTGTATTCTGCACCGGAACTTCCACGAACCCACTCCTTCCGTACACTTGAACTCGGCCTTATCAAGAGCCTTCTAGCATCGGGACGCATCTTTGAGGCGCAGGTCGCGGCGTTAGCTTTGAACTATGTCAATGAGCCAGGAGCCTTTGCAGATGTATTTCTTATGGATTCATCGTTGGAGGATATTCAGCCATCGACAGAGGGCTTATGGCAGCTCCTCTTTATCGACCCGGACCAGCCGATAGCTCGGGAAAGATGGGAGACCGAAGTGCTTGGAGCTGAGGGCGGTCATCCGAGTATGCGAGCCCTTAAGAAGCTCTTCGCGGAGGACGCCGGGCGTAAGACTCGGATCTCGGCGGAGCAGTACTATATCGCGCAGCTTATCGAGTATGCACACATGCTAACGTGTTTTTCCGGATATCAGGATTCACAGCGATACCCAGGCCTACTTCCGGCCACTCTCTTTGATCCTAGACGACCCTTCAACGCCCAGCTCCCTTTCTTCCCATATCTTCTGCCCTATAAGATCCATAAGCTTCAGGGAGCTGCCTCGATCAATGCTGGGCTCTATCTCCTTCGTCATCTGGTTAGTGCAATTCCCGAAAACGTTACACCTGCAGGAGTCTCTCTCAAAGGCTTTTACACCGGCTGTGCTGGTATTAGAGGGTCCATCCCAGCCGTTGAGGCAACCACTTGTGATCTTGCCACTCTGCTTGCAGAGGCTACCCAAGAAGGTAGGACGGTGTTCTCAGCCATCGTCAGTGCCTTTTCGGGGAAGAGTGCGGAGTATATCATGCCCTCGTTGCCATTAGTAGCCCTCGTGGCCCCGTATACGCCTCAAGGACTGGCAGCATGGGGCGAGTTAGGACGGATCGGTCTTGAATACCAGCAAGATTTGGGGACTTGTGGGCAAGACCTCTTCCAAACAGAAGGTCTATATCCCCAGTCTGTCATAGATGCGGTCCTCCAAGGTGGACTCTACCTTATCGGTTCGGCCTCGACGCTGAGTAGGTCTTCCTCGCATACCTCTACTAGCATTGATTCGCATAGTATACTCGAGGCCGTGGGCCGCTTTGCAGTCTCGAGCATCGGAAAGCTCTTCGGCTCCAAGCCGGCATCGGAACCCTCGTTTCCAGCCGCTAATGATATCTTCACAGGCCAGGTCACAGTTACAAGGCCCGGAGGGACGCATGTTCGGACGAGTAGTAGTCTCTTTGAGACGGGAAGCCCCAAGGTCTACTCGTGTAATACTTCGACCATAGATGAGCCGTCGTTGGTTTGTGGTCAGTCGGAACTTCCGGCCTCACCAAGAGCCTCCGAACCTCGGGTTCCGGCTCGGTACGCCCCTAGGCCGCTTGGACCACCTAAGACGTCATCTGATGTTGCAGATGAGGACTTTTTCGATACTCTTGATGTGGAACCGGACTCATTGATGACAGCGGCCGTCTCCCATTCTCCCCCTCCTGGAAGAGTGCCACAGACGACACGCCGTGGTTCTCGGGTTGCCACACGCCGATATGCTCATCAGACGCCGCAGCACTAGGTTGGGTTAAGCCAACCGCTCCAGTAGTAGCTTTCCATGTACTGGGTGGTCAATATGAAAGGACAATTGCCATTTGCTCCCTTGGAACAGTCCTATTGGATGCGGTGGAACCATACAACGTGAGTGACGCGTTGTTGGAGTCTAAGAACACGGTATGAACGATTAAGTGGATGCATCTTCATGGTGAGATATCGAAGAGTCGACGAGGCCCTTCCATAAGGCGTTGAAGTATGGGGCTCCATACACCTTATTTGCCGCTCTTTCCTCCGCAACTAAGCCGTTAAAAGGGTGGTCAATCACCCTAGCATTCTCTGGCGCATAGTGGAATGGGGAAATGACCCCGACAATACATACCAGTGACCAACCTCCGTGGGGAGATGGATAGACGAAGGAAGGCCAGGTCTTCATATAGCGATCAAGAGGTCTGGAAGACGATCCGAGAGGTGGCCGATGCTCTTACATACCTCCACGAGAAGAGGCATGTTCATAGAGACCTGAAACCTGCGAACGTCTTCCTTGCCTCGGACGGTCGGTGCATCCTTGGGGACTTCGGGGTTGCAAGAGCACTCGGGGACTCTTCTCGAATGAATACACATACAGGGACAGATTTATACATGGCCCCCGAAATCCACCAAGGGAAGAGGTATGACAATTCCGTCGACGTCTGGGCCCTGGGAGTAGTGGCGCATGAGTTGTGCACTGGGAGGCTTCCTTTCATCAGGGTAACTGATATCGCTGAAAGAGACCCTCCAACAATCGAGAACAGAAGTCAGGAGCTTGTTGCTCTCATCTCCCGGATGCTCTCAAGGGACCCCAAAGATTGTCCGACAGCACGGGACGTCCTCGAGGAGGCGGAAAGGCACGAATGAACAGACCCGACTTGGTGTGATAGAAATGGAGATATGATGCCCCGATGCACAGGCCGTCTCGTCGAAGAAGTGTGGAAGGAGGAAAGGGGTTGGCCTAGTGATAAACTTCTTCCATGACTCGCACCAGCACTCCTCAAGAGGACGGCACGTGCCTAGAGAAGCGCTCTCCCCTGAATCCTATGCTGTAAGACTCCTACTACCCTGATGGCACTTCGAAGGTGAAAAACACCCTCTTCAGAGATGCAAGGCACAGCTTGTACATCATCGGCCCTGGAAGAGACGCGTAGACTGCTGACTCAGGCGTACACAGAGCGACTTGAGGCTATAGGATCCACACAGACTCTGGTCGCCCTCGGATTCAAGAAGTCTCAGAGTCTGAACCGCCAGAACCCAGTCAGAATATCGACGAGATTCTCGGGCTCCATTGCGACTGATATTCCTCACGGACCTCCGGATACGTTCTCCTACTCATCGGCGTACGCACAGCTCGATGCCGTCCCTTCTCGAGGCGACCTGTCCCTCTCACAGGCCCCCGTCCTGCTGAGCTCCCATGAATGTGTGCACGCGTCGTTCCCAAAGCCTCAGGGGGTGGTCGAGGAGGTCTACGCAACCTTGACGGCTCTGGAGGACGCCACTGTCGCATCTCCGAGCTTCGCCAATCCGGGGGAATCGAACACCCAGTCCTACGACCCCGAAGGCTCTGTACCCGGAGAGGTATCTTGCTCGATCCTTCGCTCAGGCCCAGGAGACTCGCTACAAGCCTCAGTAATGCAGGCTCGAGCCTTGACCCCGATTACGACCATCCCGAGCCCCTGGACGGAGCAGAAGCAGGCTGCTACGCACTCTCTGGGATGGGCAGGAGTGACCAAACCTTCGGGGAGCTTCCGAAGCCGGAGTGCCGAGCATGACGGGGACTGCAGCATCCTCTCCGCCCACAGCTCTCGAAGTTCACTCCGGAGCTCGTCGCGGATCGAGAACGACCCCATCGGGAGCGAGGTCTTCTCGGCGATCATCGACTAACGGCTCACTGCCTGTTCTCCGCTGCTCCGTCACTATATCTTCTCCAACGACCTCTCGACGTCCCCCCACTTCAGAGGTCGGCCTTCCTCCTTGCATACCCGATTGGCCTCCTCGAGTGCGAGTATGATGGGCTTCAGACGGATTGGCCTTCCATCACTAGCCATGGCCTTCAGAGCCTGGGACACGTGCTTCTTGGGTTCCAGCTGGCACTGCACCCCACTGCGGGTCGTGATGGTCTCGCAGAACTTCATGATGTAGGCACATGCCTGGTCCAGCTCCAGACGTGGGATTCGGACGTGCATCTCGAACGAGCCCGCAAGTGATCTCATGCATCGCCCCATATGTGGCAGTCGTCCCGATGGAGGGGGCAGTGGACCAGGGATGCGATGGTGCGAAAGACAGTGGTTGAGAAGCGCATTCCGACGGGAGTGTAGTTGATGAGCCCCTCGATCCCGTCCAGGATGATGAGCGCCTTGGGAACGTGGTATGCCGCCTCGAAGACGTTCGAGATGCTGTTTGCGATTCCAAGCTCGGTAGCCGCCTGGCGAACGAGCCTCTCCATCGAGACGACCTTCGCAAAGTCGAAGCCCGCATCTCGGATGACTCGTGCACAGATGGCCGTCGTCTCGCTGCACAAGAGGAGTGATCGAGGAGCCTTGACGACGTCCAGGATGCTGGTCACCAGGGGTCGTATGGGTCGCTTTGCATGCCCGGAGGCATCGCTTTGGATCCACCACTTGAGGCTGAGGTGAGCTCGTCGATAGCCTCGAGGAGGTCGTTCTGGCCCCTAGGACTCAGAATCCGAGAGGCCTGGTGCTCGCAAGTGGGAGTGCTAGGGGTACGACGCCAGCAAGATCGACCCCTGAAAGGCCAGCCGTTCTCCAGACGGTTTCTGGGCTGCCTGAGAGACCGGGTGGGCTGCAGGCACTGAGTCCCTTCGTGCGGACCTGGAGGATATGAGGGCGCCCCTGAGGTCTGGGAGCTCTTCATCTGCTGGAAATCGGAGCATGCAGTCAGAAAGGAGTGCCGATCGGCTCTTTGCGTTTGTCATCCCGACGGCCAGGAAGCTCCCAAGGGGTTTTGGCTACCCATCCTCGTAGAGGGCCGGTGGGAGATGTTGCCCATCAGCTTGTCCGGTCCGCCTGACTCCTGCGTTCTCTGCAAGCGGTATCGAGCTCGTCCAAGATGATCGGACCTCCCTTCCTTTCTTCCTACCCCTTCTTGGAGTTGTCGAAGAGGTTCCGAGCTTTCTCCTCCGAGTCTGACAGGCTGGGCGTTGGACCCCGGGATGGCCTTCGATTATCACGTCAAGGATCTTCCCAATGGCACGGGTGATGGGAGTCGGGGGTCCGTGGAGAATCCCCCTGACGTGGGAGATCCCCGACTCCTGAAGTAAAGATGGAGGGGTCATGTACGAGGGCAAGCCCGACGGAAGACATCCGCAACTGTCTGTTGGGCCCCCGATCTCCAGGATGTTCGAGAAGCTCCTCGGGACTGTCTGCAGGAGCCTCCTCTTCAGACAAAGCCCGATGAACCCTGCTACCGTCCCGCAGTCCTTCCAGAGGGTTATCGACGTACCAACTGGGGAGGAGACCGGAATGGACGGGAGACGTCTCCGGCCAGAAGGTGGGACCTTCGGAGCTGTTAGGGCACGTTGCTACTCAGCTCTGCAGTTCATCGGAAGGACGGACTTCTAGGAGGACCCTGTCGACCGCACGACTTGGAATGGCATTCATCCGACCTCTAGGGAGAACGTACTTCTCCATCGGAGAGACCTATGCCTCAGTGTCCAGCCTGCAAAGAAGAGGGACTCCCCCGAGATGGAGGGCTCTCAGACTTGCCCCCAGACCCGCAAGGTCTCTGAGCTTGTCGTGCAGGTCTCCTCAAGAGGCCGGGATGGCCACCACCGATGCTCCCAACATGTGTCCCGGTGTGGAGAGACGCCCAAACGCTAGTCCGGACGAGTTCCACAGACATCAGCACTGCCTCTCGGTCGAGGCTCCCTTCGAGATTGAAGGGGCGAAGACCATGCCTTCCTCCTTGGAGCGGAAGGAAGAAGCAGGGACCCTCCCAGGCCACGGTAGGGCTCAGGGAACGAGACACGAGTTCTGTCCCTCTACCTCGGTTCGTCGAGAGGACTGCCCCCATGGTGGGAACAGACCTTGGTGGTGTCAGGCGGCTCACAAACAAGGAGGTGGGATTACGAGACGATAGTGGAGATACGGGTCTGTGCTGGGCCCAGTGAGTGCGTCCAAATGTCGGCGAGGTCTGAATGCAAGTCGTAGAGTCCGAATACCGGGCAGGACGTCTGGGATAGCACTCTCCCCGGAGGATGTGCGCATCAAGACTCTACGACTCATCCTCTATGCGGGAAGTATCAGGGGTTGTGCAAACGGGAATAGGACCTTGTGGTATGCCGAGTGCAGACGGACGACGCCTCGAAGGTGGCTGCTCACGCTTGGAGGCTCCAAGCCCTCTCTCTCATCCGTCCCCATCGTTCCACCGAGCTGGAAGTACACCAGCCCTCCCACCTGCTTCTGAAAGCCAATCCCTCCGGGCCGAACGGCATGCACAAAGGACTCCTTTCCCACCAACAGCCGTGCTCTCATCCCCAACCACATCTTCCTCCCTCTCGGGAATCGTCATTGCCGTCCTTCTGGTCCTGGGGGGCCTCGGGGGCTTCCTCGGCTGGTGGTTCGGATGCAGGGGGAAGTGAGTGAATGGTGAAGGGGAGGTGAAGAACGCGAGGGCCCTCTCGTGTACGGAAGGGACAGACCCAACTAACTGCAAGGCGGGGAGCTGCCTCGACCTCGGGACGCTGGGGAAGGTCTGCAAGGAGTGCAGTGACACGAACCAGGCCTCGATCGACGGGACGTGCAGCTCGACCGTCGGGAGCAACACGTGTTCCAATGGTGTCTGCACGGCATGCACAGGGACCTACTTCCTCTTCTACGGGGGATGCTACAACCAGGCAGGAGGCGAGGGCGCTGCTCTCTGCAAGACGGCATCGAACGGGAAGTGCTCAGAGAGGGCCAGCGATGCGACAGGCATCTTCGTGAAGGGGAGCAAGGATGCTCCAACCGGCCTCTACACCTGCGACGACGAGACGAACGGGGTTCCCAACTGCAAGACCTGCACCTCCCCCGCCACCAACAAGCCCAAGTGCAATGCGTGCAGGACGGGCTTCCTCCCGGACCAGGACAAGTCAGAATGCATCCAGTCCTCCCTCCAGCACTGCCTCCTGGTGACCGATGCTGACACCTGCGAGGACGGCTGCAAGACGTGCGACTCCAGCGGCTGATCGGAGTGCCTCGAGGGCCACCACTCTTCCTCCTCTTCTCCCGTCGTCTGTACGAAGTGCGTCCTCCCCAACTGTGGATCCTGTCCAGACAGCAAGGACGTCTGCACGACCTGCCTCAACGGCTTCCAGGAGTTATGGATGCGATCGGGCCAGCTTATGGGGGCGAGGAGGCCCCAACGAGCATCCCGAGGAGAGCTGTGGGCCTCCCGTCCTCGGGGCAGGTCGTTGGTAGTGGTTAGATGCCCAGAGTGTCGGATGGGCGGGAAGGGGTGTTCTCAATTCGAGGAGAGTTGATGTTTGATGTTCAAAAATGTCCATCACGGATTTGATGAGGGCGGCCAGGTATGGCGACCTCAAAGGCGTGAAAAGGAACCTCAATCAGATCGGGAAGAAGGATGAATATGGTCAGACGGCTCTGATATGGGCTGCAAAGAACGGTCACTCTGATTGTATTCCCTTCCTCAAGGAAGAACTCGGGATGCAGAACAAAAGGGGATGGACCGCGCTGATGTCTGCCGCCCACAACGGTTGTGCAGATTGCATACCTCTTCTCAAGGAAGAGTTTGAAGTACAGGATAACGATGGCAAGACGGCCCTGATGGAGGCCGCAATGAGTGGCCGCGCCAACTGTATCCCCCTCTTAGAGAAGGAGATCGGGATGCAGAACAATTGGGGATGGACCGCACTGATGTGGGCCGCCTTCAATGGCAAGACAGACTGCGTCCGACTCCTCCTCTCTGAATCAGGGAAGCAAACGACGAGGAATAGTAGGTTTACCTCAGATGACAGAATGGTCTTCTTCCCTTCCGGAACGACTGCTCTCATGATGGCAGCCCACGAGAACTATCCCGAGATTGTTCAACTCATTCTCCCCTACGAGCAAGAAATGGAGGATTCCGAAGGTCGCACAGCTCAGTGGTATGCGAACAACAGTTCAAAGGAAGGAGACTTCACCCAGGTCCGCCAGCTCCTCGAGAATGAGAGGACAGAACGAATTCTTCCGCCACCGAATCCTGGTGAGATACTTGAGCTTCGAGAGCGTGTCGATGAGCTCACCACTGAGAATGAGTCTCTCAAGAAGGAGCTATCCCAACTGAATCGGGAAGTTGCCTCTCTCAAAGCCCAGCACTCCAAGACCACTGAGGACCTCAAGAGAGCACTTGCAGACCAGAAGGCCCAGAACCTCGTCCTCGAGAAGGAGAACGCCCGACTGAGGACCGAGAGCCATGACATGAAAGACCTTCGGAGACGCCTCGAGGAGGTGGAGGAGGAGAAGAGGGTCCTCCTCCAGAACCTCGCTTCTGTCGGGGGCAGGCTTCCCCCTGCACGGGAGGACAGCTCTCTCATCTCATCCGCCATCAGAGGAGACCTCAGCACACTCCGAAGGCACCTCGACCAGGCGGGACAGAAGGACCCCTCAGGCATGACAGCTCTGATGCACGCCGCCTCCCGAGGCCAGACCGAGGTCGTCCGCCTCCTCCGGCCCCTCGAGGCCCGCCTCCAGGACGGGAGGGGGTGGACGGCCCTGATGCATGCAGCGAGGGGAGGACACGAGGAGTGCATCGGCCTCCTCCTTCTGGAGAGGGACCTGAAGGACAGGGAGGGCAGGACGGCAGAGGATGTCGCCAACGGCCTTCCCGATGGGAAGAAGAAGAAGATCACGCCCCTCCTCAGAAAGAAGGTCCACCTCCCCGACCTTCCCGAGGAGCTCTCGTCCTTCCAGCTTACGGGGAGGCTCGGAATGGGGGCCTTCGGGACCGTCTTCTCCGCCTGGTCCGAGGAGCACAGGAACTGCGCCCTGAAGGTCGTCGAGTACGAGGAGATGGAGAGGACGATCATCGACTCCCTCCGAAGGGAGATGGGGACCATCCCCTCCCTCGAGCACCCCCACGTCCTCCGCTACCACCGGGTGCACGACAACCCGGACAACGGGACCGCCTACCTCGTGATGGACTGGTGCTCCGGGACGCTCCTCGACGAGGTCCGGGGGCGCGGGGAGAGGAGAGAGCCCTTCAGGGACGATGAGGTGTGGAGATGCCTTCGGGAGATGGCGAGCGGTCTTGCCTACCTCCACGAGAGGGGGCTCGTCCATAGAGACCTGAAGCCGGGGAACATCTTCCTTGCTCCAAATGGAAGGCTCGTCCTCGCAGACTTCGGACTCGTTCGAGATGCCGCCAGGTCTCGCCGGATGAGTACGGTCGCAGGGACGGAGCTCTACATGGCCCCTGAGCTCTATGATCCGGAGCCGCAGTACTCCTTCCCGGTCGACGTCTGGGCCCTGGGGGTGATGGGATATGAGTTGTGCACTGGGAGGCTTCCCTTCTCCAATGTGTTTGCTATCTCTGAGGAAGAGCCCCCAGCCATCGAGGGAAGGGGTGAGCTTGCTGCCCTCATCGCCCGGATGCTCTCAAAGAATCCCAAAGATCGTCCGACAGCACAAGCTGTTCTAGAAGAGGCAGAGAGGCACGTGACCCAGAAGAGTGGTTGATCCGAGTCCTGGATGGCGACCCAAGAGCCTCAATGGATCGGGCGGTCCTGCCCATCAGTCCGGAAGGTGAGGACAAGTGAAGCTGGAGGCTTTCCTCCTTGACTGTCTCCAGGAGAGGGCGAAGGACCCTCCCCAAGGGATGAGGAACACGCAGCCAAGTGGTACGCCTACAATGGGAAGGCGTTGAGAGGCCACTACTCCCGAGTCCACGAGCTCCTCGAGTACGAGGGCTTGGAACGGATCCCTCCCCCGACCCATGGAGCAGCCAACCGAAGAGGCGTCAGGGAGCTCTCCTCGTCCGGAAGTCTTCCAGAGGGGATGACCTGTGTCATCTGCCTCACGAATCCGAAGGACACACTTCTCCAGCCCTGCAAGCACCTCTGTGCCTGCTCCACCTGTGCAAAGCAGATCATGAACCAGACCTGCCCGCTCTGCAGGACTCCCATCAGAAGATCACTGAAGTATATTTTTAGGGCTAGAAGAGATCTTCGTTCGCCTCATACCTTGAAGGTCCACCATCTGTTATCTGAGGTCTTCCATTTGGGCGTTGGTGATTCCAGCATCGTCTATACATTTATATCTGGTCAGCTGAGTATGTTTCGTCGCACGTGTCCCTCTTAGAGGAGTACTTTGAGTCACAGGAACGATGCTTGAAAAGCGACAAGATGATGATTCGATTTCCGATAAGTCTTGTCTATTAATGTGCTGTGTCTCAGAATAGCATTTCCATACACTTGTGAGGGAAGTAGCCCCGAGCCTTCTTGGGAAGGTCTGGTGCCTTCCATTTCCAGATTAAGGACCCACTCCTTAAACTTGTCAGAATTGTCTGTCAAAACATGGAAAGGGAGTATGATTGATCCAGAGGATGACCATACTCTCATTATCGTCCTTTTTACGCGCAACTTACAATATCATTCCTGACATCTAGGAATAAGCTTTTTCATCGAAATAGCGGCATTTACATTTAAGACATCACTTATGTCGGCGCGATAGGACCGACATAGTTATAATACTGACGATCACGCCCACCGCGATCAGGGACATGGCCACGATTCCGATGATGCTGTTCGTTGTGAGTAGAGGGGTGGAACACTCCCCGCCCGACAGCTTGTACCCCGAATCACAGGCCGTGCACGTGCAGGTGGGCGTAGTTGTAGCATCCCTGGGAGCACCCATCTGATTTGGTGCGTCCCCGTGAAGGACGCGAGCATGGAGCAATGCACGAATGAAGTCTGCTTGCGCAGTATCGAGGTTGAAGTTCCGAGCGAGAACGTCGATGTGCTCCTCAAGCTCGTCCGCAATCTCCAGAAGAAGCGCGGGGCGATCCTCTGGGGCCGCCTCGTTGACTCGCCGAAGAAGCCGTCGTGTACGTCGGGTTGTGAATGACCTGCGGAGCCTGGCCGGGGCGGGAGGGCCTGTGGACAGCTTGCAGGTGTTACACCCCTTGATTCCACACGAGATGCAATTACCCTCTGAGAGTGTGAATCCCGGTGCACAACCCGAACAGACCTGAAGCTTATTGTCAGTGGGATCCGGAGCGCATTCGTAGCAGTTCTCGTCCTGGCACTTCTTGACGCACGTCCCGTTATTCAAAAGACGATAGTCGCGCTTGCAGAAGCGGCACTGGCCCGACGCCTCACAGACCCCGCAGTTTGGATCTTCGCATATCGTCGTCATGATACACTTTTGTCCAGCGAACGAGTATCCTGTCTGACAAAGAGCGCACTGTGATGTCCCCTTTTCACAGAATTTGCAGTTGGGATCAGCACCAATATATGGACAGGCGTGTTGTACCGGGGCACACTCTCCTGTGGAAAGCTGGATCTTATATAGCCCGTCACTCCCACACTCTGTGCAGACCCCATCGACGCTGCGGGCGCAGTATGGCGTCAGTCCTGTGGCATCAACGCACTTCCCACCAGAGATCCCGTAGCCTGTTTCGCAGAGTGTACAGGAGTTCGCATCGCGGCAAAGAAGACAATTGGAGATGCTATCGTTACAAAGAGTGCACTTTCCCTCTTTGAGATAGTAGCCCTGGAAGCAAGTCTGGCAGAGGCCGGTATTAGTACTATTGGGGACGAGACAGTTATCGGCGGGATATGGATTTGAACAGCTACCGGTCGAATCAAGAAAAGATCCGCCGGGGCACTTTGTGCACTTATCCGATGAGGTGCACAGCTCACAATTAGTGGAGCACTTGGTACAGCTCTTGAGGAAAAGGAGAGTCCTAAGAAAGTAGCCAGGCTTACAGACGGTACACGTTCCGTCTTTAACCAGACAATTACCTCCAATCGCAGTACATGCTCCCGAAGTACTCAAAGAATACCCATCCTTGCACTTCGTACAGGACAGTCCATTGCAAGTGGCACAGTCAGCAATTCCATTGCAGGTGGGATCGACGGGATGGCAGAACCCATCGGTGTCTAGGAAGTATCCGTCCCTGCAGGTGTAGCACCTGGATCCCTGTGGATCACAGAGGTCACAATAGGGCGTCACGTAGGAACAAGGCCGGCACAAGCCAGAGTCGAGGAAAGATCCAGAATCGCAAGCCTGGCAGCCGTCGGGTGAGGCACAAGACGTGCAATTATCAATGACACAGTTAGATGATATTGCTCCTAGCAGGAGGAGGAGTACCAGAGGTTTCATTTAATCCTGCGTTTATTTGCTCTTAGAAGGAAGAATCTAGCATGCCTAGTACATATATCCTTTACATCATCCTACCACTGGGGAGAGTTGGGAAGGTGATGGGTATGAAAAATGCTATATGCCAGCAGCGCTCTTATGTTCGTAACGACGATCCTAGGTTGCATCATGTGTGGAGTTGCGTTCTTTTCCCCGCCAAGCTTTCCAGTCATTGGGGTGAGCGGGTCTGTCCCTAGCGAGGCCATCTCTGCGCTCATAGAGCGTCATCACCTTCTTCACGTAGACGGGACTGTTCTCCTTGCAGGCCTAGGATACTATGCTTCAAGACGGGGGATTGCCCTAGAGGAACATCGGGCGCTGTTCCTCACCACCAGCTTCAAGCGAGACTGCGCCTGGTTAATTCACAGGGATAACCTTGCACTCAGTTGCTTTAATCAACCAGTAGTGAGCTCTAAGCTTGAAGACCATTGGTACAAGGTAGAAGAGTCTCCTATTGCGGATACACAGACTCTCAAACTATTTCTACGGCAGCATGGCCGAGACTTCCAGCAGCAAGCCCGTCGAGCCGGATATAAGGGGATTCTATTGACCGGATCCGGTGTTGGGACCGGGCTTCTCTATAAGGAAACTACCACTATATACATTCCTATGGAGATGGGAGACCCAAGGTACCATGATCCGACCCCAGGGGCAGTGATTCTGGCCGGATCTAGAGAGCAGGTACTACAGGGACTCTTTCAGACCGTTGCCCAGCTCCGTTGCTTCCGACAGACAGTTCCTCGTCTTACAGTCTTAAAAGGCACTTGATTCGGGTTCACTTCCGCTTAGTAGTTTCCTGTCTTGACTCTACGCGGATGGGCTGTTCTAATGCCTTCATGAGAGTCAGGTTGTCCTCAAGAGCCATGGTAATGTCAGTATCTTTCAATAATAACTTACATAATGAAGTATTAGCGACGATATTCTGGATCTGTTGAAGGACTGAGCTGGAAGGTTGATATCCACCAAAACCGATGGCTAGAAGCGAACTACTAGTCGGGATCCCACCATCCATCAACTCGAACGATATTTCACGTAGTTCCGCTGGGCAAAGGGCTGCCATAAGGAGGGCTACTTCTACATCACTAAAGGTAAGCCTCTCGGGCAAATCCATGATGTATTTCTCAAGGTCCATGCTATACTTCGGTAGTATAGTGGACTCTTCTCCAGGCTTCGGCTTACTCGCCTTTGTAGGAGAAACTGCATATCCCGCAACGTCCCGTCCTTCCTGTAACACTACCCCTATCTTCTTTCTTAATTCCTCAACAATAGGTTCGAGCTTATTAACTGTAGAACCATATAGTGCTAGCTGCGAGTCAAGAGGGAGCTCTCCTGATACGCTAAGAGCTGCCGGAATTAGCTGCATGATCAACGCCCGAATCGTAATGGCGCGCCGTAGGTCATCAGTCAGAGGGAAGGCTGGTTGGAATAGAGTCTGAAGGAAGCCAAGGATATCCTCATCTCCGAGCTCCCACATCCCCGTCTCCGTTCTTATCCGGCACCCGCTTAAGTTAATAAAGCGTAAGGTTGTATTCGCCTTGAGTGCCACCCTTAACGCCCTCGAGTAATCGAGACGCCCAGTCGCGGGAGGGATCGCTAAGGTGCGCCCCAGAAGCTCCAAATCGCCAGGTCCAAAGATGGACCCGTTGAGGTTAAGGTTTCGGATGGAAAAGGACCCTGGACTAGAAAGAAATTGTGCAAGTTGCGATACACACTCAAGCTTGCACTGGCAGAATGCTAGGGTGGTCAGAAACGGCATGTAGCACGCGGCCTCAACGAAGAGGGAGAGAATTTGGGGAGATATGACCATGTATTCGAAGGTGAGGGAGATAATTGATGGGTTATGGCCAAGGAACCTGAAGAACTCCCCATGGTGCAATTGAACGTCGAGTAAGCGGACGGCTTTGATATCACAGCATTCCGAAAGAGCGTGTCCGAGTAGGATTGCAGATCCTTCATCGATGATATGTGAATGGATGAGGAGGGTATTCATCGGCTTGCGTGCAGCCAACGCGAGCTGGAGGCACGGGAGGGCGCGCATCTCCATTGCACGTAGATATTGGTCATAGACCTCCAAGCATGTCTTTTGTGCCCCCTTATCGAGCTTGAGCGGGGGAGGAAACCGGGCCCGGTGCTCGGCAAACATGCGGTCATTGTGCTCGGTGGTCCAATACTCGTCCTCCGCGGTCGAAGGCTTCGGCTTCGGAGCCATCAAAAAAGTATGAGTACATCCCTTCTGACTCGGCCATATAGTCTTAACGGGCATATGCGCCCCGTGGTCCGGGTAGGCTTTACTCCGGACGGAGAGGGCCTCATCACATGCTCCGCAGACGGATATACTCGGCTCTGGGACGTTGAGGGAGCACACTTCATTCGGAACTTTGGGCCTCTTGATAGCCGCGGTCAGATTGGGGAGACGGCGGCCGGGCAAGGGACCTCGTGTACCGACTTCTCAATTACGTCCGACGGGAAGTATCTCGCCGTCGGGTATGTGATCGAGTATGTGGCCTTCTTTTCCATCTATGAGGCACAGCCCTTCATTTGCTCATATAGGCCGACGGAAATGACCTCATTCACGGTCCTGTCGTTTAGTAAGGACGGGCGGCGGCTTTATGTGGGAGGGAAGGCCTTCATGGGGAAGGCCGCTGGGATTCTGGTACTCGACGTGGCCGACTTCCACGAGATCAAGGAGATAGCGAAGATTGACACGCCTTCCAACGTGACCGCGCTTGCTCTTTCACCTCTAAACGACTATATCCTCGTCGGCTTTGATAATGGGTCAGTCCAGTCTTTTTCGACGAAATCCTTTAGACCGGAAGGGGCGCTTAGTACTCCACTCTCCTTTGGGAATGAGGCGATCGTCGAGATCAAGCTGCATCGGGATAAGCTCTTCACAATATGCGCTCGTGATCGGAAAGTGACCCTCATTGGTGCGAAGACGTTGAAGCAGATGAAGCGTATCCTGACGGAGTTCCCAGTACACACTTGTGCTTTACATCCCTTGGCCGAGGAGCTTTTCATCTATGCTGGTGGCGTTGAGGCGCGTTCTGTTACTCAGACGGTACATGTCGATGATACCTTTAAGTTGTTCTTGATGGATTTGGCACAGGATGCAAAGCTAGGGAACTTCCAATTGCATGTCGGGCCTGTTCATGGGATCACCTTTAGTCCAAATGGGCATCATATTGCCTCTTGTTCAGAGGATGGTAAGGGCTTTTTGATCAAGATTGGTGAAGACCTTTGCAAATATAGATTCACTGGGTAAGCTGAACTAATCAAAGCGAAGGATCGCCTGGTTCTTAAGGACGAGCCTTTCTTCAACGTAGATACGTGTCACGACCGACCAAGGGCCTTTAAGTAAGGCATCACGTAGCGTCCGGTTAATGGTAAATCCCGGCTCATAGATATTCTCCCATGTGTTATAACTGAGTGGTGCAAGAAAAGGGCACGTGAACTCGAAGTTCTGGAGAGGGTTTCCAAGCAGATAATGTTCTTCTTTGATAGTCAGATTAGTAATTCCGATCTCCGTCAAGTTCCGAAGAGTCACTTGGCAGGCGATCGTTTTAGCGTCGATAAAGGACTTAGGAAGGACATAACAGATCCCATTCTCCATGGGAACGGCTGGGATCGGCTCAAACCTCCCCGTCACAAGGGTATCCTCCGTCTTCTGAAAGAAGAGCTTTCCAGACTCCGGGTCACGGATGCTGAAGCCCGTTATGGTGATGGGAATGTCCGGCGCCGTGTAGTACTCCGGCTCCCCATCGGGCTCCATGGGGAGGAAGGTAGGATTGTTCATTTCCAAATCCACACTTATTCTATGTCGGGGAGTGGCATACGGTCGATTGGACAGGTCATCAGCTCATTGAGCCACGTGTTAAGGCAGGCCTTATGGAAGCAGTGCTTGCAGGGGGTGATCCAGACCCCTGCTTGTCTCTCCGTCGACGAAATGGTTTGTCCCAAAAGGCGTCGTTCATGCCCATAAAGATCTTGCGTTTGTAGTTGTCGATACGCCCCTGGAAGGTTCTTGAAGATCTGAAGGGGATAAGTCTCCTGTCCTTCCCATATCCGTAATGAGTCTAAACAGATGGCACAAATCAGGCAGGAATCAAGATCGGCCTTGGTTGAGATGTAGAAGCAGTTAGTACAGGCGGCTTTTGCATCCAGGTTCTGACTCCGATCAAAGGCATGAAGATCCGAGTCAGTTAGACGTGGGATGGAAGCATCCGAAAGGAGGGTAGTCAAAGAGAGTGTTGGTGCATAGAAGAGGGAATGAGCATGATAGGGATTCATACAATATGGGGATTTGCTTTGCGTTATTAAGCTGGAATCGTCATGTGGAACTACAGTGGTAACAGTAGCACCACGTTCCTTTTCCGCTTTTTCTTTCATAACCCTTTCCTCCTCCCCATCCGCAGTCTCTTCAAAGGGAAGCAGAAAGGGACTAGTCAAAGTGGCTAAATAGGACTCGAGACCATGCTCCCTAATGATTTGAGTGACCGTCGGTAACTCGGATACATTAAAAACGGAGTCGGAGATGAGTTGCTGATCGTAACGGTAGGACCTTTTAGTCGAGCGCTTGCAGCACAGTATACGCAACCCGAGATCATAGCCAAGGAAGTGTTGAAGGATGAAGAGTAGGGCTTGTATCCCGGAGACGCCTATGATGATACTTGTCCAGACCCAACTACCCTCGTACAATAGGAAGTTATTAGGACTAAATAGGATAGCGGCGAAGCTTGTTTTCAAGATCGTATCTCCAAGGAAGTATGCTAGCAGAAAAGAAGGACGATTACTCCTTTTGACGCATCTCATGATGATTTGAGGCATCCATGCGAGTAGGAGCGGGATTACCACCAGAAGGTTAGCCCAGTAGGGTAATAATACGCCAAAGGCGATTGGAAGAACACCGATGAAGACGTTAGTTAGGAGGTAGAAGAAGAGGAAGCAGACGCTAGCGCGCACTGCCCGGTTCATCATCCCTTGTACGAAGTGACGGGAGACCATATACATATGAATGACGGTCCCTAAGATGAGTATGACGACGTATGTGAAGAGTAGTAGGCTCTGAACCTCGGGTAAAGTCGAGGCGAGAAGGACAAAGGCGATCCCAATGGTCATCGTGGTACCGGATGTCAAATAAAGGGTGAGTGCTGAGAGTCGTCCACGATATCCGGGAGCAGAAGTCTTAACGATTTGAAGAATGCCAACGAATAGATTGAAGATGCACATAAATATGACAAAAGAAGCTACTACCATACTCATCTTCAATTGAGCTGCATTATTGTAGACTATGAGCTCGCTTGTCATATTCACGGCACAATTGGGACTGAAGACCCAAACGAGGGCTTGAGGAACCATCACACTGTCGATCCTCACTCCTGTCATGGCCTCATAGTCCTTAATTTGATATGGGTCACTCGTATTGAGTTCCTTCCCATCAAGGGTGATGGTAACGAAATAATCACGTGCTTGTGACGAGGTATCAATATCAGGTGGGTATCTGAACTCTTTCGTATATGGTCTCGATATATAATCCAGAGTGAAATAGAAGGTGAAGTGACAGTCCTGCAAGGCAATAGACCCAGCTTCAACGTCTTCAATGGCGCTTGAATCGAACATTGTTATGTTTGTTGATGGGAACGTAGCAGTAGGGTCTTCTAAATACGTTTGGATCCTCTCAAGATCTTCAGAACTGAAGGTAGTCGCTCGAGACTTAAAAGGGATACGGACCGTCCCATATGTTAACCCGCGCCTGGTAATGGGGGAGTAAAAGCCCTTCGTGTCTATAATGGTGAACTTATCGCTTTCAAACTGCCCATCCCATAGTTGATAATTGAGAGTGATGTTTCTGAAGAGCCTATTGGGTAAGACTACCTCGGGGGGAGATGAGGAAGATGAGGAGGCCTGAGTACTGTTGATATTCAACTGTTGTAGGAAGTCCAAGGTGAAGGACTCATCAAGAATATACATGACGCCATGCCCGGACTCCCGAGCCCTTTGGAGCTTGAGGATTTTGAGACAGGCTGAAGGGGAGGAAGAGCAAGAAGAAAACCAAGTGCCATTGAATAGCTGTGTGATGGAACCATTAGTAATATCTGGATAACTCGGGAGGAGAGGAGGGTCGGGTACATCGACTCCTTCTCCCCTTTCCCTCCGTCCCAATGCACCCTGGAACAACACTAGGAAGCTACACACGTTTGACAAGATAAATACATTCATTTTTCTTGAGATGGGAGAACCTCCTTAATGATGAGGGCGGTACCAAGCTCGGGCTGGAAGAGAGCGTTGTCGACCGGCTGTCCTTTAGCCGAGAGAGCCGCCACTCTCTCAGAGACCTCTGTAGCGCAGTTCTGATACTTCAGTTCCAACTCCACGTCATGCTTCTTATGCCATTGTGGGTATTGCGTCTTGAAATGATATCGTAATAACGAGTTCGGATCTGGATGAATGAACAGTTGTCCAAGAGACTCACAAATGTAATCGGGAAGGACCGCTAAAAGGGTCGTCAGGACGCACGCTAGATGGTAATTCAAAGCCCCAAAGCTAGTCGTTAGCGTGTTCTCAAACGTTTCCGAGAAAAAGCTCGAATAATTCAACACGCAAGTAGTCAAGTAATACAAGCCCATACTCGCGAGAATGCTCCAGATCAAGGCGCTAGAGAAGTATCGGGTTACAATGCAGAGCTTGACCAGACCAGCATAGATGATACAAGTGACGACGTAGAAACAATAGACGGTGAAATCACCAGACCTCCCATTTGATCCTAGGATCAACGAGTTCCCCCAGAGCAAACGGATGAAGTAGTAGATCGCCAGAGAGGTGTAGATCCCCGAGAGGTAGAAGAGGGCGAACTTCCCCCAGTATTGACCTGGCCGATTCTGTTCTCGATAGATCGTTGGACAAAGCTCCAAGTATCGCATCTTGATGTGCTGCTCCGTCAAGGAATAGATGATGATCGGGACGAAGTTCAGGATCACGTTGTAGATCAGACATAAGAAATCGTTGATGACGAGCACGGCCGTGAAGAGAGACTCCGGCCCATGTAACCCGCAGACGATCGCAAGCATCGTGTTCTTGTAGAGGTTGTAGAAGACGCACATCGACATCCGTTGCTGTATTGATACACCATGCACCAACAGTAGTCGCGTTAAAGACGAAAAGGAACCTATGGAGATGTCCGCACGGTTAGCCGCATAGATCCCCTCCTTCCCACGTATCCCCACACTCACGTCCGCCACGTCTAGCATTTTCAAGTCGTTTTGGCCGTCTCCAATTGCAAGCGTCGCACCAGTCCGATGCATCACTTTCCTATAGTAAACGCTATGGTACAGCACAATCAAACGTTTCACGTTCGGCGTACAGCCGCAGAACAACGACGATTCCGCCTTATCCAATAGCTCAAAGAGGGGGAGGCTAAGGTTACTCTCCTGGTTCTCCTGAATCTCCTTGCCTTTCAAGTATTGCTGGATCTGACGCGTCTTCGCCATGTCTGGCAACAGCTCTGAGACAATACTTCCGGCTATAACCAAGGAAAACGTCTCATCTGGATGTAGACCGATTGTATCATGCACCCGTCGGATGTCTTCCAAATCGTTGAGC
This sequence comes from Giardia muris, assembly GCA_006247105.1. NCBI lineage: Eukaryota > Fornicata > Diplomonadida > Hexamitidae > Giardia > Giardia muris. The sequence goes on from CM016926.1 coordinate 1,644,107, forward strand.
TCATAAGTCCGTACCCCTCTTGAAATGATTCCGACCCGCTTTGCAGTCTCTATTGTGGTCCCAACTGAATCCCCAGTTACAATGGTGAACTTTATCCCCGCCAAGCGTAGCTTTGTGATCGTCTCAAAGACGTGAGGAGCAAGCTCATCCTCAATCACGCTCAGGCCTAGGAGTGTTGAGCCGTTCTCAAGATCCTTTTGACTCTGTGTCAAGACACTTCGACTAACGAAAGTACGAAAGGCAAAGACGAAACAACGCTTATCGGCTAAAGGGCCATTGATAACGGTCTCAACCAGCTCCTGTTCTTCCATCTCAAGCCCCTCCTTAACGGTGACATAAGACCCCTTTGTCACGAGGAATGGTCGGCCATTGTTCACGATGCAATCCGAAGGGCATTGCTCGTCGTGCTCTTGATAGACGATAACGGTCATCCGCTTACGTTCGGGTGTAAAGGGGTATTCAGCTAGCTTCACGAATGAAAGGCGAACAAACCTCGGGTTAGGATTCTCATCGACCTCGTTCGCGAGAGTAATCCTCCCCGCACGAAGATACTCATACGATACCTCCAAGACGACTCGTTGGTCCGTACTTTCCACTAGACGAAGAATTTTAGCCTCGGTAAGGTATCGGATGTAGCAAAGCTCCTCAACAGACTCTCCGAAGTAATCATGCATCCCATCTTCTCCTGAGGCGATGCAGATCAAGGAATGACACGTTCCCATCGCAACGAGCTGTAATAGACGCGTGGAGGCGTCATCATCGTTCTCGTCTGCGGCCAATAATCTGGCTGTCTGAAGCTGCGCTTGGCCAAGAAGAGCGTCATTAGCAAGCTGGGAGCAGACCTTTGCCGAAAGAAAGCGCTTGAAGGAGAATTGATTCCGAGTTAAGGTCCCAGTTTTATCTGTGAAGATGTGCGCCACGTTCGAGAACTCGTCAAGGATCTTATCGTTATTGACGCGTAAGGGCCCATAAAGTCCGGCCGTCCTGATATCTCCGGCAAGGAAAGCGCGATTAAGTATCATGATGAACTCTAAGGAGACGAAGATGCAGATGGGGAGCGCATAGGAGAACAAGACGACGTACCCGACGAAGGTTGTGAAGAATGCCGCGCCATGGTTCCCATGTTCTTCGTCTAATCGAAGGTATGGATACTGTTCCTCATACTTGTTCAAGCTCCCAGTGTAGATCGAGCTATATGCTAGAACAAACACGATGACGAGCACACACTGGATCATAATGATCGCTTGCAAGCGTCCACTGGATAAGGAGGAACGTCTACGTCTTGTAGACTTCGTCGGGGCAGAGAAGCATTGCTTCCCGGTGGCCAGGACGATCCCGAAGTAATCCGTCGTGGCGCGTGTTCCTTGAAAACACAGGTGGCGCTCATCGAAGAGCTGGGTATGTGGGAGTGGAGCGACATGTTTCCCCTGAATAGTTCTCTTCTTTGAATCGAGCCACGTTGCAGTTCCGGGATCACCTCCCGTTTGAACCTCGCGTGGAGGAAGTGAGGCTGCCGAAAGAGGCAGACCTACAACCCCTGGATAGGTTTGAAGAAGACATGGATCATTCGAGGCTAGAGGACCCGAAAACGTCCCTTGAGCATGTTTCGCCTCATACTTATACTCTGCACACCCTAGAAACGACGCATCGACACTATGAGCGGCCGGGTAAAGACAACGCTTCGCAACGAGATTTGCCTCGCCTGTTAAGGAGCTTTGTGAGACGTAAATGGGGTTATTGGAGGCGGAACAGATAAGTAGGATATCGCAAGGGGCAGCCTTTCCTTCTGGAACTCGAACGATATCACCAGGGTTCAAGGAGTCGGAACGTACATCAGATGAGATCTGACCTTGAGAAAGAAGGTAGGGATACGTGGTACGGTTAATGGCCTGGTCATTACGCCAACGAAGGGCGACCTCGATTAGGTCTTTGACCAGGCTAACGACGAAGATGAAAAGGACGGGGATCAAGGCCGTGGCACTTGAGACCACATTTGCCCCGGGAAGGTAGTTGAGAATCATGATGATGAGGAAGGCGATGTTCGAGAACTTGCTGATGTAATGCCAAAGGAAGAGGGGGACAAAGGTGAGGGCTGTATACTGCGATGAACGGAACTTGTTGCTATTCTTCTGGGTCGAAGGGTAATGGTTCACACGGACCGTGCGTGCGCCAGTGCCTTCCGATGGCAGGGAGACATACCCCATCGTCCCGAAAATATTCAAGGGAACCGTAACATCAAACTTGTCTACGGTTGAACTCATCAAGCTCGTCCCACATCTCGGCGATCTCCTTCGCATAACGCTCTCGGAAGAAGCGGTGCTGTTTCTTCATCGAGGGCGTCATCAACGTCGTATCCTGGGTCCAATCAATGTCAAAGAACCAGCGGCAACACTTAGGGACGCAAAAGCCTTTGAACCCTGCGCGCTTAATACAGATTTCCGCCTCCTTCAGGATGGTCTCGGTTATCATCTTATGTACAGCTGGTAAGTCCTTCTTCTTTGAAAGGTCCTCAACGCTCATACCCAAACGGTGTGCAAGAACGGCTTTATCCGCTATTACGATGCAAATGGGAAAGGAACGCGACGGTTCGGCATGAAGAAAAGCGCTGCCGATCAAGGACGAGGCCTCCATCGCATCTTCGACCCCCATAATGTCTATGTACTCTCCCATCAATGTTTTAGCCACCATGTTAATCCGTCTAACAAAGGAGCAGACCCCGGTCTCCCCATCCACGTGGACCAAGTCTCCGGTATGGAAGAAGCCATCCTTGTCTTGAAGAGATAAGGAGTTCTCTTGATAATACTCCTTTGCTACACCTGGACCCTTCAACAGCAACTCTCCAATATGGTCTCGTTCAAGGACAAACTCTGTCACGTCCGAGCGGTCAATAACCTTAGCTTCCATGAAGGATGCTAATCTTCCCAGCCCATGAGAAATCGGATCATGTGGGAGAACACGTAAGCCGGTGGCACCCGTTTCCGTCGAGCCATACCCACTTGTGACACAGGCACCAGTACAATAACGAAGGAAGTTCCAAACGTCCGGAGGGATTGAGGAGGAACCCGAGACGAAATGTTCCAGGTTTCCACCAAGAGAGTTACGAATCTCCTTAAAGATTGTATGGTCAATCAGGGGGAGAGTCCCCTTAGCGATCCAGAACCGCTCCGTCCACTTTTTGACATGGTATGCCGCGTGGAAGATGAGGCTCTTCAACCTTGACTCGGACACCTTCTTCATGATGGTATCGTAGATCTTCTGGACAACACGTGGGACGCAGATAAGAATCGTCGGCTGTGCTAGTCGGATATCCGTCGATAGGTTGGCCGTATTCCCACTATAGTATGCGATCCGGAGGCCTCGAATCGTCGCATAATACTCTGTGGCCCTCTCAAAGATATGGCCGAGCGGGAGATAGGAGAGAAGAGTTGAGGGCTTCCCACTGATCGCACTCCTCTGATAGGGGAAGAAGGAATACCCCATCGAGATCCCTGACATGATCGAGCGATGAGTGTGAACAACGCCCTTTGGGTTCCCTGAGGTCCCAGAGGTATATATAATGCTGTTGACCCCCTCCACATCCAGCTTCATGTCTCCCTCATATGGCTGGTCCTTCACCCTCTCCAAAAGGACGGGCAAGAAACTAATGATTGGGCACGTGTATCCATCCTCACCTCTCGAAAGCTGGATGTCATGGCAAATGGCATCAATGGCCGCACCTAACTCACCATTACGTTCGGCGTCCTCAATTTGCTGAAGGATTGCGGTCGTCGTCGTCGATAGCGTCGAATACACCTCTTCTTCTCCATCCTCACGTTCTTGTAAGCCCTCTCCCGCCTTAAGAAGGCTGAACCCATAGGATCGGTCGTGACGTACTCGATACTTGGTGAAATCAAGCCCAAGCTCCTGATCACTCTTTTCATTGATGTCCAAGTACGTCGGAATAGCCTTCCGTACGTGCTTGTCGATTGCAATATCGCTCAGAGTGCGGGAATGCATATCCAAGATGACGATGCGTCGTAACGTCGGGCAACGGCCCCAGATGCCTAGGAGCATCGGGAGAGCGTGTACTTGAGTTAGTACGGTACTGACCTCCGCCTGTGTAAAGGCGAAAAGCGTCTTCGTAGGCCCCAGGGTATCGTAGGTCGGGACGACGACGGCGCCCACTGCCGCGCATGCATAGTCGCTCAGAAGCCAGAGTGGAGAATTCTTGGCCATGATGGCGACACTGTCTCCGGGTTGAATCCCAAGCTGGCGGAACGCCTTTGCTAGCTCAGTCAGGAGCGCGTCCGCCTCACGATATGTCATATAGACATACCTATTAACTACTTCGCGACTGCTCGTCGCGAGGCCTGCACGGACGCCGAGAAAGGGTTGATCGGCGTGGCGGACCATCGCGGCACGAATGTTCTCCAAGGCCGGCTTCGTCAAGTCCGGCTCCTCATCAAGCTGGAGGCGTATGTGTGAGGGGGTTATGCAAGGGGTCTCGAAGAGGCGGATCTCACGCCTCTCAACCTCCGGTCTAACCCACTCACTAGCCATTTTTCTTTGGCCCTCATAGACGCCCTCATCTCGGAGACCTTGTCTCTTCATAGAGTACCAGTATAGGCTCCCAACTCCTATCAAAATCGTCAAAAAGTTGCATGGGTCCCACGGATAAGAACTCGTGGTTCAAGGCCGTCTCGGCGCATGACTACGACGCCGTCCGGGCCGGGGTCGAGCGTTTTCGGCGGTGTGTCGATAACAACGACGAGACGGCGCTCATGCTCGCGACCCGGACCAACGACGTCAAGATGGTCGAGATCCTGGCCAAGTATGAGGCTGGTAGCTTCAATAAGAACTTCCAGACCGCCCTAATGATCGCCGCCGCGCGGGACTATAGCGAGATCTGCCGGGTACTCGCACCGCTCGAGAAGCATGTGACGCTTCCTGACGGACGGACGATGCTGATGGTTGCCGCAGCCGCGGGGAACTACGACACCGTGCGTGGCACCTGCCGAGAGTTTGGGACAGAACGAGATGCAAACGATTGGTCCGCCCTCGATCATGCTTGCGCCGAAGGCCATTTGGACTGCGCAAAGGTCATTGCTCGGACACAGGCCTATACGGTCGAGGATATGGACCGTGCGATCCAGATAGCCGAATCCTTTGGAAACACCGCAGTTGCGGACACGGTCCGTGAGATCCGGAATGAAGCGGAGCTCAAGACCCGATCTTGTAAGCGCTGTCATGAGGTACAAGTGGAGATGCGCATCCTTGAGAAGGAAAATCGTCGCCTAAATGAAAGAGTACAGCAGCTCGAAGATGAGGGATTACGGCTGGCAGAACGCCTTGAGACCGCGAATAGCACGGCACGTGGACGTTTAGACCCAAACCCTCAATCCCTGGAACTTCTTTATGAGACTGCAAAGCGAAATCTCGAGGACAAGGCACGGGAATATGAGAACCTACGGGAGGACTTCATCACCCTTCAGAACGAGTACCAGGACGTTCGTAACCAGCTGAAGCTGATGTCCGAGAGCGTCGAGGAGCTCACAAACCCGAATTCCCGGCTCAGCCGGCGCCTAGTCTCACAAGATGCCCAGGACGAGGAGGTTGCACGCCTACGTACTGAGAACGAGAAGCTTCTCGAGGATGTCGCGCGTCTCAAGCGCTACATTGACGAGGATGTCGTCTCGACGGTCCTCTTCAATTCCGTCGAGCAGAACCTCAAGAACGTCATAGCCCTTAAGGACGAAGAGATCTCGCGCCTCGAAGGCCGAATACAACAGAACTGTGTTGATGTCGAGTCTCTCGAGCAGCGTGTGCGCGAGGCGAACTTCGTTAGGGATCAACTAACCCGGTTACAGAACGACTACGCGGAGGCACGTAACGAAGCCTACGTCCAGAGCGAGGCCGTCAACGAGCTTAAGGAGGAGCTCGAGCGCTATAAGTCGAGTGACGGGCGTAATGCTCGTGAGATGGAGACGGAGGTTTCACTTCTTCGATCCCAGCTCGCGGCTAAGAACGAGGAGTTCGACATTCTTAAGAACGATCTGTACGAGATCATTGCGCATACGACGATGTCCACTGGAAACGAGGCTGGACTTCGAAGTCAACTCGAAGACAAGGACCGACTCATCTCCGAGCTCGAATCGAAGCTCGACATCCGTCGGGAGGAGTGCCAGAGACTCCAGCAGCAAAACAACGACCTCAACTCGGACCTCACATATCTCACGACCGAGATGTCACGTGTTGGGGCTCCTAGCGCCCCTGGGCTCGAGCAGCTTTCGGGGATGTCACATCTCGGGCAGAGTCGTCAAGGGATGCTTGGTGGGCAGCTACGAGAGGATGGACAAACGCGTGAGTTCGATGCGTCCCTTCGGGCCTCTCTAGACAATTTGGGCCACCAGGAGGTGGATATGGGGTCTGAGACGCTCCTCATGAAGGCTGCTGCCAGTGGAGATGTCAACTCGGTCAAGAAGCTCATCTATCAGGCAGGGACCGCAAACAATTTGGGGAAGACGGCTCTTATGTACGCGGCTGAGAAGGGGCATACGGAGATCGTCCGCCTCCTCATGCTCAAGGAGAGTCGGTTGCAGGACCAGGAGGGCCGGACTGCGCTCTTCTATGCGGCCTGGCACAGGCATATAGGATGTGTCAAGCTTCTTGTGGATCGGGAGGCTGGCCTCGTGAAGAACAACGGATATTCTTCCCTCATGGTGGCAGCCGTCCACGGGTATACTGACGTCTGCCAGCTCCTCCTGGCGAAGGAGCGCGGCCTCTTTACCAATAAGAACTTCCGTCATGGTGCAGGACACACGGCACTGATGTGCGCCGCAGACTGGGGCGATGTGGCTTGTGTTAAGCTTCTCCTCTCGGCCGAGGCGCACATGCGAGACCGTAAGGGCCGGATGGCACACAACTTTGCGAAGACAGAGGAGATTCGTGATTTGATCCTCAATTACCTGACGGCGAACCGGATTCCTATCACTGACCCCGATGACGCTCTTGACACGGAGTCCGGTGCTGGTGCAGGTCGTAGGTTTCTCGAAAGGACCGTGCATGAGCGACCTGACAATTATCAAGAGCAAGTCCAGAACATCGTCCGGGGGCCAAGCCGTAGTTCCTCACGAAAGAAAGAGCATCTGGGACCGGGCCCCTCTGGGAACGCCTCCGCCTATTTCACTGGAAGCTCCATCATGTATTGATCTTCTGGATCTTTCGTCTAAGGGCGTGGAGGAAGTCACGAGTTCCAGGCTCGCAGTAGCGACGGAAGTTCAGTATCCGACAGACGAACTCGCTGTGGGTCAGCATGTCCTTCTCAAGGTTCTTCGGGACGTCGAGCTCCTCAAGCATCGCATAGTTGTATCCGATGTTCGACGTGCTAATCAGCTCTGCCGAGGAGAGTCCATGAAGGCGGATGACCTCATCAAGCTGTGGGCAACGTGCCTCGACTTCCGCAAGAGGTAGGACTACTCCATCATAGTCCACACCCACTTCTTTGGGAGTAAGGTGAAGGCCCGGGATGTCGTTTCTAATGAGGCCATACTCGGCCGCACATCTGTAAAGGCGTCGGTATTCTGGAAGGTACTCTTCTGCATAAAGCCATCGTCCTATAAGAACATCCTTCAGAAAGGCGAAGTCATGGGCGAGAGTTGGTGCATCGCTAAGGGCAATCGTGCGTGCCCGAGGCCCACTATCCAAAAGGATAAATAGGTGGGCATTGACGGCCGCGGCGGAGATCGCATTTGCGACCTTCAAGATGTAAGCAGGAGAGAGGTTACGATAAATATCCCGTAGTGCGATCTCAAGACCGGACCATGCCGTCTGCAGTTGGGTTTGAGCTACGACAGGACAGTATGCACGTTGGATCAAGGGGCGTAATCCTGTATTGAGGAGATACTTGGCAAGCATCTCGATGTTCTGTTCGAGTGTTACATTAATTTCCTGCACCATTTCCGTGAAGTAGCTTACAACCAGAACGTGTTCCTTATCTGTCGGCCGCGTCTTTGCTGTCTCACGCTTAAGGTTTGTGAGCCAATACTGGGACATATCCAGCGGCCCAGTCGTCTCGAGCGTATCCAGACCCGTCTGAAGCTCGTACGTGACGGTATTGTTGCTGACATACTCGTAGACCGCCCCCACGCGCGCGAGAAGAACCTCGAGAGAGTTGATTCGGTATGTAAGGACGCGACATGCCTGAATGATGTCCGAAAAAGTCTCCGGGTCCTTCATGAACGAGAAGGAGGAGAAGAGAAGCGCCCCCGTGGGGACTCCACTCCCCATTGGGAGAATAGAGGTGATAGCGGCCTCATCGGCGACAAGCTTGTCTTCATACCTCACCGGTTTCCCTTTTCCATGGTTAGCATTCGAACGATGGCGTTCATGTCGTGGAGAATTCACCGTATCGACAGCCCACCTCAGATTTCCATCGAATCCAATCCGCTCGTTAAGCTCGGGTGCGGCGATGGAAGCACCGACTGCTAGGCTTCCACGGAAACCCTTTTGGGTGATGATCTGCGCACTCAAGGCGGATGAGGTGAAGGAACGTTCGGAAACGGAGGGTGATGCCGTCGCTGACCCTCCACGTCTAGTACGGCTCTGCTTCATCATGTGACGACTCTGTAACTCAGGGGCAATTGAAAACACTTGCATGAGGGGTGGAAGGGCATGACGCTCGCAAGTAGCAGCGTTATATCGGACTGGTTTCAGGATGGTTCGAACCAGTTCCAAAACTTGTGAGAATAGTGAGCGAAGAGACGAATCTGAGAGGTGAACTGAGCTAAAGATCGACTCTAAGAAGATCATAACGGGTTCAATCCCATCTATTGGAGCAGAGCTAGCATTATAGTGCAGAGAGCCACAACGAGAAGTAGATGTCCCGATGGAGTTTGGTGCTGCCTTTTGAAGCGCCTCTATTAGCCAATTGAATGGTTGGACAGTAAGATTTGTCTCATGCTTATAAATCCGAAGCAATGATCCCGTAATAGTCCCAGCCTCGTTAAGAATGAAGTAGGAAAGCAATGGGGTGGCCAGGATAATCCCCGTGTCTGCCGGGAAGAGGAACGCAAGGGCTCTTCGTAGCTTGTAGATCTGTGAGAGGCTATCAATGCGTCGTTCGTGACCGTCTGCAAGCCAGCTGTGTAAAAACCCATTACCAAGGTAATAGGAAAAGAAGTTGTTTCCTAGAGACGTGACAACCGTATCCAGGTTTCCAAGTAGAGTCTTTAGAGCCGTGAACTTTAGTTTATAATGCTGGGTCATTGTAAGGCTCGAGAGTGACGCCCCAAAGCGGTCTGATAAGAAGCGTATGAGAAGACCACTGAATATCGACATGGGGGAAACGCGAGCTAATGTCTCATCTGTTTCCGTGTAATCACAATAAGGAAGGGCATAAAGGCCTGCACATTGTACGTCCATCCCCTGCTTATCGACTTGGGCCGAGAGAGGCTTTGAAACGAGCCGCGACGCCATGCAGAAGCTCCCAGCGACGTATATATGCCAAAGAGACTTGCTGATTGAAGAATCATCGGGTTTGAAGAAGAACTCGGTGAAGATCGGCATGAAAACCTCCAGTTCGACGGTGATCTGATCAATGACGACCTCAAGCATCTTTGCAAGGACCATGATCGGACAAGGCGGAGGCTTCTCACGACCCTTTCCAGCTACGGCCACGATGCCTGCGTTTAGGTCATCAAACGAGATCTCCTCGACCTCGGGCTCCACACTTAGAAGGTTCATCTCTTCTGTATCGGCCTCGGCTTGACAATACAGTCGCATTAATTGACGTAGTATCGAGACCTGCATGTACTTCTGGAGGCGAACCTGGAAGATATAACGGCTCGAATCCTGGCCAAGTACTTCCTTGATTGAAAGAGGTGTCAAGCCGAGTTCAAGGAACTCCGGAGATGCGTTGTATTTTTGGAAGACTGTCATGAGGAGAGAAAGGGTGTAACGTAAGGGGTATGGATTGAGACTGAAACGAGTATAATCCGAGAGGTATGGCTCAAGAACATCACAAGTGAGGTCGACCTGCCCGGCCGTGTCAATCGATACATACTCCTGTAGGAACATATGAAACTCCGTTAGACACTCACCCTCCTCAAGGATTTCCATTGGAAGCTGGCTAAGCACACTCAAGAAGAACTTGTGAGCATCGTAGCCTGGTGTCTTAGCGTTTTTCTTACTGAAACACCCACTGATAGGATCGTAGACCTCCTCGGCCAAGGGTAGGTATGGGGCGAAGTATACGTCGTGAATCCTTGAAAGTACCTGATAATACGCGGCAAACAAATCTTTTCGACACGTGTCATACATCTGTTTCGTTTCAGAGTCGTAGACGAGCAGACGGACGAATTGGGAGGAAAAGTCCGAGGCTAGAGCCGGAGTAATGAAGGGCATGCGTTCAAGTAGAGAAGTCACGGAGACGTCCCCTACCACCTCCACTAGAAGAGCTATTATCTTCATAACGCAACGGAAGCAGGTACAAAGCTGTCGCACCAACCTTGGCTCGTCCGCCGATGTCGACTTGAAGGAAGTATCAGTTTCGGTATCAAACGAGGCCAACGAAACGTTCAGCGAGCTTCCGACGAAGTGCTTCCGGCTTGCAAAGCCGTTGGCAAGGGTGGAGAGCTTGTTGATGCAGGTCCCAAGCGCCCGGACCACATCGCTGGTTGAGTCTGCAAGGAACCCGAACTGGGTGTTAATTTGATTGAGGAGGGACGCGCTCAATAGAATGGTATGACGGACCACGTAGTTAATGAGGAGTGGCTCTGAGATGAGGGCATCAAGGTTTCCTGAGGAGAGGACTTGTTTGTATGGGAAAGGCCTTTCTAGGGCCTCGCTATATTCGGCGATAAGCCAGGTCTGCAAGTCCACGTTGTTTCGGTGCTTCAGAAGGGCATATAATGACAACGCAACGATATCCAGCTCGGAAGCGAATGAAATCAACTGCGAGGCAGCGAGGTTTGTCTCCTCCTCCGTCTGACTGCTTAAGGGGAGGGTTGTAAAGTGGGTGGCGGAGTTCCCAGAAACCAGAAGCTGTTTGTATGCGTATTGCATCCAGACCGCTAGGGAGACGAGATCACCGACAGGGAGATTCAAGTTCGCACGCATAGCTGTCTGGACATCGAAGAAGGTTGCATCATCGATCATTCGCCCATAGGCCGCGGCTCGTGGAGGAGCGTCGTGGGATGCGCGTCGAAGGCGTTGGGGCGAGGTATAAAGTCCTGAGAACAGAATCCATAGGTCAGAGACGCAATAGGTCAGGTGGAAGGAGTCATGGAAAGAGATCGCTCGTTGAACAAAGAGGGGATCCAATGGAGGAGCAACGGAGTAGTCCGTTCCTTCGCTTGAGAGGTTCACCGTCTTCGTGGCGATACGAAGCGAGCTTCGACCTGGTCTAAGAGGCTGCTTGGTTGGGGTTGCGGCCGCCGACGATGCCAAGGAGCGAGCCCTGCTGGAGCTGGCGGCAAGGCTTGAGGCGATGGAGATTTCGCTGCAGTTGGAGTCGTCAATAGCATGGGACAATGGCAACTTATCGATCACCTTGACCGTTGGGTCTCGGAGTAAGGCCACGAGGGCTGGGACGTCAACAGCGCCCTCCGATGGGAGCCCCCTTACCTTGCTAAGCTTGGGGTCAGTCAATAATAGATAGCCGAGGAGAAGCTCGACGTCTGAGTTCATATATCCGATCTTTCAGAATACGCCAATTAGGGATGGCAATACACGCATTCATGGCGCTCGGAAGACAATGAGACGATGGGAAGGAAAAAAGACTTATGAAGAGAAAGTCATCGGTGCAGGATGAGCAAGCTCGTACGCGTCAGCTCAGAGAGGAGGTGAGCTCGATGGAGAAGCTCATGGGCCAGGGAGGGCTCTTAAGCGGATCCAATGTTAGCAAGGTCTCATTCAGTGGACTTGGAACGGTTTCCTCATCCTCTTCCACCTCATCGAAGCCGAAGTCTCGGGTTAGTAGTGCTAAGGGAACATCGAGTGTCCCAATCCCTGCCCCACGTGGGACCAATGCTCAAGGGCCGATTGTTGCTGCCTCCTCAAGTAGCACCGCTCAGGCAAAGACCACAAAGCCTCGTCAATCACAGATTTCACGGCCTCCCCCACTCAAGTCACCACTCCCTGTTGTCCTTAGTCGGCCAGGCTCGAGCACCGCCCCCACTTCCTTTGGCCCACCGAAGAGCAAGCCGAGCAGTGCTCGAGCCTCTGGAACCACGACCATCTCCTCTGGAGTCGGGGGCGAGGGACGACAACGGGTTATACTTGCAACGAGTACGACTCCAGCTAAGGGTGTGAGTGGGTTTGGATGCAACGACTTCACTCTTGGTCGAGATATCTTCACTGGAGCACCTTCACTGGCCTGTGAAATGGCCATTGGAGATGACTCCGAGGTCGAACCCGACTTGGCAGTTGTGAAGCCAGAACCCGCGATTGATGCCGCACGTCTTGAACCTCCTCGTCCAGCGACGGCACCACCGAAGGTTGAGACTGCCGCCGCAGGATGCGATAGTGCAACGCCCGAGACGAGCTACTTCCAGATGCTCGAGAAAGCCGTGGTTCTGAAATCCCTATCGGATGCATGCCTGCAGAAAGAGTCGCCCGAGGAGCGGCAGGCACGGCTCTTAGCCCTCGTCATGCAAGAGACTGGCGAATGCGACGATGAGATCGCCATCACTAAAGAGGACGTCCTCGCGGAGCTGGCGTCATTACGGGAAAGCTTCTCATTCACACATGGTGCCGGGTAAGTCTAATTGGCACCCTGTCCTAACATAGCCTCGCGTACCTTGAGTTTTAACTCCTTCACCTTCAGTAGATAGTCCTCCTCGAGCTGCTTCTTCATCCGGGCATACTCCCGATCACGCTCCTTGATGTACCGGTCTTTGACGGCCTGCTTGAGGATCTCCATCTCCTCTCGGTGCTTCTCCTTTAGGCGCTCAATCTCTTCTCGATGAGTGGCGAGATCCTTGAGGGACTTCTCACGAAGTGAATGGATCTCATCCTCGTACTTCTGACGGACGAGACGAAGCTCGTTCTCGCTCACTGTGTTTCCATGAGAGGAAGGCCCGGATATTTGCGGCAAAACCGATGGAGGAGCGCTACGATGACTTGGCGAGGCTACACCCGTTCTACGTACACGCTCGAGCTGTTCGGCTAGATCCTCGAGCTCTCGCCGCATCCTGACAATAGTATCCTTGTCTGCATTCCTCTCCGACCTAAGAGCTTGAGCCTCGTTCTCTGCAGCGTTTGCTCGCTCCAACTCACGCTCCGCCTGGATGCGCAATTGCTCGACCATATCGTCTGGAGACTGAGAGCCATCCACACGTGCTTGTCTATAAGGGCTTGCCTGTCGTCCCCAGCCACATCGCACCAACTTGTCAAGATCATCGTTGAGCTCGCGGACAAGCTGCTCCTTCTCGGACGAAAGTCCAATACTCTGGTCGTTCGGATTGAAGATAGAATTGAACATTGTCTCATCAGCACTGGAAGCCATCTGAGCCTGAGGTCCTTGAGCGAGCTCTGCCTTCAGGACTGTGTTCTCGTTCTCGAGCTCCTCAACGAGCCGCTCGAGCATATCGATAAAGTTGTCTTTCTCCTCAAGAGCCTTGCGAACCTCTGGATTCGGGATGTTAGCGTAGAGCATCTTCCGATCTGGGCGGTCAGTAAACCCATTCTCAGAATCCTGCATACGGTCCTTTAAGGCCGCTGGAGCCTTCGGTGCCTCAAGAGATTCCAGGAGGTGGAGCTCCGACAGAGTAAAACGTATCCTATCGGCCAGTTCCACCAGATGATCCGGTGTTACTGATTTATAGAGGCAAGGCGCTCGTTGAGCGTCGACGAGACTCAAGGCTGCTAGAACCGCTCCTCGTGTGCAGAAGCAGGTGCTGGGGAGGGTTAGGTAGCCCAAGACAGCCCCCGCACGTAGGAAGAGTAACTGGTGGAGCACTTTGGCCAGTGCTGACGTCGTCTTTGTCGAGAGGTGATCGAAAAGGGTCGCCGACTCCAAGCAATTACGTGTAAGCACTGCGGCTAAAGAACCTGCCGTTGGGACGAGGGGCAATGTCCCTCCATTAGCAGGGCGCCGGGTATAACCGTCGAATGCATTCGAGGGCTCATCGGATGTTCCACCCCAGAACCCGATACCCCCGGCGAGGCAGCACCCGAGTGCTAGCTTGTCCGTGACGGAAAGGTTCCGCAGGTCGAAGCGACGACTAACAGTCTCCAACGTTGGAACCGGCTGTCCATTATTCTCAACCCAGAAGCGATCTCCCCCGCGGAAGATCGGAGCAAAGAATCTGAGCGGGATTTCTTCTCCAGTCTTCTTCTTGAGGGTGTAGAGCAAGAGCACGGCCTCTGCCGAGGTGTTGTGGAGGGCGTATCCGAGTAAGCACGTCATTACTTGCGCATACTCTTCGAGCTTCCCTCGATTAGGAGCCCGAGACCCAAGGCTATCTCTCTCAAGAACAAAAGTTCCTAACTCGGGGGTATAGCTTATATTGCCAATCAGATCGACAGACGTCTCCAGTCCTATCGGGTCCGGTGTCTTCTGAGAGGTGAGCGTCGGAAGAAGGTCGTACGCAACACCACAGACGAAGGACACTACCGAGACCGTTAAGGACACGCAGACATCAGCAGAGCTCGAAGACCCGTTCAGAACACTTGGGAGTGTAAGGAACGGGCTGCAGACGGTAAGAAACGCTGAGCCTTCGACAATAAGCGGGAAGACGATGGTCCCACCGATCTCGCGACGCAAGGTGGCCGTCACGAAGTCCTCGATTATCGAGTCGGCCGCATCGGCCAAGGCCTCTGCACTGGCATACTCCATGGTCTGGAATGTGTCCACCGTGTACCTCGTTGCCCCAGTTCTTACCTCAAGGTCCGATCCGCTAGCATTAAACACAACCTGGTCGAGCGTCGATGGAGGGAGCGTCTTCGGGTCCACCTTCTGTATCATCACGACCGTGAGGCCAGAATCCCCTGGCCTTTGGTCCATCGCCTTCTTCAACAACGGTGGCATCTTTTGCGCTTCTCGCCAAAAAAGTACATCGTTTTGTCGGCGACGTACTATTCGGTTAGAGTGTGTGCCATAGCTCTCCGAAGAATCTTCCAACAGCTCTGCACCTGTCCGATCCCGAAGAGCTGAGACCCGTACCGGGTAGTGTTTCGGCTCGAGCGGGGGCCGATCGGAGGAGGGGTAAGTGCGACCAGGCGAGAGCGGAAGCGACGAAGGATGAGGGTCTCCAGCATTCGGAAGGTGAACTCCATCGTGTTGGCAGTCAGGACCGGATAGTGCGTCCGTGCGGAGAAGTATTGGGAGCCATATTTCTTGATGCAGAAGCGGACAGCTGGCGTCTTCAGGAGGGCGCGTAACGTGCTCGTATGGACGCGGTGCAAGTGTGGGACGCCAGTCCAGTCGAAGTAGAGCTGGACGCCTCCTGTATCAAAGAGGTCGGTGAGTTTGGATGGATCTATTGTGAGCTCTTCCGATTGTGCTGGTGCTATAGTGGCAGGAGAGGAGAGTCGTTGCATCAATTGAAACTCCTTATATGTTACCCATTGGTCGCCGGCCATCTCTCGTTTGGCACGAGTCCGAGGACAATGACTAATCTGTCTCCCGTCGATTCGGACGTGGCGTGGGCCGACTAGGGAGACGGGGGCGGAGCATTGTGGGGTACAAATCTGAGAGTCTTCGCTTTGCTCGGTTAAGGCGGGTTGAGAGGCATGAACAGCCTTATGTAGTGTGGCATGACGCCGCTTCCGAATACGACGTCGATGAAGGCTTGTCAGCTGGCGTTCTACGGGTGCTCCACGATAACTTTCAGGTTCTGGTTTGACGGTTGATATGAGAGAAACGTCGGGGGTTGTGAGAGTCGGTAAGCATGCCATTGGTGCATGTACCTGAGTTTGTGTCATCTTCCGAAGGTATTCTTGGACTTTATGGCCATGTTCTGGTTGACCCTCAACAGAATTGACTCCTTCTTCATCATCTCTTTCCGAATCTACTGGGCTGACGATTATCAGCTCACTGAGGCATTGGCGATATCTAAGAGCATAAGTCTCGGTGTCTTGATTATCTGTAAATGATAGAAGCGCCTTATCAGCCAGGAGCTCAAAGTAATCGTCCAACTCATCAAGTGATGCCTCTTGATCTCCATCCCCCGATTCCGAGGCGACATCAAGCTCTCGGATCAGTGAGTCTCGATACATGGCGCTCAGTTGTTCTCGCCATTTCTGTTCTTCGGTCAAGACTGGGGTGAGCTTGCTATACGAGCTACGCGTATATTGAAGAGATACGGTAGCAGTCTGGGAGGTCGGTGGTGCGCGTTGCAAGGTACGTGTCCCAACCAGTCCCGCACTTGGATCAGAGATGGTTTTCTTGTTCAACGTTGTCGGACGCATTTGATACTTCTGCTCTGCCCCCGGAACAAGTAGCTGACCCTTACTCTTGGAGATAAAGCGTCTAGTTTCGTTCAACTGCCGAGTTTCCTCGAGAGATTCCTTCTGCCTTTTCTGTAAGCCTTCAAGAGCCCTATCTTTTCGATCATCGGGTGTGGCCAGGTTCACGTGCCAAGAAGATCCAGAACAGATATTGAACGACTTGTATCGTTGAGAGATGCGCTCAAAGGCGGCAAGGAACTTCGAGGCGAGGGCTTTCGCGGTTGTAATATGTGAGGGTTTCCCAGGGAGTGCTGAGGTTTGATGACGATCTCCACTAACATAATTCTGAAGGATATGTGAGATGGTTGCCGGGTCTGTATAGTCCGGCTCCTCTCGCGTGGCAGAAAGGATTGGAAGGTTGATGCTGAGTTTAAGACGCTCAGTATTGGTAAGCTCGCGGCCGGATGGATGGAATCCTAGGCTTAGTATCTGCTTATTGCTATGTGAATATTCCCGTTCATATTCTCGGCCTTCTAATAATGCGGAAAGGGGATCTGAGTTCGAACCGAGGTTAGTCGTTCGGAATCGTGAGATGGAGTCCGTCATATCTTTGAGTAAACTTTCCTTGCTACAGGCCTTAAAGGGGACGGAGGCATCAAACATGAAGATGCTGGTATGCAGCTTCCGAATCGCTTGTGTCTTTTGTGTTTCCATTAACGTATGATACTGAGGGATCTGTGGGAGGGCAGATCGATACTGTCGAACTAAGCCCTCTTTAGACCCATTCGAAAGAGGGCCATCCTCCATGGCCGCTACATATAACGCCTTCTTATCCGCCCGTGACGTTCCAGAACGGCCGTGCGTGTCCTGAGCATACTTCGAGAATGTGACCAGCTTATCATCAAGCGCCTTCACCAAGTCGGTGCTCAAGGTGTTATGCATCATGTTAGCGATCTTCCGAACGAGAGCCTCATCGATGATATGTAAAGAATAAAGGAACGTCCCGGTTCCGCGGGCCAATGTCGCAGCGAAGATGACGAGCGCCGTCTCCGCTAGACTATCGCCCATGAATAATGTCGGAAGATCAACGTTGATATGTGCATTAGAAAAGACTCGCGTCACAAGGCTACTACACAAGGACATATCATTCTCACTACTCGCAGAATAGTTGAATGCAGTATGGGTATGAGCTAATGAGTCTGCAACTGTGCTCGTCGTGAACGCCATTGAAGCCTCGGAAAGCGCTTTGGTGGCCGTTTCCTCATCACAGCCATCAAAGATTGTCCCGGTTTGCGTCAAAAAGAGTGTGTAGGGGAGTCTATAGATGAAAGACTGTGCCGTCTGTGAGCCTGCTGTCAATGGATCGAGGGCACTGGTGGAGGTTGGAGCTGTTGTTCGGATAGTCCCTATTTCCTTCAATGTCCGAACGTGCTCAAAGGGTGTCGTATCAATTATACTGTGGTAGATCGCCCTGTCCTTCTGCTTCCGTTGCATGGACTCCAGTGTCGCCTTCTGACGTAGAAGGTCCAGCTTGAGCTTCACCGCTTGCTCCTGGAAGCATTGTGAGAGCCGCAAGAAGAAGTTCCCCAGCTCTGGCGAGTGTTGAGTACCGACGTAGACGATCTGTTTATATATGAATGGCTTCTGCTCATATGCTTTGGGCTCCCTGGTCCCCGTCGACGAAAGGAGGAAAAGCTCCATGTCTTTCCGTCGGAAGAAGAGAAACCTATCCGGACGTAGGCCAAGCTCCCGAAAACGCCTAACAGACCTGGCAGGGCCGGACTCAATTGGCTGATTCAGCCCCTTCCATTTGTGAAAGCCCCCCATCAGTAATGCCACCCTACGGATCTGAAAGTACTGCAAGTACCACCATGAAGCGTAGATATGCAAGTTACTTGAGTTCTGGGCGTAGAGGACGATATTCTCCGTCGAGATGAGGCCCTGCAACCCCGCCCAGCGGCTGAACTCAGCCGTGGTGGGTATGTGGTCTGCTTTCATAAGCGTCTCGGGGGTAGTAATCAATGGGAGCGAGGCCGGGATGTGCTCTATCGAGAACTCGCCCTGCTCATAGGCGAGAGAGGCATCCGTCGGGTCTCTACAGCAGAAGACGTGGATTCTCCGCCGCTCGGTCTCGTCGAGCAGCCATTGCTGCGAAACTAGCATGGGGTTCATCTAATTTATGGCGCCCCCGATCGAGTGGTGGTTCTCTGCTGCCCGTGGAGGAGACGTCCTGAGCCTTCGCGGCGCCATGGACCGACTCGTTGGGTCGCGGACGGACGAGGGCCAGACCGCCCTCATGATGGCTGCCCGAGCCAATTCTGTCGTGACCATGAGAGCACTTGTTGACCGCGAGGCCGGGCTGCAGGATTCTTACGGGCGGACTGCTTTGATGCTAGCCGCTGGTTCTGGTGCGAGCGATGCCGTTAGACTTCTCGTTTTATCCGAAGCAAGTATTTGTGACAACGCCGGAGATACCGCTCTTGTCTACGCAGCCCGTAAGGGCTTTCGAGATTGTGTGGAGGCGCTCATTGGTTCAGAGGCTGGCCTGTCGGAGGAAGGACGGCCGACAGCCCTGATGCACGTTGCGTCCTATGGTATGAACGTTGATCAACTATCACATCTCATTAATAAAGAACGTGGACGGCACGATGACCTTGGGATGACGGCTCTTATGTATGCCGTTTCTGCCGGGCAGCTTGGAATAGCAAAGCTCATAGCACAATATGAAGTCGGATTAGTTGACCTCCAGTCACGTACGGCACTAATGCATGCCATTCAACGGCGCAAGTACTCTGTTGCAGAATATCTTCTGATGGCCTTCCCTGAGGCGGAGGCATGCAAACAGGATGCCGAGGGGAAGACAGCCCTGATGTATTTGGCATCTGAAGAGACTGCACCTGAATTCCTTGCAGCGTTGCTCATTCGAAAGGAGGCTGGGATCCATGATCTGGATGGGAAGACCGCTCTAATGTACGCCTGCCTCTCGAATAATGCCCCCTTGGTTCGTCAACTGAGCAGACGCGAAGCGGAAAAGCGGACACGCGATGGGAAGACTGCCCTTTGGTATTGCATGTCCGGAGGCAAAGTCTGGCTTTATCCCTATCTTCTCACGGAACTGAACATAGTCTCACGAAATAACCCTCGTCAGTATCTCATTTCACGTGGAGCATATCTGGTGGACCTAGTCTTCCTTTCCGGACATAAGACCATGGCTATCAAGCTGAAGGACTGGCTCCTCATCATATTTCGTACCTTCTATGCATCTCCTAAGGATGAGGCGTATGATTTGCTTGAGATAATGATTGACTTCTACTTCACATTCTACCCTACCAGTTCCATCGATGGGGAGCTATTGCAAATGCTCTTGCACTTCGAGAAGCGTCTTGACATCGTCCTTGGCGTCGACGAGGCCCCTACGTGCAACATCTGCCTGGATAATATCGCGTCCATCGTGACTCTCCCCTGTTGTCACTGTGTGACGTGCCGTGACTGTTCGGCGAGCCTCAGGACGCAAGGGAAGGCCTTTTGCATTGTCTGCAAGGCCCCGACGACAGACTGGATAGATACCGCGGAGTAAAAATGCCAGCGCTTTCCTCCCTCTACATTCGCGGAAGCGGCAACATCACCCGCGGGGTCTCCATCTGCCACATCCACGCCCTCCCCAAGCAGAAGAAGGGGGCGCCAGTCAAGACCCCGAGCGTCAGGTTCGAGCGGGCTAAGGCTAAGGACAATCTCACCGTCTTGATGGAAGGTCGAGACACTTGGACCGGGGAGTTGACGACGTTGGGCTGCTACCGCAACAACGCAGCCTCGATTAAGGCTGCTGAGGTCGAGGTCGATGTCGGGGTCACCGAGGCCTATAAGCGTGGTCAGTCTCTCACCTTCCTTCTCCCCGTCGTTGTTTCCAAGGATACCATCGTCAATGCTTGCCTTCCTTACGGCAGTTGCCTCCCCGCATTGCTGCGCAGCTGCAATACCGTGCGGATGACGGTTCTTGGGGTTCTTAATGGGAAGCCAGTTGACCTAGGGCGATATCTCTATCAGGATACGAAGCGAGAGGGCACGGCACCTCCAGATGTGCATCCAATCTTTAACTTGGCTGGTGAGTTGGACTTTGCGAGCTGTCTTCACCCAACTGACTTCGAGAACTTCAAGAGGCATCGGAACAGCATTACCGCCTTCGCTGAGAAGGAGAAGAATCTGAATACCGCGATTCAGGAGATGGCGAACCTTTCGCTTGTCATCGTCACATATTCCGCATGGGGGCAGGTTCCTACCGGATTTGGCATTCCGGGGCGCTACGAGACCCTTTATACGTTCGTCATGCCGATCTTTCGCGACACTGATCAGTATTGGCTGAAGAACATGCGTACTAAGTTCGACCCGTATGACCTCGCGAGCTTCTCGGGGGTCGACGTGAAGGATAATATACTAGCCGAACACTTATATCTTGCTCAATACGTACATGCTGGAGGGGTCTTCTACGATAAGAGCTCCGAGCTGAATGCCCCGCTTCATGCCGCGAAAACGATGGCCCCGAGCGTCCCAGCCGGTGTCTCGGCCACTAGGCAGGCCGGTGTGACGACTCGTGGGGCTCAAACCCAAGAGGACGCTAGACCCTCTGTCCTTAGCCTTTACCAGCGTGATTATGCCGAGCTCATGTGCGTCCCGAAGAACCGTGTTCGAAAGGGGACCTACGAACCCCGCGGTGTTGCCGACTTCGTCATCTACTCGACCTCCGCGATCGCGCCCAAAATCCTCTTCAAATACCTGCACATCAAGGATACGCTGAGCATCTCGCTGATTAGCCTCCCCGCCGCTGTCTACTCCAGCCCCGGGCCCGTTCTTGCCGCTCTTGCTTTCACTTTGCACAACCCGAAGACAGTTTGCTGCAATCATATCTCCTATAACGCCCTCGACCTCGTTGCGGGCGCTCGTGCGCGCTTCATGGCCTTCCACATGCGAGTGGATAGGAACTTCATGGCGAACGCCGACGACATCCCCGAGCCACGGGAGATGGAGTTCGTCGTCGAGACCCAGTCCGGAGACGTCGTCTGTAGCCTCGACAAGTTTTCGAACGAGTTCGTCGATGAGGTGCGGGATGCACCAGACTTACACGAGGCAGATGGTGGTGATGACGCCCCTGCCACACTTGGTCCAGGCACCGCACTTCCAACTGCATACTCCCAAGGGAGTCCACAACCGTATGGAGATTGCGACTCCAACCGCTCCCGTGACGAACTACTAGCGTCTGTCGAGGCAAACCTCGCGGCAATAGAACGAGAGAACCAAAGGCTCCGTGGGGAGGTAGCGTCTCTTCAGAAGATGGCGGGGATGGATCCCGATTATGCAGACGCCTCGTTGGCGGATAAGTCCTACTTCGAGCTCCAGCCCGCCTCATTGACCCAGATGACGATCGGGAACTCTGCAACCAAGAACGGACTACTCAATGACATCGAGCGCGATATCCAGGAGCTGATCTCGATATCGCGGCGTCGAAACAATGAGATTGCAGCCCTTTCGACACAGGTTGACAACCCGGACAATCCGGACGCGGCCTTACAGGAGTACAGGCGCATTAACCAGGACCTCGAGGAGAAGGTTGACAGGCTCGAGCGAGCACAGCGAGCGTTACAGACCGAGCTTGATGGGGAGCGACAGGAGAACGAGGAGCTTCAGAGAAGGCTGAAGGATCTACCCGCGGCGGACTCTTCGGGCTCTAAGCCTGCAGATGAGGCCGCCGTCCAAAAGCTCCGTATTCAATATGAGAACCAGATCCTTCAATTGAAGAAGGAGAACCTGGATAACACGAAGAAGCTTCGTGATGAGATCGAGCGCGTCCGTGCCACCCAGGCGACGAAGATGAAGGAGGCGAAGAGGCGCTTCGAGGAGGATCGGGATCGTGAGATCCGTAGGCTCAAGACACGCATGGAGGAGGACTTCATGGCGAAGCTCAATGAGATCAAGGACAGAGTCCGCAATGCAATGTCGGCGGCTCAGCATGGAGCGTAGTGAATATGCGTCTTTCCTTTCTCTTACTTACGGAAACTGAAAAATAGCGTCGGATGGCTCGGTCTCGCAACGTGCGCCCCTCCCAGAACGGCCAGGATGACTATTTTGATAACCTGAACCTCTGCGACTCGATCGGAATGTTCACGGTCCATCCTCCCATCCCTGGAAGCGTCCGAGAACGACCAGGGAGTAGTGTTCGCACGGTCGGCACCCGCGATGAGGTCAAGACCCCAGCACGTGCTTCCATTCAGGAGACACCATCCCGAGGCCGTTTGGAGGAACAACTTTGTCAGAAGCTGGTTGAACGGGACAAGCAAATTGCCACACTGACGGCTGAGAATGAGGAGATGTTGGCGCAGACGACTAGCCTCCAGACTCTTGTCGAAAGCATGCAACATGAACTGGATGACCTACGGCAGCAGCTGCGAGCCAAGACACAAGAGCTCGTCGAGGCCAACGCGAACCTTGAACTTGAGCGTATATATAATTCCGAGGCGCAAGAGCGCTATCTTGAGCTTCAGCAGGATCTGGACTTCGCCCTCACCGAGAACGAGGAGCTTCGAGAGCAATTACAACAGGCAGGCATAATGCCACCGCTTTCAGGGAGTGTCGTCCGTAGCGGTCAAGGTCGTTCTCCTTGCCACGAGAGCGACGAGGGCGACGGCCTAGACCTCATAGATAGTGCCTCGAAACGTGACACGATACAACACATTCCTCTTCCGTCGGACCTGGACCGCGATTACCGCCCCTACGATACGTGGGATATGGCCAGTACAACCCAGAACGGAACAGAGAAGTATCTGAAGTCGCTCAGTATGACGACTCCGACGAGGAAGAAACCCATTCTTGAAATGGCTAGTAGGCCCGGCACAGTTATTGATTCTGCGTTAAATGCCTCTCCCGTTGATGCGAGCGAGCTAGCGACAAGCGTCATCACCCACTCAACCGTTGATGAGGGGGCCAAACAACCTCTCAAGCCCCTTGAAAACCTGGATGAGGACTCGGAAACCGCATCCTATAGTGAGTTCATGTGTTCGCGCGGGGTGCATGGACAAGCCGATGGGTTACACTCTATTCAACGGTCCGAATGCACATTTGATGAGGCCGACGAGGTTGCCATCGCTCAGCTGAGCGTTTCCATTGATCATAGCAGGAGGGTTGCCGACACACGCATTGAGCGTGCACATAAGGAGCTGGAGCCCGCCAATGACAGTATGACGGCTTCCAGCTTCGAGGCGTTCGCCATAGCCGGCCATAAGAGCCAGTCCATCATCCCACAGCTCACTGCTGATAAGGAGCATTCCTCGAAGAGTACCCCTGACGTTGGCCCTGGAGTAGAGGCTGGTACGGAAGAACGGCCGGCGGTGACGCGTGTGGAGCCTGGAATCGCGATGGAAATCCCACTAGACGATGACCCTCCCGATGCACACTCCCTAGAAAAGAAGAGGCGCCTACTTGAAGCCCAGAAGCAGCGCTTATATGAGCTTCGTGACCGGGCCAAGCAACGCCATGAGCACGATGAGCATGAGGATTCGGACGTGCGTTCGGCCAGCACATCAAGTGCTCATGTATCACCATGTAATAGAAAGCGATGGGAATCCGCACATGGACGACCTGGGGCTGCTGGGACTCCATTGGAGCCGACAGAACTGAAGCGGCGAGCAGAAAGTGCCGTTCGTCGTGTCTCCCGTGTCCCTCTTGCGGAGGCGAGCCCGCCACGCGAGGGTATGGCGACTGTGTCGAGTGCTCGCCAGGCCACATTCGGTTTACAACAACGAGGAAAGCGGTCGGTCGATGTTCCCGATGAGGAGGTAGCCGTTCCCTTCCGCCCGAGTCAAATCCTTGACTACCTGCCACCGGCCCAGTTCGATAATTCTCAACTAATCCAGAAGCTTATCACTCAGAATTTACTACCGGGGTCGGCCAATTACGAGCGTCGGATGGTGGCTCTTGATGGCGTGGCCAGTGCACGTGGCCAGCTGCTAGTTGTATTACGCGACTCCGAACGCAAGTCATACCACTCATGCGTCTTAGTCGATGAAGATACGGGACGCCTCATCAAGGTTGATGGGCCCGACAACATGCCATCGGAGTTGCCCCAGAACATCATCGAGACGATGTTCAAGTATGATAGCAGCGCCCGTAGCTTCCAAGCCGTGGATCAGCGCCAACTATCAACTCTGGTAGTGGCGGTGACATTAAGAGTTAAGAGAAAGAAGGTTACGATGCGATGAGTTCCCCAGCTCCACGGACACCTGGAACTCCTGTGACCGTGCGAGTGATGTATTTCTCATATTCCAACCCAAAGAAGTCCAGAAGGAGCGCCTCTTCATACTTGATTCGGTCGTTGAAGAAGTACCAGGATACCACTCCATATCCTATGGTGGAGATGGGATTGGCGAGCATGATTTGCGTTGAGATCGCCCATATGAACCACCCAGCATACCCCGGGTGGCGGATGTATCTGTAGACCCCTGTGGTGATTAGGCGGTGGCCGTTTCGACGCTCTGTCGCAATCATGTGTGTGAACCATCGATTCTGAAGCATAGCCATCTTACGAAGAAGTTCTCCGACAACAATCCCGATCAGCCCGCACCAGAAGGAGACTCTGCCATATACCCCTTCCTTCCAGTTGAATAACCTCTTCTCTATCAAATACTCCATCAGTCCAATGCCAAGTGCAGTCAAGTATTGAGGACTGAGCAAAAGCGTTTCAAGACTGAGCCTTGTCGGGACGTGCCGAGACTGAAGGTAATATTCGCTGGTATGGAAAAAGAGCAGAGCACAACCGAAGACCCATAGAGGGGCGTTGGATACCATCTATGACGAGGACAGAAACCAAAAATTATGGATTCGGCGGAGCTCTCGCTCGAACGAATTCAGGAGTATCTTGCAGACCTCGGCTACCAAGGGGTCCCCGAAGAAACCCTAATCCAGTTGAAGGGCGAGCTTCTACGGCGGATGACGGCGGGCGCAGCTCCCCCAGCACTGGCCACCGATTCCAGTGACGAACCACGCCGTCGTCGCAAACATCGCCATGAAGAGCGTGAGGAAACTCTCCACCCACAGCCTCTTACGCATGACCATGGCTATGTTTCTATCCATGCTCCTGACGACTCTCCACCAAGTCATTACTCTACTCAGGCCAGTCAGCCACGGCCACGACAGAGCGTTCACTATGAGGGATATGACGAGCCAGACGAGGAAGTGGAGCAATTGTATAGCCGGAGGCCCTATAGTAGCGATGAACATACTCGGGGGCGTAGGCCTCGACCGACGGGCTCTGCGAGGTCCGCGGCAGACTACAAGATGACTGGGAGGAGTGCTCAGTGGAGTGGGCGCGACTACAGCGCGAACTTGAGCGGGTCGAGTAGTCCGGCGCGCCGGTATACGTCTCAGGCCGAGGACCTCACGCTCATTGGGCCCGGAGCCTCAAAGACGACGCTCTTCAACTCGGGGACGAGTAAGTATACGCTACAGCAGAAGAAGTGCCGCAAGTCGGATCCGGTGACGAACTGGGCGAGATACAACAGCATGTGGAGCATACAGGGAGGCCTGGACGACGCCCGTAAGCGTGAGACCAGGTCAAAGTATACGGGGCGCCAGTCCTCGGCGAAGTCCGGGGTTTATCGTGCGGCTTACGACTAGTAAAAACGTCGGGCATGTCCGACTTCTGGTCCTCAACGGCATACGAGGCATATTTGGAGGCATTAAAGGGGACCTTGGGTGATGAGGCCATCAATATCTATACCCTTTGGTCGGGAGTTCACTTCATTGGTGGGGAAGATGTAGATCGAGTATCCGACATTGTAATACTACAACCACTCTATTGGAAGGGTGATGTTCTTAATAAGACGCCTCTGGATGGCTCCCATCGGATTGCTAGGCTTACGGAAGAGCAGTTCCAAGCCGTCGTGACGTTAGGCTTTTCGTCTTTAAGGGTGAGGATTAGTCAGTTTGAACTGGCGGATGAGCACTTTACTCGTGTGCGTACTGGATCTCCAGGAAACCCTTCTGCCTTTGTTGACATTGTACCTCAATTAGCCGGATATGATGCTCCAGCGACGGCTGTCATCCTAGTCTCTCCAATGGAGGCAGGATGTAGTGTATGTGTCGCGTATAGTACCGGTGAGTACCATCTAGGAGCGGCGGTCTTTACTGATGATTCATCCTTCCCGTTATTAGCCGCCTTGTTATGTATGATTGGCGCTCGAGAGGTTCTTGCCGTACATAACCTGGATTTGTACCACTGTATTGAGGCTCAGGGGTTGATGTATACGATCGCTACCGAGGGTATTAGAAGGGCGGTCGAGAGTGAGCTGAAATCTTTGGAAGGAACCTTAACCCATGCATCTCTTGAGAAGATCCGTAACGTCTTGATCACAGATGCAAGAACTACGTTGGATGCCTTATACCACAAAAGCCTTGCAGCTTGTTATTCATCAAGAGAAGTCTCACACCTTATCAAGGCTGAATCCAGAGAGATCTCTGGTGGATGCATCCTACTGGGTCTGTTAAGAATGGTAATGGATACCTGTCATGTCTCCTCGACTCAATCAACCGTCCTTTTCGAGTCTCCATCTCTTGATTCCTGTTTATTATATACCCCCTCGGATATGCTCGCCCTAAACATTCTTGCCACTAATAGTGCCGTCTCTCTCCATACTCTTCTTTATAAGACCGCTACACCATATGGTGCGGGCCTCTTGACGCGTTGGCTTCGAGCCCCTCTCATAGACCTAATTGATATCCAGGAACGTCAGGAACTTGTCCACTATCTTGCAGGCATGGACTTTGCTGGCCAACGGTATACCCACTTGCACAAGCTTCTCAAACGTTCTCCAAACCTCGAGACGATTGGTGCACGTCTTCGTGACTTCTCAACAAGACAAAAGGGCACCCTTTTCCCCGGAATCCTGGATATGTACGTCTTCTTCCGCTCATACCTTCCAGGCATCGTATCTACCTTCACTGACTCCACAGATGCTCTTGAGAGCGTACACAATCTATCAAAGAGTCTTCAATTGGTTTCCATGGCACTGGCCGGCTTCCAAGAACAAGTAGAAGCGGTCTTCGACTTGAACTCACCATACCTCTCATCTGGTGCGTCAGATATCTTCGCGTCAAACGACGAGATCTATCTCATAGTTGGTTTCGATCAAACCCTTGACGAACTTCGTCAACGATTAGACCTGGAGCGCACCACCATTACGAGGGAATATGGTATGATTAATGAAAGTGTGAAGGGAGCACGTATCCTTTTTACC
Source organism: Giardia muris (assembly GCA_006247105.1). NCBI lineage: Eukaryota > Fornicata > Diplomonadida > Hexamitidae > Giardia > Giardia muris. The sequence continues at coordinate 1,671,754 of CM016926.1, forward strand.
CCCTCTCAAGGATATGTCATTCGTTGCCCCAAATCCTCTTACCCCAGCGTCATGGCACTTGGGTCTGCCATCATCCTTGAGAATAAGGCAAATTACGTCAAATTTACAACAGAATGCCTTCAGAAAAGCTCGGAGCGTCGGAAAGAAGCCTTCCACGCATATTTCAAGCACCAAGCAACCTTGGAAGCAAGCGTTCTATCATCCTTCGTATCTTACGAGCCATCGATCGCACGCCTGGCTAAGTTGCTCGCAACAATTGACGTTCTGTCTAGCTTTGCAACACAAGCCACTAATGGTTGGACTCGTCCAACATTAACCTGCGATGGACCATTACACCTTCAGCATTGTAAGAATCCTCTTCTGATGAACAATATCGGTATCGACGCAACGATTGGCAGCGACATCTATTTCGATGACAAGCGTCGAGTCTTGTTGTTAACAGGACCGAATGCTGGGGGAAAGACCACACTATTGCGGGCCTTGGGACAATCCATCGTATTAGCTCAGATCGGGGCATTAGTCCCGTGTGCCGCTGCCACGATCCCGATTCGTACTCGTCTTGCCGTTCGGTTAGGGACAAGTGACTGTCTCCGTAGAGGGTATTCAACTTTCATGTACGAGATGGTTAATACTCAGTATTTATTATCAACGGCCCAGCCTGGTGCGCTCTTACTCATCGACGAGCTTGGACGAGGGACGTCTGTTTCCGAGGGTTATGGGATCTCACGTGCCGTCATAGAGGAGATCCTTGGGAAGCGTTGTATGGCTCTTGTCGCAACACACATTATGGAGCTTGTAGCGGGGCTTACAAAGACCGCAGGCCTTTGGCCCGTCCACATGCGTTCGGCCTTTGCTGGTAACAAGCTCGTTCTCACGTATAACCTTGCTGATGGGTCTGCGACTTCGACGTATGGGTTAGATGTAGCTAGGGCTGCAGGGATGCCAAGGGAGGTCATAGATATGGCAACGGCTACACTAGCACAGGAACCGTCTCGGAAGTTTCAAGCTCAAACCCCGACGAAGGACCTTACTGACTCTTTGGTCTATGTGGCTAGGGCCTTGCTTAGGTATTCGCGAGGAGCCATAACGGCCGATGAGTTACGAAGGATTCGTGATGAGGGAGTAGCATGCATGGATGCTGCAAAACCGCGGATGTAGTAACTATGTGCTCACCTACTTCCGAGTCATTACACCGGTTACTTGTTGAAGCGTTGAGTAAATTGATCACTGAAACAAAATGCGCGAGCTCAAGCCGAGCGAGGCGCAGGCCTTCTTCTCGAAGCTAGCGAAGTACGTTGGGACTAGTGTCGAGGACCTAATCACCAGGGAGGGCGGCCAGTTCGTCTTTCGCATCATTAAGAATCGAGTTTACTACATGTCCAATGAGGTTGAACGAGTGGCTCACCCAGTGGCTCGGAAGAAGCTTCTAGGCGCAGGCCTCCTGATCGGAAGGTTTACACACCATGGGAACTTCCATATCCGCATCACAGCACTCCCCTTATTGGCTATGTACGCCCAATATAAGGTCTGGCTCACCCCAGCCGCTGAGCTCTCCTTCCTCTATAAGAACGACGTCATGCGTTCCCACATAGCCCGCATGAGCGACGGGATCCCGGAAAACGCGGGGATCGTCGTCTTCAGTACCGATGGCCAACCAATCGGTTTCGGAGTCTCCACCAAGGCTGGAGTCGATGCCTTAAGATCGGACCCCGCAAGCAAGATCGTCATTCACCAAGGAGACGTCGGAGAGTATCTTCGAGATCAAGACACGTTGTTCTGAACGCCCCAGGTCTCACCATCATGCTTCAGGTATCTCCCTCGTACGTGTTGCTTCCAGATATACCTCACTCATCTTGCTGAACTCCTCGCTGGTGCAAACAGACTCAGACCCCGGAAGCTTGAGTTGTGCTGCCTGTAACCGCTTCATCTTTAGACTCTCAAGCACTTCCTTACACTTGGCAGCCTCCTGGCAAGCGTTGGTTACTCCTTGGGCGCATGCCGCCTTGTCCTGTTCCAACGCGTCCAGAAGCTCGGTAAATTTCGTTGACATCGCATCGAGGTTCTTCATATGGGCGTTCAAGTCCATCTCGAGCGAGTCCAGCTTCGCCCTGTAAGCGGAAAGGTCTTGCTGGACCTGGGCCAGCTGGTCCGCCACCTCGTCGACCTCGTGCTGGGGTGTCATCTTTTAGTCCAATGGCATACGAGAGATACGAGATGTCGTTACTAGTATGAGGGAGGAGCGAGGCGATTTGAAATGGAATTCGGGGGCTTTGAAACCGACCAGGAGAACGATGAGGCCGCGTCCCCGCAAGGCACTCAAGAAGGATCAGCGTGATATCCGTTATGCTCTCGACTGTTCAGAGGGGAAGGACCTCGAGGTTCGTACCTCCGACCTCGTCGACTTCTTCAAGAAGTCCTTCAAGATCGACGAGCGCCGCGGGAGGCTTGAGGGGAAGGTCGCGATCAAGGCCGACGGCGACAAGCTTATCATCCAGACGACGGGGTACGAGTTCTCGAAGAGCTACGTGAAGTATCTTGCCAAGCGTTTCCTTGCGCGTGATTATCGAGATATCTTCCGAATCGTCAGTGTCTCTGAGGAGGAGTACAAGCTCGAACCATATCCTGTCGGAGATGACGAGGAAGAAGAGGATGGGGCGGAGTAAGTGCTCGGGAAGCTAAACTTAGGGTAAATTCCCCTTAGAAGAAGAACCGTCAAGTTGAGCTTGTCCTGTAGGTGGGAAGATGGACCTTCTTCCAATGATGGCTTGGACTGCTCCGAGGCTTGCGTAAACTTCTCTAAGAACTGATCTTGGGTCGAGTTCCGGTTCCGTTGCACGGCTGTTGAGGGAGCGATCGGCTACGACCTTTTCGATGAGGGTCTTACAGGAAGGACAACGAGAGGTACTAGGGCTGAGGTAAATACAACGACCTTGATAAAGGAGGTCTGTGATCTGGGTGAAGCAGACGGTACAGAGCTGGTGCCCACATGGGGCTAGGACTAACGCTTGACGTTCAGAATCATAAGGGTCGTTACAAGAAGGACAGAGTAATGAAAGACTATTGGAGATGATTTCGGAAGTATGGTGAATGGACCGCTGGGCGTCTCTATAGGCTTCTGCACATGCTTTTTGTAACATGGTGAGTCTATTCTGAACGCATTGTGCCATTCGGAACAACTTCTCTTCCAGGGGTGAAGGAAGATCATCATTAGCGTTATGCCATTTCAAGAAGCGAGCAAGCTCGTCCAAAGAGGACTTGAAGTTTAACGAGCGAAGATCATTAAGCTTGTGATCGAGGTTTCCTAGGAGTGATTCCAGACGACTATGATCCGTTTCAAAGGCTGCGGCTAACAACTCGACCTTGTTATCATAGAACCGATTGATAGCGAGGATATCATTGTTTGCTAAGCCTTTGAGTCGATCCACATACTTGTTGAATTGTTTAATGATAACTTCTGCGCGTTTCGTCAATACTCCTTCAAGATTCTCCTCCTTTAAGAACGTCCGTATCTTATCAACCTCATCAAGGTTAAGGTCACGGATATGACTGACCAGAAGGTTTTCGAGTTCATTATCATCGTGGATGAGGTCATACTCTGCTAAATTGACGATAACGCCGGAATCGACTCCCAACAGGGGTTGCGAATCAAGGCCTCTGGTCATAGGCTGATCACGATGATTAACAGGGTATGCGTCATATACCTGTAACGATTTCTCGGGTTGTACCTTGTCGATTAGCATCGGTTGGACCAATAGTGCTTCATCTCGTATGAGTGGGTCTGTAGACCGTGAATTGAGTTCCATTTATAAGATGCTCCCATCGATTTGGGTATTTGGGACGTTTGGGACGTTTGCTCTATCCCTATGGACTTGGATATATATATGGGACGGCGTAAGCCTTCCACCCTCTTTGGGGATACTTTGGGGTCCTCTTACAGTGATTCATAGGTCATGCCTCATTGATTTCATGGTTTGTTATATCTCAGCAGTATATGCGTGCGCTTATTATGGCATGCGGTACGTTATCTCCTATAAGATGAACCCGATACATTACGCACATCTTCTCTTCCTGTGCACTGCTCTTTATATCCCCATCTATATCCCTTTGAGTCTCATCAGCTACGAACTATTACGCTGCAGAAAAGGTATTCATCAATACCTTTGCATACTACAGCTTTATCTCCTTTGCCTCTTCTATTTACTCCGTCAGATTTGGTTATATTACAGTTCCATCAATAGTAATGTCGTTTATGCACTTAGTCTAACTTACACGCTTCTTGAGTGTGCTCATCTCTATTTAGGTGAACAGGATACTATCAACAGCGACGTCAGTATCACTTCCTTCGGTTCCACGTCCACCAGGAACCGATCTCGAAGTCCCCACTGAAAGTGACGCCTCTGGCAAATAGGTTGACGATACCTCATGTCCACTATGAGGTTGACGCACAAATGGGTTTGTCCTTTCATCTCCACCCTTCCTTGTCTGCGATAAAAGCTCCTCAAAGTCCTTTCTTGAAAGCGAGACTCCAATATCGGATACATGCGTCCCACCAATCGAAGGAGATGGCAAAGGAAGGGTACTAATCGCAAGATATGACTCTCCAGGTTGTCCAGGCTGTTGCTTGGGAGGTGTCGATTCTGGTTTTGGTTCTGAGTATTCAGAAGAGTCTTTGAGAGGTCGAAACGTCGTCAAGTACGTATTCAAGCTCATCGTTGACTCGAAAAGAGGTTGTCCTCCTCGCCCATCAATAAGATGCTCGTATAAACGTGGGTCATCACTTACTTCCACAACCTTGCTGAACCGTACGCTTTTCCGCCCATCCGATGGCTCTGCTTCCGGTTCCGACGATCTTGGCGTTCCTGGTAAGACTCCTGTCAAGTCCATAGCGGTTCGTGATTCTCCAAGTATTCCTTGCTGTGATCTATGAGTAACCCCGTTGGATGACCTATGCGATACTACCATGCTTTCGAGCGCACTACTCCGAGAATCTGAAAGGCTTTTGGAGAACGAGGCACCGCTGATATCGGAAGCTGACGGTTCTGATAGTTGAGGATAAGGTGGTCGTGAAGGACGTGGAGATATCGTCCCCATAGGCACAGGTGGTTGCTTCGTTGGAGACTGACTAAATGAACGACGTAACATCTCTGTGGCGCTCTTGAGCAGATCCAAGTCTGCAAGGTCGTCCAATGTTTGTATCGCAGTATCGATGACCGAAGGTGTTTCAGTCCGAGTGGTCTCGGAGTAACCCCGGCTCTGAGGAATGACACGGGTGTATCGATCAGTGGATTCTGTCACATATGTGACTAAAATATCCAATAATTCCTCCACGTCCAAGCGAGCTCTTGCTTGTGTCAAAGCATCTACGAAGGCCTCCCGAAAAGGTTGGGAGCGTAAATACTCGACGGGACTGAGGCCATCGTTTCTTAGAGCCTCTAACTCCGCAAGGTGAGTTTTTCTAGCGTCTGCAAGGTTCGTTTCCACGGTTTTCCGAACCGTCTCATCCAGAGTCGCCCAGGCCGATTCGAGTTCCCTCCGTTCTGTAGCACATTCCTCCAGGCGTGTATTGAGCTGATCACAAACATAAGAGAGTGAGGCCTCCTTATGATCAAGCTCCTCTTTCCGTTCGGTCAGGTATCTGAACAGGGTATCCCGATCACGAAGGATAGTGGCTCGATGGTCTTCAAGGTGTAAGCTTGTCCTCTCCATGGTATGAGAAGGAGTTTGAAATGGGACCGAAGGGATAGGACCGGACGCAACACTGGGTTGGTATTGGACTGCGAATGACCTCGTCGAGCCATGCGGCCTATATGTTAACATATAGGGCTGAGTAACCACTTGTCCAAATGAATGGCGTTGAGGTGCCATCCCCGAAAACGTTAGGTCATCGTCGGTCCTTTGAGTCCCCATCGTCTCTGCGGTCGACAACACTAAGGAATCAACTCGACTGTTACGGTTCAGTATCGATTCGTATTCCTGAAGACGACGCATCTTCCGAGCCTCCATCGGTGATAATGCGCGAGTGGATGAAAATGCTAGAGCCGAATCCACCGGTTGTGGTGCTATTGTTGATGCCGATCCCGATCCCGATGCTGATCCTGGCGCTTGGCTTGGAGGTGGATTCTGTTGTATGGACACAACCGCCGCTAATTGGGCGCGAAGCTCCTCATTGGCGGCCTCTAAAGCTTGAAGACGCGGATCTGATGACGTCGATCGCTCTAGACATCGTAACTTTGCCTCAAGGATGGCAAGGTTGCTCGCCTGTTGCTGGATAACGGAATTGAGTTCCCGTAGCTCAGCTTGGTGCCGATGGTCAGTTTGGATACCCTCAAGCTCTCGTCGAAGACTAGCTCTCTCATCTGCCTTGGAAGCCGCCCCAAGTTGTTCTAGAAGTACACCTAACTGCCGTTCCCGCGCCAGTATGGCCTCCTCACGTGCACGGTACAAGGTATCACGCTCCCGCATGGCCTCACGTTGTGCCGTGACCTCGATCTGCTCCGCAGTTAATCTCCGTTCCCGCTCATCAAGCTCACGCATTCGTACCGCACTCCGTGCCTCGAGTTCCTCGACGCGCTTCTCCAGCTCCTCCTTTCGGAGCTGCGTGAGACGGCTCAAAGTCTCTCGCTCCTGTAGCTCGGAACTACGCCGTGCAACCTCCCGCCCGGTCCGAATGGCTTCCTCATGCGCCTCTTCACACTCCGCCAATGCTGCCCGGTACTTCTGTTTCGTTAGATATAGATGTCTTCTTTCACGCTTCAGTGATTCCTGCGCCTGGACGATGTGCATTGCCCGCTCCTCGATTCGGTGCTCCAGGTCTGCGTTCCGCATCTCCAGCCGTCGGCACTTCGTGAGGAGTGCGGTGTGCTCCTCGGTCTTGAGCTGTAGTGCCGTCTCTAGCCGTGCTAGCTCCAACCGGAGCCCTTCGGCTCGGGCCTCCCGGCTCTTGACCTGGTTAAGCTTATCTGTGAGCGCATCCATCTCCCGGGAGATTTCATCTGCACGTACCGCGAGCCGGTCCTCCCGTTCCTTGAGTCCGGCGAGGTACTCGTCGCGGAAAGTGTCGGCCCGCGAGAAGAAGTTCTCCGCGGCAGCTAGAGGGGCACTGAGGCCGCTGGAGGCATTGAGGGCGTCGGGAACGCGCGGGGGTCGTCGCAGACTGCCACGACTCATTTTTCAATCCGACGTTCGTATGACATCGGTTCCGGGTCTATTTGCGGGGCGCGAGCACGTCAGTCTGCAGCCCGAAGTAGCGAAGGTGAGTGACCTGTATGTGTTCCGACAAAGGCTGGCGGTCGGGCGTGCCAGCACCGTTCATCTCTGTCTAGATCTTACTACGGGGAAACAGGTTGCTATCCGTGCCGTGGATGCGAGCGCCCGGGACTTCAGCGAGGAGGGGCTTCTGCGGTGCGTTCAGACGCTCAGCCAGGCGAGGTGTCCATACGTTATCCGATACGATAGAATACTAACGGGACCAACAAGGAAAGTCTATTATCTCGTATCCTCCCTCTACAAGGGCACTCTGGAGCAGTTCCTATCGACTTCTGACCGGACAAACCCGGCGTTACAAGCGCGCCTTCATCGTTGGGCAACCCAGATCATTCGAGGGTTAGCCTTCCTACAAGAGAAGATCTGGTGGGTCAATACGGGACAGGTGGGGGGTTGGAACCCTATCCTCACGAGCGCGGATATACTCATCTCTGGAGATAGGTGCGTCATCTCTCCAAGTCTTAGTCAGTATTCTGGCGTTACTGTGACTATCGCACATGCAATCTTGCGTCGAGATTTACACTACACGGCACCAGAGAATATTGATCCAGATTGGAGGCGAACATTGACAAGTTCAGAGTATCGTGCTTCTCTTACTAAGGAAGCATCGTCATGGTCCTTGGGTTGTCTTCTTCATGAGATGCTAGTAGGAAAGGTCCCTTACACCAAGGCGATGCTACTTGGACATCGATTGAGCCCTCCAAACCCAAAGTTCTTGTTTGAGAACCCTGACCAGGAGATGATCTCATTGATGAGAAGTCTTCTATCTCTTGATCCGAAAGAACGACGAGGATTGTTGGACTTCACAAATAACTCCACTGCTCACTTAGAAGGAACCATGCCCACTCAACTTCTTCACCAGTTGGACATAGCACATCTGAAGCATCTCTTATCTGAGCAAAGAGATGAGCTATTGAAGGCGAGCCAAAAGATCGCCCGCCTCGAACGCGAGTTATTAGAGGTACGTGAGGAGGATTCCATGAAGACGGTCGAGCTCTATCGAGATGCACGTGACCGTTTGGAGGAGGACATCTTCCCACACCTACAAGACGAGCTGGCTCGTTTACGAGATGAGAACAGAGACTTGAAACGGAAATTGCAAGAAACCCAGATACCTACTACGGAAACTCCTCTTACAGACCTGCCCCTCTCCCAGCTCCTGATCGCCGAGAAGGTCTGCATGAAGAAGCTACACGCCCTTCGCCACCGGATCAAGTTCTTGAAGGCAAAAGAGGGGGCCGAAAAAAAGCATGGCAGGGATTGCCGATGATGCCATTTGGAAGGTCGTCGACGCCTGGTTCCACGGGAACGGCCTCGCGGCCCTCCAGATCAATAGCTACGATAACTTCATTGAGCATACCCTCGGGGCCATCATGAGCAGCTTCCCACCCCTCGAGATTATGAGAACGGATAACACAGGGTGCTACCGCCACCGCTTCCGCTTCGCCTCACCTACCGTCGTTCGGAACACTGTCCTGAAGCCCAACGATTGCCGCATTCAGTCCTCAAGCTACCTAACCCAGATGAAGGTTTATTTGCATTACGAATTTGACCGTATCGACCTCGAGAAGGGGGAGAAGCAGCAGACGATTTACTATGAGCCGAAGCTCATCGACTTCTGCCTGATGCCAGTCATGGTTCAGTCTTCGCTCTGTTACCTACGGCAGAATATAGCAGGAAATATGGGACAAGGAATCGCTCAAAGACGCCATCGGATCATGATGGACGAGTGTCCGTACGACGAGGGTGGGTACTTCATCATTCGTGGTTCTGAAAAGGCTGTCATCGCACAGGAGGCAAACCATTCGAATCGGGTTATGGTATTGCCAGGCGATAAGGGTAAGTCCGACCACGACCCCTTTGATGGCTGCACGGCCACCATTGACTCCGTGAACCCCGTCACGGATGCACACTCAAAGCTGACCATCACTTGGAGGACCACCGGAGACTTGGTCCAGAAGGCGGGCGCACCGCAGCTTATGGCCCGGTGTGGGTCGGATCGGAATCGTGAGGAGATCCCCTTCTTTCTTCTTCTTATGGCACTTTGGCCTCATTCTAAATGCTCGGCGAAAGATCTCATCTCCCTTGTCTGTCTAGACGAGTCAGACACTGAACTGAACGAGCTGATTTACCCGAGCTTCGATCTATTGGAGAAGGCCAATAAGACGACTCAGGACGCGTGCTTGGATTTTCTTAAGACTCGACTCCTCTCGGCGACGGAGAACGTTGATGAGGATAAGCGTCGCCTGGATCTGATGAATTACATAGCGACCCGTATCCTACCACACGTGGGGACCAGTCCAAGCGTTGATGACAAGCTTGCCAAGGCCTTCTTCCTTGGGTATATGGCACATCGCTTGCTCTTGGTGGTTGCAGGCCGTCGTACCTATGACGATCGCGATCATTGGGGTGGGAAGCGTCTCAAGCTGACTGGCACCCTTTTGGCAGATAAGTTCCGGTACGAATACAATACGTTTCTCCAAATGCTTGGAAAGCACCTGGGGAGCACTGGTCTCTTAGACCTTAGTACCCGCCGGACTGAGTTCTCAATGGACGACGGGTTTGAACCGCGAGAGGAGTATGCAGGTGGGTACAGTGATCCCCTTTTCCTCTCCAACCCATACAAACTTCTCTCTAAGATCCGAGACCTAGCAAACTCACATATCACAAAGAACCTTATCAGTGGGTTATCAACAGGGACCTGGAAGACAAATAATAGCGCTCAGGGGACCAAGTCTGGTGTCTCCCAAAGCCTTGTCCGACTCAGCTATACAAGCGCCCTTAGTCAGATTCGTCGGGCTAGTTCGGGAATTGAAGAAAGTTCCAAGGCAGTCGAGCCTCGGTTACTTCACACAACACAGTTTGGATACATTTGCCCAGCCGAGACTCCGGAAGGGGCCAAGGTCGGCTTGATGAAGAACATCGCATTGATGGCCCAAGTGACCACGGGGAACGACAACGATAGAGATAACATCCTCACGTTCATCAAGGAGTATTCTGTACGAGACGAGACAGGGTGTAGCCTGGCGGCCCTCAAGACGTTTGGGACCATGCGGGACTCCCGTTCCCTCAACGACGTAAAGATCTTCATCAACGGCGCCTGGATCGGCTCCATCGGTGGGGAACACATTCATAAACTCGTCGCGGATCTCCGGCAGCTGCGCTCGATGGGGCGGATTAGTCGTGATACCGGGATTGCATACCTGGCACATAAGCAGGAACTAGTGATCAGTACAGACTTTGGTCGTGTCACTCGTCCCCTCTTCGTCGTCGAAGCAACGACAGATCCAATCTTTAATCTTGTGATTGACCTACGCCTTATGCTCGAGCCAGCAGACTTGGAGGAGATGTGTCTTTGCGAACCTAAAGATCAATGGTCATACCTCACGGGGACTCTGAGTGAGAAAGGACGAGGTCGTCGGCTCATCGAATATCTGGACCCATATGAGGAGGAGAATTCTTACATTTGCATGGATATCTATCACTTTCGACGGGAGATGGCGAAGGCGACAAGGATCAAGGACATCCTGGCACAACATCCATCGGAGACAGCTCTTGAGTACATCAAGACGCACAACGTACCATTAGCGGCACACTACACACACCTGGAGATACACCCCTCGATGGTCCTGTCTGCTATTACGTCTCTCATCCCCTTTCCAGACCACAACCAGTCTCCTCGTAACCTGTACCAAGCGTCAATGGGGAAGCAAGCAGTTGGGATCTACGCCCTCAACTTCATGAAGCGCTTTGATACCTCTTCGATTAACGTCATGCACTATCCACAACTTCCACTCGTGACAACCAGATCGATGCCCCACGTCAAGTTTCGGTACCTCCCGGCGGGCCAGAACGCCATCGTAGCGATAGGGGTCTACTCGGGCTTCAACCAAGAGGATTCGCTGGTGATGTCCCAGTCCGCAGTTGACCGTGGCTTCATGCGGGCAACCTACTATCACACGTATGAGGATTATACGGGAAGCCGGACCAAGTCTCTCGATAGCCGTGAGAGGACGGAGAACTTCGGACGGCCAAATGAGCACGTACACGACCAGAAGGATCGAAGGTGTTGGGAGTACTTGGAGGCGGATGGCCTACCCGCGGTTGGGAAGGCCGCGGGAAACCAGAAGATCATCATCGGGAAGATAATCCCTCGCCAGATCTATCGTGGAGGGACGATCGAGGACGATAGCGCGTATGTGGATGGCTCTGTCGCCGCGAAGATGGACGAGAAGGGGCGGATCGACGCCGTCATCCTGGCGCAGGACCAACGGAATTCGATTTTGGCGGCCAGTGGGATTGTAACCGAGGGTTCGGATGGCTTGTTGGGGGCAAAGGTTCGTGTTCGGTCAAGTCGTATTCCTCAGGTCGGGGATAAGTTCAGTAGTCGGCATGGACAGAAAGGAACGGTTGGAATGCTCTTCCGTCACGAGGATATGCCATATACGCTTGATGGGATCACGCCAGATATCATCATGAACCCACATGCCATCCCTTCACGTATGACGATCGGTCAGCTTCTAGAATGTGTTGGAGCAAAGATGGGAGCGTTGTCTGGACGAGAGATCGACGGAACCGCATTCAATGCCGAGCCTGGGACGTTAGATGAGCTTATCACTTCAGAATTACACGCTCAGGGATATCAGAAGCATGGGTATGAGGCATTGATCAATGGAATGACTGGAGAACTACTGAACTATAGAGTGTTCATCGGCCCGACGTTTTATCAGCGTCTTAAGCATATGGTGCTTGACAAGATCAGTGCAAGAAGCACTGGTCCCATTGTCACCCTCACACACCAGCCGAATGAAGGGCGAAGTAACTATGGTGGGATGCGCATCGGAGAGATGGAGAAGGACGCCTTTATCGCCCACGGGGCGACCGCGGTCTTACGTGACCGTCTACTGTTCAGCTCCGACGCTGCAGAGTTTCTGGTGTGTTGCAATTGCGGGCTCATCTGCTGGCATGCGGATCAGAACAAGTTGACGACGACGAGCGAGCCGATGTGTGTGCTTTGTCGCACGGCAGATGTCCTGCCTCGTTTCGCGCGGGTCGTCCTCCCATACGCGACGAAGACCTTTTTCCAGGAGGTGATCGCGATGGGGGTCTTTCCACACATCATCGTCAATACGAAGTGAAGTCTGACGTATTTGCAACAACTATTGCGAACTATAAGATGCGGAGCCAGCGGCTCGTCCTTATCGTCCTTGCCATATGCGTCCTCATCTTCGGCTCGTCATCAGCATTATCAGTCAAGGGGATGGGGTCAATGCCGCCAGTACCTCCAGCCGAAGGTGCCGAACCGATCGACTTTGATCATACGTATATGACCTCGTTGTTCCTCTTCGTCGGAGAGGCGTGTAGTCTCATCATCTATGGCGTCGTGAAGTGTGTTAGACGCATGCGGAAGCTTTCCGGTTCGAGTTCTCTCATGTCAGAAAAGACTAGATTTCGTACCTGTCCACATACCTTTCTTTTCTTGGTCCCAGCCTTAGTAGACCTCGTAGGGACGATCATGTTGAACTTCTCGATTTACTATGTTATCATATCAGTCCAACAAATCATTTCGAACTTCGTCGTCGTCATTGTAGCATTACTATCGCTAATGATATGGAAGGATTATCGTCAACGGTTTGATGTTCCACATGCCATTGGGTTGATATTAATCACGGCGGGGATATGTTGCGCATCCTCTGTTTCCATTATTTTCGGTGACGACATTGGCACCTCGAAGAATGCTATTTTAGGGATCTCACTTGGCTTATTCGGTACACTCTTTGCTGCCTTATGTTTCATCTTCGAGGAGATCTTTCTCAGAAGAATCTATGCACCTGGTTTGGTTGGAGTAGGAAATGAGGGGTTATGGGGCTTAGCTTTCAACGTGATTCTAATACCAGTGATGAACTTCATTCCAGACCCGAAGAACCCCAATAAGACGATGGAGAATACGGTAGAATGGGCATATCAAATACGGCATCAACCGATACAGGTCCTATTGATCTGCTCGTATGCCATTTCGACCCTTCTCTTCAACGTCTGTGGTATGGAGATCACAAGAAGAGTATCTTCGGCTACTAGAGCCACCCTTAATGCTTGTCGTGCCATTCTTATCTGGATCCTTTCATTAGCAATCGGCTGGGAGAAATGGAGTACCACTGGTTCTCTTGTTATTATTCTCGGACATGCGTTACTAATCTTGGGGACACTCTCGTTCAATAACATCCTTCGTATCTTCCCATATTGTAGAGCATGCAATATAGAAAGGTACGGCACCCTATGTCAACGACGGAAGAGGGCGACGGCGGGAACAATAGCCTCTTCTCTTCCTTCTTCTCAAAAGCCATCTCGAAGTACTAGTTCCGATGCGTTGGTATGATGCTCATCCCACTCCCACTTCCCTGGAAACGCTTTCCTCTCGATATGCGAGACTTAACTTCGACCCTCAGTATTGGAACCCTCTGAAGAGTAAATGGCGCGATCTCCTCGTGGAAAAGAAAATGGACGCGTTAAGGCGCACGATATCTCCGCTCTTCATCACGATGTCCGGGCTCATCGGGGCCGGAAAGACCACCATAGCAAGGGAGCTTGCTGAGGAGCTTGGAGTTCCAGTCTATTATGAGCCCGTTGAGGACAATGTCTACTTGGAGGACTTCTATCGAGATATGAGGGCGCATTCCTTCGCCTTACAAGTTTACCTTCTTAATAGGCGGTATACCCAGCATCAACAGATCGTTTGGGGGCGACAAGGTGGAGTCCAAGACCGAAGCATATATGAGGACTCAGTCTTTGCACGCGTACTCATGAAACAAGGCTACCTCACCCTACGGGATTATGAGACTTATCGTGCCCTCTTCCAGACGATGAGTACATACCTACCTCATCCTCATTTCATAGTTCATTTGGACGTCACCCCTGAAGAAGCTTTAGTCCGCATTAAAGAACGGTCTCGGGGCTGTGAGGCCGGCATCCCACTCGATTACCTCAAGGCTCTCTATGAGGAATATAACGTCTTCTTAGCAGAGATCTCAAAGCGCATTCCGGTCCTACGGGTCCGGTGGGACAAATACAAGACAGCCGCGGAACTTGCACAGGAGATCTCCAAGGCTTTGGTGGAGCATCAAGCCGTTATTGACGTGGCCTTTGATAGTTCAATGACTGCGAACATCCCGAAAGTCCCCGCTAGTCTATACTGATATCATTCGAGTAAATCCTTCTTGTACTTCTCCAGGATCTTGGCGAGCCCCATCTCTCGCTCCTTTCGCTCCTGTAGGAGCGCCTCCTTGTCCTTAAGCGCATACTCAATCGTATGTAGCTCCAATGAGACCGCGTGTGGATACTGAGTGGTCTCCATCAAGACCATCACCTCTGCATGCTTCGTCTGAAGTGCACGTATCTCTCCTTTCAGCTCGTCGATTTGACGGCTGACGGCGACATACTCGTCCATGCACTCGTCAAGTAATGCCACCTCGTGTTCTGTAAGAGGACTGGGGTCAACGGTCGGCTCTGAGATAGAAACGGACTGTGATCGAATAGAAATATCCTCTGGAGGAACCACGGGCTTCTGAAGGCCCCGTGGAGCTGGCCTAGCTCGCTTCTGTGGTATTGGAGGCCCTTCTCTGCGTGCATCTTGCTTCAGTACTTGGACCGGCTCAACCACGCTTGTCGTTTGAATAGGTGGAACCTCCGGTAAAGTAGGCCTTAGTCTACTCATACGAGAAGTCTCAAGGGTTTTGAGGTATTCCGCCCGTGCCTTTCGCGCAACTTCATCTGCCCGACCAGTATCGGCCCGATTTATCGTATCCAGCATCTGCTTTAGTACGTACTCAAGAAGGTGCGCCTTCCGTCGCTTTGCATAGCTCTGCATGGCCGCTTCCACGGCCTGTCGTTGTGCACGTCGGCTGACAAACGCATCAAAGGTCGCACTAAGTGCTCGTTGTAGGAGTGAAGTCTCAATTCTTTCTGTGAGGTACTGGGAATCAAAGATAGCTCGCTGGAGCTGTATCGAACGTGCATGCCAGTGCCGAAAGCAAAGGAGAAGCAGGTGGCGATAAGAGAAGGCCGCCGACGACTCCGCTAAGAGTCTGGCTCGTTGATCCGCTGCTGCGGCACGCCAGACGATCAGGATGTTTAGAAGAAGTGGTTCTCTAGAAAGTTTGTACCACTCCTCGGCACGCTGCCATAACTCTTCTCGACGTAAATATGTATTCCGAAGGTGCCTGAAAGCGGTTTGTAAGTAGGCTCTCTGCATGTGTTCCAAACCATCCCGTTCTAGTCCTGGGACGACCTCGTAGACGTATACCTCCCAGGCCCGTAAGGCCTTACGTAGACATCGCTGGACATAAAATAGAGTCGCTCGTTGATGTGCCAGACGTAGGGCCTCCTCCCCCGCCCGCTTCATGGTAATATACTGCTCCCACTTGCTAAAGTACCGGCGCCGGAGGTTCCTCACGTAGAATCGCAGCGCGTTCTCTGACGCCGTCAAGGATTCCGCTGGGTGCATGAAAGTGGAGAAAAAATGAGTGAGTCCTATTCATCATCTGTCGATGTCTCGAGCTCCACGCGGAACGAGGTGATCGACGCCATCACGACTTTCGTCCTGGGAGGCCTGGATCTGCGAGATCCGTCGGTAACGCCGCAGCCCATGAGCCGCCCCTCAGAACCCGGCCCGGCAAAGCCTTTGCGTGCTATTCGTGAGCTCTCCACCCCAAGTTCCTCCTATAAGCCACGGCTACCGCCCGCCACGACCGAGGGGTCCAAATCCTTCCTTTTCTCGTCTCGTCCTCCTCGAACGTCAAGCGATGATACGTTACGTGGAAAGCCAGCCGGCTCAAAGATCGAGGCCGATGGCGCGGACGTTCCAAGGAGCATCAACCAGGCTGGAGCGTTATCTAAGCATCGCCGCGCCGCAAGCGATAAGCTCATTGTCTATACAGAAAAGGCCGTCTCCACCCGTTATTATACGAGTCAGAAACCTCCCCGGTCTGTAGACGTTACTGGCCCGCCTCCAGAACGAGTGAGGCAGATAGCACAAAAAGAAATACAAACAGAAGTCAAGACAGCTAGCACTCCCGTCACTAGGCCTACAGAGGCCATGACAAGCGTAAGGGATGACGCCCCAACAATAGTGGAGAAGGTTGCCAAGAGGGTTCGCCCCCCACCCCTTCAGAAGGAGATACAGACAAGTGCACAACCGAAGCAGACAGTCTCCATACAAAGTAGTAGTATTCTTGACTTCGAAGGCCCACGACACGTGAGTACTCCCTTGCAGCCGTTAGAAACTCTTGATCCCACCCCGGATTACCGGTTCTCTATCGATGACCAACCCGTTATCACACCGCAGCTCCCACGAAGCATCTCCAACCCCGAATTCCCACGGGCTGAGGTACGTCAGGATCCATGGGCACCTCTTGCAAGCTCACCCCCGAAGTCGACCGCGACAGATCCGATGAGGCTGAATCCCAAAGTGGAACAGCAAGGTGTGCAGTCGTCCAACGTCATGAAATCATCACAGCCGCTCCCAGCTTGCGAACCTGGTGAGATTTGGCCCGGCTACGATTGCCAGCACCCTACCGACCTCTATCTGATGGGGCGTGGTATAGGAGCACATGATGTGAGTATCGATGGTGGGTGGAGTCTGGATGAGGCGTATCCGAGCTTTGCCGATGGCCAATTACCATTGGCAGTGGCTCATCCCGGCTTCCTGACCGCCCCCAACGCAGATTATAGTATAGGAGAGTGTGCACCGAATGGACAATTACCAGATGGAGATGTTGTACACAACTTCCATGGGGGGTTGTATATGGGGTATGGGTGTGCGTCGAACAATTACCAAGCTGCCCATAACCAGGGTGTCGTCTACTATCCTCCTGCACAGCCTGTCGGATATATGAACATGCAACGGTATAACGAGTATTGGGCAGCTCGGCAAGCGAATCCGGGCTGGGAGGAGGCTATGGACTGTGCGCGGGCTCGATACCTACACGAACGGCAGCTGCCTATGGCTTCTTCTCAACCATATCAACATGGTTGGTGAGACAAAATTGGATGAAGTTGAACGCCTACGTACGAATCAGGCCGCATATCCAGGCCGATCCGTTGACGTCCGACACGTTAATTGTCGAGGATGACGAGAGGGTGGTTGTCTTCCCTAGTGGACAACGATTGTGTCCGGCCCGCGTTTTTCGTGAGACGATCACTCAAGCCATACTCTTTCGCGAGGTCGTCATCCCCTTGATTGACGCGTCTCTTCTGGAGGATAAACGGCCGGCCCTCTTCTTGATTGGTCCGGCGCGTGGGGGGAAGTCATATTCCTTGGTAGGCTCATTTGAAGGTGAGGATGTTTGTGGTGCTGGACTGCTTTATCATGCATTAAAGTACATCCTAGCCAATGGGGCGGAGTGGTGCACCATGGCGGCGCTCGCCGTCAATTCCCAAGGGGAACGAAGAGATTTGTTATCAGAAACGTTTGATCCCGAAAGGGTCCATTGTTTAGATTCAGAGACATCATGGGGAGAGCGTCTCTCACGTCAAGTGGGAGCCTTACATGCATCCGTTGATTTGGTTCAGCTAGGCGCTTTACACTTGCGGCATCTTCAACGCAAAGGGATATGGCATGCGGTTTGGAACCTCAGATACGAGATTAGCGGCTTCATAGGGCAACTATCCTTTGTTGAAGCACGAGTGCTTCCCTCCTCCATCATAGTCGACTTCGACCTGAAGGAAGCTCTTGAGGAAGCGATCTATAGTTTGAAATGGTACCACTATTATTCTAAAGAGAAGCTTTTACGTGACCCATTGTTGTCAATGATACCTGAGGCCTTTGATGCGAAGGACGGAGAGTTAAGCTTTCTTCTATGTTTATCAAGGACGGCTTGTTGGAAAGACTTCTCTTTGGCCGAGGAGTTGATCACGTCCTTATTTGGAGGGGTGGAATCTGTCCTGGAACGGTCCAAAAGGATTCTTACGGAGTCCAATACCTCCCTTACTCGAACAAAACGATTAAGCTTCTTGTACGATATCCAGAAGCTAGATTAAAGAACTGAGGTTCATATGCCCTTTGTAAGGAATGGTGATAACGTCCTTTTCCACGTCAAGGATGATAAGACGTACATCAACAGGGTGGTGGCCAACGGGACCGTCGAGCTATATCGCAAGCGCTTACCTGGCGCGAAGTTTATTGGACTACCGTATAGCCAATGGTATTACCTCCAGATTGAGGGTTCGGAACCCACAATCATGAGGATGCCAGACGTGACGGTTTCAAGTTATTCCGCCGTCGTCGATAAGGATACCGGTAATTCCTTAGACCTTCTTCATGGAGAAACGCGCATTGCCATCGCAGACGGCGATGCTTTTCAACAACGTGAGACGGAATTCTCCCGCTTCAAGCTGGTGAATCGGGCGGTGAAGCGGCACCTTTTAGCCTTCACTATGGAGCTTGTCGAGCCATACCAGCTCGTCAAGAACGCTTTTCGTGGGAAGATGCCAGGGAATGCGATGTTCCTAAGCCCCGATAACTTTGGACTACTCCTTCAACTCTCTGGAGTCTCCCGTATCCCGGGCTTTAGTCGCTGTCTCGTCTATGACGACGTTAATGGATATGTCGCCGCTGGTGTTGCGCAAAGATTAGCCCTGACAGATGCGCTTTCAGACCCTACTACAATGGAGTGTAGGAGCCTAAAGGAAGGTCTTCAAACCCTCATGGAAGAATTAACTGGTAAGCAGATACCACTTCAGGAGCGTGTAAGGAAGGCAAGAGAATACTATGCTAAGCTTCTCGCAGGCCTCAAGATCCCACCCTTCCCCCAGGAGTTAGCGGTGGTGACTGGTAAGACTACGGGGAACTGCATCAAAAGCGTCCTGATGGAATGTAATATTCTGCCTTTCAAGGTGGAGCTCGAGGGGTCAAGACCAAACATCTCTCCCTTCGTGGCTCCTCTAGGGGCTCATAGGTTCGCCTCCGATGAGACCCTATCGCGTCTCGGGTACACTCTAGTGGATGCGCCGAATGATATCGTCACACGCGAGACCACAGAGTTATGGACTCCAAACGCCATGTATCGAGCTCTTCGGCATGATCATGAGAACTGGGTTTCTCGACGAGTCAAGTCCTTGGGGATCGACTTGGAACCACTCTTTGCACTATTACGTGATGAACAAGGGGGTGGCCTTCGAGAATACATTTCTCAAGGTGAGGACTCAGAAGAAGAGGAGTTGTATTTTGACTCTCTAATCATCGCCACTCGTTCACGTCCGCTTCCATTGGTCAGACTATTGACACAATTTGTTAGACCAGCTGCACCGATTGTGATCTTCTCGTCATGTGGTGGGGCGTTAGCGGAATTGAACAGTTATGTCATACGTGAACGGTGCGGGATCCTAACCTCGTTGTACGATAATCGGGCGTTAAGCTTCCAAGTGCTACCTCATAGGACGCGCCCCGCCATGCTTGGAGAGTCATTTGGTGGGTATGTGATGGTTTATCATGCACAGGTCCCGACCCTTGACGACGGGGGTGTTACCCGCAAGGCCAAAGACTGTGCCACCAAGAAGAATCGCAAGGTCAAGGGATGAAATGTGCTCTTCCTCTTTTTATGACGGAAAACAGAATATGTCGTATGTTGGGCTATTCCGTTGTGGGAAGTGTAGCACGCCACTCTTCTTAGACGAGCACCTCATCGAGCACGAGACGTTCGCCCAGGTCAGCTTCAAGAACGGGCAGGCTCCGGAGAAGAGCTGCTCGTCTTATTTCGTTAAAGTGATGAGTTGGATGGGTGATCTCCTAGGAAACAAAGGAAACCTTCACTGTCCAAAGTGTGAGCGGAGGGTTGGGAGCTATTGCTGGAGCGGCCTCCCTTGTACTTGTGGTGGGCTTGTCATCCCATACATCGCCGTCCATAGGAATAAGGTCGATCGTGTCCTTGTTGAAGATACCCAGGAGCCTAGTCCGACGTCGTGAAGGCGTTCGCCACGCTCTTCTGCTGCTTCTGTGTGACCTCTCGTGTGATCATCTGACGAGTATCGATATAGCGAAGGATCTCAATGGTTAAGATGAGGATCGATGCTGGAAGCGTGATGATGCTTGCACAAAGGGCTGGGGGGCTAAGCCGTCGTGATCGATGGTCAAGGTAAACAAGTAGGTTAACGATTGCGATGAAGGCGGTACCTAGTCCACTTAGAATAAAGATGGCGGTGATAGTCAAGAAACTATCAGTCACCATTAACACAACGTCACTATCCGTACCTGTTGCATATTGTACCAAGTAGAAGCACGCACATGCCATTGGTAGGGCCTTTGCAAGAATCGTGAAGACTAACGAATGACTTTGATAGGCAGCTCCGACGATGCTACTGGCCATGTACAACACCCCGATGATGAGTAAAAGGGCCGGGACACTTTCCTTAACGCTACACAAGGCGAGTTGTCCAACACTCCCAATAGCTGATAGGACTGCACCCGAAATAGTCGTCACCTGCATATGGGTGGCATAGCTTGGCCCGTAGCAGCAGACCACGGCGAAGTATGCGAGCTGGATGAGCATGCAGACGCCCAGTAGGCGTGGAGTCCTTGTCCCTATGATGACCTGTCGAAGACTTTCGTGCCTAAATGCTGCGACGAGGAGCCCCGCCACGTTCAGCCCCATCCCGATCGCCGAGACCACCGGGAGCAAGAGCCGCTGCTTCATTTCGTTTCCTCTAGTTTACTGAGCAGTAGTCTATCTAATCCCCCTCACCATTATCGAGAGCGCTATGCAATTCCGAATGCTGCTGGGATTGGCTCAGCTCAACGGCGTTCTTCTCATCGAAGCTCTTCTTCTTCCTTTGAGGACGCTCCTTTCCAGCCTTAGCCATACGCTTGGTGATGGCCTTCTTGGCAGCCTTCTCACTGACACGAAACTCGGGTGGGAGCTTGATGAGGCGGAAGAGGAAATGAATCACGAAGATCCCAAGGGCTAACCCAAGTGAGATGAGCCAGGACTGCCAACTGATTCCATAGGCGACATAACTGCCACAGTACTCATTGGAAGATCCAGCATGGCAGTCGAAAATATGGAACAGGAGACGGATACCAGGGACAAGCATGATGATGATCTGTAGAGTCGTCGTCCCCAAGAAGATGACCAGGAACATGACCGCCTTGTGCAGCCCTTGGAACACGTTCAGCTCGCTATGGATTCGGCGCGAGTTGAACTCATTAAAGATCTGAGCGAAGATGAAGAAGTTGTAAATACAGGTGTAGCGATATGCCCGCGTTGCTTCCTCTACGTACGTATCGCCAGCGGTATCAAAAAGGCCTTGAGGGACCATTGTTACAGTATCTCCAACGCCTGGGAAGATCATGAGGAGGATGACGACGATCTCGTAGACGGAAGCGACAAGGATGTTACGGAGCATGCAAGGAGTGATCAAGCTAGCCGCGCGGTGGACGGGCTGGTAATCGAGGACGTCCTTCGCGGGGTCTTCTGTCGCCAGGGCTAAGGCACCAAGAGAGTCCATGATCAGGTTGACATAGAGCATCTGGAGGGCAGTAAGAGGTGACTCCTCAAGGGCTGCGGCCCCAAGAAAAGCGACAACAACTGCGGCGACGTTAACGGTCAACTGAAACTGAAGGAACTTCCTGACGTTCGAGAGGACTGTCCGGCCCCATTCTACGGCACGGACGATCGACAGGAAGTTATCGTCCATGATGATAATATCGGAGGCCTCCTTCGCCACCTCCGTCCCTGCAATCCCCATGGCGAGTCCGACATCTGCCGCCTTGAGCTGGGGGGCGTCATTAGACCCATCTCCTGTTGCGGCCACTATGTTGTTGTACAGCTTGAGACGCTTGACAAGCCGATACTTGTCCTTGGGAGCAGCACGAGCAATCACTTGAAGGGTTGGGAGCAAACGGTCAACCTCGGCATCCTCAAGCTTGCGGAAGTCGGGACCAGTGATGACATATTGGGGTAGCTTGTCATCGGGAAGATCCTCCGGAAGGATCCCGCAATCCTTAGCAATCGCGACAGCAGTAATCAAGTTGTCCCCCGTGACCATCCGGACGGTGATCCCGGCGCGCTTGGAGCGCTCCACGGCATCGGCGACCCCAGGGCGCAGCGGGTCCATGATCCCCACGAGGCAGATGAGGATAAGATCCTGCTCAACAAATTCGGCCGACTTGTACTTGGAGCCCGTGATAGGCCTTCCCGTCTCTTCGTCCGTGCCTATTTCTCCCGTGGCATCTCCATCGGTGCGGGAAACTACACGGTACGCGAGACAGAAGGTCCGCAATGACTGACGCGCATACTCCGTGATCGTCTCGTCGTAAGCCTTCCGCATCGCGTCATCAAGAGGCACCTGCTGCCCCTCGGCGGTCAAAACGCGGCTACAACGCCCGAGGACGATCTCAGATGCCCCCTTGGTGAAGACGAGATAATCCGTCTTGCTCCCAACCAAAGAAAGAGCGGTGTTCAGGCGGCTCGCCTCGGACTTGCCACAAAGCTTCTGGAGGTCAAGGACGACGGACATCCTCTTTCGATCGGACGTGAACTCGAACGCATGGGCGATCACCCCACGGGCATCTCCGTTATGGACGAGGAGCTCGCGGTACTCCTTATAGGCAAAGCCCATATCTCGAGTCAATAAGAGAAGAGCGCCCTCAGTCTTGCTACCAACGACGACGACCTTCTCCTCGAGATCGTTTGTCTCAGTAGAGAGGTTCGCCGTCGAGTTGATCGAGGCGTTGAGGGCGAAGATCTCGGCGATTCCCTTGTTGAAGGTTCCGTTGTCAACGTCGGCCTTCGTCGGGAGCATCTTGGTTCCAGGCTGAATGACCTCCTTCCCGGTTCCTTGCTTGGCATACTGGGTTCCGGCGACGCGCATGCGGACGACAGTCATCTGGTTGAGTGTCAGAGTTCCAGTCTTGTCACTAGTGATGTTGTTGACCCCACCCATCGTCTCACAGGCCTGGAGCTTCCGCACCAGGCACTGGTCCTTCATCATCTTCTTCATAGAGAAGGCGAGGGAGATCGTGACGGCGAGAGGGAGGCCCTCAGGGACAGCAACAACGATGATCGTGATCCCGGTTATAAAGTACTTCACCCATTCAACGTAATTCCTCCGCTTAGTATGCTTACCGTCGACAAAGAAACGGATAATGAGGGCGATAACGGTCACGCCTGCCATCGCCATCCCGATGTACCCGATGTACTTTGCTAGGACTTCGAGCTTCTCCTGGAGTGGAGTCTGCTCGTCCTCCTCCTGGAGCGTCGCAAGGATGTCCCCATACTTGCTATAGCGCCCGACGGCCGTCACAAGCATGCGGCCGGACCCATGGGTGACAAGGCAGCTCCCAGTGACGAAGGGGTGGTCCTCGGGGTCCTTCTTAATCTCGTCAGTCTCGCCCGTCATCCCGGACTCGTCGCACTTCATGTCATTTGCTTGCAAGAGGAGCCCATCAGCAGGGATCTGATCCCCGAGCTCAAGAATGACGATATCCCCGACCACGATGTCGAAGATGGAGATGACCGTGTCGCTTCCGTTGCGGACGACTTTGATCTTCTTGTCGTTCTTGACGGCGTTCAGCTTGCGGAACTGCTTCTCCTTTGAGTAGTTGTTGATGGAAGAGACGAGGGCGACAAGGATGACTGCGACAAGGATTGCTACCCCGTCGATCCACCCGAGAGGCTCGGGGTTTAGCTGAGGGATGACGTTGACGACGATGGAGATGATAGCTGCGACGAGGAGGATGATGATTGTCACGTCCTTGAAGGTCTCGAAAAAGAGGCATATGAAGGACTTGGGTGGACGGGGCTCGACCTTATTGACGCCATAGAAGGCTCGATGGGCAGTGACCGCCGAATCGGAGAGGCCAGTGAGACCGTCTGTCTGGAGGTCCTGTATGAGCTTCTCGGTCCCCCCGAACTTTGCGCTAAGGACGGCGGTGCTTGCATCGGTCATCAATGCCTTCAGGTCGTCGGGACTATGCGGGAAGGACATCTCGCTTTTAAAAGAACCCGAAGAACCGCACCTTTTTTGCTCCTTTCTAGGTATGAAGAATTCACTCGCAGAGCTTCGCGAGCTCGCTCACCTGGCACAAGGAGAGCTCGCGTAGTCGTTCGGCGACGAGCTGGAAGTCGTCGGAGGTCATGCGAACCACGAGCTCCTTCGATCTTAGCTGATCAATTAATGTGTTTGCGGCGCGCTCGAAGGCGTGGGCTCTGGCTAGTGCGGTATGCTCGGCCGTCGTCGCCTTCGTGGCAAGGATGACGGGGTCGAGGTTCTCCTTTGTCAGGGTCCAATTTGTACGCTTAGTCAAGACTTCATGCATATCTGCCATCTTCTCACGGAGGTCTGTGAACTTCTTCTGAATCATCGCGTTGTCTATGAGGAGGGTTTCCAAAGCCAGCATACTCAATTGCGAGGACGATTGTGAAGATGTGGAACCTAAGCCTCCGGTGGGCCTCGGAGAACGGACAGAACCGAGGCGCATGATTGGGTGCGCTTGTATCTCCTTCGTGAGGATGCAGATCTTCTGCAGGAGGGTGATCTGCATAGAGATCTCTAGAGTAAAGCGCCGTTGTTGATTGAACACACTTGTCTCTATGAGTTCTGCCTCCGGCGGGATTGGCCCGACGAGCTTGGCCGTCGGTTGCTGGGTGTTCGGGTACCCGTACGGGAGGGTCAGCAAGACGTGGATGACGACGGGGGTGTTATCATATGTCAAGTTGAGAGGGATGGTGACCGTCAAATATGAGTGGTTGAGCCTGCGAGTGCCAATCTTCGTCCCCGGATACGCCGCGCGGAGGTCCGCCAGCTCGTGCGCCAGCAGATCGACCCTCTCGTACGCGAACTCCTCGTTTTGAAGAACCCGCACATAATCCTCGAGTCGCTGCATTTTTTGGGCCCCAGGTTGTAGATGCTCCCCGCCTGCCTACTCGCTGCCTACGAATGCTCCGAGCCCTTGGAGGTCACCAGGTACGTGAAAACCTACCGGGTGATGCACCGGGCCTCCGGAACCGCCCGGCTCTGCCAAAGCCTCGATTACAGGTCGCTCGTTGGGAACTTACGGGAGCCGCGGTTCGATGACATCCACTTATGGGCCCAACTCACTCACCCCTCTCTTTGCCACATACATGAGGTCCTCCACGAGAACCATCGACATCTAGTTCATGTAGTCTTCGATTGGCCATCTGGCCGACTCATGCGGGATATCATCTTTCAGAACGCACGACGACGAGTGCGTGTCCCAGATCCGCAGCTCTGGCAGGTTTTAGCTCGCCTGGTTGACGCTCTTGCATATCTCCATCGTCCTGTTCGTCCACGGGTCGCTGAACGACGTCGCTTTATTCACAGGCATGTAACCCCAGACAGTATATATATAGACGACCAGGGCTTGCCCTATCTCGCCCCCCCGCCACTCCCTTTCCTTCTCGGGTTGAAGATGATTAGTGACCGACCTGTCGAGGCCTGCTTATATTGTGCTCCCGAAATTCTGATGATGCGTCGCTATACGGACTGTGTCGATATGTGGTCTCTTGGCTGCACCCTCTACGAATACGCGACGAATACTCCCTTCGTGACTGTTGTCCAGCCGGAACGCATCCGGAACTCATGCAAGCAACTGATGACTCACCGTGCGCACCCGAACGTGACCCCGGTGTATCTTCAGATGCTCTCCCGTCTTCTTCAGTTCGATGAAGGTGCGCGTGTCTCGGCCGCACGTATGCGACAACATTTCCGGGTCAAGGACGCGTTGAATGACGAGGACACTGTCACGTACCATGGGAGGGAACGGGATATCTCTTACCTTGCCTCTGCGGTCGAAAGCCGAACAATTACCCCTGCACTCTCGGATATTTCCATTCCTATCCTATCAGCCACGAACTCCCAGGAAGAACAGAACAGTGATATCCCCTCATGCGGAGACACGGAATTGACGGTCAGTAAGCTTGGCATGCATTCTGAATCTTTGCCACCCGCTGAAAAGCCCAATGGTTTACCCCCACGAACTCGACAGAAGCTTGAGGAGGAGAATTTCGGCCTGACCGAGCCGTCTATCACCCCAGAACTAGCCAACATTGTCGACAGACTCATTATCGATTATCTTAACAATGAGGTCCCTGAGTCGGTCACCATCGATGAGATGGTCAGCCAGCTCGAGCGTGTAGTTCCAGGCTTCTTCTCCCATGGTATGAAGGTGCACCTACATTCCCCCTCGGACATTGCGCTCCTTCATATGTTGAAGGCCGAGCTTGATAAGCGCCTGGAACAGTGCAAGATTCAACTATGCTCAAGTGCTTTTACAAGCACGACGGGGTTCCGTGTTGGGACAAGCCGCGCCTCTTTTTTCGAGGGATCGACTCTTAGTCAGTCAAATACCCTTCGTGTTAGTAGCCCTCCGTCATCCCTCTTACGCTCCATCCCCACGGAGTTACAGGAGACGGCTGAATTAGCAGATACCCAAGGATCCGAAAGGGTTGGATCCCCACCAAAAACCGCGCCACGTTGGAAGCGAAGCCCAAGTTTGGCAACCCTTTTGCAAGAGAGTCTATCCACAGGGATGCTCGATATGAAGTTCGAGCTGAGGATTCGAGAGGCGATCTACCATGGAAGGTTCGAGCTTCCAGACCTTCAAGTTGGTACCCGTCTCATGCGGTCGGCGGCTCGAAACGACAATACGGCCGTTCGGGAGCTCCTCAAGGCGGAGGGGCGCCTAATAGACCCAGATGGCCGCACGGCCCTGATGTACGCGACGATCGCTGGGAACACGACGGCGATAGACCTTCTCCGGCCCATAGAGGCGGGCTTTGCCATGAACAATGGAATAACGGCCTTGATGCTAGCCGCGTACTACAACGACGTGAATACAGTGCAACTACTCAAGCACTCGGAGGCTCAACTCCAGACCATCGAAGGGTATACCGCCCTCATGTTTGCAACAGTACGAGGCCATAAGGAGGCTGTCAATGCACTGATCGGACTCGAGGCCGGGATACGGACAAACGAGGGAACTACGGCGCTCATGCTCGCCGCCCAACTCGGCCAAACCGAAATAGCGGCACTTCTTTCACCATTGGAAAGTGGCCTTTATAACATCCACGGGGAGACGGCACTTATGCACGCCATTGTGGCACTTCATGAGACAATTGCAGAGGAACTATGCTTACATGAGGCAGGATACCTCACCTTCAGCGGGAATACAGGTCTCATGTTTGCCGCCAGGATGAACCTTCATTCAGTCGCCAAGAAACTGGTTACGCGTGAAGGACAACTCCGGAATCGGAAGGGAGAGACGGCGCTGATGTTCGCGGCAATGATGGGGAATGAAAGCCTTGTCGAACTCCTCGCCCCAGTTGAAGCGGGAGCGAGGACCGAGAATGGTCAGACCGCACTGATGTATGCCGCCTCATATGGACATATTGGAGTTGTCCAGATACTCTCCGGTCAGGAGAAACGTCTTGTCGATAATGTTGGAACCACAGCCTTGATGTGTGCCGTACAAAACTCTCGGGTGGAGGTAGCCAAATATCTTAGTCAGGTTGAGGCCGGGATGCAACGACAAGGAGGCGAGACGGCTCTAATGGATGCAGTTCGCCATTCAAACATCGAGCTCGTCTTGCTATTGGCACGGCAGGAGCGGACCTTAACCTTGGAGAACGGCCAAACGGCCTTAGACCTGGCTCAGAGCATCGGAAGCGAGGAGCTCATGCGCATCCTGATGTTCATGCCGAATTAGTTCACTCGGAGACATTCTTTTCAAGCACGTACATCCCGACCTCCTCGGCCTTGTTTCGGATCTCGGTAAACCCTCCTAAACGGGCCCAGAACACTGAGAGAGACTCCGCCACACACTCTCGGAGGTCATCGCTCGTCGCTGTCTCCCAGGAGAAGGTCCTACTCTTGGCGTAGATGGGTATCGAAAAGAGTAGTTCTGGCTCTGCATTTGCAGGTTCCTCTGGGTTGATTGGTGCTTCATGCTCCTGGAAGGCCGCAACCGCGGCTGCGGCTTCGTCATCACCGGCTTGGTTCTGGTCTTGTGGTATTGGTGTCAACTCCAATGGCGTCTGGGTCGAGAAGATATCTCGATTGCACAGGGGGCATAGGGAATTTCCAACGACGACCCAACTCCGAATACAATCGTCATGGAAGAGGTGTCGACAGGGTAGACGGCGGGGTGGGTTCTTGCTTGCCCCTTTACCGAGTAGAGAAAGCGAATCCATGCAAATGCTACAACGCTCAATAGATTCCGGCTCGTCTGGTTCTGCACGCACTTCTGCCTCGCTCTTCCCATAAACCTCTTCAAAGCTTGGACGTGTTAAGGCATTGAACCTCCGGATCAGTTTCAATGCTCTTCGGACCTTTAAGAAGCTTTCGCTAAGCTTATGAGCATGGTTTGTAAGCCTGAATAGCTCGAAGAAGGTCAGATAGACGGTAGGCTGCTCCCGATGGATTCGGTCGATATTCTCCTGCTTCAGACGAAATAATTCGCGTAGGGGTTGCGAAAGAAACGTCTGGCTAGCAGACTGCGCCCAAGCGTAGAAGATGATCCCAAACTCGACGAAGTCTAGGCCGAAGCCGATCAGAGACTTAGTAAGAAGGATACTTGGTTGCTTCCCAGTCCCAGAAGTCTTAGTCATCATGGTGACACAGATTTCAAGGACTATCTTGACGTAACTCACGGTAATCCCCAAGGCCGTGAAGAAACTTGATCGATAGGGGACTGGAAGCCCTGTAGCTACTATGCGACGTAGATGCACTATTATGCCGACGAGGAGAAACAGTATCCCCACGGTAGATCGAACAAATTCTAAGGCTAAGCCTCGCAACTCCCGCCGTTTTCGTGCCAGGATATCAGGTTCCACAAAGCCCTGTAACGCATCCCGCGCCATCTCAAGGCTAGTCGAACGATATTTGAGAAGTTCGACCAGGATCTGGTAATGACCGATGAGGACTCCTAGTGCACAGCCACTAACCGTTGCCCAAGGGCTTCGACTATCTACCGCGAAGGCCATCTCTATGAAGGGTCGAGTCGTGGTTGGAAGGTCGCTCCTGAACGCTTGGAACATATCGAGGAGGGTCAGGCGCGGGAATATGATCTTGCGATAGGTGACGAGAAGGAGATACAATGCGGAGAGAAGGGTAGCATAGAAGAGGAGCCGGCCGAAGAGGGACTGGTCCACGTCAAGGAGGAGGTCGTAGAGGCTGTCGCCCGCCAGCAAGCTTCGCAAGGCTAGCGCCACGAACGCGCTAGTGGTTCCTAAGGAGACGCAGAGTTCAGTACGCACGACGTTCAGCATTCTTTAGAATGAGACTCTCCGAGGTCTTTGCAGAGGCGGACGGCTTTTCCATGCGCACCCACGCCCCGGACGTGGCCTGGCTCATGGCCCGGCAAGTCCTGGTCTCCGACTTCGCTGAGTTCATGCGGGAGTATATCTATGTGGTCGTTGCCAGCGGCTTTCGAGGGGCTGTTGCGGCCACGCTGACCGACCGGCTTCATGCTTGCCTAGATTTTGAGGCCGGAGTCATCAAGGAGAGCATGGAAAGCATCTTCAAGAACAAGGCCAAAACCCTTGCAATAACGAAGACCTTTTACTCACTTAAGGATAATTACGAGGACGCGAGCAAGGAATGGAGGGTCCCGGCAGACTTGCAAGCCCTCCCCTTCATTGGGCCGACGACTTGCTGGCACTTAGCGAGGAACATCGGATTGCAGTCGAGTGTGAAGCCGGACTTGCATATGAAGCGCCTTTTCAATAGGCTGTTCAAGCGTTCCGACGCCTCTTTCATCCAAGAGAGGATCGTAGAGCTTGCCAAAGCCCTAGGACAACCCCCCGGGGTGGTAGACTTCAAGCTCTGGGTCTACCTTTCGCATGAGGGGAAAGTCAAGGATTGTTGTAACGGTGGCCAACGACTTCGTTGAAACTTGGACAACAATTCAATGACAGAACCCCAGAGATTGTACTGTACATGCCATGGGACAGAACATCCCTTGGTGGAGGTGAAGGGTGGCGCACTCTGTTGTGAGAACTGTGGGAACATCGTCTGTGAGGCACAAGGGGCTGGCCCTTGTATTTTCTGCGGCAATCTCTTCGTCAATGAGAAGGGGTCGGTTCAGGACGTTCTACTTGTCTCAGAGAAGGCCTCACCTGAGGCGAAAGAGATAGCCAGACGCCTAGATCTACATCTTCAACTGAGATCAAAGACGATGACGACGATGGCATTGAACGATACCGATCTCGTTGCAGCAGAACAGTTCCGGCAAACGATCTTTAAGCGGGTCGAGGAGGCCGCGGAGCTCGACCCAGAGCAGGCGATCATTGACGATCAGGAGGGGTTACTCGGTTTCATGGGGGATTAAGAGAGAAATCAGTCGTAAATGGGCCTCCCAGGGTTTCAGTCGCTTCTGACGCGTCTCAGGCTATGCACCCCGTTGACTCCGGAGGTTATCGAGGAGTTGCGTGGGGGAATCATCTACGTCGACTGTATGAACATCCTTCTCTCCGAAACCCTTATACCGTCAATGTCGCTTGAGGAAGCTATGGGAGTCAGCTTTTCTAAGCTATACGAATGCATCCTTAGGTTCTTCAGGCGGTTTTTAGACCTTGGGTGTGAGCTTGTATTTGTAAGAGAATTCGTTGACGATGTGTACACTAATCTTGACGATCCACTGTTCCAAACGCGCATTGAACGGAGACTGCGCTCCCCAGAACGAGTTGAGGGCTGTAGAGTATGTTTACAGAAGACAGGGTCTATCAAAACCTATTACTTGCGTAATGCTGCCTTTGGGTGTCTTTCGACTAGTATCAATGCCGCCTTAATACGGATGGCCAGAACACATGACAAGGTACGCTTCGTATGTGCTCCCTGTGGTACAGATGCAGATACCTTCATCATCAAAAGGGTGTTGGCTCAACCAACCAAGAACTACATAATGTCACACGATAGTGACTTCGCTCTTGTCAAGGGGGTGACGATTGTCCGTTCAGATCAATGGGCAAACCACACCTCGACGATAACGGGTCCATTAGATCTTGATGGTTTGGAATACCCTGGAATTCAAATGATTAATAACAGATCCTTGGTCCTGGAGTTGTTTGGGCCCAAGGGTGACGCCACTCCATTAGTCCTATTATCGGTTCTTGGTGGGAATGATAGGTCCGCACCTTATTTGGAGAGCATCTCCCACATCTATAAGGATTTGATCTTTCAGAACAAGAGCCCAAAGTATACAAGCTTCTATCATACCTCAGAGCTTCCGAAGCTACAGGTTAGAAGCGGGATCAATGAGAAGACATATCGAAGCAGTTGCACCAAGACTTTGGAAGCTCGTGATCGTCTTCTAGTCATTCTTTACTTCATCCGTAGCATAAAAGCTGTGAGCGACTTTGAATATCTCACTCTCTTCCTCACTTTCTTTAAGGATATCATCTCATCGCCCAAGGTTCAAGCACATATCACCACCACCATCAAGGATATCGAACGTTTCCGTACTTGCTTTCTGGGAACGCTTGAGGACCTCGGCTATGATGACGCACGGTGCTACGATAACGTCAAATCCCTGATGAAGCTTGAATTACCCTCTGAGGCTCTTGTTCAACACGACCCTTTGGGACTTTTAAGACGACTCGTCTCTTTTGAGAGTCAGCATAACGTTAGGGCCCGTTTGGTCCTAGACTTCGTCAAAAAGTACAACGATCTTGTCGAGAACCTATCCTTGACGGCGAATAAGCTTCTAGTACCTGAACCTGGGTATTACGAGGTCGCTCTCCCCTACCCCAACGTTGCGATGGTCGTCCACCCACTTTTCTGCCTTAAGTGCACGTATATCTTCCAAGAGGACATGCCAAGGACGTTCATCATGGCAGCCCTTAGAGTTGTGCCAGATGCACCTCTCTCGTCGGAATATCCTCACGCCTTTTTATATGAGCTGACGCATGTCAAAGTACCCATCCATTACCCCTCAAATTGTATCAATCAGTGGCCAGGATATCAGGTAACTGGTTACCTTTGGTTGGATATGGGTCCTGCATGCGTCAAAAGTTCTGAGGTAGACAGCGAGCTTGGGAAGTTGCTTGACAGATATGGTTTGGTTCTTTATGGACAGCTTTCAATCCCGCGGACGCTCGTTTCTGGGCCTATATGGTCTCTCACAAGCGAGCCAGCACTTAGACGTGCCATCTTACCGTTCCTCGAGTGTCTTTGCACGTATCGCGTGGAAGTTGAAAAGCTTCGGCTCTTTTTAGCCGTCGCGCACAGTAAGGAGCTTGAGGACTTCGTTCTGGTGTGTGCAGACATGATGACGAGCCTCCAGGTGGTCAGAGACACGCCACCAGCGTTTATCCAAGTCGCGGAGCCCATCCTGGCCATTCTAGCTGCACTGACCTTCTCACTATCCTGTCAACGCTATCAGGCCACCCTTCGGAAATATCCTATCGGGTGTGCACAAGAAGACCCACTTCTGTTGGAGTCTCTCCCTAAAGCTCTTCTCTGCGGCTGTCTATTATCATACCTCGATTACTTGACCGCTTCTCGTAAGGAGGCTGCAACGCCCGCCTCGTTGGACGGGCCTACATTCGATTGCTGCTATTACCTCGGGATCTTGACCCATAAGTTCCTCTCGGCGCTTGAGTGCTGTTGTATCCTGCGTTATGTCCCTACCGATCAGTTGACCTCGAAGCTGGGGTCGTTCGAGGCGCTATACCTCGTCGTATGCCACACCTCGAAGCCATCGGCCTCAGCCTCCGATATAACAGAGCTCCTTAGACTTTACTCGCTTGATCCATCCCAGATAGACGCGACCAGAAGACTACTCGACCTGGCACTCAATTGTATTGACTGCGGGTGAAATCTTTAAGGATAGCGACGATGTCGCTACATTCCATCCTTTGGGCCTCCGTCGCCGCGGCCTCGAGCTCCTTACGAGCGACGTCGATCGCGGTATCTCCCGCGACGTTCGATATCCCCCGCTCCTGGACCAGGAGCTTGACGCAGTCGATCTTGCGGTTCTTGACGGCATGATAAAGGGCCGTGGAACCCGAGGGCTGCTGCATCATCATCTCGCGCCGACGAAGAATCGCCACGATATCACGATGCCCATTGGCCGCCGCCCACATAAGCGCAGTCATCCCATCCACGTCCGTCTTCGTCGCCTCTGACATCAGAAGGTCCACGGAGCCGAACGAGCCGTGCTTTGCCGCCTCGATAAGCGCCGTGTCCCCATGCTCGTTGTGAATCCCTAACTCCGTCAGAAGGAGCTTGACACACTCGACTCTATCGTTGCGCGCGGCAAGCATTAAGGCGGTCATCCCTTCGTGAACCTTCCCCACGTCGTACATCTGTGACGCCACCCCCGAGGCATCGCCTTCAGAAGCGCACATCATGAGCGTCGTAAGCTCGCTTGGCGTCCCCTCGCGAGCAGGTGCGCATGCCGGCAGCCCATGTGCCCGGAGATACTGACACAGTGTGGGAAGGATGCTATAACGCTCCTTCAGGATGGCCATCTTCAGGAGCTCGTTGCAATTCCCAGCGCTTAGAGCCGGGAGGTTAGCCGTCAAGTCTTCCAGACTTCCCTCCCAGATCGCCGCCTTCAGAGCCTCATACCCTCCAGATCCACTTGCAGACGGGCCCGTCGTGTATACAAAGGGCTGACTTGGCGGGGCAACAGGCCTGACACGAGTGGAACCCGTCAAAAGGCCTGAGCCGGCACGCGTGGTGAGGAGAGTTGGTTTGTTTGGCCTATTCACAAAGCTGGGCGCTTTGAACTGATTCGAGATGTGCGCACTCCCTGCAGAGCCTGAGCGTGCAGCATACGTGGCGGGCGTCGTGATTGGGGCAAACCCAGTGAGGGGTTGGACGCCTTGAACCCGCTGAGTCATGGTCCCTTGAAGGCGAGAGGTGAGAGTCATCGTTCCAGGCTTTGGGTCAAGGCCGGCCATGGTTGTCTCAATCGACTGTGTCTGACTGCCAAGCATATGAAGAGGAAAGAAGCTCAGAGAGTTCTTTGCCGAGTTGGAGCGGGTTGTCTGCTGACGGCCAGCGGAGGAGGCACGTCTCGCAAGGAAAAGAGACGCAGAAGGTCCACGTTGAGCCTGACGTGGAAGAGCATGAGGCTGTGAGAGACGAACGAGTTCCTGGGCAATTGGCCGCCGTTCTTGATTGATATTCAGACAATTGCGAACGACTGTGCATAATTGTTCTGAGTACCCACGGAGGGCGACGACAGGCATCTCCGGGAACTCCGGATCATACTCGAGCGGCTGGAGGGTACACAGCTCATAGATGACGCTTCCAAGCAGCCAGATGTCGGCCTTCGACGTTCCGAATTCTTCGCGGAATCCCGGGATCCGAGTGCTGGAATAGGAGCTAGCCCAGTCGCAGTGCATCACGGGACAGAGACAGTAATCAGTCAGACAGACCCCTTCGTCAGCAAGCATAACATTGCTTGCCTTGAGGTCGAAATGGCAGACAGGCCCGAGTGACTTGAAGGGACTGTGCAGATATGCTAGCGCAGAGGCAATTTGCCCGAGGATCTCCCAGACCTTCATCTCCGGAACCTGCTCACCATTCGCTCGATGACGTTCAATAAGAGTCTGGAGTGTATCCGGGTAATATTTGCGCTCAAGAACCAGGTAGCCTGCTGGCTCTATGTGGATCGATGTGAAACGGGTCAAGTGCTCATGCTCGAGCTGTGACAATAGCCGCACATCATCGCAAAGCTTGTCCCAGGTCTCCTCGGGGTAATTCGTCAGCGAGATGCTTTTCAGGGCGAGGGGCGTCCCGCTTTCGGGCGCGGCGGTACGGTAGACGCAGCCAAGCCATCCAGAACCGATCAATGGCAGGCTCCGGAACGGGTTCCGAGGCTGCATTTTTTTGCCCGGATTTTCCCTCAGAGTGCCCACTTTATTCGAGGTCCGACGGGTCCTGGAGGATGCTTATGTGCTCCCAGTTGTCGTCCTTGTCCATCTTGTGATAGAGCTGGGTGTGGAGGCGGGTACGGGCGGTGACAACCGCAGCCGTCTGGATCGTTGGCCCAGGAACATCCTCGACGAAGCTTTCGGGGACCGCTGGAGCGTAGACTGTGACCTCGACCTCCGCCTCCCAGTCGAGCTCGTCGTAGCAGTCGAGCTCTGCGGCGTATTGCTTTGCGGTCTTTCCTAGGTTATCTGGGATCAGCTTCTCGTCGGGGATTAGCTCCTGCGCGACGGCGATATGCTTGTGCATGAGGGCGTAGAAGAGGGCTGTGCGCCCAAGGAAGTCACGGAAGCGGTACTCGGACTTGATCAGGAGGCGGACGACGTCGAGGTGGCCGTTCGAGGCCGCGAGCATCAGGGCAGTGACGTCATGCTTGTCGATGAGCGTGGTCTCGTAAGGCATGAGTAAACATACAAGGTCGACGTACCCCGCTTCGGCGGCATACGCGAGCGCCGTCTTCTCGTTCGTGTCGCCAAGGCCCGCCTCGAACGGGATGAGGATCTGGACGAGCTCCACGTTGTTCTGGATGGTGGCGAGGATGAGGGCCGTGCGACCCTGCTTATCGCCCCAGCCCTTGAGCTGCTCCGCGAGGGTCTGGCACATCTCTGGATAGTTGCAGTTGACGGCGAGCATGAGGCCTGTGAGACCCTCAGGGGTGCAGACATCATACTCATCGAAGAGTAGTTCGCGTGCGACATCGATATTGTTATCCATGACCGCGACAAGGAAGGCGGTGTTACCATCGGGGTTGATCATCTTGCGCTCCGCGGGGAGGAGGGCCGGGATCACCTCCGTCCGGTTAGCCTTCGCAGCGATCATGAGCGCAGTATTTCCTTCCAGGTTCACCATCCCACCCTCCTTCTTCACCAGCTCCTCCACGCAGACGGTAGAGCCGTGGTACGCGCCATACATCAGGGAGGTCCAGCCGTTGTTGTCCTGGAGCCTCGCCTCACGCGGGATCAGGAGAATGACCAGCTCTGCATACCCACGCTCGGCGGCATACATGAGGGCCGTCTTCTGCGTATGGTCAAGGAGCCCCGCCTCGAGGTCCACGAGGATGCGAGCGATATCCAAATTACCGTTCTGAACTGCATAGATTAAGGCACTCTTGCCAGACTTGTCGATCTGCCCGGCCTCCAGGTCCTTCAGGATCACCGCGCAGTCCAGGTGCCCGTTCTCGGCCGCGTAGATCAGGGCCGTCTTCCCCTTATCGTCCACCTCTCCCGCCTCCATTGGGGTGAGGAATCGGACGAGCGCGGTGTGGCCATGTCTCGACGCCTCCATGAGGGGCGTACGCATGTGGTGGTCGCGGAAGCCCTCGACGCCGAAGCAGAGGCGCCGGATCTCCTGGATGTCACCGCGCGTCGCAGCTGCTAAGGCAGGCGATCGATCGGCCATTTTTTTGCTTTCCCGAATTTACCGCTGGCGCCGCCTAGACGTCCGAGACGGCCATGAGCATCTCGCACATCGGAGTGTTCCCCTGGGCACGCGCGTACATCAGGGGCGTCTTCCCGGACTGGTCGGAGATGTCGTACTCGGCCTCGGCGAGGAGAGCGACGGCCTGGGCGTTCCCGTTCTCAACTGCGTGAATCAGGGCCGTCTTCAAGGAGACGTCGACGATACGCGTCTCCTTCTTCGCGAGGATGCGGACGCACTCCGTGTGGGAGTTGATAACGGCGTACATCAAAGCCGTCATCCCACGGCTGTCGATCAGACACGCCTCCTTCTCAATGAGCAGTTCGACAACCCGAGCGAAGCCCTTCTCCGCCGCATAGGAGAGCGCCGAGCGCTCCATGCGGTCTCCAAGCCCTGCCTCACGAGAGATCAGAAGCTCAACAGATTGAAGGTGACCCTTCTCGGCTGCAATCATCATCGCCGTCTTCCCGGAGTTATCCGCCTTGCAGGCTTCAAGTGGGGCAAGGAAACGAACGATGTCGTAGTTGTTGAGGTCCGAGGCCCACATTAGGGCAGTCCAACCGTAGGTATCCTGGACTTTCGCCTCGGCATCGACCAGGATGCGCGCCACTTTCGTGTGGTTCTTCTCGCAAGCCCACATCAAGGCGGTCCAGCCGGAAGCGTCTTGGAAGCGCCCTTCACGGTGGACCAATCGCTCGCAACACTCGAGGTGCCCTCCATCTGCCGCATACATCAGAGCAGTGAAGCCCTTATCGTCCTGGATCCGCGACTCCGCGGAGAGGAGCTCGCTAACGCACTCGAACTGCCCCTTCTCGGCCGCATACATCAGGGCGGTGCGGCCCTTCGAGTCGATGTATGTTGCCTCGCTGTCCTTAAGAAGAGCAACGGCCTCCTTACAGCCCGCAGACGCGGAGTACATACAGGCCGTGGTCTGGGTCTTGTCCGAGATCGCCATCTCCGTGGGCGCGAGGAGCTTCACGCACTCGGGCGCGTTGTTCATCCCGGCGTACATCAGGGCCGTCATCCCCTCCGCATCCTGCATCCGGTTCTCAAGGTCGACGAGCGCGGCTACCGCCTCCGCCTTCCCCCGAATAGCGGCGTGCATGAGGGCCGTGCGCCCTGAGTTGTCGATCTCGCGGTTGAGGAGGTAGGAGAGGAAGTAGATGACCGCCATGTGCCCCCTGCTGGCGGCGAGCATCAGCGGGGTGCGCCCTTGGGCATCCCGGTCGAGGAAGTTCCGTACGTAGATCCGCTTGATCGTGTCGAGGTCTCCGGTACTCGCAGCGGCGAAGACGTCCTGCACTAGCGAGTCCATCGTGTTTTTTGATTTCTGCTGAATTCCGCTCGTAGAGTGCCTTCCACATCCCCGACCCTCTAAGGCTCCACAGACCGTTCCCCGTAGACCCCTCACGAAAATGTTCGTGACCCTTTTGGTAGGAACCGTCCTCGACCGCCTTTGGCCTCAGTTGCCTTGTTCCATCCGCTTCCCAGGATGCGAGGAGTGCGGTAGTGAGTGCACCAGATGCCAGGGCCAAATGGTCCTGGTCGATGGGAGATGCATGGGAGAGCCATGCCGTGTCCCACATTGCGCCCTTTGCATAGTTGGAGACTATTGTCGCCGTTGTGAGCCAGGGTTCCATTTGCGATGGGGAAGGCCAGGAGAGTGTGTACGAGATAAATGAAGGGGTGTATTGAGGAGGCCTTCACGAAGCTACGCTTAAAGGTGGAGGAGACGGTCATGAGTGTGCGAAAGCAGTACCGGAAGGCTCTGCAGAGGGTTGTTCGCCAAGCCTTGAAGGAGCTTCGAGCATCTCGGGAGGCGACAACAAGGGTCCTTAAGGAGACGGCACCAACGCTCCTTCAAAGCCTGATGGACCAAGTGACAGATCTACGGGCACATAGCAAAGAGATACACAGTTTAGGTGAGAGGGCTCTTCTTGAGCTTGCACGCTTATCTAGTCTCATTGATGGGTACAAGGAGCTTTTAAATGGAAGGTCAGACCCTCTTACGGCTGAAGAGGTCGACATTATCGATATCTCCAATGACTCCAATGACATGGATATAGAGGTGGTCATTGAGAAGTATATCTCTGATATCATCTCGACTCTTAAGAATGTGCATCAGATGGTGCCTCTACAATGCAAGTTGCCACCACATACTCCTGTGAGGACACAGGCTACGTGGGTTTGCGACTCCATTGAGGCCTTTGGACAAACCCCCTTACCCACTCAACATTGGCGTGATGTTTACAGTGATTATAATGAGGATGTCAAAGATCTCCTCAACGGGATCATCCAACGTATGGAACGAGACCTTGGGGCGGACGTCGCTCCAAACGTTAGTGGAGTCTTATCGGCCGTCTCTACAATCCTTTTCGATCAGCTAACACCCGTGGTCCGGTCAAACGCCGTGCAGGTCGTTCGATTCTATTCCGACTCCATCTTCCTACAGAAAGGGATCATTGAGACTCGTAGGATGGTTCATTCTACCCTAGAGAAGTCCTTGGAAAGCAAGGTCGTCACCGCCCTACATCAATACGCCTTGGATACCGTTAATAACGAGTATTTAGGCTTCGCCTATGAGTTTATGGTCCAATGTAACCTGTACTCTGTCACCGATGCCTTGGAACATATGCGCATCAAGGCGGAACAGTCCCGAAAGCGAAAGGAGCTCGTACTTGCCGATCTCATGCCTATGAATACGGAACTGATCAGTCTCGCCCATGCAACAGACCTTCTAACAGACCTAGTCCGTGATCAACCTACCCTCACGGCTGGAGAGTTACAACAACACTTGAGGGCCATGCAGCGGGCAAACAAGCTTTCCTCCAACCTTCTTCAAGACTCCCTTCCCCCCTTGTTCCAGGACTTGCAGGAGTCGGTTATCAGGTCAGATGATAGCACTACTGAGTCGGGAAGGCTCAGAGGCCCATCTCGACGTATTCTTGAAAAGCTTCTTGAATACGAGGCGGAACCGACGATTCTCTTGACGGAATATTCCGACGTTCTACGGGCCGTTCATGCCTTATGCCACTATATCCCTCTATGCCGTGCAGAGGCACGGGCGGCACATACAGATACGGGGTTCATCAATGCAATTATCGACACACTTGAGGTACTTCTTCCTCCAACTCCACAGTACACCCTCGTTCCTTCCCCTCCAAGGGCCTGCCATGACCACGTCTTTCGACAGCTCCGTGACAGGTATGCGTCCCTTCTTGAAATCTCCAAGCTTACGGCCTGCTCTTTAGTCTCCTCTTCCCTCATTGATGCATATCCCATCCGGAAACTTGCCGTTCCATGTGGGGATTTGTTATCGGGAACTACCTACTCGTTATACTTGGATTGCAACGCCGAGATGGAAGATCCTCAGTTGTCACAAGCAAGACGTACCGTCCAGACGACATTGCAACAGGCCCTGGTGAAGGATGCACCAAAGATCTTTGCTGATACGGCAATGGCGATTCGTTCGGCTCGTAATGGAGTATCCATCCTTGTTCGTGACTCTCTTGAGCAAAAGCGTAATCGAGCTCTGAAGGGCCTGGTCCTAGGCCTTAAGGAGAGGAGCATGATGCGTTATGAGGACATTATGGGACATTTGCGTCGTTGCATAGACTCTGAGGCGAGTGCACGAAACACACTTACTGCTGAGGAACTAGGTACGTGTATGCGAGATGGCATTGTTGAATGTTTCTCCCGTGAGCGCCACACATATAGGGAAAGAATAACGGCCGTTTCAAACCTCATCGAGTCAACCTCGCGACAACTCAACGCGGTTATTGACCAGCACTGTGAGGTCGTTGATAAGCGTGAGGCGGAGCGCGATATCGATAACATCGTAGCCAAAGCGGTCGAGAAGCTTCAAAACCTCTGGTCCTCCATCGTGACTCAAAGGCTTGAGTTGGCTCAAGCAGCACATACAAAGGGTGGCGTCGGTTTGCCTCTCACCTCATATTGGAGTCCGTTTGAACCCATCCAATACGCTTTGAGCGGAGCATCATCGACAGATGATGAATCCGAGCCCGATGTCCCATACTTGATGCCAAACGTCAAATATACCTCTCGAGAGCTTCATCACGTCGTGGACTGCATACAGAGTGCCACAGAGGGCTCTCTCTTCTATGACTTGAACGACTCTGTGCTGGAGGAGATGTTTCTCACACTCCACTTCTCCCTAACGAAGATCGAAGTCGCTTTCAATAACCACCCCTTCGAACTCTCCTTATCTACGCTCTCGGCGGTCCTTTTCGGCCCCGCGCAGATCAAGGGACGCGAATATTATCGCCTCTCCCTTGTTGCGCGCAATACTCTCGATATCTATACGAACCAGAACACCTGTTTAACGTGGGTCTCTGCTCTCCGGAGCATCCTCGCCTATGGAAAGCAACTGGGTACTCTGAGAGAACTCTGGTTGGCATACAAACGATAGTGCCTCGAAGGAGGATTCATTTGTTACGGGAAAGGATTGAACAGGTGACAATCCCAGCGATCACACCCACCGCGATCAGGGACATGGCCACGATTCCGATGATGCTGTTCGTTGTGAGTAGAGGGGTGGAACACTCCCCGCCCGACAGCTTGTACCCCGAATCACAGGCCGTGCACGTGCAGGTGGGCGTAGTTGTAGCATCCCTGGGAGCACCCATCTGATTTGGTGCGTCCCCGTGAAGGACGCGAGCATGGAGCAATGCACGAATGAAGTCTGCTTGCGCAGTATCGAGGTTGAAGTTCCGAGCGAGAACGTCGATGTGCTCCTCAAGCTCGTCCGCAATCTCCAGAAGAAGCGCGGGGCGATCCTCTGGGGCCGCCTCGTTGACTCGCCGAAGAAGCCGTCGTGTACGTCGGGTTGTGAATGACCTGCGGAGCCTGGCCGGGGCGGGAGGGCCTGTGGACAGCTTGCAGGTGTTACACCCCTTGATTCCACACGAGATGCAATTACCCTCTGAGAGTGTGAATCCCGGTGCACAACCCGAACAGACCTGAAGCTTATTGTCAGTGGGATCCGGAGCGCATTCGTAGCAGTTCTCGTCCTGGCACTTCTTGACGCACGTCCCGTTATTCAAAAGACGATAGTCGCGCTTGCAGAAGCGGCACTGGCCCGACGCCTCACAGACCCCGCAGTTTGGATCTTCGCATATCGTCGTCATGATACACTTTTGTCCAGCGAACGAGTATCCTGTCTGACAAAGAGCGCACTGTGATGTCCCCTTTTCACAGAATTTGCAGTTGGGATCAGCACCAATATATGGACAGGCGTGTTGTACCGGGGCACACTCTCCTGTGGAAAGCTGGATCTTATATAGCCCGTCACCTCCACACTCTGTGCAGACCCCATCGACGCTGCGGGCGCAGTATGGCGTCAGTCCTGTGGCATCAACGCACTTCCCACCAGAGATCCCGTAGCCTGTTTCGCAGAGTGT
Source organism: Giardia muris (assembly GCA_006247105.1). Lineage (NCBI taxonomy): Eukaryota > Fornicata > Diplomonadida > Hexamitidae > Giardia > Giardia muris. The sequence continues at coordinate 1,713,804 of CM016926.1, forward strand.
ACAGGAGTTCGCATCGCGGCAAAGAAGACAATTGGAGATGCTATCGTTACAAAGAGTGCACTTTCCCTCTTTGAGATAGTAGCCCTGGAAGCAAGTCTGGCAGAGGCCGGTATTAGTACTATTGGGGACGAGACAGTTATCGGCGGGATATGGATTTGAACAGCTACCGGTCGAATCAAGAAAAGATCCGCCGGGGCACTTTGTGCACTTATCCGATGAGGTGCACAGCTCACAATTAGTGGAGCACTTGGTACAGCTCTTGAATAAAAAGGAAGTCCTAAGAAAGTAGCCAGGCTTACAGACGGTACACGTTCCGTCTTTAACCAGACAATTACCTCCAATCGCAGTACATGCTCCCGAAGTACTCAAAGAATACCCATCCTTGCACTTCGTACAGGACAGTCCATTGCAAGTGGCACAGTCAGCAATTCCATTGCAGGTGGGATCGACGGGATGGCAGAACCCATCGGTGTCTAGGAAGTATCCGTCCCTGCAGGTGTAGCACCTGGATCCCTGTGGATCACAGAGGTCACAATAGGGCGTCACGTAGGAACAAGGCCGGCACAAGCCAGAGTCGAGGAAAGATCCAGAATCGCAAGCCTGGCAGCCGTCGGGTGAGGCACAAGACGTGCAATTATCAATGACACAGTTAGATGATATTGCTCCTAGCAGGAGGAGGAGTACCAGAGGTTTCATTTAATTCTACACATCTGATGGAGAACGCTTTTGACTGCCCAGATCTTGAAGCTGCACGTGGTATCACTATCTATCGGGAGGGTCCACTGCAACTTCGGGTTCTTCTGCGCGGGCGGCACAAACGGGACCTAGCCGCCCACTACATGCGTCTTTCTAACACTCTAGCGTACATCGAGCATCCAAACGTCATGCCTGTTGACGTGGTGTGCACCGACTCTCCGACTGGGTTTTTATTGATTGGGCGGGGAGACTTCGAGCCCTTGATAAAGGAGGAGGAAGATCGTCCCGAGCCGAACCAGCTTGCTACGATCTGCTGGCGTGTAATGGCATGCTTTTGTTCACTCTTTGGGAGTATAGCCAGGCCATTTCGCCGAGGAAATGTATTGACCATCCTTCCGATGTATGACATCAATGCTGAAGACTTGTTCATCTGCGCGACCACTGGTCATGTTATGGTCCTACCCAGGATCCCTCTTTATGCGGAGAATACCGAGGCGATGCGTCGCACCTATGCTAATCGACGTGAGACAGCAGCACCCGAGGTATTACAAGGGGGTGAGTGGGATCGGGCGTCTGTTGCTTGGTCATTGGGGTGTGTCCTATATCGACTTTGTTATGGACGGTATCCGTTTCCTCAAGAAGCCCAGCTTGCTGCGATTGCTACTGGGGCCCTTCGGCTCCCTATGTTACAAGGACCTTTATCGATCATCCGTGATTTGATAGGGCAATTACTCGTCAGGGAACCGGCTTCTAGGCTTCGTTTCGCAGATCTGGTGACGAGACCTGAAGTCCTGGTTCATCTTCGTCGTATACCACTTCCTCAATTCGTATCCTATTCTTCTTATTATAAGCAACTATTTGGTGTCCAAAGGACATATTGGGACCTTGCACAGGCGTACCAGAACACAGTGGAGAAGTCCAGGATGGTTGAGGAACGAAGCGAGCTTGTTGAGGAGCTTAAGTTTATTGTACGTGATCTCCCAGGCTTTGTCCCTCTCGAATGTCTTGGAAGGAATGAGCTTTTCACCACATACATTATCCAATGTCCCGAGACCGAGCTTCGAGCGCTTTGCCGCGTATATGCCCTGACTTGTACGACGGCAACTAATTATTTGGCACGCTATCTGAAACTGAAGACGCGTAGATATCATACATTATTGCCAAAGGTGCTTCTTGGTAAGGTCAGTCCGAGTGATAGATATGCCTATGAGCTCGTAGAAGATGAGACGATGATCCCACTATGGTCTCACTTATCACCGGAAGGGGTTGGGATCGACGAGGAATGGCTTTGGCGTCTCATCTCGGAAACCCTTGACTTATTGCACACCCTATCGTTCGAGGGCGGGGATGAGATCAGAACGCTTTTCGGTCAATACTTCACTATCAAGAAGGAGGCATATTACATTGCTAGCGACTACACCTTGAGGCTTTTGGAGTTCAATGGGACAAGTCAATTGTTGAAGATTCACAGGAGCCAATACTCCGCCTCTCAACCCTCGGAATACCGGGTCCATAACAGTCTCAATGAACTTGGCCACGTTGTTTATGAGCTGTGCAGAGGGGAGGAGCTATCACAGAAGGAATTGGAACAGATCGTATCCAGTACCCCGGTTGAGCCCGTTGGAAACCAACTGTACTCCTCCTTGGCCACATCCTTATCAAGGTCCATCTCCTTAGAACAACCGGGAGTAGCGGAACAGTTTCTTGGCCAGGCATATACCACAGACCTTCATCACCTTGTGCATCTCCTACTCAGTGCACAGAGAGAAAACGAAGGCATCATTGACGTTATTCTTCGAACCCCACAGGTGTACAATCGTATTCGTCCTGAGACCCGCTTCCGTCTGGATGGCCTCAATCCCCTACAACTTTCCATCCTGCAGAACGACGAAAACGCCTTTTTAAGCAACCTGGAAGGCCATCTAGCAAAGAAAGATAGACTTGGGCGGACGGCTCTTTTCATAGCCGCCCAATACGGAAGGTATCAGTTCATCAATAGCATCTCGGACTATGAGGGAGAATACGTTGATACTCAAGGAAGAACTGCCATGATGGCGGCTGTTGCTAATGGCCATTTTGAGTGTCTGGAACTACTCTTGAAATTTTGCCTTAGACGACAGGACATGCTTGGGAACACCGCCCTCATGTACGCCATTATTTATGGCCGCCAAGGGATGATTGAACTCCTCAAACCTGAGGTCAAACAATGTACGCGCAAAGGGCAGACGGCCCTCATGCTTGGGGCCTTCCTCGGGTATTCCGAGGGTGTCGGAAAGCTCCTCTTCTACGAGGCGTGCTTTGCTAGCCGTTCGGGTTGGACAGCTTTGATGTATGCGGCCGTTGCAAATAATGTCAGTGGAATCAAAGACCTTCGAGTTGAGGAGGCGAGGCTACAGAACCGTAAGGGACAAACTGCCCTCATGATTGCTGCTCTTAAAGGTCATCAAGAGGCCGTTGATGCCCTACTCCGGTTCGAGGCCGGAATGCGCGACCAAGATGGGCATACGGCCTTTTTCCTCGCCTCGGCAAAGGGCCACACGGCGTGCGCGGGAGCCCTCCAGCCCTTCGAGCAGCCCCACACGATCCTCTCCTAGCAATCCTTGTTTAATGCGGCGAATTGAAAAAGAATGGAGTTTGATGATTTCCAACGGCTCTTGATGGCATGCCAGTCGGAGCAGGACTCGACTCGCCGCCAGGCCGTCGAGAAGGAGTACTTCGATTTCAAGCAGCAGCACCCTGGGCCCTATTCGAGCTTCATGCTCCATATAATATGTTCGGATAACTCGCAGGCGAGCTACGCCGCAGTCCTGTTCCGCCGTGATATAGAGCAGTCGGGGGAGAGCGCCGCGCTCTACCGCGCCTTCAACAAGGAGGAGGCCCATCAGGCCGTCGTCCGCGTCCTGCAATGGATGACGGAACACCCAACCGCCCCGCAGATCCGGCTTCTCGGTGAGGTCATTGGCGTCCACCTAGAGATGTCCTTCTCTTCCGATGGCAACCTCTTCCCCGAGTTCTTTCAATGCCTCCAGCATTGCTTCAGCAACCCGGAGACCGTCCAGTTGCGTGCGGTCTTCATGAACTCCCTCAAGTACGTCTGCTCCTCATGCTACGGTGGGATCAAGCGATTCGGTGAGCAGAACCTCTACAACATCCTCAAGATGGGCCTTTCAGACCCCTCCGACGCTGTTGCCGCGGCCGCATCGAGTTGTGTTTCGGCTCTCGTCTCATATGCAGACCCGGATGCAGAGGATCTTGGGGAAAACCTAGATGACACCATCCCAGCGCGTGTTGCAAAGGGCTTTGTCGAGCTTCTCATCTCGCGCATTGGGCCGATGGTGGCTAGTGGTCCCACAAGCCTTCTCCATGCCGAGAAGGCTCTCGAGAATTTCGTCGAGATTATCGACATCAACGGGGAGCTCATCAGGGACTTTGTGGAGCCGATCTATGGCCTTACGAGGAATGTGCTGAGCACGGAGGGTGTCGATGAGAGTCTTAAGCGTCTATGCGTCCTCGCTTTCAGTTACCTTTGCGAGAATGTTGGGAACATTAAGAAGAAGGCTCGGACGCAGATTCAGGACATCCTGTTGAACTACATCATGCCCTTCACAGGGCTCTTCGACGACGACCTGACGCCGGAGTGGCTAGCGGCCGTCGACGCCCACAACTTCGACGACATGAATGGGCTCATGGGTTATTCAGAAGATGCGCTCGATCGCATCTCAAATGCACTCGGATATAAAGTAATCATGCCCGTGATTACGGAGTTCGTCAAGTGTGCGGCGGGGGCGCCCACCGTCCATAACTGCTACGCGGTCGCCAACGTCTTTAGCATCTGTGCAGAGGGTATTTCGCGCCTCGTATCGGAGAAGGACCTTGAGTTCTTCGTCTCCACCCTCTCCCAACTCAGCAGGCATGACCACCCTCGTGTCCGCTACTCCGTCATCAATGCCTTTGGGCAGATGGCCGATGACTACGCACCCGATATTCAGGAACTACACTCCCAGATCATGCCAGTCCTAATCACCCTTGCGGGCGATTCATGCCCACAGGTCGCCGCACATTCTCCGGCCGCGATCATGAACTTCATCGAGTCCTTCAAGCAAGAGCAAGTCTACCTCTATTACGAGCAACTCATCGCAATGACCACCTATCATCTCACTCAGACGACTAGCCTCCAGAGCAACACTAACGCTCTAGCGATCATCTCGAGCCTCGCGACACTCCTCGTTAAGGCCGACTTCGAACGGGTATGCGAGAACTTCTTGCCTCACATCCTTGGACGCTTCAGTGAGGTCATGACCACCCTCCAGTCCGCTAACAACACAACGTTGAATGCCTCACAGATAAACTACGTCCAAAGGCTCCTCGAGTGTCTCTCAATCATAGCCGACCGGGTTCCTGGGTTGTTCAGCCCGTATGTTGACCCACTGCTCCAAGCAATCATGCAGCTCTTCAAGTTCTCAGTCGATGACGCGGAATGCACGCTCCTCAAGGCGTCCCTCATCGCGATCATGCGAATTGCAAACGGTAGCCCCGCAAAACTTGGGACTTATCTCGAGGCGATCAACGCTAGACTCACCGAGATTCTTGATATGGAATACATATCAATAAGAGACACGGAATCTCTTGGAGCTGACGACGATAGCGGTTTGGTCCTCAACCCACACGTCCTCCAACTGAAGGTCATCACTTTCAGTGTTTATGCAAACATCATGGAAAATGCCCCTGCAGCGTTCGCCCCCTACCTCACGCAACTCCTGGCGAACATAACCAACAAGAAGCCGCACGTCTCCTCCGTCTCGGAGCGCACAAAGAGCAACTGCTTCGAGTGCCTGTGCTACTCTATGCGCGTGGCTGTTGCAGACCCTACGACTTGCCCTCCCGCGCTAGTTCATGCGCAGGTCTTCCCCCTGATCCTTGACGCTACGAAGGCTTACACGGGCGAGCTGGAAACTTACTCGAGTATGGCGGAATGCCTCTCCGAGTATGTTGAGACGTACTGCAAGTATGCCGTGACTCAGAACGACGCCTCTGCATACCAGGAAACGGTCCGCGAGCTCTTTGGGGCACTAGACTACATCGAGAAGGAGGCCTGCACGATTTACGAGCGGCAGTTGACGGCATTCGCGGACGACGATGAGTACGAGGAGGAGGAGCTTAAGCAGCTGAAGAGTGAGACGATGGACGATCTCGCCGACGTCATCGCCGCACTTTCGGACGTCTACGGCACGTTCGCCAAGGCGATGGGCGACGCGTCCCTGGATGTCATCACAGCGTTTGTCGTCCCGACCATCAACCGCTGGATTACCCAGAGTACCCCGAAGGTCGGGAAGAAGGGCCGTGCAGAGCCAATGAACGAGCTCCTTCGAGGGTACTTCACAAGCGCCATTAGTGTTGTGACTGACATCATTGAGTACTTGACTCCTGCCAGCTCCAAGGCGATCGTCGATAAGTATGCGACAGCGATCATAGCAAGCACGAAGCCCGAGCCCGGACAGTTCACCTTCGCGCACATCGGGAGCTACGCGACTGGGCTTATGTTCGAGAAGTACGACGATCCGTCTCTTGCCACTCTCATTCCGCAACTCATGGAGAACGCCCACACAACGATCACTTACGCGACGTCGGGTCAGTACACTGGAGAGGACCTGCTCCATGCGCGAGATAATGCAGTGACGATGCTCGCGCGCATGGCAGTTCGGTTCCCGAATGAAGTTGGACGACTGGCGGGTGGTGAGGCGACGTTCTGGAAGACGTGGTTTGGACTTGCGAAGCAGATCCGTAGCGACTCGGAAGAGGTGCATACATCTGTTCGCATCATCGTCAGCGGGTTCCAGCGCAATGACCCGTGCTTCATTGGAGATTCTCTTCCAGCCGCGCTCGAGACGTTCCTTGCGCTTTACTTCGGCAAATACCACGACACATTAGCCGAGAAGGCAGACCTCAAGGGCCAAGCGGATAGTGTCCTCGCTCAGCTCGCGAATAGTGGGACTCTCCTTCAGACGGCGCTTGCCGGTGCGTCCGAGTACGTCCAGAAGACCTACACGGCTTATTGCAAGCAGTAGGGTAAACTAGGTTATGTGCCTTGCATGGCTCCAAGGGCTTGGGGATGGCTCGTATACAAAGAGCAGAAGGAACACGAAGAGAATGGAGGAGAGAATAAGCCCAAGAAGGGCTGCGGTAAGATATTGGGAGGACAGCTGACTATTTGAGGCGCTAATGCTCTTGATGGTGATGGAGTTTGTGCTCCCCATCGCCCAGACCCTTCCTTTGAGAAGATATTCAGCATAGTCTTCTATTTGTCCTACCACTATGGCCTTCTCATTGAAGACACGGTAACTGATGGTATCTCCTGAGGAGGACGTGCGGGTACTACTCTCCATGCTCCACAGGTAATCGTCCAAGACGTCTGTGTAGCCAACAAGAGGGGTGCAAAGGGATAAATCGAATAGCCCGAAGGTCATCCCCACATACAGATTAATGGGCATGTGATCTGGGCCTGCACAGATCTCGATTATGCATATTCCTTCCCCATCGCAGAGCTTATCCTGGACGGAATCGAATTGGTAGCTTGATTGGGTACGACTAAAGGTAACCATTCGGTCCTTTAGATGGAAGCTCCGGAGGCGCACCTGCGTACGTTTTCGTCGCCTCTCCGATAGCCACCCGCTGGAGAGTGGCATTGTATATGTGCTAATAGTCACATCAGCGAAGGCCGTTCGCCCAGGGTCATATCGACTGTCCTTTGGGCCAATGATCCTCATGGTGAAGTCGACTCCAGGAAGCACGGCTGCAGTGATGCACGGATCATCCTTTGAAAGATATGCAGTCATATCTGACGTAATCGAGAGCGGACTACGCATAATTGGCAGGTCCGGCTGGCAAGCATAAAACTGATACGCCCTCTGGTTCGGAGTGACCGAATACGAGCGCGGGGCGGAGATGGAGCTTCCATCTAAGATAAACGTACTTCCTGGGACGAAGCTCACGGTCCACAATGGAAGGGTGGGAATTGCCTGGGCAATGACGCAGGCCAGCCCTGTCACGGCCAACGTGGCGAGGGTGCTTACAGTCAGAAGAAGGCCCAGCCGCATTCGACGAAGGCGGCAACCCATCAAAAAATATGTCATCGGAAACCCTCCTGTTCTCGGCCAGTGTCAATGGCTGTGCCCTGTTGCAGACACTATCGCGGCACCTTGGACTCAAGCTTGTGGAGAAGAGGCGGGATGCCGTTGTGATGGAGGGTGCCGGGATTTGTACTGTGTGTTGTCCCAGTCTCGATTCTGCATCTACCAACGAGCACTATTCTCTTCTACAACTGACGATCCGGAGGCTCATTTCGGAGCGTGATTTGGCGCAGGTGGTCGTCCTAGCCGAGGAGCACAATGGAAGCGATGAGCCTCATTTAATTCAAATCACCCCTGATGGTGTGGTTGGGAATCATGATATCACCCTTCGAGGGCCGGCGGGAGCAGCGTTGGAGGCGGCACATTTCGCCCAGAAGCCTTGTACCGTACACCTCTTGCAACATTCTGCAGCAGCGCCCTATCCGGACTTCGGACTAGCCTCCAAGTATCTCCCCTTGCCTTCAGTACACATCGACGACCTCAGGGGGTTTCGTCGTACCCTCAAGCGGGACATCCAGACCTATCTGAACGCGAGCATATTGGTATATGTCTGATCATGCGAAGCTTGCCACGAGGAGCGCAACAGTGCTGGTCTCCGTCGTATAAATCCCAAGCTCGGGGTCGCCGACAAGGGCGCCGAGATGGAAGTCCAAGCCGTGCTCCATAACCATGTTTGCGGGTGGGGAGTCGTATTCCTGGCTAGTATGCTCGGGGATGTGTGGGACATACTGAATTTGTGAGGGCCATGCGTGCATTCCGTTCGGCGACCGTAGGAGTGCCTCCTTGAGCAGTCTGCATGGCGTCTCTAGCTCATCAATTAATGCTCGATGCATGGGGAGTGTAAACTTCCAGCGGTCATACATTGGGACTAGAAACCCATGGTGCCGCATCGCCTCATAGCCGGACATGGCCTTTGCGGCGGAGAGCCCTTGTTCCTCACAGTACATGAGATATGTATCAAGCTCAATTGTTTGTCTACGACGTTCCTTAAGTAGGAGCACAAGAGCACGCACGGCAGGGCCTATTGGGGCCCCACACTCCTCAGAAATACTATATTGGACATCGAGAGACACGATTAGTGGTTCAAAACGACTCCCAGTACCTCCTTCAATTGGGAGGTGAAGGCTGTCACGATATATATCACTGAGCGTAAATCCATGATGACTGAGGTGCGCAAACGAACAGTAACGGTGCCTGGCATGGCATAGATTGATGTAATGGCCTGCTACTCGCTCAAGCATCTAAGAAAATGTTGCCTACGACTTCCTTCTACCTCCGTGACCCGCCTGGCCTGTCGGCCATCGCGTGGATCGGGACTGACCTAGCTATCGTCGCATCACATGCAGACCGCTGCCTGTATGAGGCGATCCTTCACCCCTCGTTGGAGACCATCCGTTTGGCTCGGATTTCAGACCCACTTCCTTCCACCGTCTTGGCGTTGGCCGCCCTTCCACCGGGGACGAGCAGTGGGCTCTCCTCCTCAACGGCCGGTCCGTTCGTAGCCGCTAATACTCGTTGTCCGTACCAAATCACACGTGCCACTTCTGCCGCGGCTGACTCGGGACAGACTATACTGGTTCTGGGTTGTGCCGATGGAACCCTAGGCTTCATGCACCTGGACGTTGTTGGCATGGGCTGCGTCTCTCAGCGTATTATGATCCGCAAGCAGAAGTTCTCCCCTATCGGCCCCCACGTCGATTCCGTCGGAGGGACTCACCCCGTGACCGCCTTGTGCATGGTGCAACCACGTGGCTCATCCCTTGTCGTCGGGACGGAGACAGGAGTCCTTTTACTCTATGCTTTGACCGGTGGTGCATATCAATTCAAATGTATGCTACGTGGCGACTTCGGGGCTCCCATCCATGCATTATCCTGTCTGGATAGGTCTCGTGTTGCCGTGGCCTTTGGGAACCAGATGAATGTCATTCATATTGGGAAGAGCAGTGCTGCAGAGCTCGCGTACCGGATACCCAGCGAGAACGATTCCATTACGAGCGTTGCGTGCACTCCGGAGACCATTATTCTCGGTTGCGAGTATCGTGGCACCGTCGTCCTTGATAGTTTTACTGGTCTAGAGATTGGGCATGTCGCACCACCTCCTGGAGATGCCATCAGCTCCGTAGCAGGGCAGTGTGTCGCCGGGAGTTCTTTTATCGTGGCGACGCGGCGTGGAGCCCTAATCTCCTGTCGTGCAAACGGTAGTATTATGGGATGCACCACTGTTCATGATGCCATTCCAACCAAGGCCTCTAAGATCACGAGTGATGGGTCTAGTGCGTCCATTCTCTCTCCTCACTCGGAGTTATCGCAACAAACGACCGACCAGAACTATCGTTCAGGCATTGGAGGTCTCTACTTGGTATCCTTCTGCCCATATGGTGGAGCCTTTGTTGCCCTCGGTTTCATGGGGCTGTTAGTTGGATACGCCCCACCCCAGCGTATTTCCTCAGGATATCTAAGTGCTGAGGTCATTGATCGAGAACATATCCAAATCACAGATGCGCGCCTCCAAGTGACCGAACGGTACGCCGTCCCAGAGCCGATCGTTAGCCTCTTCATCTCGGCATTTGCGGAGAATGTCAGAATAGGGGCGACGACGGCGACGTCGATAATCGTTTGGAATCCGCCCTCAACACGAAGAACCTTCGACCAGGACCTGAAGATGGGGTTGGTCGCTAAGGTCCAATGGATCACAGACCCACTCCGTAGCACGAGTTATAGCGATATGATTCAAACGAAGTCGAGTGCCCCTCCAAAGATGAAGCCTGCAACGAGTCAGCCAACGCTTCTGTTCGAAGGGCTTACCGAAGGTGGCAATCCGAGTCCGACCCCGGGTATTGTTGAGGAGAAGAAAGGACACTGCTCAAATGCTCCGACCAAAACTGCAGCATACCTCCGAAATTCCCCAGCTCTCATCTTCTTGGGCGATTCTTGTCATGTGATCGTTGATATTTCCGGCGAGGCTAATATCATCAGCTCGACCACCTTAGCCGTTATTGCGACGATATACACCCCTGGGGTCATGTCGATCAAGCACGCAGCTCTCATAGACACGGCCTTTGTGTATGTCGAGAACGGGAACGTTTTACGCGTCGTCGACCCGAAGACTGGGAATTACATTATTCGTGGTGCCAATCACCCGAAACCCATTAGGGAATTGGCGATAGGGATCTCGATCGCGCAGAAGATGGCCTTGAGTGTCAATGGCTCACAGGCATCGACGGCCCCTGTCAACGGGTTCTCCTTAAGCAACGTCTTTGGGATGATCACGGGGAGCCAGGGGCTTGGTTCCACAGCCTCCAACCCCGTCGTCCCACAGAAGACCACGGCCACGAACGACGAGAGCACCTCAGAGGCTAGTAAGTACATCCTGGCCCTCTTGGATAGCGGTTATAACGTGTATACGGGCCGGTTGACAACGTCCGCTAGTAACTATCAGAAGATCAATAACTCCCCATCGTCCTCCATCCTTAGTCAAACCAAGTATCCGAATGCGATGCCGCTCTCCATCAAGTTTGTTGCGCACACCGACATTTTGGCATTGCTTGTCCCAGATACGGGGGGACTACCTCCTGCAGCCACACAGATCGGAGAGACAACAGGGAGTGATTGCAAGCTACGGCTTATCTTAGATACTTATCCTGTCCGGAGTAACATCACTACCGAAGAACCGGTCTTTGTATCCCCCTCTGTCCTAGATTATTCTGCAGTCCAGAAGGCGATTGCTTCTGTCTCCGTCTTCGAGGAGGATCCCTCGCGAATCTTGGCAGCATACAAGATGTTCTGTCGCGCTGGGATGCATTCCATCATCCGTGTAACCCCTCTTTCCCTCAAACGCGACAGTTCGATCGGGAACGTTAGCATTATGAGCCATGCGGCAATCTCCTTATGCGCGGGAGCGAGTACTCCGATCATTCCTCTCTCGGACTTCTGCATTATCCTCAAGTACCTCTGCCAAGCAGACCAAACGGATCATGCCCTTCGCCTTTGTAGGTTCCTTGACCAACGGCCTTTATGGGCGCAGATGGCCTCCTACAGCGTGGAGCGCGAGAACGTCTCTAGTCTGGAAAGCGCCTTGAGTGGTTTGGGGATGGTGGCGAAGGCCTCGTATTGTCATGGCTTGCATGGAGAAAGCCCTGGTGCGATCAAGCTTGTGACGGGCGACCCCGAAGGTGTCGATCTGTTGATGCGGCAAGGGAAGATCTCACAGGCCATTGTAGCAGCGTGTGACCTTTGGAACTTCTCGAAGGCCTTAGAGATTTGTAAGGGCCACAAGCGATACTTGCCCTTGCTCGTCCATTTGAGAACACGGTACTACGGGGAGATCGGGCTCACCAATTGCAATGACGAGGACCCATGGGCGACGCTGGAGAACCAATATGGATCTGTTTCCATGGAGGAGGTTAATAAGCTAATGGTGGAGTGAATGGTAAGGGGCTTATGTCGTCGTGGTGATGGCTATGGAATCAATGAGTAGAACGAGTAATCCACGGTATTGTTGAAGTGAATCAATTCCGATAATGGTAGGGAGCCAACAGAGTTCAAGGACTTGACTTGTTAGGTGCTTGGCGAACGTCGTCACGCGCCGGAGATGTGCCAGAATGAGGAGGAGAAGACGTCGTTGAGCCTCTGAGAGGTGTGTATTAAAGAGATGATAGATTTCTCGTCTAACAGTCAAGACTGAAGTGGTGGGGGTGGGGGTGGAAGGGGGTTTGAGATAACCTTGAATGGTATGTAGAAAGCTTGAGGAGAAGAGAATATGTCCATCGTGATTAATCGCATTCTTAATCATCAACTTTGCAAGAGAAGTTATGGTGGCCGCCTCCATGATTTCATGTAGTTCGAGTCTCCCAGTTTGCTCCCACTGGTCATAAAGGCCATGGACGACGTCTATGGCTCCAACATCTCGATATAGATCTGGATGTTGAGAGAAATGACGTTCAACTATATCAAAGCATTGTGTCAGTCCTCTGAAAAGCTGAAGGTGATGAACCCTTTGAAGTGTGCTTTGGTCTGAGGAACCAAAGGAGATGGAATCACGACTCGTCATTATAATTCGTATTTAAGAGGAAGAGGGAGGAGGTTTTACTATTCCTCGACAAGCGTTTCGTTATTCAACGAGGCCTTCAATAGGGCTGCCTTCTGCTGCATGACAGTAAGTGCCTCGTAGAAGATATCCTTCGCGGAGTACCAGGAGCAGGATTCTATTGTGAAACGGAGATGGCTTTTGATCAATTCCACCTGTACCCCAGGTTCCTTATCCGGTTGCACAAACGCATTGATGCATTCACGACAAAGAGTACAATGGTCAACGTTGACTTTGTAATCAAACTCTTCTATATCCTCAAGAGTGTTGATTCCGGTGAAGATCCCTACCGGACAGATGGTGTGCAATCGCCTTTTAAGCGTCTCGAAGTCCGTATCTGCTAAAAGCGCCTTTGAGAACAACTTGATGCGCGGTTTCATAGTATACCAAGCGGTAGCTGCCGGTTGGAACTTGGCATGAGTCCTTCCTATGCCCTTATGACAATAGAGCTCGCAATCGACGGTCTGTCCCGGTGCAAGCTTAAGAAGAAGAATATCTGGGTCTAGAGGCATGACATCAGTCAACCAGGTGGGTTGTGTTCCTATTGGAACCCATTTGAGATCACGACTATAGACGTGAAACCACCTTTGAGTTAAATCCAACTTTGCCGATGCCGTAGTAGCCATAGGGGCGGTGATTTTCAACTGAAAGACAATGGCATTACGTTCTGTGATCGTCTCAGTGTCTTTATGGTACTCAAACAGCCTAGGATCAACGTTGATTGGTACCAGGCCCAAACGATGTGAAAGAACCTCATCTGGGATGATACTAGTGTTCTCGTACATGACGACCGTATCTATGGCCATGGTTGGGACGTCATCGAGGATGATTCGACGAATGGTATTGGCAATGATAGGACTAAGACCTATGAGATCGACTTGGAACCGCGCATGGGTATCCTCACGTATTACGACGCTGGTGATGTCTCGGAAGTGGTCCAGGTCACGGACGACGTCTTGATCCTCTAGGATCCGAGTGCGTATGTTCTGAGGACCGAGAATGGCAGCCATCCACACAATAAAATAACAATGACAGTACTTCCAACGATTGAAATCGTCATTGGAACGTACTCTGGGAAGCTATACGGCTTCAGACTTGAGAACGACCTCACCCCGGTCAACACTTTCATCGCAGATGACTCGGCTCAGGTGATTCGCGACCTTGTCGTTACTTCCAAGGGAATTTTGATTTCAGCGTGCAATGATGGAGTAATTAGGCTGTATAACCTTCGTGTTCACAAATACATGACGACATTGGATCAGCATCAAGGGAGTGTGCGTTGTCTCCTATTAGCTGACTCGAAGACATCAAAACCCTCTTCAACTCAAAGCAGTGTGACTTATTTGGTCACTGGGTCTGACGATAAGACCATGATCCTCTGGCGTTTGAAAGACCTGGAGCCAATGTTGATTCTAAAGCGGCATAGACATGGCGTCGAGACAATCGCTTTACATCCGAACGGTACCTGTTTCACTAGTACTGATAAGGGTCGTTTGATCTATTGGGATTTAGTCACGGGGAATTCCATCACTAGTGTCCCCCTAGATGAGCACATCTTCTATCAAGAATGGAGACAAACAGGAAATAGAGATGAACTCATCCTAATGTCATCTACGTCAGTCTCAATAACGGTATTGATCGAGGAGGTGGGAGTGACTGCGACCTGGAAGCCGGACGACATCGCTATACGTCTCACCTGTTGTTGTTGTGCAGAATGGCCAACTAATAATGCTCAGACCCTCCCTGTGATCTTAGTAGGGACTGGCGGTGGCCTTTTATATACATTAGTTCTGAAAGAGAAGAGGAAGGAGAAGGAAAAGGAGAAGGCAGAACCAAGTTATGAAGTACATGTACATGCAGCGTTCCCAGTATCAAACTCACGGATCAAAGCCATTAAGAAGTGTAGAATGAACAAGACCCACCACTATTTCGTGGTGGTCATGAGTGATGGTGAAGTCTTAATCCTGGAGGCCATCGGAGATCAAGATATTGACGTCTGTAAGCGTTTTTATGTCCCAGATCGGCCCACAACGCTTTGCCTCTATCCTTTAGACCAGGAGAAGAAGAGCAAGAAGAAGGGTGACGGCCCCGATGAAGCTGATAAAGCTGGTGAAGCTGAAACTGATGATGTAGACGAAGATGGGGCTTCCTTCCACAGACCAAAGTATATGTAAAGCGGAAAATACATATGCACCTCGTACATCTTCTGCAACAATTGAAGGGCCAACAAGTCAAGCTTGAGCTGAAAACTGGCGACATTCTTGAAGGAAAAGTCAAGTTCGTTGATCGTACTTCCGCCATCTACCTCACTAAGGTCATCCATACCTCACCGGGTAGTACCTCTCCACCTTTGGCCTCAGTTCTTGTACGTGGAAATGCTGTCCGTATGGTTCACTTCCCTCCAGGCTTCGAGCTTGATTACGCCTTATGTAGGACGAAAACAGCATATAACCGACAGATTGAACGCAAAACTGCTTGAGTTATGGGAATAAGCGGTGATGAACATACGTCACCTCACTTACTTCAGTCTATGGACCGGCCCGTCATCCACCACCCTTCGTCCTTCATCCTTCATCTTCTAGTCTGGAATATAATAATCGGAACCTTCTTTTCCTCCCTTTCTATTTGATGGCAACACAACACAACTGGCCGGCGATAAGGCACGACTATCGCCCCTTTGGTCTCTCCTACCACAAGCTCGCCGCCCCGACGATCGCAGATCTCGTAAAGGTCTGTGAGCATTACCTCGAAGTCATCAATACACAATGCGATGGAGAACGCAAGACCCGCACGTACATCGACGTCAAGACGACGATCCAGATGGTCTACCGCATGGTCCTGAAGCTTGCGCGCACCACCGAACAAGTACATCGACAGAAGGTTAGGAATTCACACATGGAACATGAGTTTGATGTTCTTAGCTCCGCTGACCTTCCCACCGATCCAAAGCGCACCGTCGAAGGAATGAAGCATGAGCTTCTCACCCTGGAGACCGAGTACGTCCTTCGTCTCGATACCATCGAATCGTTGAAACGACGAATCCTTATGCTTGAAGCGTCATTAGAGCCAACCACAGACCCATGTCTCTTTTAAGACCTCAGGGATGCTAGGTGCTGGCTGGTAGGTGTCAGGCACATCAAGGAGATGCTAAGAGATCAACTGGTTTGAATAAAGGAAGTGAGAAATTCGGCAGAAGCCGTGTGGTTCTTCTGATCGTAAGCGACACCCAGACACTCCTCGAACCGAGTCATGTTGTCTGTCAGCTACGGTCTAGAGTCCAGAGAAATTCCTTCCTCGCCCCCAAATTCGATTCAATTCACAGCGGCACGAAGGGAATGGATACATGGATCGAGAAGAAGTACTTGTATGCACCTTGGTGTATTCACCTTTCTACAAGACATCAGTAGCCGGGAACGAAGAAAGAGCCTAACGGCGTGAACGAAAGGACGACTTGCGCCAGGACGGTACCAACTATCGCTCCAGCAATCGTACTCCACATTCTCTTACGCCTTTTCGATGGAGGCGATGGAGGTGGCGGTACAGGTTTTCTTTCTTTCTGAGTAGGTTTCACCCTCTCCTTTTGGATCGCGGTTGATTTTGTCTTCTTTTCTTGCGTTTCTGGCTTTGCTGGCTTTAGTGATGATGAGGATAAGGGCGGTGGTGGTAGTGGTAGTGACTGTCGTTGTTGCTGTTGTTGTTGAATGATGGGTTTGATACCGTTCTCAGACTGATCGAGAGCTGGGATGCATGGGGTCTTGAAGGCGTCGATCGATTGGCGTGCTGCCGTGCTATTAAGGCCTAACTCGAGGTTGACGCCTGTTGACCTTCTTCGAGCCCTCTTTGGTTTGATCTTGGTTATATCGAAGACGGCCACCGGTTCATCGTCCACCCTTTGAAAGGACATCAGGTCTGCAAAGCTTGGTGCTTGGACGTCAGGATTATCCTGTACCCCTTGCGAATGTGGTAGTGTCGAGTCTGTATCGTTGGTGGACTCCACCAGGGATTGGCAAATGGAGTTCTCACAAAGGCTCATATTAGCGAGCTCATCTGTTGTATGTTTGGTTGCCAAGTGCTCTCCATACTCCTTCAAGCCTCCAACCGGCTCTTTGCAC
Organism: Giardia muris; assembly: GCA_006247105.1. Classification (NCBI taxonomy): domain Eukaryota; phylum Fornicata; order Diplomonadida; family Hexamitidae; genus Giardia; species Giardia muris. Next base: position 1,730,825 of record CM016926.1, read on the forward strand.
ATGGGGCACATGACGCGCATGTCATGTAGAACGTCGTAGTAGCGTGGGTTCCAGGATAAGTTATCCAGTGGACCGGAACAACCGAAGCAGAGTATCGATTGGGTTCCTGGTGAGACATCTTCCATCGCCGTCGCGAACCACTTCTTTGCACACTTGAGACAGATGGTGCAGCAACACCGCACGTTCATTGTGAACTGGCACGCGTAACGCTTACAGATGGTACACCGAGGCGTATTTCCCCAGTCCGTATAGCTGACCACGTCTTCTCCTAAGGCGCAAGGAGTGAGGCGATGGAATTGGGGGCAGCACGCCCTCTTCAGGAGAGTGCGTAGCCAACGCTTAGAGAGATCCTTCTGAGTGTGGCCGCTTTGAGAGCCAGTGTGTTGAAGGGTCAAACTCAACAACTCGACAAACGTTTGAACGCTTACGGCACGGGACTCGATGTGTAGCTTCTTCCCAACAACGGTGGATAGGCCCATCAACCACTCACGGTAACGCTCCTCCGAATACCCATCCATTTTACCCCAACTAAGGAAGCTATTGTTTCACTCTTGCAACAGGACCAGACTGATGATGCGATCGAAAGTGAGCGGGAGACTGCTTCAATACCAGCCCCTTTGAAAGCTCCGAAGGGAAGACGATATATCGGACTTCTGCCCCACGAAGCAAGACCAGGGGTAGATCTTCCTTTAGGCCTGTCACCCTAGTCACCGTGCAGGTGGTCAAGGTGAGCGTGAAAGTCTCGTCAAGAGATCGAAGGGTGCCGAGATAAATCTCTCCGGAGCGCACCTCCACTTGTACGCTCCTCCCAAGCCCACGAGCGATGACCGTTGTAAGGATGTGAGCCGTCATAGGGCCTGTCCAAAATAGATGGATGATAATCCCCCCCTCATTCTTGCTACGCTCGTGGGGAACGCAGACATGGTCAAGAGGCTCCTCCCCGAACACGCCCGAGCACAGGACGGGACGCAGAAGACGGCGCTCATGTGGGCGGCGATCCGCAACGCCACGGCCCTTGTGGAGCTCCTCTTACCCTACGAGAGCGGGATGCAGGACGAGGACGGGTGGACCGCCCTCATGTACGCCGTGACGAAGGGATACCCCGCCGTCGCCCGGAAGCTGGTCGCGGCCGAGGCCGGGATCCGGGCCAATAATGGGATGACCGCGCTGATGTGCTCAGTGGAGCATGGGTTCCTTGAGACGACTGAGCTTCTGATTGAGCGCGAGGCTGGGATGCAAGACGAGCGAGGTTGGACCGCTCTGATGCGAACGACGCAGAATGGAAATACGGAGGCCTTTAGCATTCTTCTTCCTCACGAGGCTGGTCGGGTTGATAACAAGCAATGGAGTGCTTTGATGTATGCCGCCTCCAAAGGGAATCTGGAACTCGTGAGAGCCTTGAAGGATCGAGAACTCCGCCTACAGGACCATGAAGGGAAGACAGCATTGATTGTGGCGGCGTTCCTAGGGAATATTGATATCGTGAACCTTCTTATTGGAGAGCTAGATATCTGCGATTCAAATGGCTTGACTCCAATGATGTGGGCAGCAGAGCGTAGTAATCTCGACGTTATTGAGCTAATTCTTCCACGCCAGGCCGGAATCCAGGATCATAAGGGCTGGACAGCCCTCATCCGTGCAGCGCAAAATGGAAACTTGAAGGTCACTGAGCTTCTCAAATGGCACGAGGCTGGAAAGGCCGACGCTAACGGGTTTACTGCGTTGATGTACGCGACGATCAAGAATCACATCTCGATCGTCCAGCTCCTCGTTGCTGAAGAGCAGAAAATGACTACCTCCGAAGGGATGACCGCCCTCATGATGGCAGCACGTTTCAAGCATGCAGCCTGCGTCGATATGTTGCTTAGCGAGGCCGGGATGCAAACGCATGATGGTCGTACTGCCTTAATGATGGCTGCGCTCCATGGTGATTCTGAGACGATATCTAAGCTTGTGAGCGTAGAAGGAGGGATACAGGACCGTTCAGGGATGACAGCTCTCATGACTCTCATCTCTTCCAACTCTATGGAGACTCGCCCTGACGAGTTTGAGCGTTGTCTTAAGGCATTGCTTCCTTATGAGAAGGGCTTACAGAACGATCAAGGTCAAAGTGCATTGATGTTAGCCGCACAAGTCGGAAACCCTCTTGCCGTCATCTATCTGATCTCCGACGAGATCGGCTTACGTGACAAGGATGGCCGGACTTCCCTCATCTATGCGGCAACTAGTAACATGGTGGACTGCGTACGTCACTTACGAGAACAAGAGGCAGGGATCCAGGACCAAATGGGTTGTACCGCACTCATATATGCCGCCCGAAGGGATAGCGTTGATATCGTCTACCTTTTATTGGATCAGGAGGCGGGCTTGCAGGACCGTGATGGGGTCACAGCCGCCATCTGGGCACACCGCTCGGGCGCGAAGGAGGCCTTAAAGGCTCTTCTACCCCGCGAGTTAGGGTTCACAATGGCTTCAGGAATCACCTTATTGATGCGTGCCGCCGTGTTCAATGACGTGGGCCTGGTTAAACTGATCATCACGTACGATTGCTATCTGAAGAGTCTCCCACATCCAAAGGGCCCAGATCAGTCCCAAATCGCGGAGGAAAAAAGGCCGTATTTAGAGCTTGGTCGTCAGGACTTAGAAGGATGCACAGCCCTCATGCATGCAGCACGTAACCAGAACCATTCGTGCGTACTCCTCCTTGTTGAATACGAGGCACAACTCCGCAATGTATACGGTAGGACTGCTTTGATGATGGCTGCGGCTGCAGGTTGCGAGGAGTCCGTGAAGATCCTGCTAAGTAGTGAGCGGAAGATGCAAGATAATGCAGGATGTTTCGCACTGGCGATGGCCTTACAGAACGGGCACTATAGCCTTTGCAAATACTTGGTGCAAGAGGTACCTCTCACAGACAATCATTACCTGACCTGTTATGACTATGCTGTCGATGCCTCCTTAGATTCCGTGGCAGATGTTCTTCTCAAGGGACGTGTGACACTGATGAGGCTTCTTCCAAACCTGTGTCACCTCTTTTATAGTAGCATGTGTGCCGTCTTCGCTAGGCTTATGATCGACCTTCTTCAGGGAAGTTGCGCCAGTCTCAATGCTATCAAGCTTCATCACGAGCAGCTTCTTGCACTCGATCCTGAGGCGCGCGCGGAGGTGGACCTATCTGATTGCCGTGTTGTCGACATTATCCATACCGTGGACGTCTGCGCAATAGAAGGGATTTTCGAGATATGCACGAGTTGTTTGTTTGACAACCTGGATTGTGGAGAGGATTTGCACGCAGAGATCGCGAGAAGGCACATTGAGGCGTTTTGTACCCTTTTGACGGAGTTCTTGGGAGAGTCTGCGACGGAGAAGGAGGTCTGCCCGATTTGCCTGAGCTGGGTCGCTAATTGCATTTTCGTCCCATGTGGACACGTCGGTTGTTGCGTTTCCTGCGTCGAGTTATCAGAACACAAGTGTCCGATCTGTCGTGCTAAGATCCACAGTTGGTTCGAGCTCTCCTAGAGACCTTCGTAGCTAGTCGGGTATGAGACAACTGAAAATGCCTCCCCTATCCGCTTTGGAGGTGCTTGGCACACTCTCACAGATCGGAACCCGTGGACCCATCGTTCCAGGCTGGCAAGGATTACCTGCCATACTTGCGACGGAGGGCTTGATGGCTCTTCCATTACAAATACTGCGAAGGATCCTGCAAGAGGCCGTGCGAATCCATGTGCGGATCTGTACCCTTCTGCTTACCGATGGGGAGAAGGCCGTGCTTAATATACAAGCCCGCCCAAGGCAGCGCAAGACGAGAACAGCCATGCAGCCAAAAAGGCAGGTGCAAAGGCCTGTCGAGATAGTGATGTCGGACAGCATTCGGCGAGTACAGACGGGGTCCTGCAGTACGACTCAGATGGGGCTCGACGCCTTTATCCTCGAGACCCAACCGATAGAGGCATTATATCCAGAGGTGCAGGGACAAGATGTGGACGTCATTGGGCTTCTTCAGTCGACAGACGTTGTACTCCCCACCCAAACTCCCATGGGACGCTCAAATACTGTTGTTACTGTGGGAGACGAGCTCATCCCTTCAGAGCCAGACTCTATATCGGAACAACAACATACTCCCATTCTAGACCTCCTTCAGAACATCGTCGTGATCCCGGGGGCAATCAAGCGCAAACCACCACAGAGGAAGAGACTACAGGCCGATACAAAACTGCGGTATCTCTTCGATGACACGACACCTGAACGTATGCGAAAATCCTCTGATCGGAACCAAGCTACTGACCTTCAAGTCCTAGCAAAGCTTCTGCACTTACGAGACCTCCAATTGATGTATAACGTGGCCAGGAACAAGGGGAGGTCGATTGTTGAGGGGTGTCTCATGCTTCATACGATATCGGCAGAGGCAAGCCTAGCAATAACTCACGAGTACGTGCCGATAGGGATGACCGATGATCTTCAACAGAGATACTACACGTCCAACCATGACGAGCTTGAGGGACTAAGGGTACAAAGCGAGATGGAAAGTGATGGACCATTCAGCCCAGGACAAGCGTTTGACCTCGAGGGCCTTTCAGACAGTAATATGGAGGGGGTGCAATACGGTCATATTCTTCAACGAATACCTAGGACTTCCCAATCACTTCTTCGGATTTTTGCGGGTGGGAAGAGAGCCGACATTGCACGTGCTTTCTTGGGTGTATTACATCTATGCATGGAAGGGCTGGTTAAGATTGAACAAGGAGAAGGGACGGTACTTGTTCGGCGGTTGTGATTATATTTCAATAACCAATTTCATGCTGATAAGATCATAGAGCTGGACACGGAAGTGAGCTCTTTCCGCTAATACCTGGGCCACTATCAATCCGGGAATAAGGGTTTGGCCATCCTTTGGCTGAGGACTTCTACAGAAATGACTACGACCGACCTTCGTTAACTGGACGACTGAAAGCTTAGTATCATGGCCCATTTCCCTACACCGGGCGGTCCTATCGTACAATGTCGTGACCGAGTCGCTAGCCGCGAAGATAAGGTCGAGATGGAATTGACACCCTAGTTCTTCTAGGATACTGGACAAGACACCAGTGCACTTTGAATCTTCGCATTGGTCATATAACGCCCCATAGACGGTCACGATTCGCACGGCTATCTCAGGATGGAGTTCCGGTGAGTATTTCCGAAGCACATCGTCTAGATAAAGTATCTGTTCTGCATGCAGTATTGTATTGCGAGGACACCCAAGGAACACTTCCCTCTCGAAATCCTGGCCCATATCGAGGACGATTACTAAGGTGGCTCCACGAACGAAATGAAAGTGAAGCCCCTTGGCCTTCTCCGTTAGATCCAAGTCGCGATAGACGGTCTGGGCACTGTAGGGGAGCCTTATTACTATAGGAATGGCATCGTCAAGCGTTTCCGGCCCGAGACGGTTGACGCACTGAGGATTCTGCATCATCGCCCTATAGGCATCCCGATCCTTCTCAGAGGTGGGTACGTCCTCACCTCCTCGACCTATGGCAACCATGCCACCATGTAGGACTCCCTTATCGGTAAGGAGTCGTTCCCAATTCCGCTTCGTCCCGGTGGTAGCGCCGCCAATGATGATAATGTTGCTATCACCCGGAACCATTGCCTTGAGGCGTCGGGACACAGCAAAGTTGGAGTACAAGCCCCCAAGGAAGACCAGTGTTGTGGGGTCTTCTGGGTCGGGGATGGTGAGTGTGTAGGTTCCAGCCTTGTCAAAGTAGCGGATTCCATAGCGGTAGACCCCAGGATCAACACTTAGACTCACGTGGGAGATACCCGTTGTGGTTAGAGGCGCATATGAAACACCACCTTCCTCCTCCGACGTCATAAGGATGAGGTTACTCCCAGGGTGCGCACTATCCTCCCAATTGATTTGCACGAAGGCATGGGTATCCGAGTACGCAACGGTATGGTATGGGCGGACACTACTACTGCTCAGGACGCTGAAATTGGGGTCGTAATATAGTAGGACGCAGAGGAGCAGACAGATCATGAGGGCTCCAAAACCGACCCCCCAATATCCCAGGCACGTTGCTGCCTTGCGAATAGATGCTCGTGTGAACCTAGAGTATTCGAACGCTAGCTTGAGCGCGGGAAGCACCTCTGAGTCCATTTCCGTCATACGCCCATAAGAAAGACTTGCACGAGTGCGATGATAGATGGCTTGGGAATGCAACCGTTGGCCTTTGAAGCCCGTGATCTGGACAACGAGGGCAAAGATCGAGCAGCCCATTATCCCTATGGAGGAGAGCAAGACCGGAACCCAAATGGCCGTATGAGGGCAAAGAAGAGAGAAGAAATCGGCCTGGCTGAACGGTAAAAGATATTGAGCCGGACCCCTGGATATCAGCTGGGTACTTGCCACAATAACCATACTACCCGTCAAGAGGACATCAGCCCAAAGGAAGACCTGGATTACTATGTCCCACATGGTGTGGCCCGTACGCATCCAATCTATTTACGTCAGGCCACAGAGGTTCACCTAGCAATGAAGGCCACACCCATTCCAAGCGCAATGGCCGCGGCGAGCGCCCCAAGAGCCCCTGCGGCAACAACCGGAGAGGCTGCAAGAGAGGAGCTTGTAGTAGATGCCGTACTCGGCCAAATCTTCGCGGGGGTGACTAGCTCCGGTACCGTAATAACGCCACGCTCAAGACTTGCACTCCACTTATCGTCACCAGAGACACGAATTCCGTTGCAGTAGATCTCGTCACCAGTAAGCGTGAGGTCATCCGGATACGCGTTAAAGAGGAAGAGATCCGCCTCCTCGCGTGTGCAAACTGCACGATCAGTGCGATGAGTGGCATACATGTGTTCGTACGCCGCCCATTTCGGAGGGACACAGAAGTCCTGGAATAGTAATCCTACGCCACGACAAATGTAGCCTTTTGGGACCGTAACATAGCGAAGGCCAACCTCGAAGGTCATCCGACGTGTCGTGATGAACCGGGCGTCAGGATCTAGTCCATAGAATTGGACTTCGGCAGGTGCCAAATATCGGTAGTACTTAGGCATTTTATGCCACTCAGTAGACTGGGAGGCTGAAGATACTTACTGCAAGGATACGATCCGCGTCCAGAGGTGGGAGTAGATCGGCTTCACGAGGACGATGAGCTTGAAGGCAAAGCCGTTCCACCCATCGCTATTAGCGTTCGGATGGACGGGAGGCAGTGTGTCGAGCGTGACGGGGGCTCTATCGTCCTTGGTAATGGTGATATTAAGCTCGGCGCATTGAGCTGGTGTCGATGGGAACGGCTTCGTCTTGAGAATTGCGAAGGCATCAGGGAGGTGTGCGTAATAATAGTCGATGCTGGTCGAGTTATTGAAGGCGTTGAGAAGCTTGACGTCGACAGATGCGGCACAAGGAGCGCGAAGGCCGCATAACATATACAGTTCGAGGACATATGCGGTCAGAATTGCCAAACCCATGCTGAAGTTATCTTTATGACGGACAGAGCTCCATAGCTTCTTTGCTGGGCCAGCCTTTTCGACTAAAAGGCTACATAGGCATTTCAGTCCCTTCATATCGAGCTTCTCCCTAGTCGATAGTACATCTGGAGTGACACCATCCGGCCAATAGAAGGCTATGGGCGCGGGAAGCGCTGGGAAGAGCCAGCTGCGTATCGTGATAGAGAAGTGTGCCGGCTTCGGAGTCAGGTCTGTGTCCCCTTCTCCGGTGTCGTCGGATACCTTCGCCTCCTCGGAATAAATGCGCGTCGAATAACTGAGCCTACTTGTCGCACATTGTAGGGCGCCGCCCAGAGAAATTTGGTACATAATATAGGCGCACAGCGATAGCTCAGCCAGGGCGGCGTTGATCGAGTCGAAGCCCGTTAGTTGCTCAGAAAGCTTGATGGACTTAGTGCTACTGCTATTACTGCTATTGTTATGATATGTATGTGCGCTATCGGCGGCCATCATACCAGTAGCTTCCTTTCCGGTCTGTCCTCGCGTAGAGGTCGTCAACAATAATGAAAACCCATTGATTTGCGCGGTGGATTCGTCGAAGTCGAAGAAAGGAAGGGCGGTTGACGGACGATTAGGTAAAGGTCGGAAGTCTTGAGAGGTACACCAAGTACATTGCTCATCCTTCGAGGACTCCTCGCTAGGGAGAAGCTGTGCGACAAGAGACTCGATCTCTGCATCAATAGCAGCTCGTTCCGCCTGTATTTCCGTGAGGGTCCTCTGTGACGTAGCCATACTCTTCGGATGAATCCTTTCGGTATCTTGCTTCCGTAAGATGGTAACCTCCGCCTCGAGCCCGTCAAGAGACTCGGAGAGCGCCTTATGAAGAGTAAAGTAGCAAGCAGTGCAGATATATTGTATAGAATCGAGGGTTGGAACGTCCGATGGGATGGCCGTAGTGGACGTCTCTAGAACGGCCTTACAAGCGTCCTGTGGGCAATAATCCGCAAAGCTGAACGGCACGGAACAGACGCTACAGATCATATTTAATGCTTGTTAATGCTCGTGTACCCTTGAAGGTCATCCTTAGCGGAGAGCATGCTGTGTTGCGCGGGTATCCATGCGTGGCCATGGCTTGCGATCTCCATGTCTCCTCCACGGCCAAAACGGGTTCTGGATACATAAGTCCTACACTTTACCATGGCACTCAAGCCGTTGAGCTGACGCAGTGTATGAGGCGAGCAATCGAAGTCCTTGCTGATGAGGTATGGAATAGGTTTCACAAACGTCTTAATATGCTTGTAGAGAGTGTTATTATTCATGTCCCTGAAAACACGTTAGGACGCGGTCTAGGGTCATCCGCAAGTATTCTTGTCTCATTAATAGCAGTCTACTTCGTCCTAATGGCCAAGGTGGCCGGTTCTGAGATGCCACGGCTCGATGACATTATCATGATGGCAACACGAGCAGAACATGAGATTCATGGGAGGAGTAGTGGGATAGATGTGCGTACAGTCACGTATGGTGGCTTTGTCGTTCTTAATTCATCAGTTAAACGCCTTCCAAAAGATATATTGACAAAGCTCGGGATTAAGCTCGTCATCCTCGACTCTATGCAACCCAAAAGCACTAAGAAGGCCATTACAACAGCTTCAAGCCATAGGAACTACGAGAGCATACTGGCAAACATAGGGAAGGTCACAACTCTTTTGATAAACGAACTGCTTATGGAAGAAGGGAGCACTTCTAGAATACATGCTTTTATCAAGGAGAACCAGAGTTACTTGGCCGAGCTAGGATTAATGACTCCGGAACTTATACGTACACTTGAGACCTTATCCTTTTGTCGGAGTTCGAAGATCATTGGAGCTGGACTCGGTGGGTTTTGTATTGGTTTATATGAAGGAGAGACCTATCCGGGGGATATGCAAGCAATGGGACCAAGGAAGATCAATACTTCTAATGGATTGGAGGTCTCCATCGACTCTATTCGAATAGACCTAGTATAACCCATTTAGTCATTGGAATAGTGTGTTGGAGCGTCTATGGGGAAGTTCGGGGTTCCTTGAGCTATATTTAACAGCTCCTTTCCGAAGGTCCTAGTAGATGCTCCTATATCCAACAAAGTCTTAGCAAGGAAAGAGGCACCAACTTGATCCGAGGGTTCAGGGGTATGTAAAAGCCGGTCCAACCAATGGATGAGGGTATTGGAATCGGCAAGGATGTTAGCGATTCTGGAATCACTTTGTGCATTATAAGCAAGGAAACGGCATAAGATCTCGACGTTGAATTCCTCATAAGCGCTATGACCGAAGCGTGTGAGAAGGGTCTCTAGACCGTAGGTGATGTTCTGACCAACTCCAAGAAGGGTATGCATCATGAGAAGATAGCCAGTCGCCTTGGAGGCGGAATGAGCAATTGCATCATAGTTTTCCTCATGAATAACCTTCAAAGTGGAGGCGATGACTCCCATACCAACGGCCTTCTCTTGAGTCGTTATTATGTTAACCAAGGAACCTAGAAGGGTTTTGGCAAGAGCACTCCACTTAATGGATTGGATACTATCGATAGTGAAGAGAGTGACCTCGTCATATGGTACCGTCCCCTCTTCACAGCCTTGAACTTCTGTTAAGGAGAAGACGGTAAAGAAGGAGACCAGTAATGGTAAGACCGTGGCACTACGTAAGGGACGAACTAGGAGACGAGCCGTATAAAGGACTAATAGGCGTGTTTTCATGCACACGTCCACGTACTCCTGCCCACCAAGGTTTGAAAGCGCATAGAAAAGCGAGAAAGACATGATTGTCTTGTAAGCAAGCGTACAGATGAGTGGGACCAACTCCAATGCATTTGAGCCTTCTTCTTTCGTCTCATTTAGGGCTTGAAAGTTGGTCTCAAAGAAGGAGAGGCAAAGATCGAGGCAGAAGAGCTTAAAGCCATGAAGAGCTATCTTCTCATGTGCCTCGGCCAAAAAGTTCAGGAATATGTACTGATCGACATACTCATTAGAGATATTCTTGATCTGTCCTAGAAGCGTCAAAAACTCATCCTCGTTGAGTATTGCCGTGAAGCACTCCTCTGGAAGATTAAGTAGATTTAGAAAGAACTCTGTAGCTGTGTATACATCGCCTTCAGCAATGCCCTCCTGAAACAGGTCCTTCAGCTTCCCCATCCGTCCATCCTCTTGAAGCGCTTGAATGCTTGCAAGATCAGGGGTGATCTCCGACACCAAGAAGCCCAACTCGTCGAACGCTGAAGCCATTACCGTCTATTCAATAATAACGTTCGATTCTCCATCAATTTCCTTGGTCCTTTGAAGATACGCCATAGTATGCCCAAAGAAGACGCTCACACCTCGCTTTACAACCTCCTCTATCCGTATCCCTCTTCCCCTTCTAGCCCAGGTCATTTGAGTCCAATAGCGCTATTCCAGAGCCCATTCCATAGGGCAAGAGACACTTGGATGCAATCTTCCAGGGCGCAGTGGAAATGGTCCTTCGGCTTGACTTGGCTCAGCTCGACGATGGCTCGGTGTGCTAAGCAGTAGAACCGTTGGGAAGCCAGTGGACGACGGGCTACGAACTGAGCGGCATCAGCAGCCATAAACGGTGCGTAGAACTGTTGCGCCTCATGGACCTTACAGTCGGTAATGCCGAGGCATTCCATGGCCTGAACCTCGGCACCTATTCCCTTGGCGAGGACCAAGACCTTCGTCATCCCACTATCCGGTATTCTAAGTGGAGGGTATGATCTTATCGGTAAGCGGTCATACTTGAACGAGTATAGCTTCAACCCCGAGGGGAGTACAGTCCTTCTACATTGGCAGGGAAACCCGATGACCTCTGTGACCAAATCCGATAAGTATGGGTCATCAGTATAAGCTCCTTCCCAGGAATCGAGATCTCCAACGGATGAATGGAGGAAGTCCCTAATGACCTTCTTAACCTCGGGCTTCCCATAGTCGAGATGTTCCAGGCGCGCAAATAGCTTCTGGTTCTTACCAGGTGCATGCTCTATTCCAGTGATGCGTCGGACATACCAAGTCCCTTTAGTTATTTGCATACGCCTGGGCTTCAGTATGGATTGGAGTCCATATACTGGCAATAGCCCTACTTGCTTGATAATACCAACCTCGGACAGTTGAAAAGGCTCGAACGAATAGAGTTCAAAGTCCAATACGTTGATGGAGTGCTTAGGATAGTCCCTCCCCGCCCTATGCTCCCAGAGCTCCTCCCAATACTTCTTAATGGACGACACCCTTGAGAACTGCTTTATCATTTCAAGAAGAGTCCCATATGAATAACACGTCCCACCTATGGACCCGGAGTTTTCAAACCTCTTATACTCGCGGGCCACAAGCTCCTCCGCATCCATGTCCACCCTATTCGTCAGATCCTCAACTGTCTCATCATTCTTTGGATTCATTTTCTTTCATTCCCTCTTTTTAGTAGATCACTCATGGTATTCTTCCAATCGGAATGAACTCTGGATGCTTATCCGATGAAAAGGAGACTATGAAAATGTTACCGGTTTGAAGCGCTCAAATATCCCCCTTCATCCTTGGAACCATGCCTGGTGTCATAGTTACGGTACAGATCGCTCAGGCCTTGGTCCATATCCTTCCCTTCCACTTCTACTCGTCCCATTCCTCTTTCTTCATTGAGCCTTTCGTAGTTCCTTCTGAAAAAACGGCTCGGATTTCGTGAATCCCCATGCCCTACACCGACGCCACCCTCTTCACAACCAAAGAGACCCTCGCGCGCCGCATGCGCCAGTCGAACAAGCCAACGATCCTAGCCCAGGCCGACATCAACCGCATGCGCTGGCATGCAGACCCACTCTACCCGACTGAATCTGTCACCGGCCGCGACGACAATGCTTTCCGACGCGATAACATCGTCCGATCCCAGATATCTGCCGACCGGATGCGGACCTGGAAGAACACTGTTGCAGACCAGCGGGAGGAACGACTTCGACGCCTCGAGGAGCGCAAGGCCGCCAAGGAGCGTGAAATCAAGGAACTAGAGAACGCTTGGTTAGAACGCGAACGCAAGAAGGCCGAACTTGTTAATGCAAAGTACGTGAAGTATAAAGAGCAAGACTCGGACTACATGCGCATGTTCCAGTCTGCGAAGCTAGCTGCAAGCTGCCTCGAATCTCTGAGTGCCACCCGAGCCGCTCGTGAGGCGCAGGCAAATGCTGACCACGACGCAAGCGTCAAGGAGAAGGAACACATACTGAAGGCCTATCAGGATGAAGTGGAAGGTAATAAGAGGCGAGTGGAGGAGCAACGAATAACTCGCGTCTGGTACGACCGGGAGAACGACAAGCAGATTGCCCTCCACCGACAAGAACATGAGGAAGAAAAACAGGAGCGTCAAAGAGAATTGGAGAGTCTTCGTAAGGCTCAAAAGGACTCCCTGGAGTACGAGCGTCAGGAGACTATGCGTGTCTTCGAGCGGAATAAGGCCTGTCGAGATATGCTTGACCGTCAGATGGAAGAACGCTCACGTATCAAGCAACTCGAGAAGTTGGAGGATCAGGCTGTCGACCTTGAAATCAAGGTCATCCAGCAGAAGAATGAGGAGCGTAAGGCCATCCATGAGCGTAAGCGGTCCGAAGTCAAGAAGCTAAAGGAGGAGGCTTCCGAGACGGTGAAGCAGGCGATCGCGGCGCAAGTCAAGGAGAACAACGCCAAGCGTATCGACGCGATGCTCCGTTGCGAGGGCGCCGACGTCACCGAGCAACGTGCAGAGCAGATGCGTCGTGCACGGGAGGAGAAGTATCGAAAGGTTGCCGAGGATGCGCGTCGCTTTAATGAGGAGAATGCTGCCACGCGGTTCGCACATAAGACCGTCGAGGAAATGGCTGATTACGAGTATGGGCAAAAGAAGATACTTGAGAACAAGGCAGAGGAGGCATATGAGAAGGCTCTTGCAGATGAAAAGCGTATTGCGGCTCGGGCCCGGGCCGCCGAGATGCTTGCCGAGATCAATACCAAGCGTATGGCGCGAGAGAAGGCTCGTGAGATCGAACGCGTCTGCGACTTAGCGGCAGCATTGAAGGATGTACGGGAGGCTCAGGATCTTGTTGAACGTTGTCGACGTATGGCCCTTGAGGAGCAAGACCCTCTTGTTCGTCGTGCCTACGACATCGTGATCCGTAACATCAATCAGAGGGTGAGGACGATCTCCTGGCAAGTAAATCAGAAGTAAAACAGGGCTCCATCACCATTACCATAATGCACCAACGATACGAGGCGGCTCTTTCGCAAGTGGTGGATGGTCATTTACTTGAAGGATTGGCATCCTTGCAAGCTTTGACAAGCGATATTTCAAGCTCTTCGACGATTATCAAGCAACAGGGACCGTTGCTCTTCGCAGCCTCGATGGCCATGGGGAGCATATTGTATCGACTTGAAAGAAGAGTGGAGGCCATAGCCACCTTCAAGGACGCACGGGGTACTCTTCATAGGCACTGTGGGAATCAAGCACGATCATATGAGTGGTTTGTTGAGCATGGTATAGCGAAGTGCTACCTAGCATTGGGGCAGTGGGAGGAGGCGATTCGTTGTCTGTTGAAGGCCCTAGCCCTTCTAAGACCAGCCTTGGACATCGATGGAAGCCATACAACGATCAAGGCAGAGTTGCATAAGGATCTTGCCGTTGCTTCCTTTCGCCAAGAGAATTGGAGTGACGCACTCCTTTATAGCCGCATGGCGCTCAAGCACTATGTGCGATCCCAACCAAATGGGCCGCAACATGCAGCTCTTCTAGTACTCACAGGAGATATCCTTTGCTATGTAACTAAGGCGTCACGAGCTGGACTACGTGAGGCTCTCACCCTTTTTCATCAGGCCGTTCAGATCTATAAGGCGGGAAGGCAGAAGCCTAAGAAGGAAGACCTATCGTATCTAGAAGATTCATATCCACCACTGACGTCTCCAAGCCGTGAACGTGGCCTTTTGACCGTCTACGCCCTGATTTCTCGCTGCTTACTCCTCTTGCATCGGAGGAGTGATGGAGAGCTTTATGCTTATAAGGCCGAACAGCTTCTTAAGACACAGCCACTCATCGATGGAATGAGCACTGAAGAACGCTTGGCATGCAACCGTGACATCTGCCACCTGGTTGATGTCTGTCAACGTGGTGTTCTCTTAGCAGATGAAAAGGCCCCTATAACTAATGTTCAGGATTTCGAGAAGGAATTGACCGCACTCGCCGAAGACTCTCCCTCTGCAGATCTTATTCATGCCGCCGCCACAACTCTCTATCTACGTAGCAAATCACATGGGACTCTTCCTACAAGACGTAGAAATGAGGCTAACGAAATGCTCGCGGATGAACGCTTGGCAGAAGCCCTGGAAACTAATATCCGGGCAGCAAGTACTCCATTGTAACATACCCCATTCTTTCACTTAGGATTCTTCTTCTTTTCCTTCTTTTTCTTCTCGGCCTCAACAATGGCGTTGAGAGATGCTTGGGCCTGCTGGAACCCAGAACTTTCCTGTATTACTGCGACCACCTCTCCTAAGGCTGTGGAAACATAGGCCTTCAACGCTTGCGGAGTCAATATATCCTGGACGAAATCCTCGCGTATTGAGGCGATATCCTTATACTCCTTCTCCCCAATGATAATCTTCCGGTAACGAATAAGACGAGAGAACGGAATAATAACCTGCTCGAGGTATGCCAGGACTGGGTTGTAAGTAATGTCTCCTGGCCGGCAGTGCCCCTTGTTGATCTTACGCGCCACGTCGGCAGGTGTATCTGTGATGTATATCGTCCCCACCTCGCGATCGACGTCATTCTTCGGGTCTTGACGAAGACAGATGAGCTCATCGCGCTTACTGGCTTCATAGCGTCCCTTGTCGGTCGGCAGGCGGGTCCGTACTCTTAAAAAGCGGTCAAGATCATCCAACTCACTGATACAACGACGGAAGGGGTAAGGCTGGTGTATCTTCACGGAGGCGGCGATAATACATGGAATGAAGGTCTCCGATGCCAGAAGGTTCTTGACGTTCTTTCCAATAGCCGCAGACGAGTCCTGCAGGTTTGTAAGGCGAGCAATGTCGAAGGTGACAGGCCAAATATCATCGCAACCAGATGGAGATAGGAGGGCATCTGATAGCAGTTTGACCTTCTCCACACCATCTGTCGGCTGCAGAAGGGCCTCAACCGCTGTTTTGGCTAAAAGCCCGAGAGCTATGGAGAGATCGGCTGAGTCTTGTGTACGCATGAAGTGGAGGGAGTCTGCAACGAGCACGTGATATAGAGGTCCCGCCCGGATGCCCAGTGCCGCATGAACGACGCTATAAAGCGGAAGCTTCGCGGCGGGAACGATGACCTCAAGGGTTCCAGGCATTCTTTTCTCTTCTCCCAAAGAGACATTTACCAGGTCTTACCGTCCAGCCAGAATGTCGATGCACTCTTGATAGCACTTCCGCTTTGTGGCAAGATGTTCCAGCTCAGAATCACCAATACGTGCCAGGCCTCGACGAGAAAGGTCTATTGGAAGCTCTCCTTGAGCCGTTCTGACACCGGCCTCAAGCCGATGCAGAATTCGAACACAAGCGGGCCAGCCTTCGGCGGCCGCGAAGGCAAGTGCCGTCCAGCCCGCACACTCTCCGGTAAGAGTGCTAAAGTTCCGTCCCACATGCATTCCAGCCTCCGAACGTGCTAGGATCTTCACAGTCGCCTCATGGCCGGCCTTCGCGGCAAGCATCAATGCGGTGACTCCGTAAGTATTCTGAAGGCCAGCCTCCTGTCTAAAGAGGAGATTGACGGCTTGAGAGTGTCCACGTTCAGCAGCTAACATCAGAGCCGTCATTCCGTCAATGTCGCGCATCTTAGCTTCTATCTTCATCAGAGGCTCAAGTAAGGGAGTATGCCCATTTGCAGCTGCATACATAAGGGCTGTCCATCCAGGTTCATCCTTAGAGGTGTATCTGACCTGCATTCCAAGCTCCTTTGAGAGAAGGTCAACGAAGACCAATCGGCCACGTTCTGCAGCGCGCATGAGGGCCGTTTTCCCTGCCGAGTCGGCATGGCCGGCCTCGGGGTAAAGCAGTTGTGCGCAGTCAAGACGGCCCCTCTCAGCTGCTAGCATCAACGCAGTTATGCCATCTCGGTTGCAGATTCCCATTTCGCAAAGGAGAAGACGCGCAACATCTGTATATCCGGACTCAACGGCAGCCATGAGGGCGGTCCGGTTTGTCACTAATTTCTGGGCGTATTCTTTAACGGTGGCCATCACCTGTTTGACGTTGTTAGTCTTCGCAGCCATAAATAAGGGGGTACTCAACCGGGTTTCCTCTCCGACCTTGAGCACGAGCTCGCACTTAAGCCTATCCTGGACTAGCCGCTCGCAAAGGAGAGGAAGGATGGTATAAGCCTTCGAGGCAATTGCTGTGTTAATGGCTGCTGTGGCCGCACCACGCTCTGAGAGGGCGTCAAGATATCGGATCACCTCCTCCTCGTTGTCATGATCGATGGCGGCAAGAAGGTATGTGATCTCCGCGTCGTCCTGAAGATTGGTCGTTGATAGGGAGCGACGCAAAGTATTACAGCTCAGAGAAGTGGGTGGGTTTTCCACGTGCACAGCAATTTCCGACGTGATAGAACCACGACCCTGATATGAAGAGCCTTCTATCCCATCTGTTGAAATGTCGTACGACAAGTGGTGTGGGAGAAGGATAGTGGCCATGGCGGTCTCCTCATGATTCGCCTCCCTATCCGTATCCAGGTCTTGCCGTTCTGAGGCTAAAGATAAATCTGCACTAAAGGAACATTGATAACCCGAGGTCTCAGGGAAGTTGGAAGCACCCCGAGCGATCGTCCACATCGCGCTATTGGCGCGAGGAAACACAAGAATATCTGAGGCGGTTGGACGGCCTGTGGGGTCCGGTTGAAGACATACTTGTATCAATGATGATAAGCTTCCTGAATAACTCAGATCAACAACCGGAGCCTCCTCAAGCTCGGAAGCGACGAAGTTAGGAATGACAAGGGTGCACAGCTCTACAATAAGACAGCCAAGTCCCCAGATGTCCACCGCCGTCGTGAACTTCCCACCACTAACAAGCTCGGGGGCAAGATATGCCGATAGCCCGGCCCTAGTCGCAAAAGCGTTAGCATTACAAGCTAGGCAAGTGCAAGTCAAACGGGGTAGTTCCAGGGCGAAGTAAACTAGGGGTGTAGCCAAGAGTTTGATATGACCGGTCTCGGAAATGTAAATTGAGGAGGGATATAAGGAGCCATAGACAAACAAGGCCACCTCGTTGAAGGGACTATGCAAATATGCCAGGGCCGAGACGATTTGTACGACCACCTCCCAAATCGTCTCCTCCGGAAGTGGAGAACCTTCCAACGCCCTAACCAACAGGAAGTCTGAAAGTGGTATGCCCGAGCAACATTCATATTCAAGAAGAAGAACGGCCTGTTCCTCGTCTAACGTACAGCCCCGTAGCGCTGCAATGTTGGTATGGGCCAGCTGCGTCACCAGAGAAAGTGCTCGAGAGTATTGAGCCCACTTATTTCGAGCCATACGACGAAGGTCGAGCTCTTGCAGCCAGACCGTATCTCCGGTTTCCCGATTAGTCGCAAGGTAGAAGGCATCTGGAGTGCCCTTGGAGAGCACGGAGACGTCCGTATACCGAGTTTGAGCCACTTTTGCCTTCATTTATGTCTTAAAAATGCCTGTCCTTATCAAGGATAGCTTTAAGCAGCAGCTCTCACTGGAACAGTTCTACTCAGGAGGGGCGGTCTTCCCAGCCCTCGGAGGGATCATCCTTGTCTGTTTCAATGGGAATGCCCTCTCCCTCCTCAGTCTACCCGAAGGAAAGTTCTTCGCCAGCATCTCCGTATCATCGGACCCTGACGATATCCTGACTGCAATGGCCGTGCACCCTAATGGTGAGAAGCTCCTGGTGGCCTCAAGACAGCTGACGATCTATGTCATTGACCTATCCCAACGTGTTGTTCTCAAGTCCTTCAAGCCAGGTCATACCCGGGCGATCACATACATCTCGTTCGACGAGACAGGCTATCTGTTCGCGACAGCCTCTGCAGACCGCTCGGTTCGGGTGTATGACTTAGACCAACTACAATGTACGCATTGCTTTAGAGATCTGACGTCTGTTGGGTCGAAGACCCTCTTCCTATATGACTTAAAGAAGCCTACTGAGCTTCTCTATCTGATCGCACTTTCCCAAACAGAGCTGCATGTGTATGAGCTCTTTTCGAAGAAGAAGCTTGGGACGGTGACTGGACATCTTGCTCCCATCGCATCAATGACCTTACTTGAGAACGTGTTAGTCACCTCCGGAGGAGACGGAGTGCTTATCTTCACACTGATTGAAGACGGAACACTTACCGTTAAAAAGACCGTTCATGTACACGCCACCTTCCTAGATATGTGTGTTGCTGGAGACTCGATCCTCGGGCCATCAAACACCAGTGGTGACATGCTTCGTTTTGTGATTAGTGAGTGTTTCAGTCAAAAGGACGGAAAAGGACATATGTTCGGAAAGAAGACGCGCGGGACTTATGTAGACCATTTCGCAAGCCGCGGTCTGAACCTTAACAAGGGTTCCATCCTCGAGCAAGCTTCGAGGCATTTCTGTTTCGCAGCACTTGACCTTAAGCTTCTTCCTCAATACACGTATGATCTTGAGGATGTGAAGGAGCATACCAGCTACGTTCATCTCAATGCCTTCCCGACTCCAAGTCGGACGCCAGGGGCACAACATTTCCTTCTTTCCGCTACCACCTCCGATAATCTCATCATGCTCTTTGATTTGATGACTCTTGAGTATATTGAGCAGCCAGACATTGACTACGCAGTGACGGATGCGACTCCCCTTCCCCTCTTTCATGCCTCCCTCCTCACTACCATATGTTCTGATAGTGGAGAAGTTCTTGACATACGTCAGATCTCGAGGTCCGAGATCGCCGTGGCCACTAGCGCACATCATATACGGATCATTCGGTACCATCGGAACGCTGAGACCGGAGCCGTGACCCTACTGAAGAGCTATTCATGCTATGGTCATGATGATTATGTATCTGGCCTTTCGGCTAATGTTGATCACGAGGTCTTCTGCACGTCTTCACGAGATGGTACTGCTCGCGTCTGGAAACGTCTAGTCCCTCTTGAGTATCAAGAACAAAAGAAGTCTCTGAGTAGCAAGACAGATGAGTCCTTTGTCCCCTTTCCAACGCATGAGGTGATCAACCCTTGGGTCTGCGTTGCCGTTCTCACCGGCGCGGAGAAGGGGATCGATTGCATTACCTTTTGCGCCGACCCACGTTGGATTTGTATCACAGGCTCTGGCGACAAGATTCTTCGGTTTTATGACCTCTCATGGCTGGCACGCTTAGGAGAGAAGATACAAGCCTTCCATACCACAGCTGATCCTCAATACCTCGTTGAGAGTTGTCAGATCTCTGAGTATGGGCCTTCTAGTAGCCTTCTTGCACACACTGACGCCATCACCTCTCTCGATTGCACTCAGCATGGGCTTCTTGCCTCGGTCTCCGCTGATTTGAGTCTGAAGCTATGGAACGTCCAGAACGTCATGCATCCCACGTTTCTTGTCGAACAGAAGAAGGCGGCCAAGAAAGCCATTTGGTCTGTCGAGTTCTCACGTTTCGAGAAGCTCCTCGCACTATCTTCCGGGAGCAAGCTTATACACCTGTTTCATATCAGCGGGCCTTTGGATACACCAGTACTTCAGCCATACAAGTCGCTGGAAGGACATGTCAACGCCGTCATGCGTACCACGTTCGTCTCGAAGGGACAGCAGCTCATCTCCGTGGGTGCGGATGGACTGATTAAGGTCTGGAACATCAGCACGAGTGAGTGTGTGTTGACACTAGTCAACGAACGACAGGCTCAAGACCTTGGCCTCGGGATCGAAAGCCCTCATAAGATGTGGGCCGTTGTCGCCATAGATGATGGGGCAGACTTCGTTACTGGTGATGGCCTAGGAGTCGTCCGTTGGTATACGGACGAGACTGAAGAGGTTGCTTTGCGACAACACGAAGAGGAAAAGATGCGTCTTCTTCAAGTCGAGGAACTTGAGGCGACGCCCATCGATTCCAAGGAGAACCTTATACGCGCCTTTCGTCTGGCCTTTAATATGCACATTGACCTCTCTCGGGATAGAAATAGTCCTGCATTCCGAAAGCGAGACAAACACCTCCAGAGCGTACTTCAGACCGCCTCGTCTGTGAGCTATGGCGTTGAGGCGGTGGCAGAAGCCGTTCAGATCATTGGCCTCCTTCAAGCAAGCGAAATCCTGGCCGTTGCTCGACGCTGGTCCCAATCGAGCCGCTTGTCACAGGCCACTCTGACGCTCCTCTTAGGACTTTTCCGAGCGTATACACCCGACGTCATCGTTGACGCCTACCAGGATGGCGTCGCAGAGTCTGTTCGAGGCTTACTCAGAAACGTTGAACGCATCCTTGAACGTGTCCGTACACTCCAAGGAGAGAGCGCGCTGATCGAACTCAATAAGGCTCACATGACGATTCACTAAACACTCAAGTAAAGAATTCGGAGACATCAACGGGTTCACCGTTCTTCCTCTGAGTCTCTGCCTTGAACGCAGCGGCACGAAGGGTTTTGGCCATGTCCGGACCTGTCTTCTCAACGAGTTGGGAGAAGATGCTCCCTTCACGACGAAGCAGGTTTGCAGGAGTGTCGTACTCCGCAATCTTTCCTGCATCAACAACAAGGATGCGATCAAAGTCAATGACCGTGTCGAGACGGTGCGCAATCGAGAAGATCGTCGTCGAGGCCATCGTCTCACGAATAGTGTCCTGGATCAAGCGGTCGTTCTCGCGGTCGACCTGTGCAGTTGCCTCGTCGAGGATGACGATCTTCGGATCACGGACAAGAGCACGGGCGACACAGACGAGTTGGCGCTGTCCAGCCGAAAGGTTATCCCCGTTGGCCGCGATCTTCGCATCAAGCCCGCCTGGCTGCTTCTCGAAGTACTCACGCATCTGGACTTGTTCTAAGACGCGCCAGAGCTTCTCGTCGGGGATCCTCTCAACGCCAGGAGGAGGTGGAAGACCTTCTGCAATGGCACTCGAGTAGACGCAAAGGGACTGACGAAGGGTTCCGGAGAAGAGAAAAGGCTCCTGAGGGATGATAGCGAATGCACCACGAGCTTGATGTAGGCCGATATCCGTCAAGATATTGACTCCGTCGATCTCGATGGAACTTCCCGGGTCTGCCTCCGCAATTCGGAAGAACGCTTGAGTCAGGGAGGACTTCCCCGCCCCTGTGCGTCCAACAACTCCGACGTGCTCACCGGCATTGATCTTGAAACTACAATCCTTGAGGGTGAGGTCAAGGTTCGGCCTATAACGGAAGCGAAGGTGCTGGACGTCAATATAGGCCCCTTGTGTGCTTGGCCACGCCTTACCTTCCTGCTGGCGACTCATTAGCACAGGGTTCTCGAGGTCATTGAGCGACTCGGTGTCGAGCTGATTGTATTCGATGACCCGCTCGACAGAAGTCAACTCGGATTCTGCATTGACCCACGTGATGATGAACTGGTTCATCATCTGCTGGATGGAGAGGGCGTTTCCGATGATGAGACCTGCATAATCCTTGACGGTGTCGAAGTTGGCGATCATGCACACGATGAGCGTGACGAGAGCACTAAAGAACGTCCCTACGAGGTTGAGGCGGAATGAGAGCCAGCGAGGCATTGCTACCTGAAGCAAGTACGCGGCGACATTAACGTTGATCTTCTCGCGGCAGTCTATCAAGAAGCTGTTCTGCTTGTTGTACGCACGGATTGTCGGGAGGGAGGCGATGGTTTCGGCACACATATTGAAGACCGGAGAGCGTGTGACGCTATCCAGACGCTTGATCTGGGGTGCGGCCGTGCGGAACTTCAGGAATATGACGACGTAGATGACGATTGCGGGAAGAACGACGATTAGTGCGGGCCAGGCGGTAGCGCTGATAACGGCGACCATCCCGATGACGGTGGCCCCCACGGATAGCGCCTGAGGCATGTACCGCATGACCTGGAGATCCATCGAGTCCGTATCCTTGCTGAAGCGGCTGAGGATGCGTCCGGTGGGCGTGGTATCGAAGAAGGCCAAAGGTGAACGGAGGATCGCACGGAGCATCCCATGGAGAAGCGTCCTCCCCGCAGAGACGATGAAGAGGACCATCAGGACCGAGGAGAGGAAACTGAGGAGGATCCCACCAATGATACACCCTGCATATATCCCAAGGTACTTGTAGTTAGATTTGGTGCTCGGGAAGACCGGAAAGTGCGGGTCACTCTCAAACCCATACTTGTTACTGGTCCAGTGTCCAATCAGGACGTTCTGATATTGATACACCGCTTGCCAGACCAGAAGAACGATAAAGTAGAAGATGACACGGTGGTAGGAGCCGGCCTTGAACCATTTGGCATACGAAGAACAGGAGATAGACCCCTGGCCTGAGAACGCTTCCGCCTGCACTATACGCCCCTTCTCAAGGTTATCGTCGCTAGTAACCTCGATCAAGTCGCGCCTGAGAGACTCCGGGTCGACAACGGCAAGCGTAGTGACGCTCGTAACGACGCGTCCCAGCCCCTCGCCTTCCTCCTGGCTCATAGCTCCGAAATTGATACCCTTTGAAAGAAGCTTGGCAGGTGCGTCGTCATCGACGATCCTCCCATCCTCCAAGCGGATGATGCGATCGCAATCCTTGAAGTACTGCGTCTGGTGAGAGGCAATAAGAACGGTCGTCCCCCGCTTCTTCAGGAAATCCAGCATGACGTCGTTCCATAACCGCTGTCCGACGTGCGAGTCGACCGCGGAGAGCGGGTCGTCAAGAAGAAGGATATCCGCACCTGAATAAACGGCGCGGGCGAGGGCAACACGGGCCTTTTGCCCGCCCGAGAGGGAGACGCCCTTCTCCCCGATCTCCGTCAGGTCTCCGGCCTTAAACATCTTCAGGTCGGGGATCAGACAGCAGATCTCAATCACCTTCTCGTACAGCGCGCGGTCAAAAGGGCGGTGGAAGAGGATGTTGTCCCGGAGGGTTCCAGAGAAGATGCACGAGCTCTGGGCAAAGTATGCAATAGTCCCATTGAGATATATGTGAGGGATTTCGGGGTCCAGGGCTGGATCCTCAGTGCTAATCGTGGCGACGAAGCTATCGCTGCGCTGGGCTGGGATGTCGTAGTCGAAGCGCATCTCTAGCCCGTTATACTTGTACGAGTCAAGCTTCTCGCGCTTGTCGCGACTTAGTTTGATTTCACCGAGAAAGGCGGAAAAGAGAGTCGACTTCCCGCTCCCAACCGGTCCACAGATCCCCACCAGCTCCCCTTTCTTGATGGTCAGGTCGAGATCGTAGATACGTGAGGGCAAATCGGAATAGTACGGGTTGCGACGGTTTTGCTCCTGGATGATCTGAGCACACTTGATAGGGTCCTTGCGATGCTTCTTAAGCTCAGCCTCAGTCGCTACCTCATCGCGCGCGATCTTGTAGAGGCCCTCCCTGATTACGCGGTCCATAAACATCTTCTTGAGTCCCTGAAATGGCGTGTCAGCACGAGTCACGGCGTACAAGTGCGGGAAGTACTGTGAGAACGTAGAGACCTTGTTGACTGGGGGCAGCTCGAACTCCGTTGCCCACGCATTGACATAAGGCCAATAGGGGTTCTCAGGGTCATGTTGGTTGAAGTCGTCGAAGTGGTTGAGAAGTAGGTCCTCCTCCTCCGGGATGATCGGAGGGACTGGGTTAGGGTTCTTTGCGCGCCACTTCTGATACTTCTTGATCTGCTTCGCATAGGTGGAGGCCATCGATTTGTGGGTGCTCAGAATCACCTTCCGCTTTCGCATATTCTCTCGGTAGAGCGGATCCAAAAGAGACGGGATATACATGTCTTCGGCCAGCCCCCAGCAGAAGCTAGGCTTCCCAGTCGTCTTGATCGCCACGTCGGTCTCCGCCAAGGCGGGGCTATCTCTCACAACGACACCCTTATCGGGCTCGGGGAGCGAAAGGAAGGCACCGATGCGCCGGGAGCTAATCATCATCTCCGAGAAGCCCGTGATGATGATGGGCATGAAGACGAAGAGGATGCTGATCATCCCATAGAGATAGGTAATCGTATAGACTTCGTTGGTGGGGAGTTTTCCATTGATGGCGATGATGAAAAGGAAGGCGAAAAGAGACATTAGAGGGGATGCGCCGTTTGCGATGAATGAGAATCCGGACATCAGGATGCCGAAGGTGCGAATCTGAGAGAGTTCCTTCTTGCGGACGTTCATAATTCGTGCCTCCTGGATGTTTTCCATCCCGAATAGCTTCACGACCTTGATACCGTTCAAGACCTCCGAGGTGCGCTTAATACGCTGGTCCGCGAGAGAGAGCATTCCCCCCATGACTTTGAGGAAGGACCACATTATAAGCCCAACGATTGGGAGGATGACAAGGATTGCGGTAAACCCTCCCAAGGCGGATGGCTGGTTGACCCCCATGTACACGACATAGACGATGAAGAGGGCCGGAAGGATCAGGGCGTAGAGAGCCATCTGAAGAAACATGTCCAACCGCATCGTATCCGAGAAGAGCAGGTTGACGATATTCCCAGCCGCGGAGTTCTGCCGCGTTATATCCGAGAGCGTAAGCATCTTGCTATAGAGAACGTCGATCAGCCCCCCAAGAGTGCGGACCACGGCATCATTCAAGAGGTACCACATGATGGTATCCAGAAACGCATAGATAAACTGCGCTCCGAAAACGGCGAGGATATATGGCCATGTCTCCTTAAGGCTAGCTTTCATGCATTGAACCCAGTCTCCGCAGCTAGAGCCGGACGCCATGGGGTTAGGCGTGATAATCTCTGTAATGTGTTGGATGGAAAAGGGGGCAAGGAACTGCGATGCCGCATAGAAGGGGATGCAGATGAAGATCCAGATGAAGTATTTCATCGAGGTCGAAATCATTGAGAGCATGATGCTTGGTCTCTTCCCCGCATACACCTTCTTATGCCAGGCGTTCAGGAACTCCGAGGCGACCCTGTACGAACCATAGCGAGGGATTGGGGGATGAAGATCGCTAGTATAGAGTGCCCCCTGCTTCACCGATTTCTTGAGCATCGGGTCGAGGTACGTGAAGAAGGCGTTAGAACCCTTGCAGTACATCTCCTGGAGAGGGCGTTTATCGCTAAAGTTAGCAACAGTGCAGTTCGGGGGCGGGGGCGGAAACTTGCGACGGCCACACCCTTTCCTCGACGTGGCCTCAGGATCAACCTCGGGAACTATGGAAGTCGGGATCTGGCGGACTGGTTCCAGTCCTATTGGCTCCTCAGGCATTTTTATTTGAGCATTGGTGATCGAGATATGATACGTTCGCTAGAGGATCGATTGTATGGATTCTTGCAGCGGATTCACGTGCTCTAGGAACGCGGTGAATTAAAGAGGAGGATACTCTGAATCCGTATGGATCACTTCGAAGGATAGCCTTGGGTCTAGAACCTCGTTATAGCTTCATGGGACTAGTATTAGACGCAATAAATATAGTTTCGATGTCACCAACCGAGATTCGTGTCCCCTCGATGCTGGGCGGGGCGACAGGGACAAGCCGCGATATGAGCCGCCAGTCGGCCGACGGGGGCGCCCCGCAGCGACCTGGAGAGCAGCCTGGAACTCCTCGGCCTCGTCCACATCAGTGCTCGTTTCTCGTATGTGACTTCTCCTTGGCAACGAAGGGGGCACCTTGTCTCTTTCGTAGTGCCCTTGAGCCGCCCATCCCTGCATACCTTTGTAGCCTTAGCCCAAAGTACGCGCGAGCCGTCGTTATGATCCCATCGGCTTACACGCCTGAACGGGTCGACGTGTACATCGAAGTGCCCATTAGTAGCGTCCGCATGATCCCCCACCTTGCGGCAAACGGTATCCTGAATAGTTCGGGCGCCTTCCTCTTCGCCTCCTTCTTAGCCGGGACCATTCCAACAGATGGTGATCGCGCCGCACTCCTTAAGCCAACCACCCAGATGCTCGACGTTGCGCGCGAAACTATCGGACGGACGATACAAACGGCTGAGACTAACTATTGGGGCTTCTGCGTCTGCCCCACACGGCTCGATGCGGCTTTCCTGGGCATCCTTGACGAGTTCGACATCCGAAAGAGCGAGGTGGCGCACTCCGGGTTTGTCCCTTTCCAGGCCGGGTCGGTCGTTCAGGAGCACCAGTCCATCCTCGATGAGCCCTTTGGAGATATCGTCAAAGAGGTCAGCGACTCGATTGGGCTTTCCGATAGTGTCCGTGTCCCGCCCCCAGTCATGCAGATCTGTGAGTGGTCCTTCAACGCGACAAATAGCCTTTTCACTCACAGAACATACACGTGTCTCCGTCGCCTCGTCGACCAGGAATCCCGTCGGCATCAAGCTGGCTTGGAGTCTCGCACAGATCTGAGAGGCTATTTGGAACACCTCTCAGAGGTAGAAGACTCAATCTATGAGACTCTTCAAAAGGAGTTTCTGTACGGCCTATCAGCCGTTGGATCGGTCCTTCGTATCTCTCAGTCCAAAAACAAGTACATGGCGGAGTCTTTGATGATGCAGACTGGCTTGGTGCAATTTTCTGCCTTTGGGCGTGAGAGTCCATATGCACTTGTCGATTTGGGTGAGGCGTCTTCTCAACGGACGCCCGAACAGCTCGTTGCTGAGCAGTTCGAGCGCTTTCAGAGACGTGAGAAGAGATTCCAGGAGTGTCACGCCGCTCTCCAGAACTGTCTACGCTTTGACAGCATGTTTCACACTATCTCATTGAAATATACTATGAAGGTCATCCCCGAGGCGGAGGCCTTCGCCATGACGCTCGGGAGCATCAAGGACAATAATATCGGGCTTTTGCTCAAGTCCCTTCACCGCCTTTTTGCGTTCCTCGAAGAGACCGCCCTTAGTGGAGTCGGAGGCGTCCCATTCTACAACATTGGGGCCGTTCTTGATGACCTTCGCGAAGACTTGCTTTTAGTACTTGCGGAATTCTCCGATTGCATTCCTCCTCTTTGCAATGCTTCTCTAATCCGCCTCTTTCTAGGGTCTCAGCTCGCAGCCGAGATTAAAGATAAGCCTCCAAAGCATGTGGTCTCTCTTGTCACTACTGCCATAGCAAACGAGGAGCTCCCGCGCTCCAAGGCCGAGAATTTGGAACGGTTGTTGGAGATTTTAGCCGATGGGAAGAAAAAGCGATCCGAACTCGCCCACAATAAGGACCTCACAAAGGCCCTTCTTGCACGAGGATATCGTGTCCGGGTCGCTTATTTTTTCACCACTCTCAATCAGTTTTTCATAGAGCACGTGATGTCGGTGGTGATTTGCATGGCGTATGAGGAGTATATCCGTTCTCGGACCACGGCGACGAGTGCCTGGCTCAAAGGGGCGCCAAGCTTTCAGGAGGGAGACCAACGCTGTTGGGATCTCTCAATTTACATGGCCTTTGCGCGCCACTTTGCGACCCACTGCCAGGATACTTATACGAGCTGCATCTTGCACTGGTATAGCGTCCTCACTGACGGGTGCGACGTGATCTCTAACCATCACGAGTACACGATGGAGTCGCTTCAGACCCTGGTCTCCTCGTCAGTTTCGGGGATGTGGCAGAGCCTTGAAGGAATTGGGTTGCATGCCACCAAGGAGGACGATGACTCGCTTGCTACAATCCTTCGGGTGGACATGGACTTCGTCCCCCAGCTCGCCGAGTCAGGACTCTGCTTCAAAGGCATTACAACTCAGCCCCTTCCTGGCGTCTACGTCGACTCGCTCAAGCGCCTCTTCTTCTGCATCGTCGACAGCGCAAGTTCCATCCGCCTAGTCATAGATGAGTTCTACCAGCGTTATATAGCTCCAGGCATCCTTCCACGCGATGATATTGAGTTTCTCTCTCTTGATGCCGGAAGAAAGGAGTATGAATCAATGGTTGCGGCTCTCGAGAAGACCATCACCAAGCCTCTAGGGAAGCACGTCTACCTGTACGACGCACCGAAGGACCTTGCGGTTGAAGAGGTGGAAACTGAGAAGAAGAGGACCTTCCGTCGTCGCCTGAACATTTTCAGCTCTGAGCCCTGTAACACGTCAACAGAGCCTATCATCAACGTCGACGTCGAGGGAATGAAACCTTCGGCCCTTGGAGAACTCCTCCGTCTCGAGTTTCCAGATAAGCTTGCCAAGGAGCATTTGGCCAAGTACGACTCGCTCCCACAGTCGCAGCAGGATGAGATCTACAAGGCTGTGATAGAGCTGAAGGATATTCGGATGAAGAGCCAACAACTTATCGCCAAGTTTCAGCATAGACACGCTACAGAAGAGTTCATTGCATGCACCATCAAGAAAGAATACTTGACATCGAATGCGCTCATTGAGGCATGCTTTAACGAGTGTGACTATCGCGTCTCTATTGCCCCAAGTGGGGAGCCCATCAAACGTCTCTTTAGTGAGATTATCGATGGTCTAGTGGATATCATTAGACTTGCTTGTGATATCCTCATGGAGGAGGCTCCGCTCGCGACGTTCATGAACTGCGCCTCGAAGACGATTCTCTCCCATTCCCTCCCAGCACTTGATGAGCCCCGAGCGAATATCCTTCCTCCCTCCTCAATTCTTGACGTAGATATGAACCAATATCAGTGCCAATTCCTCGTTTCTCGTGCGGTCCCCCAGGGTGACACGTACGAATTCCAGATGGAAGAAGAGATAAGAGATGTTAGTGACGAAGACATACTTCAGATGACACAACTCTCGAGGCGGCATGGAGATGACAACTACGTTCTCCCCGCGCTCCTCAACATTGTGGATATCGAGTATCTGCTTCGACGGAACCCGTCCTTCCTCTCTAAGATGATCCATAATGCCGGAAACCTCCTGACGCAAATGGACGACTTTGTCTCCGAGAACCTAGTTGTCCTCCCGAACTTCATTGCTAACGCCCTTGCCCGCTTCAATCTGATCCAATTCAAGCGTGTTACCCTAGACGTTCTCAAGCGCATACGGGGAAACGTCTTAGACCACGTTCATGGCATTCTCTCTCGTACAACGCAGTTTAGCCTTGATGTGGCGATCGCCACGGAGCGTATCATGTGCAAGTCCCCCGTCTCCCCCGACGAGCTCGGGGTCGTCGTCCAAAGCTTGCAGTGCTACGAGGGCTTTGCAAAGTCCTGGGTCGCGGTCATCACCCTCTTCATAGACCTGATAGTCGACGTGCGCTTCATCGACACGTCTTACATTCAGTTCTACGTGCCTCCCACCTATGTCCCGTGCAATGTCTTCGAGTACGATAGTTTTGCTGCACTTTATTTTGATCGAAGGCATTTACTTGGGGCGGGGGGTGAGGAGAATGAGTCAGAGAAGGATGTGGCCGAACCCGGCCCTGGGGGCCTAGAGGATTATAGCACTTATGGAATCCCCGAGTTCATGCGTTCTATCTCGAGGATCGTCATACGTCAAAGGATGGCCTTACACACGGCGAAGGTTCAGACGCGTATCTTTGCGCGGCATCTCCTTAAGTTCAGCGACTGGCTTTCGGACGTTGCCGTCATTTTCCAGAAGTATTGCAAGGATATGCTTTGCCTCGACCTTATCGGACTCTGCCAGGCACGCTTCTCTCCTCACACCTTCATGTCGCGGTATGGCCAGCTCACGAAGGATATGTCGCTTCCCTTTCTTGATGACAACTATGAGATTCTCGATGATGAGCTTGTTCACGAGTTTCTAGACTCGATCCAGGCGTACGTCCCGAACTTCCTTCTGCTCCGCACGCCCGAGGAGTCGCAACGCGTTAGAGAGGGGAAGAACGTAACTCGTACGTCAATACGTGACATGGCCGCCAATCTCGACGCCGAGATCCGACAGTCCATCAGTTTCCCATTACAATACCTGCGCCCGGGTAAGGACCAGCTCGCACCCGATGCCAACACGGTCCCCATGGAGATGCATGAGGTGTTTGGGCTTAGTACAGATGGTAAGCGACTCGAGACCTTATCGGAGTCCGATACGAAGCGAGAGATGGAGCTATTGAACATCCTCATCGTCGCCTCATCCGATCCGGAGGGGATGTATCCCAAGATTCCTTTTGAGCAGCCTCAGCTTATCGAAGGGTCTTTGCAGCTCAGCGACCTGAAGTCTCCCATCCTTCCATATTACGACATCTACTCAGCATTCCGTGAACTCCTCTTCGTTGGGATCGTTCTCAACCGGCTATATAAGGTGGCCGAGCGTTGGGCTAAACAGTTGGAAATCACCTTGAACCTTGCCGAAAACCCGGTCTCAACGATTGAGATCGTCCGCCCGATG
Organism: Giardia muris; assembly: GCA_006247105.1. Lineage (NCBI taxonomy): Eukaryota > Fornicata > Diplomonadida > Hexamitidae > Giardia > Giardia muris. The sequence goes on from CM016926.1 coordinate 1,761,573, forward strand.
GTCATTTTGTTGATGTCTCTCTTCTCATTGAGGCGGTCGTTCGTGGCATGTCAAGCACGCCAGCTGGGACACACAGACCTGGATAGCTTCATGCGCTTGATCAATAACACGACTGAAATCATCCTTTCCATGCGAAAGCTTCCGCTTTTCCATAGCTGGGTCCATATCCTCTCACTTACCGAAACCACGATCGTTGATATTGGACCGAAGATACTTTATCTGCAATATCTCAAGGAAAACGTCTTTATCGACGCCGAAGCACGCCGGATATCGGAGGAGATCGACATCCCCGTCGACGAGGCGAAATCTCTTGAGAATCGGGTCCTTCTTGGAGCCCTCAAGAACGAGGCCTCGTTCACTGTCGCCAGGAAGGTCCATCGTGGTATGATGCGGAGTTGCGAGGTCGAAACCCAACTCGCCGTGATAGAGACTTTCCTTGATGGCATTCAGATCTATCGATGCACTCTAACGGTCTATCTCGACCTAAGCCAGGAGCTTTCGGCCATCACAACGAAGTGGCAGAATCGGACTGAAAGGCGGGATGGTCTAGCCGAGGACGTTACGCAGCCGGTCAAACTGACGTTACCGAACCTTGAGGCACTAAGACGGCGCCGCTCCAAGTCAATCGTCATGAGAAATCGGTTAAGCGGAGCTGGGAGTAGAGGAGAATTTCATAGGTCCTTTGACGAGGATGGACTTGGGACGGAGAGACGTCGCCTCATTCTTGAGAACGTTCAAAGGCCCGAATCCCAGATTAGCGGAATGATCTCTGTCAACTCCGAGGGCGATGGGCATTCTGAGGCATCGGCAGATCATTCCTCTCGGGCTATGGGGAACACCATCATGGCAACTCAATTGTTCTCGTTTCGTACACCCAAGACTGTCCTTCCCTTCCTTAGGGTGGACGAGGAGACCCTTGGACAAGTCCGTGACGCGTTGATCGTCGTTGCAGACATCCTTTCTCGTGAATACCCTCTTGTGATCCAAAAGCGTGCGCGGATGATCGAGACGCAGATCTTACTCATCAGAAGCGTCCTCATCGCCTTGAGGAGACTACCGATGCTTCTTCCCGAGGTTCTGCATCTCGTCCCTCACCTAACCGTGGGCCATGAGGGTCAACAGAACGTTGCCTTCGTGAAGCTGTACAAGGAGTTCGGGGAGTTTCGAAGAAGCATCTATGGGATGCTGAATAGCCTTCACGACCTGAACCGGGCCATTGGGTCGTCCCCCTCGATGCCTTTAAGAAAACTCTTGAAGCTGAAGCCGCACATCCTCACCCAGCTAGCTGGGATGACGTTCGACCTTCAGAAGGTTTTGCTGGCGGTCTACCAGCACGTCTTTCAGAACGCGTTGATTCCTTATCAGAGTTCGCGGCCAGTTCCCTGTGCCCTTTTGTTACCGAAGATTCCTTCTGTTTATTACAATACCTTCAGCATCGAGGATAAGCTGAACCTCTTGTATAAGTGCTCCTCTGTCTCTATGGCCGTCATTCCGAATATCGACCGTCTTCTGACTGGAGAACCACAAAACATGACCCTTCTGGAGGTAGAGAGCAATGCCTCTTACGGTAATCCGGGACGGCAGCTACGTGCCTCCGATATTATCTTCACGGGTTTAGAGTCAGGCTTTGAATGTCTTTACTTCAATTATGGCATCCCGGCTCCAAAGGAGCTACATCTCATCTCGGGGACGATCAATGATATCCGCATCCTTCGGGAAAGCCTTCTTCGTGAGTATAAGCGCGCTATCATCCTATTACTTTCCGGGCGGCTGTTAGAGCTATTGACCCAATGCCTTTACCAGGCGATCTTCTACGCCCTTAGTACGGCTTTTAGCCTCTTTCTGGATGGCTCTGTCGACAATTTCTTCTCCCTTAAGTTTGACCTTTTCGATCGTCTCAAGAAGATCATCCTTGACTCCGAGATCCATGACTACCTTGAGGAGAAGGTAGACTACCAGATCCTTCAGCCGCACTATCGAGTCCCGGTTAAGTTCTTCAGTGGATTCAAGCAAACCGTCTCGTCGACGGGTGACTCCTCAAACACTATCAACGACGACGTTGTGCGCTCTATGGCGCAGGTGTGTTATTACCAGCACCGCCGCTACCAGCGCTACTTCTTCTTCAAGGCCGTCGCGGCCCGTATTTTCGAGTACGACAACCTTCTGAATGGAATAATCGCCAGCACTGTCGGGTTCTACAACAACTGCGTGGTTAGGCTGGAGAACGATAACTCCACCCCACCCGAGCAACGCCAGTTTCGGACGAAGAATAGTGCGCCACGGCTCGAGCCCTTTGAGCTCCCGCCCGCGGGGAGTGGTAATGCGGAAACGGTTCAGCGACTACGTCAAATCTTCGAGATGGTCTATGGGAACACATATTATAGCACAGAGACGATGACCATGGGGTATAGCCTCAATGCTAACGTCAACACTATCCTTTCGCTCCTTCCATTTGGTCTCATCACGTCCGGGGTCATTCTTGACACGGGGGCATCCGAGCTGAGTGGAAAGCTCATTCGTGAGAAGTGTCCTAGTAATAAGCCTCCGACCGAAGTGTTACCAATCTTTGACTCTCAAAAAGAGGAGGGACAAGGAGTGGATGGTACTAGTGCCGAAGATGGAGATATGGGATCAACCTATGGTCTTTCCTTGCAATCTCTGTGTCGACAATTTAAGGTGTCCTCGTCATCGGCCGTGACGGACGTCAGAGGCCATTATTTGGGGAAGGCCACGATCCTGGATGCGATCGCCCTGAACTATAAGCAGTTGATGGTCTGCTCGAAGATCATCATTGGGGCGATCCAACGGAAGCCCATTTTCGTGTATTCCGACAAGATTCGTGGATACAATATCATCGACCTGAAGTTGATCGCCCAATACACGAGTCGGCTCATGGGGACTCGTCACGTCATCCTTTCTCTCAGTAATTACTTGAGCGAGGATTCGATGATTCGGAAGATTATCAGCTATTTATTGGCGGGGTATGGTGTGTATTTGCAAGGGGTCGAGCTCCTAACCAACGCGCATCATTCGCGTCTTACGGATCTATTCAATACAATTTATTTTGCTCAGGGGTCCCTTCCAGTCATCCAATATCAGAATGGTGAGGGGGTTCCTGGTAGCATTGCGCTTAATGACTTTTCCCATTATCTTTTGACAGGGTACATTGTAGTCTTCCTCCCAGAACTTCTTCATCGTGACGATGGTAGCTTCCAGATGTCTGAGGTTGGTTCTGTTGTTGGACAGCTAGGTGGCCAATTGAAGCTCGAGGTTTATCTCGATAGCTTTGGGACGGCACTCACAACTTCGGTCGCCAAACTTAATATTCTCGTTTCGAGTTCTCTTGCAAACCTAACGATCCATACTTCTCTAGGAGGGAGCGAGAAGTGCATGACGAACGAGAGGCGAGAGCTTCCAACAGGCGAGAAGAGGAACAAGGTGATGACGCAGTTGTATCGGGACTTATTGGCAGACTTCGTAGGACTCCCCAACTTCGCCCCTATGATGCTCCGACTCCATACCCAGATACATATTGATCGGGATACGCTTTCCCTCGTCCAGAGCAACTACATCCTGCACTATCTCTTCCTCAAGAAGAGCGAGGCCTTCGGGGAGATGTTATACTCGGTTGCTTTGATGCTCAACTTTATGCACAACTTCTGTCCGAAGCTGCACCCTGATGACGTCGACATCATCTTCAAGCGCACCCGGGATAAGCAGAACTTCTTCAGCCTAGCGATCACGACGTCCCTCCTGCTTGTATCTCAGACCCTGTACCTCAATGTGCGAGAGTTCATCGTCCAGATCGTCTCGGCCTCCTTTAAACTCTCGTCGGTCCAACGGTCCCATATTCAACGCATCGTAACTGGCCTTAGTAAGCTGATGGGACTATCCCATGAACACGTTTCGTTGAAGAAGTCTCGCGTCCAGACGTTGAAGGCTGCCATCTCGAACATGGGAGGCCAGATGAATGACCGTATGGATGGGCTTGGACCCCAAACGATCCCGATGGGAACGGAGCAACAAGGACAACCTACGGCACCCGGGCCTGATACTGGAGATGAGTTCGTCATAGACTATACCCGCAATACGTCTGCCTCGCTTTGCCAGAACGTGTGGGGCTACATACGACAAACCCTAGCTCCCCAGTATGTCAAGACCTGCGAGCAGATCGCGGAGCAAAGCGAGTTTCTCGAGCCCTTGGGAGCAGATATAATACTGACGTGCCTGGATTACCTTTATTTCGGGCCCTGTCTTATGTGTAGCCGACGCCAAAGCATACAATTCCTCACGAACCTGGCCCTCTTCGTCGCGCGTGTTGGGCGTCTGACGCCGATTTATATCCATAGTATTGAGGATCTTCACAACAATGGCGAGACGATTCGTGTCCTCGGGGGTACAGGACTCGTCATTATGGTCCTCGAAGAGATCACTGGAAATCTTTCTATGAGTCTGTACAGTGCGATCCTTGCATTTCTAAACCCGATCCCACGGATATCCTTGACGCATGACGTTGACCTGGAGTGCGAGATGGCCGGGACGTACCGTTCCGGTGATGTCAATGGGACGGTAGTCACTCGATATGGCCGTCCCAAGCTCCTCATTCTCACCTCCGGTAATCACCCGATCGAGCAATTCATCCAGACCCCACTCGGTCTGGTCCCGAAGTGTATTAGCGTCGAGTCTAGCATCCTTCGCACCCCCGCCCTAGTCAGGACGCTGATCCTCATGCCCCTTGGCTTCCGGCCCAATGTCACTCACAGTCGGTTCGATGGGATCACTAAGAAGATCACAGATTTCACCCTTGACGACATCGTCGACATTCATACCGCAAAGGCCTACTTCCGTCTCAAGTGCACGCCACACACGGAGGGACTCGAGAAGGAGGTCTCCAGTGGCAGACGCCGCCTGCATCTCGCGTCAACACTCTTCTACGTCGCATGCCTTCAATATCTTGAGCAAATGACGGCGGTCTTCTCAATGTGTCTCGACTATCGTAGCTGGAGGCTTATTCGCGCATGTCTCTTCTACTCACTCACGCAATTCGGGATCTGTAGATACATGCCCCCGACCCCTGCGGCCTTCGATCCAAACGCGACGGATGATATCCCTCCCGCCCTTCAGCAAGCTCCCCATGGTGATGGAGAGGCACAGAGGTCCCCTGTGCAGGTCTCCTTCATGGCACAGATCGGTGGCCTCACAAGCGCGGCTCGAGCGATGACGCAGTCTGTCACGAATTACCTCTCGGACAATGAGGGCAATATCCACTATATCATCCCTGGGATGCTCCGACTATCACAGATCTGGTGCGGAGAGCACATTGGGAATTACGAGCCTCCACTCGCGAACATGACACGGCACCGATCGGACTTCTTTTCGGTCGACTTCACGGACGAGTTTTTAATGCTAAACGTGTACAGGGCGAAGAGTGGGAAGGAGGTCTGTCTGAACATCCTCTACCCGCTCTTTGCCGCGGCCTGGAATAGTGCGTCACTGGTATATCTCTGTGCAAACTCCGAACACAAACCGAAGACCCTTCGGAAGGTATGGAACAAGTACTTGGCGTACCATAGTAAGTATTCGATCCCGACGATCATTAGCCGCTTCTCGAACGAGAAGGAATTTAAGAAGTCCGTCGAGGACGCGATTGTCGAGATGGAGGCACGACTTCCGACAGAGTATCCTTATGAGCGCTATAAGTACTGCTATCTGTGTATGGTTGACGAAAAGGACCAATTCTTCCGTTTTGGAGGTCAACCCGTCTCGACGAAGTCTTCGGATCTTAAGATGGGGAACGATGGTTACCTCAACACGGGATGCATTGGGGATTTGCGTGCCGTGAGCCTCGTCAAACTCTCAATGATCGAGAGAAGCGCTCTCCATGGGGCTCGACCAAGTCCTAAGATCGCATTCGTGCCCTACATGTATGGGTCTCATATCATGAATAATGAGCACGTCCAACGTTACCTGACTCCAATGGCGATCCACGAGCTTGCGCGCTACTTCGATATGAACCGTTCTCACACCATCTTCTTCATTGCCGTCTGTATGCTGGCCAGCGTTCCATTCCACGTAATAGGGCCCCGCTACTCAGGGAAGACCACCCTAGTCATGGCGGCCCACCACCTTCTTTGTGATTACGTGGATAAGCGCACCTTCGTCCCGAGCACCTGCGAGCCCAACGTCAACTTTCTCAATGATGTCGCCAACTCCCTTTACCTCTCGCGAAAGAATGCGCTCGTCTACCCCGGGCCCCGCCTTCTTCACATGCACATGATGATGCTCCCCCTCGATAATGGACGATTCGCGAAGTATAAGGAGGAAGAATTGACGATCATCACGCGTAGGTCGATTCTTGACGTCCTTGGCCTCTTCCTTAGCGAAAAGGTTGTTCTTCTTCATTCCCCATGGAACAATTGCATCTCTCCCGAGATGGACGGGCACCAGCTACTTCTTGGAACCGTCATGGCACAGACCCTTAGCATCAGCTTGGAAAGCGAGTTTGTCCCTCCGCAGCTAGCCTCCTCGCAGTTTATTGAGATCAATGTCAACCTCCCCACTCGCACCTTCTTAGTAGACCTCCTTGCGCGTCAACGATCGTATCTCAAGTTCCTTCCGTTCTTGATAACGAATGTGGTCAATCACCGCGCCTCTATAGCGACCAATTCGCTCCCAACCTGTCCGCCTCCCGCAGAGTCAGGAGAAATAGATGAGTTACACGAGCAGAATGAGTTCGGACTCCCATGGATTCGTCAAATCGTTGATGGAGTCTTACTTGTCAAGGATGAGATCCCCTTTAGTCTTCTAAGACTCTTCGCTGAGGTTCGGCGTCTTCTCCTCTTTTGTGATATGGTCACTGGGAGTGATATACAGTTATGTACGTTCTCTGCGTCTTCAATCTTGCTCGCTCTCCGTGCGATCCCAGATATCACCGCGGCGACGATGTTCTCGATCATTGACGCCTTACGTGGTTCCTTAGCAATGGGTTGCCTCAACTCTGTTGGGCCTTGGGGCCTACTCGAGAACTCAAACTTGCAGAGTTTCCTTGCAAAGAATAAGCTATTCGCACAGTTCAACGTCAATGACCTCCAGATGGAACCCACTTGGGAGCAGGAGTCATTAGCCACCGCGCAGGAGATATGCAACGTCCTAAGCGATAGCGAGGATAGTAGTGCAGACGAGGATATACAGGCCATTGAGAACACACGTAGTTCAGTCCTCAGGGCAAAGAGCAACCTCAAGGATCCTCCTCAGATCTTAGGGAGAGCTAGCGTTAGTAGTATGGGAAATACTGGGCCAAAGCAGCCTAGAAAGCAGAGGCAGTCCTCACTTCTGGGATTCTTACGGGTTCTTGAGGCTGCTCCACTCTTTGATGGGATTCCTCTTCTTCGAGAGCAGAAGGACATATCTGGGAGTTCATCTGTTTATGTCATTGATGGGGCTATGTATTCGCGGTATTTGACTGCATACAAGAGATATATTGTTGGAGTTATTCCACCCAATGTCGCGAATAAGATCTTCATGCAATACGTTCTGATCCGCTACGAGCTGGAATTCAGGTCCATCCACGTCCAGACGATGCTTGAAAGCCTTCAGAACCCGGACCGTTTCAGGCGGATTCATGGCGGGTCTGTCCTTCGTCATTACAACACCCTCGAGCTTGGGATCGTCTCCATGCTCATGCGGAAGAAGGATCTGAACATCCCCTTGTCTCACCTTCTCATCCTTCTGGCCACTTTTGGGAACTACAAGATCTATGGGATCCGCGCCTTTGAGAAGCTATTGCGTTATACCCACGTAAAGGACCTCGAGAACCAAGGGATCGAGACGAAGAAGCAGGGGGCAGAGATACGGCTGCCGGACTTGCAGCTATACCCTACGTTTAACCTTGAAGGGATCGATGTGGATCTAGCAGACAAGGCAGCAATGAGTAGTGCGGCAACGACTCCAACGTTCGAATATGAGATGATAACGCATCGGCTACTTCTCGACATCGATCTGCTGTTGATGCAATATAATCTTCAAACGACAAGTGATGTAGCGGCAGCCGATATGACGGTTGATGTTTCCGCAATGCACCAGGTTGGAAATAAGTATAAGGCCCCTCAGACACCCAACTTGCTTCTCGATAACTTCATGCGCGAGCTGACACGGATCGTGGGTCGTATGGGAGAGGTCTACTTCACATACTACTTCCTTCGTGGGATCTTTTGCCTTGCACTTCAACTCGATCCCATCATCGCCTTAAGGCCTCTTACCTTCATCAACGCGGTCCAGTTCTGTACTAGCATCGGATCGGTTAATCCAGATATGCTCTCGAGGACGGCAACTGATTATCAACTCACCGAGTTCTGTCGTGCTTTTGGAATCGATAGCCCGCATGATCTTTGGATCAAGTCGACTTATAAGATGCTAGTTACAGTCAGTTTGGCACACCTGATGCATGTCGATGCCGTACATGTCACCCATGGAATTTCGACTCTCGCCCATGCTGGTAACTATTCCCTACGGTTGTTTACTCCTGCTGAACGTTCCATCCTATGTTTCCTCACCAGTTTCAGATCTAACTTCGACATTATAATCGACGTTCGAAACCTGCTCAATCTTGCATCGAGGAACATGGCTATGATCATTTTCTGTGATATCCCGACTCCATCTGGGATGAAGCTTTCAGAACTCCCGATGATTCGTCACCTCGTCACGGACGTCACCTCCTTCCCAGCCAAAAGGACAACGACGGGGGAGGGTGAGAGCACCATGCATTTCCATTCCCGCCTGGTCAACGTGTACATTACGAAGACTCGGATGGTTCCGAAGCGCATCGTTGCCTCCATGCCCCAGTTCCTCCTAGCCTCTATCTGTCAATACTATGGGATCAGCAGGAATTATTTCTGCAAGTCCGCTGGGTTCTGTATTGACCTCGTTGGGAGTCGGAAGTTATATCATGGCCGGCCCATCTTTCCGATCGTCTCGATGATGGAGGCCTTGAGTGCTGCGACGCTCCACATCTACCTTTTCATCACTGGGAACTTGATTGACGGCGCCATGATTATAAGCTTCGCCAAGTTCGCATCCTTTGCTGCTCAGCTATTCGAGATGCGGGTTCACTATTATGGAAAGCTCGTCTCGTCGTACGAAACCCTCTTGCAGACCCTGAAGCTCTTGAACAATGGGATGTATAGACAAATGTTCCCACCAACGATCAGAGACAATATCGTCTCCTACCGTGCAAAGCTTCAGGCCTTACGGACCAGTGCGCTTCCGTATTATAAGAGGGCGCTTGTCCTCCTACGAAATGCGCCTTGTGACTGTCCAGCAACGGTAGCACGGATCTATGCCAGCTCTCTTCGGAAGGACATTATCGCGACGGAGACGGCTTTTGAAACAGCCATTTCGCAGGAGCTACGTACGTCCGGTTTCGATAAGTTCTCGATCGTTACAAACACCTTCGCTGGCGGGTTTGCAGACTCGGTCTTTGGGTTTGTTAAGTCCGGGTCAGAAATCCTAACGGATACGTATCTTCGGGACATCGAAGCGCAAATCTCGGCAATGATCCTCGACTCAGATTGTGTCTATGGGAAGGATCCGGAAGTGCGAGAGGCTAAGACAATTCAGACGAAAGGGACACTCTCTTTCAACCCGACTTTATTCCCTTCTTCGTTGCTGGGGGAGTTTCTTGAGAGCGCCCCAGTACGCTGGGACATTGCGGCGACGATAAGCTTAACAAAGGACAAGATCTACAATAACATCTCGACTCTCCAGGAGCTATTGACGATGATTCTGGCTCATACCTTAGGGACTCGGCTTTTCTTCATTGATGGAGCCTTTGTGATGTTGTTCGCGACTTGCACCGAGATCCATGCGATTTGTACCGCCGAGGCCGAGTATGAGGCAAGGAAAGGGGAACTTCAAGGGTATAAGGATAAGGCGGGGAATTACGTCCTAGAGAAGGCGGTGGCGGCCATCTACTGGATCGATGCATCACTCTCACCCGTAGCCTTCAACCGTGAGCTCACCAAGGCATTTGCACAGGCGAAGTCGATCGGCTTCCGAAACGTCCTCGTCAATAAGTCCGCGGATATTTATAAGTACGCCGATTATACCTCCGGGTTGCAGGATACCGACCCCTCGGTCATCAACGTTCGCACCCTTACGACTCTTTTCGGAGCCGTTAGTCACGCATACACAGAGGGTGGGAAGTTCATTCGGATTAACGGTACTCTTCTGAACCCGGTGCGCCCCTTACACGAGTACCGGTATTACATAGGAATGGCCCAGGATACCATCTTCACTGACTTCACATCTGCGGGGCTTCTGAACTTCGAGGCGATCGACAACAGCCTCCTGATTCAGCCATCATACACCTCTCTCAATACCTTCCTCCGGTTCCTGGAGATCCACTCTCCCGACGCCTCTGAGTTGACGATCACCCACACGTATGACTTTGGGGCGGAGCACATCAAGAGCACGCTCCTCTACGCGTCCTTACCCTTCGAGAAGATGGAGGTGACTCTTGGGAACCGACTTCTTCTAACCTCGATAGACTTCTACCGGCTCGTGAACCGTTGCGCAGAGATCAACGACACCTTCGTCGTGAAGAAGTATGGGGCCGAGCTCTCTAAAACCATTGATAACCCTGACGTTTTCGTTCACCTCGTCGATTCAAGCACACGACGCTCGAGCCTAACGGAGACGGACACGTCTGTCGATAGCCTCTGCAACTCTCCACTCAACTTCGATTTCGGACTACTCGAATGCTTCTGCAATAGAGCAATGACGGTAGCCGAGCATTGGTATCAACTCGACGCCGAGGTGTATAGCACGGAGCATCTAAAGGACTTCGCGACGTGCACGGGCCGTGCAGTTAGTGCAATCCTCATAATGTACAAGCGGCTTTCATGTGTGATGCCCACCCTCTCCTACCTCTTCACAAATAAGGTCTTTGGGAACTGGCCCGTCTATCTTCGTGAACGCTTCCATGAGTTCCCTCAGTCTCCGATCTATATCATCATCGTTAACATCATCTTCCCATACATGTCTTTACGGGTCCATAGGCTTCTCCCAAGGCGATGGGTCACCCAGCTGACTAGCCTGGCCGCCCTAGTCTTCTCCCTCGTCTTAAGTGATTGCCCTTGGGAATATCTCCAGCTCTCCCGTGCCATCATGACGCCCTGTATCGCGAATAAGGCCATTGTCACTAACCCGATGTTCAACGCGCACGTCGGAACGTATGTGGAGGCCCGTGAGCTCCTTCGAACGGCACCCTTCTCCTTCCAAGCCTCGCCCCTGACAAATTACGCCTGGAAAAACATTTCTGTCCTCTTCCCTTATGCGTCCCAGATCAAGGACTGGCTGATGCACTTCAGAAGGACGAATTACATGTTCGTCTCATTGACAACGGTCTCGGAGCCGTATGCCTTGATCCTTGGGCATTACATGCAACGTGAGGCCTGTCGTCACGTCCAAGATGAGCCAAAACGGCGAGGAGCGGAACGATCGACGAAGCAAGATCGCCCCATCCTAAACACCCTTCCTCTTTTCACTCAGGAATGTTATCAATCCATCTCGTCAGACGTCGACTTATCTCTCCCGACAGAGCTACAGATGCCTAGCTATCAGAACCTCATCAAGAGCCTCGTCTTCAGCTTGACGCTCAAAGAGGGAACTCTTCACCGTTCTTTCAAGCACTTTTGTATGGTCAATCGGATGGTCAATTATAAGCAGGAGGTCGAGAAGGATGAGAAGATGATCCGAGATGCTCATATGGCATATTGTCGTCATCAACAGCTCCATCCTCAGTTCCTCTGCGATATCCTCGTCAAGATCTATATCCAGATTCTTATTGCCTGCGGGATGACCCCGAACCTTGAGACCATTGGCCAGGACTCCTATCGTTACACTCCCGAGGCTAGTGTCATCTTTGGCCGTGCTGACGGCTTCGGGTCAAGGACCTTGATCCTAATGTTCGATCGGGAGTTAAACATTATAGATATCGTCGTTAATATCCTCGAGAGAGCTCTTCTAGCGCAACTGGGTCTGGCCTCATACGTGTTGACGTCGAGGCCAACAGAGGATGACTTGCGTACGAGGACGGTCATCGTCGATGCCACCATTCACACCCAGAAGACCATTGACGTGCTTCTACGCCTGTACAAGCACGGCCATGTCCCTAAGAATCTTCTCATCCTTCTCATCCCCGTGAAAAAGGGACCATTGTTCGGAGAGGAGAGTGTGAGGCATACCATCTCCAGGCCGCCAATTGACGACATCGACGCGAGCGTCATTCGTGATAGCACGCCAACCGAGAACCTTGGGTATTCTATTGCCGCGTTCTCCGGGACCAGTAATGCTGCCTGCTGCTATCTCGAGGCTCCGGAAACGATCCAAGGGATGATGCGGTACTTGCTGACGCTCTCGGATCGGATCTTCCGCATACATTCGTTCAACTACCTTACATTGAACCCGGTTGAATACCGAGTCTTCTTCTGCATACTCCTTAAGTACGCATACCTGAAAAGCAACCGTGCATACGAGTATGATGACTCCTACTACCTTGCGGCAATGACCCACTTCATTCATACTCGAAACGTTGAGAAGACTCTTCTTAAGGTTCGGTCCTCCCTTGCAATTTACTCTTCCCAGTGCGGCTATCGAGATGTTACGCAGGACCGAATGCTCGTCGCAAACGCCTTCGTCGCCTCGCGGACGGTTGATGATAGTTCTTCAGGGAAAGCTGGGATGAACACTTTCCTCATTAACTATAACCGCAGCCTTAATCTACATCTGATGGGCCAGGTCTCGGTTAATAGTTTCATCTCTTTTGATAGTAGTCTCGTCACACTCAACCCTGCACTAAGCTACACGATCTTCTATTTGAACTTACATATGATGCGTGTTATGGCTAGTTTCCCCGTTCGGCTTACTACCTCCGTCTGCTTAGTCAATGCCGAGGTACGAAATCAGTTCGAACAAAATCAGCTCGCGATTCTTTCCATCATCCACGGGTGTGATACGGAGACAGATCTGGATGACCTTTGTTGCACGAATTCCGAGAGCGACCTCTCCGAAACCTTGAGTTCCCTATCCTCTAGCGCGAGTAGTGCCATCTCCGACGTCCTTTCTCTCCGAGACGAGGTCATAGCGATTGAAAACGCCACTGCTGCGGCCCAGGCTGGGCTTTGGCATGGACAACAGATGGCCACTTATACGGAAACAGCAACGCTTGAGGTTACTGAACGCGACCTTGAAGAGATTTTACCGAAGAAGAGGCGTATGGAGGACTACCAAGTTACAGAGGACATCAATTCGATATTGCTAGTCAAAAGAGGAGATACGTCTAGCGCCCTGATCAAGATTCTTGAAAGACTCACCATGATCCAACAGAATGTACAGATTACTAGCCTTGACCCTGATGAGCTATCCGAAGAAGATGCTAAGAAGCGTACCCTCTTCCCGGATGAGCTAAGAAAGGCACTCTTTGCAATCAAGTACCAGCCGTTTGTCGTCGCTAACGTGGAGGCAGACCATGCGACTAAGAACCGTTACTTTCGTGAGCTTTGCTATTATACCATGAGCACGGAACTCTTCCAATACCTACGACGGCAGCCAATCACCAGCAATCCTTTTTGTGATGCCCCTCTTCTTCAGCTTGAAGCATCCCTTCCTAGATCTCTTCAAACGATCTTTGCGATGTCAGAGGGTTATACCCAGTGCACGAGAACGGCCATGACTCTATTCAGTGACGTCTTCTCAGACGTTTCACAAGCCTTCATCTTCTGGAGTGATCGCTATTGGGAGATTCGTGCAGATGTGTATCAACCAATGCTTGGGAATATCTTCATGTGGGCTTCGCTTAATGTCAGTCTGAGACAAGAGGCTGGACACAATTCCCAGTTCATCCTTCTTCCAGAACGCCCAACCATCATCCAGAAGTATAGGGTTCTTGCTAGTGGAAAGCTCCTCCTCGAGATCGACAAGCAGAAGAAGCATTTGACTAAGGAAGCAAAGGAACAACTGGACCCAAAGGGTTTCTGTATTAAGCTGACGGGCCTTCGGCTCCATAATATCGCTTATGATCAGCTCCTAGGAACGGTTGTCGACCAGACTCCAGAATCCCTTGGAGGGTATATTCAAACCCTCACCTGCTACGCTATCCTCGTCGACTCCGCTTACTCACCAATTATGCAGTCGTCAACTCGAGACAGCTTTACTTCCCTACTCGATTACCACAACTCAGAACGGAAGCATGAGATTCGCGCCCGTGAGACCGCACAGGACGACGCTTACTCAGACGCAGAGTCCTTGTTGAACGCCGAGGATGATAAGACTCAATTCATTGCCATCCCCCTCGTCCTTGGAGGTGTCTCCAGTGGGATCAACCTCTACCTCAAGAACAACTCGACGGTCCAGAACTTCGAGTTCGCCCTCAAGGGCGCTTACTGCAGCGCTGGTCACCTTTACTAGTGAACTAGACGACAAACCGAGACGTCCCCGAGCGTCCGATCCCGCTGGAGACCGCCGTGGACGCCGTCGTGGACGTTCGTGCGGTAAGGCCCGCCCGACGCACCTCTTCGCTCTCCCGGACCTGAAGGACCGTCCGGCAGACGCCCGCCGTCTCCACGTCGAAGAGCTCCGCGATGTCCGTCCGGAGGTCTCCGAAGCGCTCGTAGGTGAGACGGAGGTTGTTGCACTTCTCTCCGTAGAGTGCCGCAAGAGAGATGAACTCGTCAGGGCAACGCCGTTCCACGCAGTTCCGGAGAAGGAACGCGACCCCAGTAACTATATCCTCAAGGACGTATCCCGCAAGTTGGAAGGCGTAGAGGACTTCAGATGGGAGTGTACTTCCTCAAAAGACTCATTCACCTATATGAGATCACTGGTGCCTCTCCGCCTCCTCGAGGACGTCCTGTGCTGTCGGACGGTCTTCGGGGTCCTTCGAGAGCATCCGGGAGATGAGGACAGCAAGCTCACCCCTTCCCTCGATGACTGGGGGCTCTTCCTTAGAGATAGCGATCTTACCGGGGAAAGGAAGCATCCCAGTGCACAACTCATATCCAATCACCCCCAGGGCCCAGACGTCGACGGACTTGTCATACCTCTCCTCCCGGTGGATCTCGGGGGCCATGTACAAGGGAGTCCCAGCAGTCGTCTTCGTCCTAGACGAGTCCCCGAGTGCTCTTGCAAGTCCGAAGTCCCCAAGGACGCACCGACCATCGGAAGAGAGGAGGACGTTCTCCGGCTTCAGGTCTCTGTGGACGAGCCCCCTCTCGTGGAGGTAGGCAAGACCGCTCGCCATCTCCCGAAGGCATCTCCACACCTCATCGTCCCTGAAGGGCTCTCTCCTCTCCCCGCGCCCCCGGACCTCGTCGAGGAGCGTCCCGGAGCACCAGTCCATCACGAGGTAGGCGGTCCCGTTGTCCGGGTCGTCGTGCACCCGGTGGTAGCGGAGGACGTGGGGATGCTCGAGGGAGGGAATGGTCCCCATCTCCCTTCGGAGGGAGTCGACGATCGTCCTCTCCATCTCCTCGTACTCGACGACCTTCAGGGCGCAGTTCCCGTGCTCCTCGGACCAGGCGGAGAAGACGGTCCCGAAGGCCCCCCTTCCGAGCCTCCAGGTGGGCTGGAAGGACGAGAGCTCATCGGGAAGGTCGGGGAGCTGGACCTTCTTTCTGAGGAGAGGAGTGATCTTCTTCTTCTTCCCATCGGGAAGGCCGTTGGCGACATCCTCTGCCGTCCTACCCTCCCCGTCCTTCAGGTCCCTCTCCAGAAGGAGGAGGCCGGCGCACTCCTCGTGTCCTCCCCCCACTGCATGCATCAGGGCCGTCCATCCCCTCCCGTCCTGGAGGCGGGCCTCGAGGGGCCGGAGGAGGCGGACGACCTCGGTCTGTCCTCGGGAGGCGGCGTGCATCAGGGCCGTCATGCCTGAGGAGTCCTTCTGTCCTGCCTGGTCGAGGCGTCTCCTGATAGCTTTAAGATCTTCCCCATTGACAGCTGTGATAAGAGACTCGCCTCTCAGTCGGGCGTTCTCCTTCTCGAGGGCGAGGTTCTGGGCCTTCTGGTCTGCAAGTGCTCTCTTGAGGTCCTCAGTAGTCTTGGAGAGCTGCTCCTGAAGAGTCCCCTTCTCTGTGGTGAGGGCGTTGATGAGGGCTCGGTTCTGGTCAGAGGCCTTCTTGAGGCCCTCATACATCTCCGCATGCCTCTTGGACTCATCGATGGCATTGTCGAGCTGTTGTTTGAGGGAGGAGACTTCCCGATTCGATTGGGATAGCTCCTTCCTTGTCTCCTCTAGGGCATTATTGGAGGAGACGAATTGCTCCTGGAGGGATGTCTTCTCAGCAATGAGCTCTTCAATACGGGTCTGACGGTTGGTGTTTTCCTTCTCGAGATAGGTCATAAGGACTCGGTTCTGGTCAGAGGCCTTCTGGAGGTCCTCGTTCATCTTCGCATGCATCTTGGACTCATCGATGGCATTGTCGAGGTCCTTCCTAAGAGACTCGTTCTCATTAGTGAGCTGATCGATTCGAGTATTGTCCCGCCGTTCTCTGTCCTCGAACTGTTTGTGGAGGACATCGTTCTCTTCGTTGGTCTTGGAGAGCTGGGCTTTGAAGGAGGATATCTCTTGATTCATCTGGGAGAGCCGCTCCTCTGCTTCTTCTTGCGCCTTCTTGGAGGAGGATAGCTGCTCCTGAAGAGAAGCGTTCTCTGTGCGTAGGTGGAAGATCTTGTCGTCCTGCTTGAGTGTTGTGCTTTCCATCTCAGTGAGCTGGTTCTTGAGAGAAGTGTTCTCTTCCCTCGCCTCAATAAGGCTCTTCTCGGCCTCCTGTGCTCTCTTGTTCAGGGCCTCGTTCAGCTCGTGATTCTTCTTGGACTCATCGATAGCATTGTCGAGCTGCTGTTTGAGGGAGGAGACTTCTGCAGTTAGCTGATCGATCTGAGCCTTGTCCTGTCGTTCCTCGTCCTCTAACTGTTTGTGGAGGGAGTTCTTCTCCTCGTTGGTCTTGGTGAGCTGGGCTTTGAGACTGTCGATAAGGGCGGCATTCTTCTTCTGCTCATTCTTCCCTTCCTCGACTTGCTTCTGAAGCCCAGTCACTTCATTAATGAGGCCACGACAACACTCCTCAGACTGGGAGAGCTGGGTTGCCACCCTGCTTCGTTCCTCCCCCGTCTCTCGCAGTTGTCGTCTGCTATTCTCCAACTCCCTTTTGGTTGCATCCAAGACGTTTTGTCGTTCAGCATTTTCCCTCTGAAGCTGCTCAGCACGTGCACGGGCCTCGCTGGCCTCATTGCGGGCGAGTCTACGATCTTCTTCGGTGTTGGCGAGCCGCTGTTGTAGCTGCCCAATATGGTCTTCGAGGGCGGTACTGCCTTCCTTGAGTGCTGAAAATTCATCAGTAAGCTCATTGTGCCGCTTCTCGTTCTCCCTCAGGGTGTCTTCCAATATCCGAATGTGTCCATCTTTTTCATCGATGTCGGCCCGTAAGCTCGTATTGACTGCTTTCAGTTGGTCGATCTCCTGGTTCTTCTTACTCAAAGTCTCCTGAAGCATTCTGAGCCGACTATCATCTACTGGTGCATCTCGTCCCTGTTTTCGAGGCTCATTGGGGCGAGCCGGAATACTATCATTCCGATCATCTTGGCATTGAGGGGGAAGAATGGGAACCGGGTCGATGGGATCGGCTTCGATATTCGTTTGAGCAGGCCCACTCTCGACACCACCCATCCCCCCATCACTGTGCACGTCCCTGGTTCCCTCCAGAAGCTTCAGAACGCGGGGATCTCGATACACCTCCGAGGTCTTCACGTTCGGGTTCACGCCCTTATTCTCGGCGTACCAGAGGGCATCATGACCTTCCGAGTCCACGAACCCCTTCTCCCTGTCCCTCAGAAGCTCGACACATTCAGGACGGGAGAAGCGGGCGGCGACCATCAGGGCAGTGGAGCCGGGAGCCATTCCATCCTTCCGTCGTGTTGTTTGCATTCCCGCCTCATCGAGGAGCAGCTCGGCGCATTCATCGAAGCCGCGATAGGAGGCGTGCATCAGGGCTGTCCAGCCGTCGGAGTTCTGAAGGCGGGGCTCCTCCTTAGCCAGGAGACGAACAACCTCAGTGTGCCCGTTGTCGGCAGCAATCATAAGGGCCGTTGTATTCTGCGGGTCTGCAAGGCCACACTCGTAGGGAATGAGAGCTTTCACGCATTCAGCGAAGTTCCTCGCGGAGGCATGCATCAGGGCCGTCCAGCCACGAGTGTCACGTTGGGTTGCTTCATGAATGTGGGCCCTGACGGCGTCGGCATCTCCCCTTCTCGCGGCGTCAATCAGGGAACTGCCAGAACTCATTTCTTATTTTTCACTCATAAGTGGACAACTCCTTTTACATCGCAAAGGGGAGAGCTACGTGGCGAGCGCAGGCTGCCGCCCAACCAAGCGGTTGTCACTGAAGTAGTCGGCAAACAACCGGAGGGAAGTGACCGGGGTGTTGCACATATTGAGTTGCTTGCCCAGACCGACGAGAACTGCATCTCCGGAGGCCTGGAGTGTCTGCTTGATCCTGGAGAGTACAAGAGCGTACGCATCGAGGTCGCCTGCCGCCCGGATGCTCTCTGGGGCGCTCCGCGCAAACTCCAGGAGCTTCTCTATATAGAGCTCGTAGACAATGATGATCTCGCGGAGAAGGGAGAAGTCAGTGTTTAGAGACGCGAGAGCACCATCGACAAGTTTTGCAAACTCGAGGCACTGCTCCGGAGTCGAGGTTGCAGTCTCGAAGCTCGAAAGCGTCGCCTTCGATGCAGCCGTGGAGTTACCTATAGCGCTCACGATATCCGCAAAGAGCCGGACGGACTGGATCGCGATATTTTCCATCATGGACGCCGGGATATCAGCAGGAACTCTGGCACTCGAGAGGGTTGTACTCATCTGGCCAATCTCGTAAAGATTCAGCTTGCGGGCATCGGCCTTCGCAGAAGCGAGACAAGGGGCGGAGTCTGCGAAGCGCGCGGGAATCTGATCAGGAGAGTTTGTCTCGACCATCAAGGTCTGTGTGGAAACAGTATTCTCAGCAAGCTCGGACTCGCCACGAACTCGTGCTGTCTGGTTACGGACCGTAATCTGCTGAGGACCTCCCATACCCTGGTCAGCTACAAACCGGACCCGCGTGGTCTTAGGATCTATCAGAGTGCTCTCGTCTAGGTCTTTAATCCAGGCGAACAGGTCCTCCGCGATGAAGTAATCAGCCGCGCTGGCCTCGGAGACGTTCGACAGGAGCTGCCTGACGGTCGCAGACGAGGTCGGGGCAGCATGGGGCATGTTCGCAGTGCTCGAGATTGAGGCCGCCATCATGTCCTTCATCTGCGCCTTATTCTCGAGAACCATCATCATGAGCACCTCGAGCTTGATCAGCTCTCTGAGGATGAGAACGTAAGAGTGCTTGGAGGACGCCTCGTCAAGGCTGGTCAGAAGCGTTAGCAGCTTAGAGACGTGTTGCGGCTCAACGGCATACCCGTCGCGGTAGTTGATGCACTTGATAATCGCAAGGCTCCGCAAGTACGCTGTGATCTCTGTAAATAGCTTTCGTTGCTGGTGGAGTTCCTTAGTCGATGAGATCTCGTTCTCCGCGCCTTGTTCTTGTGAACTACCAGCCTTGGCCTGTCGAAGGAGGGCTTGGCACTTCTGCTGGAGTTCCAAATTCTCCGAGCGGAGTAACACTAACTCAGCCTCCACATCCTCTCGCATACTTAACGTCGACCCTCGCGCGCTCGCCGCGGCAAGCCCGGAGTTGGACGCCGTTGAGACATTCTGAAGGCTATCTGGACAGGCGAACGCAGCCTTCAGCTCACGGACAAGTTCCTGCTTCGGACTGATCGGAGACACCACTGTCGCCCCATGGAACAGCTCGTCCGAGCCGGCGGAGGCACGCTTGCGCTGGGAGGCCTGCTGTCGTGGAGAATCAAGCCCAGGAGAGTCTGCTGAGCCATACCGTGGAATTCCATCGTAGACGCTCTTGTTTGTAAGGAGGGCCTTCGCCGCAACGAGTGTCGACAAGGAATTGACTGTGACTCCGGGGTCTGGGCCCGTGCAACTATCCCGCGGGCTCATGGACCGATGGTCGGCAAGGAGTGGGCCTTCGTCGAAATGTTTGTGTGAGGGAGAGATGGATAAGCCAGGTTTCGAGTAGCCACGCGAGATTGGGGACTCGATGGAAAGGGAACAATCATGGGTCCCACTGGGGGGCCGAGAGCCGGCGGTGCTTCCGCGCAGCCGGTCAAAGACGTCCTTGTAGTACGCCTCCGTCTCGGCGAGCTCCCGAGTCTTTGCGGCCAGTTGTTCCGTGAGGATATGGTTTTGGTCTTCCAGCTCCAAGACGAAGGTCTTAAGTCGGGTGTTCTCCTCCTCCGCCTTGACTAGGCGCTCGGACATGTCGTCCAGCTCCGCTTGCATCTGCTCGGAGATTGCTTTCAGGGAGCCCGCGATGTTGACCCGAGGGGCCTGGACGATGCTCATCGCGCGCTTCCCGAACATTAGAGACGTGACCGTCTCGTGGATCATGGAGTCTGCCGGGGAGACGTTAACCATCAATGTCGCACGCGAGTTCCCCCCAAGAACGTTCTTGAGCAGCCGGGTCAACTTCGAGTCACGCCAGGGAATGTGCTGCTTCGCACTCTCCTCCGTTAGACTATCGCGGGACGCGCTCTTTTGGAGAGCGGTACCGGAGGGTGAGTGGGAACGGGTCGACGAGTTGCTACTCTTGCCCGACGAGGATCCGGACGCTCCCAAATCGTCATCCAAATAATCGTCATAAAGGGGGTCGCGAGCTAGGCTTGGAGTACTCGAGGCAGCAGAGCTTGACCTTTGCTTGGAGACCGAGCTTTGATGTAGCTCGCTTTTTGTCTCGGCAGCCCCTTTGTTTGATAGCGCCGCGACGATCTTTCCTAATGCCGTCAACGACTTATTGATGAATTTGGCCTCTTCCAGACGACGCCCAGTCGCCTCTGTCCGGGATTGGCGCTCGGATCCCGCAAGGTCAACGAAGAGGAATGTGCTATAAAGGCGCTCGGAGCCGTGGGAGGGCGTCCTGCGCGCATTGACGGAAATGCGCAGGTCCAGGATGACGTGGGAGCGGGAGCTCGCCTGGTTCATCTGCGTCGACGCGAAGAATTTGTTGCTCTCACCTATGGTCAGCAGGTGCTGGAGCTCGGCCATCGAGCGACAGAGATGTGACGAAAGACCCTCGACAAACACGGTTCCGTCACGCCCCTCACGGACGGGCAGTCCTGGAATTGTCTGCTTCGGGTCGGAGAGCTTCTTGGTGCGCTGCTCAATGCTCTTGATCTGAGACCCTGACACGGGGTCAATGGTCTCGAAGGGAAGCAAGTCATAGACCTGCTCCAGATAGATTTGGTAATACGAGACGGAAATCGTGACGTCTGCATGGTCCTCCGCGGCTTTCTCGAAGAGGTGGGTACAACACCGTACGACAAGCCCTTCCTTCCCAGGCTCCAGGTTCGAAAGGGAGTAGGTCTTCCCGGAGCCCGTAACGCCGTAGCAGATCAACGCCGCGTTGACGCCGGAGAGGGCAGCATCGACTAGATCCTGGCCGATCGAGTAATACACCTCATTCTGGGATGAGTTCGGCTCGAAGAGGTGGTCAAAGGTGAACTTCCGCTCGCGCGTCTGCGTATTGTCCGCTATCACGGGCCCGTCCGTGAGGCTTTCGGGCCTACGGGTGGCGTTCGTCCTAACCTGGATTGCGTTCTCCGAGAACATGAGTGCCGTCACGCCGGCCTCGTACTCGCTCTTCGTCGGAGGGCGGACACGGACCACAACCTGCATGCGGGTCGGCTGGGAGGCCTTTGCCTGCCGCTGTGTAAGCTTCGGTGGCAACATGGAATTTGTATTCTCGGCCCGGATTACGTTTATTTGAACTAGCAGATGTTCATCCAGAGGTACATCAGAGCGGGGTGCCTCTTCTTGAGCGTTAAGGGGGGTTCCGGGGCCACTGCGGAGGAGCTAGCCGAGCACCTGGCACTGGAGCATGGGCTCCTGGGGGACGCTGCGACTCTACTTGCGGAACGGATTCTTCTCTTTCTACAAGGGAGGCCAGGCTATACGTGGGTAGAGGGCCGGATATGTGCCAGCGAGGACCTACGGAGGCGGGCACTGGGATTAACCAACACGCGGCTATCCGACGATGCATACAGGGTAATGAGCGAAATAGCCCTACATTTCAATCATGGAGTGGCGATGGTGGACCTTCGGGAGCGGACGGGGTTAGACAGCAAGCAGCTGT
This sequence comes from Giardia muris, assembly GCA_006247105.1. Classification (NCBI taxonomy): domain Eukaryota; phylum Fornicata; order Diplomonadida; family Hexamitidae; genus Giardia; species Giardia muris. The sequence continues at coordinate 1,783,853 of CM016926.1, forward strand.
CACGTTTCGTGGGGTTACTGGTCGAGAACCGTTGTGCATATAGCCTGCAAGTGAGCGTCCGAAGTGAGCTTCGTCAGATATACAAGTCTACGTCATTGATCGTGGTATGGGCGGCCCCGTTCGTGGGTGGGCGTGACGACTTCCAACTTCAGAACGATTTCTTCGCACATATCCGAGCCACACATAATATTGAAGTGATGGAGGACACGTTCGCCGAAAAGCTTAGCTCCTCAAGGTTCTTGTTCCAGCAAATCAGAAAGCAAGGCGGGGTGATCTCTTTACAAGTGGCTTTGGAAAGATACATATCTCTTCAACAGGAGAGTAAGATCCCTGCCAGGCGCATCCGCGAAAGCGTTGGGTCGGTGCTACAGCAGCTCGAGAAGGCTCATATCCTTCTTGGGTTCGTCAAGGACACCGCCGGAGAATATGTCTCTGGCTCCCTTCGAATTTCTGGTTCCAAACCTATTTCATATGCTCACAGCCTTTCAGACCTCTCCGATGACCCTAGAATAAATAGGGGTCAGGTTGTTCGTCCTTTGGAATATGCCGTCACTGCTCTCCCAATGTCAGAGCTCATTGGAAAGACTTCCGGGTCCAATCTGCAATGTTATCACTTTTCTTTTCTAGACCTTCAAACTAAAGGCCTTTGTCATTACAGTCTTCTTGCCCTTGAGAATGCAATTCTTGCCGCGCGTGAGCTTCCTCAAGAGTTCCCTATGCCTCTTGACAGTGTCTTCGAGCTCTCCATGCCTACTCTTTCCCGTGACACATTAGGCACTCATGGTTTCGTCTTACTCGAACTCCTCTTCTTAAATGTCTGTACTCAAGGGACTACAGGCGCATCCTTCTCACAAATCAAACGTTCCTTCGGGCTTTCGGCAAAGGTCTTACAATGGTATCTCGAGTCTATAAGAGATCTTTACCCAGTACTTAAGATGGTGGCTGGTGGGACTCAACAGCTTTGGTTCCTCCCATACGCGCCAGAAACGGTACGCTTGAGCCATCTACAGGATAAGAAGTATGCCGCTACCATCCCCGATAGGCTACTGCGTGGTTTAAGCGTATTGGAGCGTTATTCATTATGGTTCGATCTTGAAGTCTCCATTTCTTCCTCATCAGAATTGAGTACCACTTTTGAGTTCTCACATTTGCAATCGCGCTCCCAATCAAGACCTCAAAGACCAATCTCATTAACATCTACTTCTCTCTCGGCAATTGAATCGCTTGATTCACAAACTTCTCCAAAGGTAACGAGCACTAAACGATTGGACTCTATCATCACACGTTATTTAAGACGATCCGCACCTCCTTCGATTCGTGAACTTCATTCACCTCTTGGTACTTATGAGACTTGTGTTCTTTGTCAACGGCATGCAGAAGCTCATATCGCAGATGATGTCTATCATCAATCGCTTTCTCTTGTCATTCTACAGTTTTTCGACCTCTCCCCAGCTTATCTACGACGAGATCTGATGACTTTGGTCCTTGACTTACCTCCAAGTGTCACGTCATCAGGTAAGAACACTGAAGCAGGAGCATCACATAGGACTGTTCGAACCATCATTGAAGAATTAGTTGCTACCGGATTCCTTCTAAGTATTACTCTTTCAATCGCTGGGAACCCTTTTGAAGTTGATTTTCGACCAGATATTACAGTTTCTACCTTAGAAGGTGGGCCAGTACTCAAGCTACAGGATTGTCCGGATTTGGAGGCACGTCTATCGACTTTCATCACTCAATCGATGGACGCTGTTGGTTCCAACGTTATCATTCCATCGCAAGACTTGACCTCTGAATCATCTACCTACTCGTTACTTCAAACCTTATTGTTACGTGAGTCTCATCTCAAGTCCAATGACTCAGTCATGAGGTCTAATCTAATGGCGCTTGAGATGCGTCTACAACAGCTTCAAGATGTAGGTCTTGCGCGGAAGTGTGCGCTTCTACATGTCTCTCTGTCCAAATACCTTTTTGCTCGTGCTAGTAACTTCGGGTATGATCCTGGTGCCCTGGAAACCATTCCTTTTGGCCGCGACGATATCCTCTTGAACCTTTCCCCCGTCCTATATGCCGTCATCTTCGGAATCCCTGACAGCGTCCCGCATCAACAACTACTTCGTCGCTTTCTATATCAGTGCCCGTTGACCCCCATCGGAGACCTTGAGGACGTGGCGATCTACGCCCTCTGTGGCCTTAAAAGCTTCACCTTCCGCTCTAATAAGCTTCTGGATTGGCTAACACATTTAGGCTTAGTCGTATGGCGTGCCCCAGCAACATCAGTTGAAGAAGACTTGGCTCGACGCTTCCTTGATAGTACTTCTAATAGTTTCTACTTGAATTTACGAGTATCACGCCTTCCATCAGTCCATTTGAACGCTACTTGCCTACAAAAGATCTACCCAAGCTTATCGCTCGATACGATTGCTAAAAGACTGTATTCTTTCGTCTCCCTTTATCGTCGTACATTTGACGTTCATACCTCAGAGTCTGGTGACGTGGGCGTTACCTTTCATACACCCATCATTCTTTCCGATATGATGGCAGTCCATAACTTTTGGACTCTTCTGGAGGATTTCTCGATACGTGGCTCCATCACTTTGACTTGCAATGCGACAATTAAGGACGTTTCGTCGCTCTTACAAACAGGAAAAGGGCCTTGGAACCAACTCTTGACGTTGGGGGCATGGAAACAGGCTCCTGACTTCAGAGACCTCTATTCGCATATTTGCGAGCATCCCGTGGACCCTACCGACCAAGTGGACGTATTGGATCAGAAGGGGATCAAGGCTTTGCGACCACTCGTTTCCCTCTTTTCTCAGGCGGCCATAAACACGCTTCTTGACCGCATGGCCATCATTATCCTTGAAGAGTACGTAAAAGTGATACAGGACTCTATGGCTCGGGATTTGAGCTCCCATACCTTTTATCCTTTAGGAGACGTTCGGATTTCCAATTATCCCGCATTGCTTCAGAAGGTCTGTACCTCTGAGACAATTACTGCGATGTCTTTGGAAGATTTGACACCGAATGGCTTATGTCAGGAGCTCTTACGTATGTCCGATACGATCTTTTCTGCCATGATATATGGTGCAATGTTTATCACCCTATCGTTGGAAAGCACTTGTGAGGATACCGAGGAATGTCTTACAAGCGGCACACACCCCATCTCGGATTCGGGATCCTTCATTTTTCTCACATATACCTGCTGCTTCCGTGCCTCTCGTTTCTATGGGCGCGTGGCACGGTTCCTGCAAGGTGATGAGACAACAAGGCCACGAACTCTTGTTGGTATCAGTCCCTTCCTACAGGTCTCCAGCACTGAAAGCCCTTTACTTGAACGTCGTGTTCGGCGCTTCAGGGGTAGATACAAGACAATGAGAAGGCTTAAACGCGATGAGGAGGTACGGGTGGGAGCGGGGGAGACTGATTCTATCGTCACGGATGCCTCGAGTATTGATACTAGCTCGGAACTTGAAGGAATCGTTGAAAGGTTCCGTAGAAGCTACAAGTACCGTGAGGATGTGAAGATGGATCAGTCCCGACTCCTAGGCCTTTATGGTTACTTATTTTGGCGGCCCTTACCCGCCTTCAATATGGTGACGACAACTACCACGGCGTTGACTGACTTGATTGCAACCCAGCCATTAGTCATGAGGTATGCACGGCCATACCCACTGGCCGCCCTTTCCCTCTTCTTCCCAGAGGTGGACGCTTTTCTTTCCCTCCCAACTCCGACCTTAAGGAACAAGTATATGCGGCGCTATAGTAGCGAGATGAAACGGTTGACTTCGATACAAGCACAAGGCCGCACAGGAGCGATGTCCCACCTCATAGCACAAGGAGTCTTCCAGAGCTTAAGCGAGTACTTGCAAGGTGCTTATCCTCTTGCTCTTCATAGTAGAGAAACTGGTCCTCTTATCGAGACGATCTTCTGTAAGAAGGAACCCATTCGCGATGCAATTAGTGAGTATGGCCGGTTGAATTATAACACCCTCCATTGTCTAGCTGGTGCTCAGGTTCAAGACGTGGTCAATGATTCGATCCTGGACGAAACTAAAGAATTCATCATCTCTAGAGGCTTAGCAATTGCCCCCATTAGTCTATGGGAACAGTATGTAAGAGTGACGCACCTGGTGAGCAAGAATAGGGATCACAGGAACTTTGACCTTGATGATGAGCTTTTCTTCTCCTCCATCACACCTGCTCAGTTCTTTGAGTATGCGATCTACATTACTTATCATTGGCGTAATAGACCACGCCTTAGGTGCAGTACGGAGGATGGGGAGATCTCCATTTCTCGAGGACTCCCCAATCTTACTCCTCAATATCATGATTTGTTATATTTGCAGGGTATGGACGAATCCGAAGGTATGGTAAGCTCAATACTAGCCATAACGCGTCTGGAACCGTTTCTTAATGACATCTACGTCTATCTTCAACAGAACTTACCCGATTCTCGAGTAGAATTGAAAGCAGTATATGACGAATTGCACACTGCACTTCTCCGGATTCATGCCCCCATGGCCATGGAGATTAGAAGGGTTCAGCAGCGGTCCCTCATATCCTCTCAAGAGTACTCGCTTTTGTCCCAGTTTTCGGTCCCCAACGTGACCTTTGATCTGAGTAGTACAAACTCGGAACTGATGAGAGAAATCAAGGTCTATCCCGTCTGCGATGCATTCTTCTTCCATTTGGATCGAGAACTTTTGCCAAGCATTCGTTATCTCCTAGCCACGGGATACTTATCTAGTCGTTCGCTAAGGCTTCATCTCAAGCCTAGAGAGACGCTCTGTGAGCAGACTTTCAACCACCTTGATCGTGCACGTCGTGCACGCTACCATGAGCTCGAAAATATCCCATTGCCTTACCTCTATTCGGAACTTGTATCGGAAATACTTGGACGGTCTCAATTGAACGTCTTCACACGCATCTCCCACGATCTGACTGTCGTTCGAGATGCGCCTCCTAGTATGGTGGAGGTGGAACAGCTCCTCGCCAAAGCAGTCGTGAATACTGCTAATGAGGAAGTGGAAGTGGAGGAGGAGGTGAAGCTAACCCTTGGCGATGTTATAGACCCACACAAATATAGGGAATTTCTGGAGGCATATCAAAGAGATCCTTATGCTTTAACGCCATTGGTGACCCATCGGGAGGCTCTCGAAAGGTCTGGGCTTTTCACCTTGCAATACCATGCGTCCACATACACCTACGTACCCCTGGGCGCAGATTTGGTCGACGACGAGTTTAAGCTCGTCGCTACGCACGTTTTGAACTCGTTAGAGTTGAATAAGTGTCTTCGCCAGATCATCTACGGTGTCTCTGACCATCCTGGAATGACCTTTGCGCAACTCTGTACGCGCTTCAACACGATCATCCCCGCAACGCTTGGGAGGCTGGTTAACATCCTACTACTTGACGACTCCCTTGTCGCACGCCACTATCATCATCCCCTCGGGGTCTACACCCCAATCACTAACGTCCTTGACGGAAGCCCTGACCTGATCACCCTCAGTTGTGCACGTGACCTTGCTGGCCTCTACGAAGATTAGATCACCCAACTACTGCATCACCTCTTCCCTCCCTTCTCCCCCACAAGACCAGATGGTGTAAATCATTCACTACACGGTCCAGGACCATCTACATGACTCCCCAGAGGATGCAGCACGCCTCTGCGAGATTCTTCGACTGAGCCTTCCTAAGATCCTTCGCGAGGTTCCCATAATGAGCGTATTGGAAGCGGCACATCTCGGATTGATCGTAAAGAAGGCCAGTAACACGGCAGCAACGAGCCGTGTCACCCTTCCCCGCATTCGCAAGACTCATCAAGTACGCCGCTCCACGGCCAGGGGAGAAGAGATAAGCATTACAGCAGCAAAGGCCAACCTCGTGATCTCCCTTGTACTCCTCGATAAGGGTCTGTTCGATCGTCTTGTTGGTAAGCTTCTCATAGCAATTCGAGATCTTCTCCCACTCGTGTGGGAGCGTGGTTCCGAGGAGACGAATCGCAACACCATCGTCGTTCTTCTTATCGATCAGGAGTGCCTTCTGGAGGGCACGTGCGTCTCCCTCGGGATCGTTACGGGCAGCACGACAGAACATAAGCCAGGAATGAATCATGCGCGCCCAGACAGACTTCGACCCGATCTCCTTCTGGATGATTGCATCAAGATCGCCTCCAAAGAGCTTGTTGTAACACTCCTTCATCTTCCCGTAGATCTCGGGGGTCGTCGTTAGCAGGATGTCAGTGATGCAATCCTCGTCGTTCCCGCCCTTGAAGGCCTTCTTGAGCAGCTTGCAGCGCACGGTGATCTCATCATCAAGAACGATCATCATCAGATCCTTGTAGTCTCCGTTCTTGAACACGCCATCGAAGTAGTCGGCAAGCTCCTTCCCGTTCTGAGCACGGAAGGCGCGGCGAAGCTCGTTACGAGCCTCGTCGCGGAGCGGGGCAACAAAGCGGGCGAGCCCGTCCATGTCCTTCGCGTCAATCACGGCCTTGATGTCCTGAGCAGCCTTATGATAGTCCATTTACTTTACAGAAGATTGAGTGCTAGGCGGAGTCCAAGAAGGAGAAGGTAGAGGACAACCCCGCCTCCTACCAGGACTCCTAGGACTCGAAGGACATTCTGGACGACTGCCCAGCCGTTGATTAGAAAGCCTAGGCCCAATGCCCAAATGACTACTCCCAACACATAGAGGACCACTTCTCCAACCCCATTGTAAACGGTGACCGTGTTGTATGGGGTGACGTACCCGGTGATACCCTCGTAGGGAACTGGTGGACAGTATCCGATGCAAATCCCACTCTCTAAACGTACTGGAGACTTCCCAATGAGGATATTCAAGTCTATCTCATCATCCAGGCCATAGATGGGACCTTGTGGAGTCTCCTTGATGAATCGGGCCGTCCCAATGATACGCTGTGTCGCACTCGTTATTTCCATCCTACTCGTACTCTGTGGTGCCCCATAAGCGAGTGCAAAGTACCGCTGCTCCCGTCCAAGCTGAGATGCCCTGACGGTCTGCGCCGAATTCAGCATTTTCACTTACTCTGATCTTACTTTCCACAGCAGAAGCACGGCTTTGCAATGAAGAACGCACCAAGATACGCGACCACATCGAGGGCACCAAGGAACATCCCGTAGAGTTTCTCAGTGACGGTGATCATCTCCGGCGCAGTTGGATACCGTATCCTCATAGCATTCGTTGCAACGAGGACGGTGATGACAGTGAAGGCGACGATCGAGCCTAGGATGAGGATGAGTGCACGCATCCCACAGCTCTTATTTCCGAGGAAGAGGACTAGTACGAGGGACAGGAGCCATGCGGACCCGAGCGATAGAGCCCCATACCCACCATATGTGCACAAAGCTTGCAGGAACGTAGATGAATTAGATCCTGCATTTCCAAGCTTGAGGGCGCAGAAGAGGTAGAGTCCCGCGTCGACAACCGTCGGGATCGCCAATCCGATCGCAATACCGAAGAGATAATCAAAGCAGCAACAGATGCACGGACAGCACGCTGCACAGCAACACAGGACACACTTGACGACGAGCACAGCAATCGCCAGCAGAAGCCCGGCCAGAGCCAGGAGGACAATGATGAACCACGTTCTCCCCACAGTCAAAGCACTCCCCGACGGACCTCCCGTCGAATTACCTCCCAGCATACACTTGCCGAACTGACTGAAGGGGCCACCCATACAGGCTGTTAGTGCCGACTGCAAGTCCGTCGCATTACGTGGCAGGAACCCGAAAACGACCGCATAGGCGATCGCGGGAAGACCCAGACAGAGGAGGGAGATAATGCTATCACACCCGCACATTTTTTCTCTTTGGGGAATCGTACTTCTCATTTTGTCCGCATGTCGATTCCGGGAAAAAGTCATGTGGAGGCAAATAAGGCCCAAGAGGAGAGGACTCGCGGGAGGCATGCATGACTTATCCTGTGTTAGGTCTGGAAGTCATACCTTGTGGACTCTGAATTTATCCCGTGTTTTTTTCTGCGGCACCTGAGATACGATAGAAACGTAAGCCATTCAGCCCACAATCAAAAGGCTACAGGATAACAATTTTGCTTACTTATGCGAATGCTCTCCCTGTGCGATCCTCATAACCAGGGGAGTCTTCGTAACCCCCTGATAGGGCCGTTGCTCAACGACTGTAGAGCTCGCGATTTCTTCAAGCCTCTGCTTTCCTCTCCCCCTATATTGTCCTCATACCTTTCCTCTACAGCCACTGACGACTGGAAGCAAAGAGTGCTCATCTATCTTTTCTCAACCACATCCCCGTTAACAATCTCATCAAATGCACCTCGAAATGTGGTTCCACAGGTCTTCTTATTTCCCTACGGTCCTTGTAGCCATTCCTGAAAGCGTATCTGACCCAGTCCCAAATTCTTTCATACCTCTCGGTTCCTTCACTCTCTCAATGCCCCGCAGGAGGTTGTTCAGAGGGAGCTCATCGATATCATCGCTCGGATGTATACGGGCAACGCGGAGCGTGGAGACATCGTGGTCTTTTATCCTGGAGCCACAGGGTCTGCAGATCTCGCCCGGTCATTTTACAATTCTAGGAATGGACTTGAGAATACCGCTGAATGGCGATTAGCAGGGAGCGCCCGCATCCACCCCATCACACAGCTGAGTCATGGATGCACTTCAGTTGAGGATCTCTATGGCAGGCTCCGCCATATGTGCAATGAAATGTCCGAAAACCAAGAGAGAACAACCCTTGTCATCATGTGCGTCGGACGTGATAACAGCTCTAGAGTGATCAGGAACTTCATTGCTAGAGCTCTTCCCGATGACCTCCACAAATGGGTTCTGAAGGTCGTCCTTCTTCCAGAGAGGGCAGACAGCGCGAACGATTTCCAGCGTGTCGCTGCTGTCCTGGAGACCGGGTATTGCGAAGTCCGAATACTCGACCCCATAACCCAAATACCACGAGTTGGAGTCAAACCGATATCCCATGCCGAAAGGACACTTCGACTTGGCTGTCTTGGCCGTATCTGTGCGGGCACTGCTGTTTGCATCGAACCTCTTGGTGGGCTGACCGCAAGGCCCCATCGGGAGATCGAGGCCGAGGACCTTGTAACCCTCGTTCTTCGAACTCGCAAGCAGGGTGTTCTCCTCGAGAATATCGCCGAAGCCCTGGGACTCGCCCGGGATTCTGTGATCGGTGCAATTACACACCTTCAGAATATTGGGTGTCTTAGCAGTCGAGGTGAGATCATAGACTATGGAAAGCGTATCTCTGCAGTCGTGGGTCTTTCTCCAGACTATGCGCTACTCTTCCTTGAGATTGCAGGAGGAGACGAAGCTCACGCGGTAGCGTTCTTGGTCCTTCTCTACGCAATTGTGATCCCAAGGCTCGTCGACCCTGAGGCAGCAAGGGATGATGCCGAGGAGTTTATCGACAAGATTCGGGGAGACCATGCGCCCAATGACGATGAGATTGCTTGCGCGGGAATATGCGCCTTCAAAGTCGATTCAGGTATCATGATCCCAACACTTCGTCCGGACGGAACCTGCATAAGAGCGACAAGCGTGTGTCTGGAGTGCCTTGAGGAGGGACTTCGATACTACTTGAGGAAGTTCTATCCTGACGGAGAGACCGTCGCTCGTCTGGGTGAGTACACAGCTATTGAATCACTCACTCTTGCCAGTCAGATAGTCATATCCAAGGGGAACGTGACACCTTTTGCGGCATCCGTTGCACGCTTTGTTGATCATCGCACGTGCGGGGTCCTTATCAACCACTGGGTGCACGTCAAGGTTGGGATCGTCCTATCCTACCGAGGCTTCTTCTCTCGCTGCCCGGAACATCCGGCCGTTCCCCTTATCGTCAATCCGAATGCGAATGAGAAGGAGATGCGATGCGAGTGTGTCACGCCCGAGTGTAAGCTAGGGATGCATGCGTTCTGTGAGGACTGGCATCTGAAGAATGCTTGCTTGAACGCCAAGATATTTAAGGACATCCGCCGTTGCCCGCGTTGCAAGCATGGAGTGGCGTTCATAGGCGGCTGCTACTGTATGACATGCATCTGCAAGCAGATCTTTTGTTGGCATTGTGGAAAAGGCTTTAGGGATACCGACAGCGCTCACGATCACCTCAATGCTGAGCATGGAGGGGTCTTTAGTGAAACCCAACTTATCTTCGAGGACTCAAAGATTGAGGTGGAAGATGTTGAAAACGTCAAAGATCCTTATCGGCATCTGCGGTATGTTGAGTATCAGATGAAAGAGATAAGACTTACCACGTCATCATAAATTTCCATTTCTGTACCAGTGACGTCGTCTCTCATGAGGTTTCGACACCTCCGAGGACGATGGACTACCGGCACATATGAGTGAGCGAGTATTGATTCACAAAACCATGTGCTTCCAGTCCATGAAAAAGGGAATGGACTCGCCGCTACAGGAGCTCATGGGACGCATCCGGGCCCGGAAGGCGGCGGGGAGCGCGCGAGTCATTGACGAACTGCGGGCCTTCTTCTCATACGTGCTGGGAACGGGTGTTACGGAAGAGAGCTATTCCGCGGCAACCCTTCTGAACAGTGCCACTGAGGCCGAGTACCGCACTTACATTCAGGCCCTCGTCACGGATAGCCAACTTCCAAGCATAAAGGTGACAGGAGGCATACGAGGACTACAACAGACCCATCAACCATTCATATCCGGATATCTAGCCGCGATGACCTTGCCCGAATGCACCGCCGGAACGTCATCTTCACCGGCCAAGCCCATCCCCTCTTCGTCAGGAGATACGGGAGAAGGATTCACGTTCTGTCAGGCGAGCGACCTCCTTCCGGTTGACCAGCGCCCACCCTCTAGTAGCAAGGCGCCAAAGAATAAACCGGACCCGGCTGGCAACGCCCTTATCCAGGAGCTGAAGGCCACCGGAGTGCTCGTCGACTTGTCTCAATCACGACTGACCTTGGGTGACGTCGTGGGCCTTGACTCTGCGAAGCGAGCGCTTCAGCAGGTTGCGTACACGCCATTACGATGTCCCGAGGTTATAGGGGCGGAAGGGACAATATACCGAGGTGTCCTCCTTCATGGGTGTCCAGGTGGGGGGAAGTCCTTCCTCTGCAAGTGTTTGGCCGCACAGCTAAAGATCCCCTATCTCTGCGCTACCGCGTCACATATTATGTCGAAGTGGCAAGGCCAGTCGGAGAAGATGGTTGCCGCCCTCTTTCAGCTAGCGAAGGAGATGGCGCCATCCATCATCCTCGTCGACGAGATCGACGGACTATTATCTGAGCGTACCGACGGAGAGTCGGACAGTATTCGTCGAGTCAAGAACCAATTCCTCCAATGTCTTGACGACATCGAGCACTTTAACACTGAACAACTCAACGACTTTCGAACACGACACACTGAATGGATGGGCGGGCCTCGAGCCGCCGGAGCACCAAAACCAACTCTCAAATTTGTTGTCTTCTTAGGGGCGACCAATTTCCCCGATGCCATTGATGCTGCAGTCCGACGTCGTTTCGATAAACGGATATATATCGATCTCCCAGACATTAACGCGCGTGAGGAGCTTATTCGGCGTGGGCTCCCCGACTACCTATTGAAGGAGTGCCCCACGCTCTCACACCAGATAGCGGAGCAAACAAATAACTTCTCGAATTCGGATCTAAGCCTTCTGATCAAGGACGTCCATTACGTCCCACTCACGAAGCTGGAACGAGCCGAGTACTTCTTCCTCAACCGAGACGATCGCTGGGAGGTCTGCGAGAATGGAGCGGCCATCTCGACTTCAGATAAGGCAGAGGACAAGCTCATCCGGGAAAAGCTCGTTCATTCCCACTACTTGGATCTGGACTTAGTCGGACACGAGATCGAGCGGCCACGGGTAAGTGCTGCGGACGTTCTGCAGATCGTCGCGCGCAGTCGGTCGTCGATATCGACAAAAGACATTCAGATGCACCTGCGCTTTGCCGAGCAGTTCAAGAGTGGCTAACCTGGCCTATTAGCCGCCATATACCCGTTCAAGAACCTAAGAATGCTACCCCGCAGCTCCGGGCTTAATAGGGAAAGGATATAGTCAAATAGCTCATCACAGTTTTCATGCCACGGATTGAGACGACTGAGACGTATCAAGGAGGCGCTTCGTGGGAAAGTCCGGAAGGCGGCGTGGAACAAACGGCGCTGCTGATAGGTCACATCATTGCTGGTGACATATTCTCGTGTCATCCGGAATAGAGCGTCCAACATCGGGACATAGTTCTTCAGAAACCAGCACTCCGTCAGGACGCTGCATAGACAGCCTCCGAACGGGTACTCCTCCAGCTCCCTCCCGATCCGGACCTGTAGGCGCGCTAGATACTCCAAGGGGAAGGCCGCATGGAACTTGTTATACCGAGCTATGGCAGCCCCGTTGCCATGGGCTTGCAAGGATATGACTCTGGCTCGATCCAGAGCGACAAGGGTGGCGCGTCCGACCAAGCTGGAGTGCTTGAACCCTCGGTTCTGGACTGAGTGGGGTTCCATTTATATTCCCTGTTCATGCTCTTGCCAGAAGAGGTCAGTCATGCGCCACATGATCTCTCGCTGGGTTAGGCACTCGTGCCTGATAATGGGGTACTGAAGGGCATCGGCTGCATCGTCTAACCCCGTCGAATCTAGGAAACAATACTTCACCACGTTGAGCTGGTTCCGAAGGGCTACGCGTAGGGGCACCTCCGCGCCTTCTGTGAAAAGGGCGACCTCACGAGCAGCCATCCACCGAAGGAGTCGAAGCGGGTTCTCCGAATACTGAGGTGTACACATGCACCTGTCAAAACGTTCCTCAGGCTGGGCCGTCGCGAGATATGCGACGAAACAAGAGGCAAGTGTCGCTATATAGGAGGCCGCCATGGGCTGCGGCCCGGTGGTTACCGATTGATCATAAGCTCGCGCCATACCAATGGCCGCGAGGGTGTCGCGCATGTACTGGCTAAAGTAGCTCCGCATGCGCCTGATGTGAGGTGGGAAATGGCCGAGTACAATTATGCGAGACATAGGGGAGCTCGGATCCAGACGCCACTTGTCACAGACCTGGCAGATGGTATTACAGACAGTCATCGCTAGAGAGGATAAGCGGGGGTGTGCATAACAGGAAAAAAGAAGTGCGAGCGCTTTTATCCCAGCTGTCACCCGTCCTATAAACATACCGGCCAGGATACCGTCCGGCCTTGCCACCCCTTCTCCCGAGAGCCTCATTAAGAGGAGGGGGAGGATCGGGAGGCAACACCCATACTGGCGAGCCTTCTGAGCCCGAAGATCATCCATGGTGAAGATCGCCCCACGCATATTGAGCAGAAGTGTGGGAGGAGATGTTCGCGTACATAGCTGCATCAGATTGGCCAGAGGCTCTGGTACTACGGCGTGCTGGATGTACCCATATATCTGGTTATGTAATTCGGAGGCCTGGCCGAAGAAATGGTCGAGGGCATGTCGAAAGGCCGTCTCAAAGTCATTAACCGGGTTTTCTTCATGGACCATCCTCCTAGACCCGGTCCTTTCTCTCGTTCCACCTCCTTCCGGCTCGGAAAAGTGGAATAGGGCAAACTTGGGTGTCTGTTGCCGCAGCACTGGGGCATCTGCCGCTTTCGGCGTCAATAGCTGCACATATCTTTGTATAGGCGCTGTTAGGGCATCAAGGTAGAGGTCACCAAATATCACGGGACATGCTTCCATCTCGAGCCCAGTTTCCTTCAAAACACATGTGGCACCACTCAAAAGCTTGCCAACGGCAGCAATATGGTCAGTTACGACGGGGACGCGTGAAAATTGCGTAGACATGGCCTTTGCATCCAGTCCACCAGCCGTGCAGTGGAGGATACAATCCACGAGGTCGGGAGGATAGAGCGCGGTTACAAGGTATGTAACGTTCGGATAAATGATGAGGTGGTCGAGCAGGCTCTGTAGAACTGTCTGCACCCTTTCTGCCACGCATTTGGACACGGCAAAGACGGAGTCCTTCTGCGTACGCGTATTGTATATCTCGGAGAGGGAAAAGCCGGCACGGGAGAGCGCATTGAACAGGCGTACCACGAAGACGTCGAATGTCGAGCCGAGGGTTCCGTCATGCAACGTCAACAGGAAGTGCAGGTATGGAACCACGACGTAGTGGTCGACCGTGATGTCAGAGGCATCTCCGACTAAGGCCGTAGCGTTGACGATGATTGGATGTGTGACTACGTCGATCAACTCGCTTCTAGCACTCTCCGATGTCTCATCCTCCTCCCACCGTACAAGACATGTACGTGCTCGCGCGAAGAAGTGCAAGTACGAGGTCTGGAGTGGCTCGGGAATACTTCTCATGGATTCGGCCGTGAAGGCCTCGTCATTGGTAGAAGAAACATGACCGAGAGGCTTTCTCGAAGCAGAAAGCCTACTCCACGGCAGTGCTAGATCAAAAACATCGTTGCAGAGGTTCAGAAGGCTAAGATCCAGCTCATCGGACGACCAATTGGGATGAAGTGCGGTGTACCACGTCATTCTCCTACGAAAGAGGAGCCGGAGTGCGGATATTTGATCTAGAAAGCCGACGAAGAGCCTATTCGCGTTCTGCATCGGGATGAAGGTAGATGGGGCGGGGTCGCCTGAACAAAGCTCCGTAAACGAGGCTTTAAGTGTTTTCAGCTTCTCAATGCAGAGGCCGGTATAGTGGCAGTGCTTCTCGTATTCGGAGTTCAGGAGGTCGGCTGCAGCAGAGACCTTCTCGGTACAGGGGGCAATACAGAGCTTCCAGATGTTGAGGATTATCGAAGACAATAAGAGCTTCACCATGTGGGAGAACTCAGACGGGCTAGATGCGTCCAGGTTTGCGGTCGGTAAGTCTCGGGTTGTCAGGACATTGCAACAAAAGAGCGCAACCTCGGCTAGGAGGGTTGTCTCCCAAGTAACACTGTTCCTTAGACCGATAAAGAAGGCTGAAACAGCCTTGTAAACTTTTGATGACTTCTCACACGGACTGGTACAGGTAAGGATCTGGCCATCGATTTCAAGGGCATTACAGAAGGCTAAAGGGACAATGGGCTCCCCTTTAGCGGGGTATGCCGCAATCTCTTTCAGTGCAGAAGGAGCTGGGTCAGAACACACAATATATGCAAGCATACTGGAGGCATAAGTTCCCACATATCGACACTCCGCTGTGCACGCTGCGGAGATAAGGGACGCCAGAAGCACGGAGGAAAACTCGCCCTTCTGAGTAACCAATGAGCTAGGAATGTTTTCTGATAGGGCCTCCTGAAGAACGTCACGAAAAGCCTCCGAAGAGAACTGAGAGGTTGCTGGATGACGTAGCACGGTGGCCCTATGAAGCCGCTCCAGAAGCTCAGTTCCAACCCGATGATTGGAGCGTGGCCCAGAGAGAAGGAGAAGGCTTATGAAAAACCCGAGAGAGAGGGCACAATCCTCCAATTCGGCCGGAAGACTCATGGTGCCAACCAAACCAAGCTCCATCCTTGCGAGCTGACGGAATCTAGAGACTAGCACTCCAAAGGAGCAATTGTCTAGGTGTTGTAGCGCTTCTGCGGTCAAAGTCGGGGTTATATATAATGCCAAATCAAGTGAGGCACGTGGGTGGGATAATGTGAGCTGTTTAATGAGGAATTGACCATCGCTCTTCGAGAAGAGGAGGAAGGGGCCGAACACAAGGTCGGCCAGAATAGCAACGGAGGAGAAGGCCATGTAGAGCGTTGCCTCAAAATACTCAAGGACGAAGGCGACCTCACCTTCGGTCCTTCCGGTCAAGTTAAGAGCTTTCTTGCAAACACTAACCAAAGAATCGATCTGTGACTTGAGGCTGGAGACCGACGGGAGTAAGCGGCGAACTGCCGTCTTTATGGCATCGTTTGGCTGGACCAGAAGGCAACCACGAAGGACGCTGAAATAATTCTCAACAAGCATTCCGAAGTACAAGACCTCGAGCTCCATACACCCTGGTAACTCCCCCGTGTCGAAATGAGTTGGGAAGAACTTGAAATAGTAGTAGGTGGCGTACAGGGACCTATCTTGGAACGCCTCGACGGCAGGGATCTGAGTAGTGGCCACAGCGGGTTCCAACAGCGTTTGTACTCGAGAGAGATGCTCCTGGAAGAACGTCTGATAGGTGAGAAGACTGGAAGCGAGCTTAGTCAAGCGCCTGTATAAG